>OZ012737.1:466795996-467995996 GCA_963859935.3 Lathyrus sativus
CAGTATAAGTTATCATCCATCAAAAAAACCATATGTTTTTAATTTAGAAAAAAACATAATAAGAAAAAATCACACATGTCCCGCATGCGTGTAGAACACATGTAACAATCCAATTTCCAATAATTAATTATTCATATTAATTAATTGATTTATTTGGATGATTTTAATTATTGGAATTATTGGTAGATATTTTGAGAGAAGAAATATGATGGAAGGAACTAGAATAGAAAGACATATAAGGAAAGGTGGAAAGAAAAGGGAAGAATAGAAAACATAAGAGAAAGAGAAGAGAAAGAAAGAGGAAGAGGAGAAAAGAGAAGGAAAAGGGGAAAAAGCTTGGAAAGCTCAAGAACAACTTCTAGCTTCGATTTAATCAAGGTAAGAGTGTGAAATATCATTATCTTGTCAATGTATATGATTGTATGTGTGTGTTTGGATTTGTTTGGATGTTTTCATCTTTTTCCATTCTAGGGCAGAAATGAATTTAATCGATAAAGTCGATGTTTAAACGGTTAAAATCTGGAATAAATGGTGTAGATTAGTCGAGAAATGTTAGGCTAAGACTATTGGAATTCGTTGGAATTGAATCAGTTGATTTTGTGATGATTTGATGATTTTGGACAGTTGGGGTTTTGAACATCGCAGACGTTCGCTAGCACCTTCGCTAGGCGAGCAGGTCGCGAGTGTTCACTGTAGCGAGTGGTCCCAGACTTGGACAGAATGTAATTGACCCTCTTCACTGGTAGCGAGCGAGGGGTTCGCTAGGCGAAGCCCCAGCGAGTAGGTAACGAAGCCTTACAGTAGCTTCTGTTTGCCTTCGCGAGCTTGTTCGCTAGGCGAACAGGTAGCGATTGCTCGCTAGGAACTCGCTAGGCGAGTAAGCTAGCGAGTGTGACAACATTTTCATTTCCTTGTGTTTCCATCCAATGTTGATTATTTGGTTCGATTGCGTTCAATCCTTATCGGAAATGAATAGTTTGTATGTTGTTGTGTGATATGTTGTGGGTAGCCGTATGACATGAATCCTAGATTGTGGAATCAATTGTGGAAAATTTGGTCTTTTGACAAACATATGCATTGTTTAAATTACTTAAAAGTGCATGATGAATGTGATTGAGTTCGTTGTTGTTGGCGCGATATTGTGAGTGCATAATAATTGTATGCGATTGTGCGTGAAGGATGCATGAGAATATATTGTGAATATATGTGCATTGCTTGGTAAATGTGAGGATGATGTTGAAAATATGTATATGTGTAATGCTCGTACTCACTGGGGTAGAATGACTAAGATGTTATTCCTAGTGGAGTAATCACTGGGGTAGAATGACAAATATTGTTCCTAGTGAGGTATAGTGACATGGTCGTATACACTGGGGTAAAATGACTAAGATGTCGTTCCTAGTGGAATAATCACCGGGGTAGAATAACTGAGATGTTGTTCCTGGTGGGGTATAACGATGTACCCATAATCCCAAATAGGGATTGGTGAGAATTGATGAATTTTATATGAGTCACATGACATATATATCATTGTTATATGAAAGTATGTTTGTGTGTGAATTGTTGAGTTGAGAACTTTGGATGTATGTATGAGGAAATAGGCTTGGTGATTATCCATAATTGTTTAAACATATATTGTAATATATATGATGATTAAAATGAATTGTGGTGAGAAAATGTGGAATATGTGCATTTTATGCTTGTGTATATATATAGGGTCTTTACCCAGCAAACTCTGCTCACAATTAAACTCTCCTACTCTCAAACCCTTAAACTCTCAAACTCCCAAACTCTCAAACTAAAAAACTCTCAACATCTCTACATCTCAACATCTCAAACGACAATGTCTTTACTCACCATGGGCGACTCTTACAGAGGCACGACTGAAAACATCGCCGAGTTTGTAAGTTTTTAGTTCTTATATATGTTCACAATCTTGAAACGTTAGTTATTTTAGTTCTTGTCTAACGAAACATTAATTATCTGTTGCAGGATACATCAAGATTTCGATGTCGTGTGCATGATTACATACCACACGACCCCCTCATTGCGGGGTACCTTAATCATTGTGGGTTTGGTGATGTAATCAAAATCAAGTCATACTCTCTCGATATGAAGTTTATTCTAGCGTTGTTAGAATGTTGGAGACCGGAGACACACACATTTCACCTACCTTTTGGTGAGTGTACGGTGACTCTCTAAGACGTATACATGTTGCTCGACCTACACATCGATGGTAAGGCCGTCAACGGCAAAGTTGGTGTCCCTGACCGAATTTGCGAAGATTTATTGGGCGCCCCTCTTTGTATGGATGCACCTCAGGCGGAAAGCGAGGGTCGTCCTAGGGGTCAGGGAATTAATTTAAAATACCTCAGAGAACAATACAACAATATTGTCCTAACTGATGATAGCACCGAATATGACATAATAGTCAAAACAAGGTGCTATATTATGATTTTGTTCGGTCACTTTTTATTTCCAGAGGGAACTGGAAATAGCGTCCATATTATGTATTTACCATTATTACAAAATATAAACAAAGTGTGCGAATATAGTTGGGGATCCGCTATCCTCGCCCATCTCTATAACGCACTTTGCAAAACTTCCAAAAAAAATTCATGTACTTTTTATGGCTGTGCTTATCTCTTACAAGCGTGGGGTTGGTCTAGGATGCCAACGTTTGCTCCAATAAACCGAAATTCTTTTACATTTCTGTACGCCAACAAGTAAGTTTCTTTTCAAGATTATTTTGCAACTAGATTTTCTTTGTAAGTTAATAATTTGTGAGATGTGTTTTAGATGCTAACTTATATGTGTTTATTTTTTTTAGGTGGTCTGTTCCAGGGATGAATTATCAGAGATGTCCCAGACACTCTATAATTCAATACTGCAACCTCATCGACCACCTTGGGCCAGATGATGTAAGTCATTTACCTTTAATTTGTCTAACTTATACCACAACCTTGTTTATCTCTGTCTGACTAAATGTATCCACCTTTATTGTAGTTTGTCTGGATGCCGTACGAGGGTCTCGACCACCAGCCCGACCCCAATGATGTTGCTGTGTGGACATCAAGAACACCCATAATTAGGTTCACTACGGTGGAGATGCACCAAAGTGACCGGGTGAAGCTACAATTTGGGATGCATCAGAATATTCCAGATGCTCCGGTAGAGTTGGGGCAGTGGCATCAAAAGCGGGTGGACTCGCAGTGGAGTGTCAGTGATTGGAAGGAGTTTGCGAAGGAGTTGTGTAAACACAGAAAGAGAAGAAGGCAACACGTCTTAACCGACCGTATTGTGCACGGGGCTAGGCCAAGTCTTCAATATATGACTTGGTTTAGGTCTGTCACGACATCTCAGCCATTTCTGTCCCAGCCAACATATTTGGTCGACCCAAGGCAACGCGCTTCTTCGTCCAACACACAACAACAGTCCAGTGCCCAAAATCAGCCTTACCATAACCCATACATGTCCCCAAATGCCCCCCATCAACCACCATACCATGACCCATACATGCAACCCACCCAGTCCCAGCCTCAACCACCATACCATTATAGCCCTGATACGTCTTTTGAGCCTACCCCCTCCGCCTATAGCCCAGACAACTCATTTGACCCTACCCTCTCCAACTACCCCTCCAACTATAGCCCAAACAACTCATTTGACCCTACCCTCTCCAACTACCCCTCCAATTATCCACTATTTGACTACCACACCCCACAACAACCAACACACTATTTCCAACCCAATTCGATGTACGAATTCGGAAAACCATATCGTCCATACACCACCCAACCTCCCCGACAATCCTTCGAAAACATGGGCATTGAGCTAAACTACGGAAGCGCCGTTGATAGTGGACCTCCCGACTATTGGGGTCAAATGCTGCAAAATCTATCTGATACGTCGGGACCGTCCCAACAAAACCCTCCTCAACAACTCAACACACAACGACCAGACACACCACAACAACCTCGTCGTAGACCTCGTCGCAACGCGCATCCCCCGCAGTGTGGCACCGGTGGTCGCTTGGATAGAGCCGACCATTAATTTTTTTTTGAGTTGTAATTTTCATTATATTTTTTTTCAGTTGTAATTTTCATTATATTATAAATTAATATATTTTAACTTTTCTTTTAAATTCTTACCTGTCAATATATTTTAACTTTTTAATTTTCATTAATATATTATAAATTCTTATATGTCTATATTATTTAAGGATTTTTTAAATTTTAATTAATTATAAATAACAAACAACATAATATATATTAAAATATTTATAAACTTAATAATAACATAAATATTTAATAGGTTATTAAAATATTTATAAATTTAATAATAAACTTAATGAATTTAATAGATAACTAAAATATTTATTAATAGGTAAAATATTTATTAATATTTATTTAAATGACAAATGCGTAAACTCTAAACAACCAACTGTTTTGCCATATGCGTTGACGACTTTGTTTACACTTGTTCTCTATCGCCATATGCTTTGGCAACTTTGCCTCTTTTCAATTTCCAGCAATAACAATGTCGCCATATGCTTTGGCGACTGCCGGTTGAATTGTAGTTAGTTTGAAAAATTTTTAAAAACTTGTTTTTATTTGGTAATTTTTAAGTAATAGTTTGTTATTCTAAAAAAAAATTCCAAAACTAAAGGATATTCTACAAATATTTATTTTTGAAATAATCACGTGCTTAAATGTAAATGTAAATACTACCTCTAGTCAAATCAAAACTTTCCTTGCTTACATTGAAGTGAATAATTTAAAAAGTAAAGTTGAAAAGCGACATACAAATTACAATAATGTTTAATAAAAAAAGGAAAAATAAAAACAAAAAAAACAGTAAAAATACAAAAATTCTCCAAAAATAAAAAAATTTAATTAAGAAAAAAGTCTAAAATTAAATAATAAATATTGTATTGCCATAACCAAAAAAATAATAAATATTATTGTTGTAAATATAAATATTGTTGTTATTTAGTTTTACCCTTTATTATTCTGTTCTACAAAATCGCAATTTCTCACTGGTTTTCCGTTTCCATTCAAGAAGAGGCAGTCTGTGCCGCCACACTTCTATGCGCCACCGTCACCATCACCGCCCTCACCATCAACATCACCACCACCATCGTTTTCACCACCACCTTCATATTTTCCACAAAAATAACTAGGGTTTCCAAAAACCATCCACCCTCGAATGATTGATCGCTAAGGGTTTCCGATTTGAATGGCATTGGGGGATTTAATGGCATCACGCTTTTCTCAATCAACTGTCCTCATAGTTCCTAATCACCACGACGAATCCACCGCTACTGCTTTTTCCTCATCCGCCTCCGCCGCCGCTTTAAACGATGACAACGATATCACTTCCGTTCCTCATCGGCGTGATTCCGAATTCGCTGCTACGAGTAGTAGTAGCACCGCCGCTTATGTTAACGCTGCTACTACCATGGCGTATCTACCGCAGACTAATTTCTTTAATGAGCTTCGTCACGATGCATTTGAACTTGAGCTTCCTAAAGGTCCTTCCGATAGTGGTTTGGTCTCGAAATGGCGGCCGAAGGATAAAGTACGTGCTTTCTTTGAGTTCAGTATCCTGTTTTTGTTTTCATTAGGTTGTTTAGAGAGCGTGCTCTGCGCATTTTTTCTGCATTTTTCTTTAATGACTTGGTGATTTGCGATTTGCTTCTTATGTGAGTGGAAAATTTGTGTCATAAAAAATTGGAAATTGTAGGAAAAAAAGGACTTTTAGGCCTGTTGCTTGCCTTTGTGCAATATAGATAGTGTTAAGTTGAAGTTTATCTCGAACAAGGCTTTGGATCCACTAATTTAAAATAAATAAAGGGCGAGTATTAGTGATTAATGAGAAAATCAAGAGAGTGAGTTTTGTGTTAGACAAGATTTTAAAAGTTGTTTATATTATACATGATATAGGTAAAGAAAGACCTAGAAAAGCTACATGAGAAACTATTAAGAAAGTTCTCGAGATTTGGATAGAATCATGGTATTGGATAGAACATTATGGCGGAATTTGATGTAGTCGACCCCACTTAGTGGGATAAGGCTTGGTTGTTGTTGTTGTAGAGTAGGATTTTATTCTAAAGCCATTGGATTTTTATGAATCGTTATCAACTTCCCAATTCATGATTTTGAGTATCTCACTTTCAAACAGTGCATGAAATAATAATGTTAGTGACAAAAAGAATAAACATGATAGGTGCCTCAGTAGCACCACTTATATTCATTCTAAAGTTTGGCGTCTCTCTAGAATTTATACTGGCTTAAGAACTGAGCTGAAATTTTATGCATTATGGTGGAATTGCTTGACTGCAGTAGTGGTTTCTGAAAAGAAACAAGGAAACTGTTATTTACATTTGCTTTGCTTCTTTAGAATGATAGGCGTTTTATATATCTCAGTAGGTTCCACTAGGAGGTGGTCTATCGCATGAGTGGGAGGGTGCTAATTTCTTAAGTTGGCAATAAGGTGGAAAGTGGTTGACAGAAGTTGATTCTGATCTAGGAAAAGTAGATAGATGCAGAAAAAATGTATATTAGTTTTTAGTAAGTTGCTTTACCTTAAGATTCCAATAAGCAAGCCTCCTTCCACTAAATCGGACTGTTTCAACTGGAAATTTTGCGCTTATGGTTTTAGATTTCCATTGATTTTTATTTATTATCTTATTTGTTCTTCACTTTTTTTTAGAAATATCATAATTGCGTTGTTAGAAATAAGAAATTGCGGCTTTTTCAACATGAACATCTAATCAAGACCGAGACGTGCTTGTCCAAATGGTGAGAGACACCTTAGTTAGGAGCGATGTTATTAATCTTAATTAGTGGGGTGGAGACCTGAACCTCAAATTTGCTATAGCAGATAGTGGGATCATTATATTGTGAAGACTAAAAACAATATACAAACTAAACTATTATAGCAAAATTCACAAAATTAAAGGTGCAATCATACTAATAAGTACAAGTAACTTCGGTAATTTGTCATTAACAGTAAACATCATAATCCAATATAACTTAACAGCTAACTAAAGAACAGAGAAGAACACAAGAACCCAAAGAGGAAAGATTAGTAAATGTGGTCTTCGCATGCAAAATAAGGAGAAACCGGAGAAGGGCTTCGTAAGTGGCCTTTGCAGTTCGCACACGCAGAAGATGGGTGTAACATGAAACAAAATAAGAGCTTCGTAGAACAGTTACACAGAGCTGAGCGAGAATGAGAAGGACAATTTACTCGTGAAAGAAGAATAAAATAGGCAGTTTAAAATCAATTGAAATGACCAGTATACCCTTTAAAAGTTAAGAACAGGGTTGGGTATTTAAGGGACTTCACACCGTGAACCTTATGCAGATGTGAATGAGTGATTGGGCCGCATGTGTGACCTAATTTTGTCACGTCTTGCAACCGGAACAGCTACACATGTTGAATGCACATTGCCGGCTGAATGTATTGGTGACACCGCCACCACCACTCCGAGATCACCTGCTAAGACAAATGTTCCAGATGCAGTGGTACAGTCCTTTTTGTACAGTCCTTTTTCCTAAACCCATATTTTAAACCAATTTGTGCCCTAAAACAAATCAAATCTCTTGACCATTCTTGCTTGTCTAAACCAACCTTTCTCAGATATCCCAGACCTCTGCTCCGTGGTCAACTTTCCCAACCTCTCTTTGCATTTGGCGGGCAGCAATAGTATTTTCAACTTGTTGCAGGGGTGGTTTGTTCTTCTCCAGCTTTCTGTACGGTGATCCCCACTGTCTCTAGGTTTGGAAAGAGGAGATAAAGTTGGCTTATTCAGACCCATTCACTCAAAATTAAAGAAATAAACTAAAACAAGAAAAAGTTCATATAATAATTTTGGGCTTCTAGTCCATTGGTTGTTATATATAAAAAGCTTGCATTAATAAAATAATTAACAAAAGTAAAATTAATATAGATATATATGGTAGAGTATTGTTATTGGTAATCTTTGGATCCTTACTGTGTGCTCCTCTCCAGGTCTCAGGTTTGAATCCCGCTAGGTGCAAACAATTCCTGTGTTGGGCCAAGCCCGGGCTTTAACGGCCCCACGAAAGTGGACATTGGGATTTGTCCCTTGGATTAGTTGGTCACAATGCCGGATACCAATATTTCAGAAAAATAAATAGTTATCATTACAAGTAATTACATGCTCTACTTATTTGATACCTTATGATCGTTGACACATTCTTGCTACCCCAACTCGATCCTAGGTAATAATTTTGTAGGATCTTATGATCCTTGTTAAAAATTTACGTTTTGCAATCTTGCTATCCTTTCTCGATCCTAGGAAATATTTCAATCCTTGGAAAGTTCTTTATCTTGATAGCAGTGTACAATGGATAATCAACATACTGATGTTTGCAGTTTGCAGTTTTCTGAAATGTATTCCTTATTATCCTAATAGAAACTTGCGAAGGAAGAAAAAGACTTGTGAGAGAAATAAACTAGAACAAGATAAAGGTCATATAATATTTTGGGCTTCTAGTCCATTGGTTGTTATATATAAAAAAGCTAACAATAATAAAATAGATAACAAATAAAATTAATATAGATATGGTAGAGTATCGTTATTGGTAATCTTTTTAGCATTACTGTTCATTGTTATCGTTACAAATGATAGCATACTACTTATTTGACATCTTATGATCCTTGTTACCATCTTGCTGCCCCAATTCGAACCCAGGCAATAATTTTGTAGGATCTAATGATCCTTGTTAAAATCTTACGTTTTACGTTTTATGATCTTGCTACCCTCTCTCAATCCTAGGCAAGATCTTGATCTTGATAACAGTGTATAATGGATAATCTACATAGTAATACTCACAGTTTTCTAAAATGTATTCCTTATTATCCTTATAGAGACTTGTGAAGGAAGAAAAAGATTATTCTTTTGAATAAAACGTTACTCTTGCTGTATTTGTAATTACATAACAAATCTGAACTGTGCCAAAACACTAATGTGCTGTTACCTATTTTTGAGGGCAGGACAGCTCAAATCACATATATTTTTCTGTAACGGCCAATGAGGGAATATTTTGAAGTCTAGCTTTATTCTGTAAAGATATATTTATAGATTTTCATTTGAAGTCTATGTTCTGTTCCTTCTAAAATGTTATAATCATTGTTATTGATAGAAACATATAAATGAGACACATTCTTTGATTTAACCCCTAATTTTCTTGTGCAGATGAAGACAGGATGTGTAGCTCTAGTATTATGTTTAAATATCAGTGTTGATCCACCAGATGTAATAAAGATATCCCCTTGTGCAAGAATGGAGTGTTGGATAGGTAGTGACCCTTCCAATCTCATTTGTTTTTGAAGCTTTTGTTTTCCATGGTCTGTACTATAAGTTACTTTCTATTTTTGGCATTTCTTCATGTTCAGTTAATGTTTGAAATTAGCTTTTGATTACCTCATAATACTGTATACTTATTTTTGTGCTTAAATAATTACTTGAATTTACAAGTTCCAAATGGTGATAAATCCAAATCAATTGTCAATGAGTTTTCTGGCAGTAAGGTATATACCTGCACTATGTTTTGTACTCATGTCTAATGGCGTTGGACTCTGATTTCTGCTTTTACACGTCTTAACCAATTTTTTCCACTCTACACTTGTTCACTCCCAGCTTTTACAAATCTAATGCCTTAAATGTTAATAAAATGATTAAGTAAACCATTATTGTATGTTAAAGTTCTACATGTTTACGACTATGGTTAGTGGCACAAACAATCTTTGATGCTTTGCTTTCTCAATGCTGCAGATCCTTTTTCTATGGCACCACAAAAGGCATTAGATTTGATTGGGAAATCTTTGACCAGTCAGTATGAAAGATGGCAACCGAAGGTGGGAATGTTTAGCTTGCTAGCCTCATCTGCATATAAGCTTTTTTAATTGGTTTTTACCTGACCTTGTGGCTACGTTTATAGGCACGCTATAAGTGTCAACTTGATCCAACATTGGAAGAGGTGAAAAAGCTTTGTACTACATGTCGTAGATATGCAAAGTCAGAAAGAGTTTTGTTCCATTACAATGGCCATGGTGTGCCAAAGCCAACTCCTAATGGTGAAATTTGGGTTTTCAATAAGGTCAATCTTCGTCCATCTTATCTCTCAAACCAATTAGTTATCCAGAATTCCTTGTCCAGAAGACAGGGATCTAACTTAATATATAAGTTTCTTCTAAATTACATATATAGAATTCCTTGTCTCCAAAATAAATTAGTGATATAAAAAATGTAAATGGGAGGATAGAAAAAAGGATTGATAACAATCAGGTGAAATCTTTGAAAAGAAGAAAATTAGAGTGAAAGTATGGGATGGAAACAGGCGAGAAAGCAATTTTTCTATTTTTGTCCAACCAAAATGAATATATTGTATTTTTTCTTTAGTTGCCATGTTATAGGTACTAATTTTCAGCTCAAGTTACGGTGGAGCTTCTTATAAATTACATATAGAGTTCCTTTTGTCTCCAAAATAAATTAGTGATATAAACAATGTAAATGGGAGGATAGAAAAAAGGAGTGATAACAAGCCCGTGAAATCTTTGAAAAGAAGAAAATTAGAGTGAAAGTATGGGAGGATGGAAACAGGCGAGAAAGCAATTTTTCTATTTTTGTCCAACCAAAATGAATATATTGTATTTTTTTTTGGGTTGCCATGTTATAGGTACAAGGTTTCGACCCACGTTTAACGGTGACTAATCTCGGTCAGGGAACATGTGGGACACGCAAGGTGGGTTCTCCCTTCCCAACCGAATTTTTTTCATACGCAAGAGCCAGGGATCGAACCCCTGACTACTTGCTTAAGGGGTCTAAATTCCTTACCATTTGGACCAATCTATTGGTGAATATACTGTATTTTATTTAGTGTACTTGTTATGCCTTTAATTTTGCTGAGATATTTTGTCAGCAAGCATAATAGAGGTGAGGTGGGAGAGATTAGATAATCAATAAAAGGAGGACTGAGAAATAACAGGAAATTATTATTCCCTCTGTCCCTAATTATAAGTTCCTTTTGCAAATTTTGTTTGTCCTTTAATATAAGATCCTCTACAAACTTTTGATGCATTTATTACTCTTTTTCCAAATATGTCCCTTGTTACTATCAATTTTTCTTGGTAGATGAAAAGTCAAAGTAAACGCATCTACAAACAAAGGGCAACTTAGTAATAATTACACAATATATAATAATTACATTATTAACTTTTCTTAATATGTGTAAGACGTGTCTCAGAGTCTTTTAAAATAGGGACGGAGGGAGTACCAGTATAACGAAGCTAAACTGAATCTGAATATCAATTTATCAGAGAGTCCGAAATAATTTAATTCTAACTACTTAACCATGGGTTGCAAATTCGGAAAATGACAATAATGAAAAGAACTTTGTCATATTCTTGTTGAGTTATTTTGAAACACAAATTTGATGTCAAATTTGACCTCTATTTAGATGGTCAACTTAGTTCAAATATGCGGTTAATTATGTTCATTATATGATTAATGAATTAGAAAGGTGTCCCAACTAACAACACATTAGCTATTTACTGGACATAATTAACCAGTTACCATATTTTTTTTAGTTTATATTTGAACACAAATAGTGGTCAAGGAATATCATGTATACTCTAAAATCATGTACATTTGAACACAATTTGGATGGTTATTCGGTATATGTATATGTGAGCACTTAAAAATGATGATGTTCAAGTTCGTGGTTAACGAATGTTTCATAAGTTGCAACACCTGATTAACCACGTATTTTAACTGTGTTAATCATCCAATTTGAGGTCAAAACTCAACATGTCAAGTTTGTGTCAAATATCATTTCTCATTCGTATTCCCATTTCCCAGAGTTATACGCAGTATATCCCTTTACCAATCAGGGACCTTGATTCCTGGCTGAAGACCCCATCAATTTATGTTTTTGATTGCTCTGCGGCTGGTAAAATTGTGAATTCCTTCATTGAGGTATTTATTCAAAATCATGTTTATTAATGCTATAAAAGAAAACTTCAAATATATCGGTTCTGATTTTGTAATTTTCTTATTTGGACTATGAAATTTTGTTGCTGGACTTGTTATTGATAAGCTTCATGAATGGAGTGCTTCTAACTCTTCTGGGTCTCCAAGGGATTGCATTATGCTCGCAGCATGTGAAGCACATGAGACGTTGCCCCAGAGTGTAGAATTCCCAGCTGATGTATTTACAGCTTGTCTTACAACACCAATAAAGATGGCATTGCGATGGTGAATGTTCTCTCCAATTAATTCTTGTTTAGTATATCACCTTTTGAGTATTTTATATCATAAACTTTCAGGGAGTTTTAATGTAATCTTTTTTATTTGGAGGTAACATAATGCTTTATGAGCGGCATTTTATGATGAATTGTTGTATACATCGTTACTGTTTATGGCATATTTTATCATGTAGTTTGTTCCTTGAGGGTATTTTTGTTGTACCGACATTTTATTTTTTGTTAATTTATTTTAGCTAGATTTATGTTGGTGAAGATAAAACAATGTCACCGATAATGTTGGTTTTCCCTAAGAAGTTGGTTTAGGGTTGACTGCTTTTTTCATTACTAAACTGTCGTTTTCCAGATCAGGAACTCTTGAATAGTGTAAGCATTAATTTTATTAATCGATGTTCAATGTGTTTTTTTGGTAATTTGTCTCTAGGTTTTGCACTCGTTCATTACTTCGCGACTCGTTTGATTATTCACTTATAGACAAGATCCCTGGCCGTCCAAATGACCGAAAGACACTTCTGGGTGAATTGAATTGGATATTTACAGCAGTAACTGATACAATTGCTTGGAATGTTCTTCCTCATGGTAGGTGTCAACCCTCTCCATCCTTCCCACTGACTTCCTAAAGTTCCATGGTGTATTTTCAACCCAGGCATATTGCAACCAATTTTGGTTGGTCTCTTTTATCATATATTGATATTGACTTTGTCCTGCAGATCTTTTTCAGAGACTGTTCAGACAGGATTTGCTTGTTGCAAGTTTGTTTCGAAATTTTCTACTTGCTGAGCGAATCATGCGATCCGCAAATTGTACTCCCGTCTCTCACCCAACGTTACCACCAACCCATCAGCATCACATGTGGTATTGTTAGTGATTATTGTTAGAAAAATGCTATTTGTTGATAAACTTTAGCATCAGAATATGTTTTTAATCCATGCTGCAGGGATGCATGGGACATGGCTGCCGAGCTCTGCCTTTCTCAACTTCCTTTATTAGTTGAGGATCCTAATGCAGAATTTCAGGTAATTTAGTGCTTTATTTTATACTTCTGATGTAAGGTGAAATTGAATATTTAATATAGAAAGTTGGCTCTGGTATTGTGTTTTTTTAAGGAACAATAGCATAAGTTAATATTGTTTATAAGTTTTGACCTTACCTGATGAAGTATATGGCTGTTCTCTTTCAGCCTAGTACATTTTTCACCGAGCAGTTAACAGCATTTGAAGTCTGGCTTGACCATGGTTCTGAGCATAAGAAACCACCCGAACAGTTGCCTATAGTACTTCAGGTACCTCACATGTCTTGGTCTTTGTTAACTTTGGAACCATTGTGTTGGTTTCTAATACCTGTTTTATGTAAGTTACCGTTCCTTAATTGGGACTTTGTTGTTTGAATTAGGTTAAGTTTATTGCGAATACTTTTTCGATTTGGCTGATGATCAATATCATCCTTCTGAAGGAAATTCGATAAATATATGTATTATTTGCAAGCATCTTCTCGTTAGCTATATGTCTAGATTCCGATGTAGTAATGTCAAGGGATATTTTCTGGGTTCTTTATTCAGTCAATGGAGATGCTATTGGAAATTTATATGGACAAGTTCCTGCTTCTCAAATTGTTTTGCAATTATTTGTCTCTTATTTGTTTGTTGTAAGTTTTTGACTCGGGAATTATTTTTTTCTCTTCATTCTGTATGTAGCCTTGGTAATTATACTCATACTTGTATGGTGACCGAGTGTGTTGCTTTTCTACAATGTTTTTTTTCTTCTAAAGTTGGATATTTGTTTTATCCCAACTCTCAATCATTTTGGTTAATCATACTCCCTCACTTTGTTTTTCCCTTTTCACAAAAATTATATTCTAAGCCTCTTTGATAATTGTTTGACATTTGTTCATAATTTTGCATGCATTCATAAGTAGTGCTTTTTCTATTTCAGGTTTTACTTAGTCAATGCCATCGATTTCGTGCCTTAGTACTTCTAGGAAGATTCCTTGATATGGGCCCATGGGCTGTGGATCTGGTAATTTTTCTCACATTTCATCAAACTATATTGCAGTTGTTTTTATGTATTTTCGAAAAGGATTGTTATATTATAATAATTTGATACTGAGTTTCTTATATGTAGGCATTATCTGTTGGAATCTTCCCTTATGTTCTGAAACTGTTGCAAACAACCACACCAGAACTACGTCAGATTCTTGTATTCATATGGACAAAGGTTCTTGCACTTGACAAGGTACTTTCGCAGGATATTAGTTTTATCTTAATTAGAACGTCATATCAATTCCGTAGTTTGTTGCAAGACATGTGCTTGCTGTGCGTGTATACACATGATTCAGCATTTAACTGACATTTGAGCAGACATGATATTTGCTTAATACACATGATTCAGCATTTAACTGGCAATTGAGCAGACATGATATTTGCTTAATACACATGATTCAGCATTTAACTGACATTTGAGCAGACATGATATTTGCTTAATACATGTCATGTTGAAATTTCTGCGTCGATTGATTATGCTTGTACTTCAGTCATTATTAAAGTTGTTGGAATTTCCGCCTTCATTGTGGTCCGCCCCTAGTCGCCTAAATTGCGGCTTTGGCTTGCCTTCATTGCAGCCTCCAACAACTTCATTGTGTTGGGTTTGAAGGGGTGGATTTAGTTCCACACTGCTTAGAGATATGGCATGTGTTGTGTTTATAAGGGAGGGCAATCCTCAACTTATAAGCCGGTTTTGTAGGGATGAGTTAGGCCCAACCCACACATTCTAAGAAAATTATATGAACATGTTATTTTTTTCCATCAGATGTGGTTCTGGACAAGCTAAAAAAAGTAAAAAAGAATGATAATAGAAAAAGAGTGAAATAAACATCAAGGGCCAATATGAAGTTGCTCAATTGTTCATTGCCCTATAAAAATATCTTTGAGTAGGAAGACTGAAAATTCCTTTTCTTTTATGAGAAACTTTTACATGGCAGTAGATCAGTCTATTGATATAATGCCTGAGTTATCAATCAAAAATCCAAATTATGCAATCAATGGAACAGTCATCATAAGTGCCTGATATTCAATTGAATGAATGAAAGAAATAATGGGATTATTACAAAATTTCATATTTTGTCCACTCATGTATTTCCTTTTCTATTTTTTTTCCTTCTAATTTGGTTTGGAAAATCTCCATGTGGCATTTCTACTGTATCTTGCATTGATATGTTCCATTGCTGGGTTGCAGTCATGTCAGACTGATCTAGTGAAGGACGGAGGTCACATCTATTTTATGAAGTTCCTTGATAGCTCGGAGGCATACCCAGAGCAACGTGCAATGGCTGCTTTTGTTTTAGCGGTGATTGTTGATGGTCATAGAAGAGGCCAAGAAGCTTGTATTGAAGCGGGTTTGAGCCATGTCTGCTTAAAGCACCTTGAGAGTTCATCTCCTAATGATTCTCAAACTGAGCCCCTTTTCCTTCAGTGGCTTTGCCTGTGTCTAGGGAAGTTGTGGGAAGAATTCACAGAGGGAAAATTAATCGGTTTGCAAGGAAATGCAACTTCTATATTTTCTCCTCTACTGTCCGAACCCCAGCCAGAGGTTAACTGCCCAACTAATTGACTCTATTTCTAGTTTCCAGATGACTACTGTTTGGTATATCAAATAAACACTTGAAGTTTGTAATTTGCTGTTCTCAGGTTAGGGCATCCGCTGTTTTTGCACTGGGTACCCTTGTCGATGTGGGATTTGATTCATGTAGAAGTGGTGGTGGAGATGAAGAATGTGATGATGATGACAAGTTTAGGGCTGAAGTCAGTATAGTTAGGAGTCTCTTAAGTGTCGCTTCAGATGGGAGTCCATTGGTGAGAGCAGAGGTAGCAGTTGGTAGGTGATGAAACATCTGAATGTTTATATTTTTTTCAACATGTTCATGAGAAGATTTTATGTTCTTATGAATATGATTAGATAGATAATACTGATACTGTTTGTTTATTAGTTATTTATTTTAGTAGAATGATTCTGAGAAATTTTTAGTTATCTGCTAGTGAGTTCCTAATTGTCAGTTATATCAGAACTTAGAAAAAGGATTGAACTACTTCAAATAAATTAATTTTTGTAAATAAATAAGAAAAGATTTCAATTTAATGAGAAAAATGGTTATACTTGCATCTAAAATCTTTCACACGCACATAAAATTGTTTATATACATATGTTTGTGTCTGTTATTGTTTTCTCTAATTTGTTATTCATGGCAGCCATTTTTTGGTTTGATGGTTGACTTGCACATCTTTCTAGATAACTTACTTTTATTTTGTAGTATTAAGTGGGACTAGTTTTGTAAGATATTTTACTGAAATGAATTTTCTTTCAACTGTCAGCTCTAGCACGTTTTGCGTTTGGCCACAACAAGCACCTTAAATCTATTGCTGCTGCATGTTGGAAGCCTCAGACTAATTCTTTGATAAATTCCTTACCATCATTGGCTAATATTAAAGATACGGGTGGTGGATATTCTAAACAGAGCCAACATATGGCTCATGGTAGTATTGTTTCACCTCAAATTGGTCCTCTAAGGGTTGGGAGTGAAAATTCTAAAGTAATTCGTGATGGGCGAGTCTCTTCAAGCAGTCCTCTTGCTAGTTCTGGAATCATGCATGGGTCCCCATTGTCTGACAATTCCTCTCATCATTCAGATTCAGGAATACTGAATGATGGTTTCAGCAATGGAGTGGTTAACAACTTTGGGCCGAAACCTTTGGATAATGCACTGTATTCGCAGTGTGTAATGGCTATGTGTACTTTGGCAAAAGATCCATCTCCGCGAGTTGGGAACCTTGGTCGCCGGGTACTGTCCATAATAGGTATCGAACAAGTGGTAGCAAAACCAGCGAAGCCTTCTGGTGTTCGTACTAGTGAAGCTACCATTTCTCCTAGTCTTGCTCGCTCATCTTCTTGGTTTGATATGAATGGTGGTAGGTCTCATATTTGACTTAATTGTTAACCTTTACAATGTTTTTTGGTAAAATTTATCTCTTTGCATCAATTTTATATCATGAGTTCCTGCTGCCATGTTATTTGCTTTATGTTTACTATTGCACGCTGCTCTGGTAGGACACTTGCCTCTAACCTTCAGAACTCCTCCAGTCAGTCCTCCTCGCACAAGTTATATAGCTGGAATGCGTAGAGTATGTTCATTGGAGTTTAGGCCTCACCTGATGACTTCTCCAGACACTGGACTGGCTAACCCACTTTTAGGATCTGGTGGAGCTTCTGGGACTTTTGATCGCAGTTTTCTTCCTCAATCAAATATATATAATTGGAGTTGTGGGCACTTCTCCAAACCACTTTTAACTGCTGCAGATGATAGCGAAGAAGTATTAGCTAAAAGAGAAGAGAGGGAAAAATTTGCATTGGAGCACATAGTGAAATGCCAGCACTCTGGTTTGTATTTCACTTTTTCTAACTCAATTTATCAAATTCCTAACAGCTGTCCAGTTGTGAACTTTATGTCATTTTATTCTATCAGCTGTTAGTAGGTTAACAAATCCAATTGCTAAATGGGACATAAAGGGTACACAAACAGCATTGTTACAACCTTTCTCTCCGATAGTGGTAGCCGCTGACGAGAATGAACGCATCAGGTATGCAAAGTTTGTCAATACTATTATTACTTTAGTGGAGACTGTTATTAATCTGGACATGGATTTGGGCCGGGAGCATAAGCTGACTAGTGTGTTCTTGTAAATGTTAAGAGAATAAATTTAAGGGCTTAAGGTGAGCTGTAGCAAATTGCTAAGGTATACAAGTTTCCAAAATTTGTTCAATTTCTGGGTTAGTAGAACTCAGATTCTCATATAGTGGCTTAGAAAACTAAATAACTATCATTCTTAACAAATTGCTAAGGGATATAAATTTCCAAAACTTGTTCAATGTCAGGGTTAGTAGATCTCAACGATTCTCAGATGTAGAGGCATAGGAAACTAAATAACTAGCATTCTTAACTTTATAGGCAGTAGGACTTGTGTGTTTGGACTAGGTCAGAATATTTATCTGGTTTTGATGAATTGATTGATTAGTTTTATCTCCTTTTTGTGTATTCCCTTTTCTTTCTTCAATATATGGGCCCTTATTTAAAAAAATTGTATTGCATCATATTGAATTCTGGTGTTGACTAATGTACTTTGGAGTTTTGCACAGGATATGGAACCACGAAGAGGCAACACTACTTAACAGTTTTGATAATCATGATTTTCCTGATAAAGGAATTTCTAAGCTCTGCCTGGTGAATGAGCTTGATGATAGCTTGCTTCTTGCTGCCTCATGTAATCTTATCTACTGTTTAGTATTATATCCTTCCATCCTTAATTTGCCAGAATATTAAATAACGGGGAATCTTATTGCAGCTGATGGAAACGTTCGGGTTTGGAAAGACTATTCTCTGAGGGGGAAACAGAAGCTTGTCACGGCATTCTCTTCAATTCATAGTCATAAACCTGGTGTGAGGAGTCTGAATGCAGTTGTTGATTGGCAACAGCAAAGTGGTTATCTGGTATATGACTCTTTAAATATGCTTTGAAATAAGGGATATTTCCTTTTCTACAGCTGTCCTAGAATAGAACTCTGATTCCCTCACATATTGATGTTAATGATTTTTATGGTGTTGTTTCATGTTACTCCAATGCATTTACCAGTATGCATCGGGGGAAATGTCATCAATAATGCTGTGGGATCTTGATAAAGAGCAACTTGTTAATACTATACCTTCATCTTCAGAGTGCAGCGTCTCAGCGTTGGTAAGTCTGCTCTATGCTGATATAGTTTTCTTTGGTGAGTGTTATATTTTCTCAAATGATTATCGCATTGTAGCTAAGCAGACTATATTAAGAGATAAATACAAAGTTTACCTTATCTAAAGGTTCATTTTTTGGCTTTCCCTGCTGCCATACTTTGCCTTTGCCATACTTTTCCTCTGCCGGGTTTTGGGTATTGAAAGTGAAAGTTACACATACCGACCCTCAATTTCTTTAGTAATTCTTTAAGATTGAAGATTGGGCGTTATGATTTATGATTTCTTCAAAGAAGAAACTCAGCCCACGGTTATTCATTTGGCAGTTTAATGCCCATAAAACTTTAGGTTGCTCGGCTGCGCTCTTGCACATCTTGGATCAATTTTGATAGGATTTTCTTTCAGTATCATTTAATTCAATCAAGTGATCCAAACCCCTTGATTTATGTACTGTCTTTTGTATTTTAGGCTGCTTCTCAAGTTCACGGGGGACAGTTTGCTGCTGGTTTTATAGATGGCTCTGTGCGACTATATGATGTCAGAACACCCGAAATGTAAGCACCTCAGTTGAATTTCTTTTATCCTGATGAAAAATCGTTGTTATTTGTTCTCCTTAATTGATGACATTGATTTGAGCAACATTATATTTATTAGCTCTTACATGTTCTTATCCTTCTACACGGTTTCCTGCATGTCTCCAAATCGAAGTTCAGACTTGAACCATATTGATCAATCTAGTATCTTTGGTTTTATCTAAAGTCTAGACATTTTTAAGATTCAGTTTTCAATATTTCATGTCTCTTAACTTTAATGTCACTGTAATAATTAACGACCTTCATCAATGATGTTTTTAGGATTGTATGTGGGTTACGGCCACACACACAGAGAGTAGAAAAAGTTATGGGGATTGGCTTTCAACCTGGGTTAGACCCTGGAAAGGTAAAGAAAATGTCTCCTAGATTCATGATTTTTAATTCTTGTGGACCGTAGCAGAAATTCAGTAACTAATGAATTTGATTTAATGTGATGAAATTATTCATTTTCCTTCAGTTGGTAAGTGCTTCTCAGGCTGGGGATATCCAATTCCTTGATATAAGAAATCACAGCAGTGCCTATCTCACCATTGAAGCTCACAGGGGCTCTCTCACTGCTTTAGCAGTACATAGGCATGCTCCAATCATTGCCAGTGGTTCTGCCAAACAGCTCATTAAGGTTTTCAGCCTTGAGGGTGACCAACTGGGAACCATTCGTTACTATCCTACTCTAATGGCCCAGAAAATCGGTTCTGTGAGCTGCCTAAATTTCCACCCATACCAATTACTACTTGCTGCTGGTGCTGCAGATGCATGTGTATGCATCTATGCCGACGAAAACACTCAAGCAAGATGAATCTGCATTTTTTCCCTTGAAGATTTCATAGGTCGTCTCCAGCCGAGAAGAGTGCATCAAACAGCTCTCAGGAGTAACACGCATAATTATCGCAGTTGTATAATCCAGTGATGATGCTTTAGTTCCTCTCTGTTGTGAATACATCTGAAAATATTGGTAGGGTTAAATTTTTATGGCAGCGTATGCAAGATATTCATTAGCCTCCATGACAGAGGGTTGCACTTGACATGAAGAGAAAAGCTTATTGGAGGCTCCCACAAATAAGGCCATCTTCGTATATGTGTGTAAATATCATTTTATCCATAATTATTTGTCATTCCTGTTGTGTGTTATTTTCTACCCTTCATTTGTAAATTTTTATTCTGAACATAGTCTAGTTTGCTGACAGAAGTGGGTGATTGACTCCTATAAATGGGGCTCTTTCATCCATGATTGTAGTTTCTATTGACTTTGGGTACCTTTGCTTTGACCAACATGTAATTAATTTCAAGTTTGTTCAAGTGTGCAATTTCTTCTCAGTTTTAAATCGCTCAGAATGTGACGTATGGATACTCCAAAACAAATAATGGGAAATGCTAGGCAATGGATGTAAACCAAATTTACCTATAAAATAATGAGCATGGTGTATTTGTTTGTAAAATATTAATGATTACTATTCACTATAGTCCATGGGAAATAAGTGTAGGTGATATCAATAATACTCTTTTAGCTAAAAGTTAAAGACAAAGATTGATACTTTTTTTGTTAAATTTAAACATGGAGTGGGAATTTGATTAAATCTAGGCACTGGCGGAGCAAGAGCCAGAAAAATTATGAAGTTGCAAATATATATATGCAAATAAGATTTATTTTAACTATAGTACTTCTATTACATTATATATACATATGAAATAATCTGGATACTAGAATATTGTGTTTGTATCTATACCTATAATATTCTTGCAACATGCTAAATTGGCCCACCACGGTTCTTCACTTTTTCACCATGTCCTACTGTTTTAATTTCTGTACACCATGCTTGGAGCTCTTCGTCAGACTTTACGATTTTCGGGCTTGGATAATAATGGTTGTTATAGTCGGTCACCCATTGTTTGATTGCATCATTTGCGAAAGGGTAGTCTTCAATTGCTAGTTTTAGGGCATGTGCATTAGGATCTTCCACAGCCTTGTTCCATATAGTGTTGTTCCTTCTTTAAAAATCTCTTCTATGTTTTCAAAGCTTCAAAATCCAAGAATACACCGTATAGTTACACCCCTCTAAAATATAGCTATGACATGTGTTTATTTCTATTATAAAAGTAAGAAATAATTATTAAATATAATAAAAAAAACAAAATCATATCAAAATACGGTATAAGTTGTAATATGTGGTGTAAGCATATCATTTCTCTTTATTTTACTCTCATATTACATTTCTCAATCACAATAAAGTAGTATCAAAGTTCTGACAGAAGTTTAAAAGACTATAATATAAATTAAATGAAGAACGTTATACTAAAATCAAGTTCACTTCTACAAACTACTTCATTTATAAGTAAATTTATTGTTACTCAACCTGAACATAAACCCGTGACAATCTATTATTATTGCTACCTTTTTTTATCATGGTTATTCATAAGATTTTATTGTGAAAATTAACTTAAGTTATTGCAATATTTGTAGGATCCATACTCTTATTTTTATTGTGAAAAGTATATTTGAAATTTTTGATATTTTCTGTCTTCTGGTGACACGACAAATGTGTGTATGCTGCATGAGCAAATTGCTGACTCTGGTATTAAAAAAGAGACCTTAATCCTGAAAGAACACTCATATTACTAAGGATATTTCAAGCTATCACTCACTTACCATGAAGACCTCCTCCTACTCTTGTGTTTGGAGCTTTCAAATGACACTTTGAAGAATTCTTTGAAGAATTACAATCGGAGCAAGAAGGAGTCATGGTAGAAAATGACAGTATTGGTAATGCCAATGATAAAACAAGAAACATAAGGGATTATAATGTGTTCGATCCCAATGCCATGAACACATGAATCATACGACCAAAGATCACAGTAGCATAGTTCGACTTCAAGCCTATGATGTTCCAAATATTACAAGCTATTAGCCAGTATTCTGGAGCTGCTAATGAAGATCCACATTTACATTTTTGAGGCAATTTCTAGAAGTTGCTAGTAACTTCAAAGTTCATGGAACTATTGATGTCTCTTTTAGATTAAGTCTATTTCCATATTCTCTAAGGGATAAAGATCAAAGTTGGCTAAATTTCTTAGAGCCTGATTCCATAGCCACATGGAATGCCTTGGCTCAAATTGTTTTAGCTAAGTATTTTCCACCTATCAAGAATGCAAAGATGAGAAATGAAATCACTTCATTTAGAAGATAATGAGTCTTTGTTTGATGTGTGGGAAAGATTCAAGGAATTATTAAGGCAATGTCTACACCATGGGATCCCAATTTGTATCCAGTTGGAAACACTTTACAATGGGTTGGTACCATCATCAAGAAATATGTTGGATGCATATTCTGGTGGAGCATTGTTATCTAAGTCCTATGAAGAAGGGTACAAATTGATATAGAGTATTACTACCAACACCTATCAATGATCAGTTACTAGAGCAATCAACATAGTTGTTCCAAAGATGCCAGTTGGTGTCCATGAAGTCACTAAGACCACAACATTAGATGCTCAAGTGGCCCAAATACACTAAATGATGAAGAACATGATGACGGGTTTTAAAGCGCCAGCTGCCGAGCCAGTCAAGGTTTTAACAAATACCAATTTTGTTGCATATGTCTATTATGGGGGAGCTCACTATTTTGAATAATGTTGCAATGATCCTATTTTTGTGAGTTATGTGGGCAACAAAAAATACAAAACCCCCCTAAAACAACCCATACAACCCTGGATGGTGTAATCATCCAAACTTTTCATGGAGAAACACCTAAAATCAACTAAATCCTCAAGCACCAGAAATCCCCCCTGGTTTTTCTACACTAAATTATATTGTGGCTACACGAGGAAACAACCAGTTGGAGAATATTTCGAATTCCTTCATACAAGAAACAAAGAATTAGTTTCAAGCTCAAGGTGTAAGCATCAAAAAATTGGAAAACCAAGTTGGTTAAATTACTTTCACACTTAGTATAAGGCCTATGAGAGCATACCTAAGTTCCATTGAAACAACCACATCTACTTTGGGTACCAAGAGCATTGAGACATGAAAAGTCGTTTCATTCAGAAGTCATATGGAGTATGAAGAACCAAGCCAATAAAACACTGACCAACCAATAAGGGGTGTGAAGTCTTTTGATGCATCAGGAGAAGAATGGGTAACACATACACCAATTACTTTGGTTGAGACAAGTATAGAAAGACTGTAAGATGAGAAACCTAATCTCATGACTTCTAGCACGAAAATTACAAAAGTAGAATTAACAAATGACACGCTAGAAGTCATCACAACACCCAGACTTTGCAAGAGAAACCACCACCATCTTTTCCCCAAAAGATTAGAAAGGCTAAAGAAGAACAATAATTTGGAAATTTCATGGAGATCCTGAAGCAACATCACATTAACATACTCCTGATTGAAGTTATTCAACAAATGCCAAATTATTCTAAGTTCATAAAAGATGTGCTGACAAAGAGGAAAAAAGCTATAGAATTTTCTAATGTACATAGACCTAAGAATGAAGCCAACTTGTTCAAGGAAAGTTACCACCCAAGTTGAAAGATCCTGAAAGTTTCACTATTCCATGAAACATAGGAGATTCCTTTTATAGAAGAGCATTATGTGATCTTAGAGCAAATATCAACCTCATGCCTTTATATATCTTTAAGAAGCTAGGCATTGGAGCTGCAAGGACAAAAACTACCACACTTCAATTGGATGACAGAAGCATTTATTACCCTCAAGGAAAGATCAAAGATGTGCTAGTAATGGTTGCAAGTTTGTATTTCCAACTGGCTTTATAATCATGGATTTTAGCATTGGTTAAGGAACTCTTATTCTTTTAGGAAGACCATGTTTTGCAACAGGAAGAACTCTAATAGATATTGAGAAGGGAGAACTCACTATGAGGGTAAACAAGAAACACATGATGTTTAATGTCATAAATACATTGAAATACCCTAAAGAAGACATAACTGATTGCTCGTTAATCTTTAGTTGGGATTCCCTTGTTCACAAGCAGATCATAAAAATGTAATGATGAGTTGAAACATGAGTTGAGTAAAGAAGACAAGAATGAATTGGCAAGTGAAAGTATCATAAGTGGATTTCACCTCCTAATTAAGGCCATGATGGAACACTTTGAAACCCTAGAAATTACAACTGAATTGGTGGGACACAACGTTCCATCCA
Organism: Lathyrus sativus; assembly: GCA_963859935.3. Classification (NCBI taxonomy): domain Eukaryota; kingdom Viridiplantae; phylum Streptophyta; class Magnoliopsida; order Fabales; family Fabaceae; genus Lathyrus; species Lathyrus sativus. The sequence continues at coordinate 466,820,821 of OZ012737.1, forward strand.
TAGAGAAACCCTTGGAATTGAAGATGAACTAACTCCTTTCCCACTTGAAATATACCTACCTAGAGGCAGAACAAACGTTTTTTGTGATCATTTTTGTTTATCTGTCTGATGAGAAAAGATGTCGACTTCTAGAACTTTTGAAAAAGGACAAGAATGCTATTTCTTAGCAAATATCTAATATTAAGAGGATCAGCCCTACAATTTTTATGCATAGAATACTATAGACGAAAATACAAGGAACAATATAGAGAGCCAAATAAGATTGGGTCATATCATGAAGGATGTAGTGAAGAAAGAGGTTATCATATAGCTAGATACATGTATTATTTACCCCCTTTATGCGAGTGTATGGGTGTGTCACAAAGAAATGTGGCATGACCGTGATTGAGAATGGAAAAAATTGGATAATTTTTCTAGAGTAGTCATGGGTTGGCCAATATGCATGGATTACAAAAAGTTAAACATGGCTACAAGGAAAGACTATTTTCTCCTTCCATTTATTGGTCAAATGCTTGATAGGCTATTTGGAATGGAATTTTATTGTTTCCTTTATGGATATTTATAATATAATCAGATTTAAATAGCCCCTGAAGTTCAAGAGAAGACAACATTCATATGTCCCTATGGAACCTTTGCGTTTAGAAGGACGCCATTTGGATTATGTAATGCTCCTACAACACTCCAAAGAAGCATGATGGCCATCTTCTTTGAACTCATAGGAAGCTTCATATAAGTGTTTATGGATGATTTTTTCAATCTTTGGAGAGTCATTTCAAAGATGCTTGGACAATCTGGAGTTGGTGCAGACTAGATGTGAATAGAGCAATTTGGTGCTGAATTGTGAGAAACGTCATTTCATGGTTAAGGAAGGAATATTCCAAGGGCACAAAAATTTCTAAGGTTGGATTAGAGGTAGATGAAACCAATATTGAAGTTATTGAAAAGTTACCTCCACCCTCCAACATCAAGGGCATAAGAAGATTTCTGACATGTTTGATTTTATAAGAGGTTCATAAAGGATTTTTCAAAAATTACAAAACCTCTATGACAGGTGCTACAACATGATGTGCCATATGTCTTCAGTCTTGAGTGTGAACAAGTTTTCAATGCTTTGAAAAAGGCGTTGATATGTACACCAATTGTTAAGGCACCTGATTGGACCAAGCCATTTGAACTCATATGTGATGCAAATGACTTTGCCATTGGAGCAGTTCTTGGAAAATGCAAGATAAGGTGTTTCACACCATTTATTATGCTAGCAAGACAATAGAAGCCCAAACTAATTAAAAAAATATTAAAAAGGAGCTGCTGGAGGTTATCTTTGCATTTGACAAGTTTAGATCTTACTCGATAGGCATTAAAGTTATAGTCTACACTAGCCATGCAACAATCAAATATTTCATTGCCAAAAAGGATGCAAATCCAAGATTGATAAGGTGGGTGTTACTAATGCAATAATTTGACCTGGAAATCAGAGACAAAAGGGAGTAGGAAACTTGGTAGCTAGTCATTTGTCAAGACTTCCAGATGATGACCAGAGACACGACTGAGAGAATATCATGGAAGAATTTTCTGATGAACAGTTGCTTCTGATAACTTCTATCATGACATCCTGGTATGCAGACATTGTGAACTACTTTGTTAGTGGATATGTCTCTCTAGAATTTAACTCTTAGCAAAGGAAAAGGTTTTTCTATGATTTAAAGAACTACTATTGGGATGAATTAGTCATGTATAAAAAATGTGATGATCAACTTTTGAGAAGGTGTGTGGACTACCCAGAGACGTGCCATATTTTATCAGCGTGCCACAGTGCACCCTATGGTGGACATTTTGGAGGAACTAGAACTGCCGCTAAGGTTATACAATTAGGTTATTTATGACCCTCATTATTCAAGGGTTCTAGGAACTTGTTAAAACTTATGATAGATACCAAAGGATAGGGAATGTTTCCATGAAACAAGAAATGCCACTTACTAATATTTTAGAAATTAAATTGTTTGATGTCTAGAGTATTGACCTCATGGGACCATTTCCCCAATTCTTTGAAAATCTACACATCATTGTGGTTGTTGATTATGTATCTAAGTGGATAGAGGCAATAAAAACTCAAACTAATGATGCTAAGGTTGTGACCAAGTTTTTGATCAAAAATATCTTTTCTAGACACGCCACACCTAGAGCCATCATTAGTAATGAAGGAACCCACTTTTGTAATAAACTTTTTAAAGATTAGATCAACAAATATGGGGTTAAACATAAAGTTGCTACAAGATATCAACCTCAAAGTAGTGGACAAACTGAATTGTCTATCAGGGAGATAAATAAAATCCTTGAAAAGGTAGTTAAATCCTTTAGGAAGTATTGTCCAAAACATATGAATGATGCTTATTAGGCCTACATAAATGCTTTTAAAACACCTTTAGGAATGTCTCCCGATAGACTAGTCTATGGAAAAGCTTGCCATCTATCCATTGAGTTGCAACACAAAGCTTTTTGGGCTGTCAAAAAAATTAAAATTCAACTTGTAAGCTGCTGCGAAAGGAAGAATGTTTCAACTTACTGAATTGAAACATCATAGATTATTTTCTTATGAGAATGTTGAGCTCTACAAAGAAAAAACTAAAAAATGCTATGACAGGAAATGTTAGAAAAGAGAGTTAGTAGAAGGACAAAATATCCTCTTGTTTAACTCAAGGTTGAAACTCTTCTCTGAGAAGTTGAAATCTCGATGACATGACCCATTTAAGCTAATAGAAATTTATTCCCATGGGGTTGTAGACCTGTCAAATGAACAAACAAGGGAGATGTTCAAAGTGAATGGTCAAAGAGTGAAAACCTATCATGGTGAGCCTTTAAGTAACACAAGGACCTCCATTGGTTTGAATTATTAAGCATTTTGTTTAAAGTCAGGTTATAAGACTTAATAATAGTGCTACTAGGAGGCAGTCCAGAATAATGTAGTTGTTTGCATTTTTTATTTATTTTTTATGATAGGTTGAAATTAACTTTCCTGAGTTGTTGAAGACTTATAAAGTCTTCCCTCATAAATGTGACATGTTAAGGATGTGTGAGAAGTTCAGACTTGAAAATGATATGAAATGTAAAAGAAAGTTGAAAGGGTGAGAGAGATAATGTGCATCAGCAGACAAAACATAAGAAGCTATGCACATGGGCCTGACGCGTCGTACCAAGATTGTGTAATGATGGCTTTGTACCTACCATAACATCTAGAATTTATAACCAGTCCCTTGAGTTACCATTGTAGTAATTATCCAATGGGTATTTTTCTCTCTTACAAAATTTAAAATTCAAAATTTTCATTCTCCCTCTCACATATCATTACTTAACTGTGTCAACATTTTTGGAAAATCCTCACTTCTCTCTTGCAATAAAACTACCCTAAATATTTCTTTCTCTTATGAAAATTAAAACTTCCCTCAAAGGCTTAATCATCCCTAACCTCTTTATCATAACCTTTCAAACATTCATCAGTGGAACCCATGTCTACAGAAAAAAGGATCAAAACTTGTGCACGAAAGAATACCACTCCCGTGTGGTACCCTCTGATTTCTTATTCATCTAATAATGAAACCTTTATGAATAGTGATGCTTGGAGAAGATACACAAAAATATTTACTTCGATAAATATTCTATATTAAAGAGGATTCATATTTGACATAGAAGATGAAGACCTTGGTTTTACTGATAAGATCAGGAACATCATAACTGGTCAGAAATGGAAAAGATTTTGCAAACAAACCCTTCCCTACATCACTTAGATTGTGAATAAGTTCTACTCCAACTGGATCAATACCTCTCAAAATAAATTAGAAGTGTTGGTGAGAGAAAGAATGGTCCAATATTATGAGAATACCATCAACATGGTGTTAGTTGTAAATAGTGTTGAAGAATTTTATTAATTACACTTTGAAAAGGTTTATGATTATAACCTCGACGTGATCAGATAATCTCTTTTCCTCCTTGGGATAACTTGGATAGAGAGTGCTAAATCTGTTGAGAAGATTGTACTACATATATACTTGAAGCCTATTCCAAAGGTAGTATACCAATTTGTGAAACAAAATCTAATGCAAACAACCCATAATTAGACGGTCAACAAAGGAAGGTTAATATTGCTCTATTGTGTCACCACCTACTCCCCTATCAACATTACTACAATCATTTTGTCAAAAAATTCATGCACGTGCAAAGAAGAAAAACTGAATGTTGTATTTTCCCTACTTGATCAATGCACTATGTAAGAGACATGGAGTCCTTGGAAAGCTAATGGATGAGATTTGTGACCCTTAAGCCAGATTTGATAAAACTGATGTCATGAATTTGTTGAAGGCAAAAGGAAAAAAGAGTCAGCAAATATGCGCCAGAAATTTTCAGAAGCCAGTTCTTCATGCAACAACGAATAACTCTGTAATAAATGTGTAGGAACCAATGAGAGTTTTACAGGCTTGTAAAGGAACAACATAACTGGCACAAAAGGATGTATAGTCTCCACAAGGGTGGAGTGATTAATAGACCCCCCATATTCCCAAATCACATATTAGGAGACCAACCAACTGAAGAAGAATAACACTGGGAGGAACAACATGAAAAGAAGGATAAATCTGAAGGTAACTTGGTGAAGAAAAGAACTTGTTCATGTATTAGTATTCTGTTTCGTTACCGCATTGAGACATTTGTTTCTGTTTTGATTCATTGCGCTTTGCGTTCCAATGTTTGGAGCTTGATTCACCTGTTGCGCTTTGTGTACCAATGGGAGGATCTTAGAGCTATGCCTACCACTTATGATCGTGTTCCAGCTAGTTGGTCAATGGTCACAAATTGAGTGGAAAGACGAAATTCATCACATACTTAGTTTTCTCATGTTATGCGTTATGGGGTACTATCTGCTCCGACAGTGTTAACCTTTTAGAAGGGTAGACTTTATCATGTAAAGAGTTTCTTTTGCTATTGTTGTAGACTAGTTTGATATCTACTAGATTAGTTACTTTCTCAAACAGTTTTGTTTAGATATTGAGTATTACATGGTTATGGGGGCAAATCTACCGATATGGGATGGTCAGTTGCTGGACAGACATTGTTATGAATTTTGCTACTCAATCCTCCCATTTATTGTAGTATTGAGTTGTAAAATCTCATTTTCTTAAAAGAATAAATAAAGGGAATTAATAGCGCTTTTCTAGAAAGTGTTATTAAAGATAGTGTCTACAATAACACTTCTAAAAAAAGCGCTATTAAATACAAGGACTATAATAGCACTTCTTCAAAAAGCGCTATTAAATCCTTTCATAAACAAGGTGTATGGTAGCGCGTAATAGGGCAATGCTAGCATTTATAATGAAGTGCTATTAAAAACACTCATTTTAATAGCGTTTTCAAAGCGCTATTATATGTATCAAATCTATAATAGCGGGGGCTTTTATAGCGCTTTTAAGCACTATTAAAGGTGAAAAAAAGCGCTATTAAAAACAATTTTTGGCATAGTGAGTCCATCTAAGAAGGCAAAATAAATAGAACCTAAAGTGACAAAGGAATTTAACATGAACGATTCGACTGAAAACATGCATGAGGTGCAAATTGAAGAAGAAATTGTAGTGGAAGAAGAACCAAAGAAAAACAAGCCAGAGAAAGTTACTGAAGAGGAAAGTAATTATGAGATTGACCAAGATGAGGAGGAAGTGAACAACAAAAACAACCAAGAATAAGGAAGAACTGAAGATAAGAAAGATAAAGACGACAATAAAAAGGAAGCTGAAGATAAGGATGAGGACGAAGGAAACAAAGAATAAGCTGAAAAGGAACAAGATGTTGAACCTACCAACAACAACTTTCCATTTTTTCTTGTGTAGGTACCAAAAAAATAAGATCAAAATGAGGAACAAGAGCAAATTCTAATATGGAGAGTACTGAATTCCTAGCACCATTCAAGATAAAGACTTCTTGAGAATAATATCAAATGGGAGAAATATTGAAGGATGCAAATCTAGATTTCATGGCAATAGGAATGATTGGAAATTATCATGAAGCATGAGAGTCTCTGAAGACTATTGGTGCTACAAAATGTTCTAATATGCTAGAGAATGTTAAATCACTGAAATCAAAGGCAAAGTACTCAAGGAAAGGAAAAAAGAAAGCAACACCATTTGACGTGACCGAACATGTCATCATGCCTCCACTAGAAGAGCAATAGAGGACCCATGAGTACTCTCCAATATTGAAATCTTTAGCACACATCTAATGTGGTTTCTGAAGAGGAGGTTGGATTAGAAGGCACACTACCCAAGAGCAAGAAGACAGAATTAGGAAAGAAGAGGAAGAAAGGTGAAAAATCCCATTTGTCGCTACCGCGAAAATAAGGTGCCGACAAAATAGAAGAGTCGCCACCTTTCGTTATTTATCCCTCGGAACGGGAAAGGAAACGATCGGAAAAACTTGACGAAAAGGTATAAGACAAGGTCATCGCAACCATTGTCTGGGTTCGGGAGTCGGTTACGCAAGGGGAATGTATTAGCACCCCTCACGTCCATCGTACTCGATGGGATCCACGCTTGTTGTGTTTATCTGACGGGTTTATTTAACTATCTACCTATCAAGGCCGGTCTGAAAAGAAAAGAAAAATGACTCGGCAAAGCTTCGCACTTTATGCCTACGTATTCTCATCAGAGAATGAGAAATCAGAGTCAACGTAGTTTGGCTAACTACAGGTTACGGACGGGGGAAGGTGGCTCGCCAATACATCAGTATTGTGCCTACGTACTCTCAACAGGTATGAGAGATCAGAGCTTATGTAGTTCGGGATAATACGGTTTACGGAGGTTCAGATTCGTCTGTTTTTTCAAGTAGGGTTAACAAACAGTTCCAGCAGTTTGGTGTATGCAGCTCGACTCTCAGAGACTTAAGCGTTACAGTTTGCGGTAGAACTGGGAGTTAACGACACTCTTTTCTTCAGAAAAGCTTCCTTTGAATTACGGGCCCACGGGGCAAAAAGGTTTGAAGTTTGTTTTCTGTCTTTTACAGAAGAACTGTTTTTTATGGATGTTTGCGACCAATATCGCACTAGAGACTATGACCTGAGAGTGAATGCATCGCATGTCACCCTAAGGGTGCCATACTAAACATCCAAGCTGTCAAAAAGAAACTCTCCGACAACCCTTTCTCAAGTAGCTTAAGGCTCGTAACGTACGACGTCAGTTAACCCTTATTACTGTATTTTGATTTGTTTTGAGATGAGAAGAGAACAAACAGGTTCAACTAAGGGGGGACTATCAAGTCTTAACAGTTGTCATGCCAAGAATTCATCCTATGGTTGAGGTTTGAAACAGGGATCTCCTAGATGTTATCATGCATAGGTTTTAACCTAAAGTTTTAATCATCATTTCCTTATCAAAGGAAGTGAGATTCCTAGGGGATCCTGTCAATGATAAACAGAAACGAGTAAAGCATCAGCTTAAACAGTAAACAGTAAACAACTGTAAAATGCATGCAATGCAAGTGAGGGAGGAAATGTGTGTGGGGCAGGAGCCTCCACAAGCTCATCTCAACCTTAAGCCAAGTATGAATAATTGCAAAAATAATAGAAGAAAATAAAATGCAGTTAAACAAACCATAAACCACACAAGCAAGGGAGCGGAGCTCTACCAAATACCAGCAAGCAAAGCCACACAGTAAAAATACAAGCAAAGGGAGAAACTCAACCTCTAATGCAATACAGGCAAGGGGAGAAACTCAAACCTTAGGATGCTCTTAAGCTTATTCAACTACATGACCTAATCTAAATGCATCACACTAATCAAGTCACATCAATACAGTTGCACAGAAAGAAAACAGACAAACAGGGAAAATAAACCAACAGACTCCACAGCTTCACAGCAAAGCAATCTTCTGACAGCAATCCAGTCCACAGTCTGTAACTGTTCTTCAAGTCCACCATCTTCAAGAGAAGGAAAGGAATACTCCAACTTCATGCTTTAATCTTCAATAGGCTCCACCAAGAATGAATAGAATCAACAAGATGATTATTTGATAATGGAAAGCAGACAGGAAACCAAAGGAATCCCATCTGACACTCAACCAGTCATCAGAGAAAGGCATCCTCAAAAGTTCTACTCATTGTAAAATGTCACACATCCCTACTAAGGAGAGATGAGAATTTTAACATGAGGACTTTGAATCATAGGATGAGATGGAAGGTGAATGAAACCAACCATGTTTATTTGAAGAAAAAACTATTTCTAAAGCTCTCTCCTAAAGCCCTAATCTTACAAGCTACAAAAAACTAACAAAAAGAAAAGCAAAGCTCCAATCCAAGCTCCACCAGCCACTCCATATAATCTTCATCATGTCCATGATATCCTCCAATAAGAACCAGAAGCCCATTATGCAAGGAAATCCCACTTTGAGTCCATTTCAAATCAATCACCAAAAATTGAAACACCAAATGAACGATCAACTTGAATATTCTATCTAAAATATCAAAACACATCCTAAAAATCTAATTATTTTTCTATGGGAACATGCATTTGTTAATGATCTACAGTTCAAAAATCAGGACCTAATTCAATCTCTAAGTCCTCTAATAAAATCCTAAGTTGAAAGGTATCACTAAAGAGATCCACTAAAGATCACTCCTAAACAACTACACTAAAATCATATTTACAATGATTTAAAAATCATGATAAAAATCACATAGCAACATCAATATGTATATAACAACAATCAAAAGTAATGAAAAGTTTATCCCATGCTAAAAGTCATCAATGAAATCAATCAAAAGGAAAGGCTATGTTATGAACATGTTAAGACTAGCCTAAGTATTAATTCAATCTAAAATACCAAAACTAATTCTAAAATCCTAGGAAAATTTCTAAGGGAACCTAAGCATGTTAGGTATCTATAGTAGAAAAACCAGAGTCTAAAACTATGCTTAAAGGCACTAAAGAAATCACACACCAAAAATGGTCAAAAGAGAAATCAAGTAGGGAAGCCTCTAAAGATCTAGTTCAAAACAGAACCTAAACTACCTAAAAATTAACCTAAAAATTTATGGGAGTTCCTTAATATGTCTATAACAAACCAGAAAATAATTAAGTCCAAATTCTATATCAAACTCCAGAACAAAAATCGGCAAGAAACTATGCAGTTTTTGACATTTTATTATCCAACTAAAGGAGAAAAACGAAATCAAATTGAAAATTAAACGAAACTAAAATCCAATTGCGCACAAAGATCATAGACATGATAAGGACCATCCACGAATTTTATCAAATTTTTCTAAGCATTCTTACTATTTTATATGAATTAAAATTAAACAGCACACAAAACAGAATTTTAATGCCATTAAAAACAACAATCAAATGGTCAAATTAAATAGGAAAACCTACCTACGGATCAGTGATTTGATTCGGTGATTGTTGATCAAGTGAATTTTCAAAGATCCGAACAAGATTAGACAGAAAACTTCAAGATCCACAATAATTCTTGCAAGAAGATGAAGATCAAACACTTGGAACCCGAATTGCTCAGAATAAATGCTTCCAACTTACGCTCCAATATCCAACTTCAATTTGCACGAAAATTGACTACGAAACTTGATCCGATAATGATGATGAGTGGAGGTTTATGCTCAAGATTCCATTGATTTCAATGAAAAATCAATGGATCCGATGACAAGGAGTTATGGGTGAGGGTTTGGAGAATGAAGAAAATTGAAAGAGTTGAGAGTGAGAGAATTTTTGAAAATGAAAAATGAAAATTGTGAGGAGTTTTTTTTTTTGGTTTAGAGTAGAACCCTTAAGTACTCCTTAGGCTTGGATCCCAAGGTAAGGTTTGGATTTTGACTTGTGAGAATTGGTTTGGAGCTTAATGGTATGATTTTGGGATGTGTAGCTTATTCATGAAGTCACAAATTGGAACACTATGAACCAAGCCCCAAATGAAAATTATAATAATGCCAAAGTGTTTATAACTTATTTTCCAATCAAAATGAGCACAAATTTGGCTTGAAATCATTCAATTATCAATTGTTTTGAATTTTTCCCTTTTAATTCATTAAAATGGTCTTTTTGTGAAATTTCTTCAACCAATGCTTGTTCTAATCCATATCAATAGACTATTGATACTTGGCTAAGCTAAAAACATCATTTTGAGAAACTTTCATGTTGAACAAAACTCCATTTGAAGCTTGCAAGATGGTGAAATTGACCTATAATTCAAAATGACCTGTAATGTCCAAATACCCGAAATACCCTTGACTTGTCAAAGCCATAACTTGAGTTCTACAAATCCAATCATGGACTTCTAGTACTCTTTAGAAATATAAGTGGATAAGGAACAACATTCATGTTGACCAAAAGTTTATAGGAATCATCTTTCTAGGGCAAAAGTGTCATGCAAGTTGGGTAACTTTCAAGCTCTAAATTCACATGCCTCAAATGACTTGTAACTTGTCTGGCTCATAACTTGAGTTCTATAAACCCTATCAAGGACTTATAGTACTAAAATTAAAGATAAGATCATGCCCTACAACAATCATGTTGGGGTCAAGATGAGATGGAGATCATATCTTGAGTTAAATGGCCTGGAAGTCAGGGGTCAAGCTAGGGGATTTTACACTGTCAAGTCTTAGAAACCCTGGCCTGAAACTTCTCAAACTCTTCAATCATGATGAGTTAACCTTGGAATCATCCTTAGAACATCTCAACATGTCCATCCATGGTCACATGGCTCTTGAATTAAGTATCAACCTTCTTCAAATTTTCAGTTGACTTAGGGTTGACCCAGTCAAACCCTAGCTGCACCAATCTTGGCTGAGGCTTCTTAGTCTTGCATAAGGACTTGTCTGAGCTCCCATATGAACTTCAACACTTCTCATGAGCTCTCTCAGGACCTCAATTCCATCCTCATGGCCTCATAATCATCTGATGGCTTTCCACAACTCTCAAGTTAGGAGATCTACACACTTGGCTTCAACCACTCTCTCTGAGGATCTTTTAACTTCTCTAACAAGGATATCAACCCTTGAACATCTGAATAATCTTCTTAGCTAGCCTCACAGTCTTGTATAGCTCTTGATTGGTTATCATACCTCTTGATCTCCTGCATACATGTCAATGAAATGCAAATGATAATGCTAATGTGAATGAAATGAAACACAAGCTAGGTAAAGAAAAGTTGGGCAAATTTTGGGGTGCAACACCATCCAACAAGGAAAAACACTAGACTTCAGGCTTAGCTGCTATTTCCAACCCACCAGTTTAGTTTTTGCAAGTTTTTTTTCTATAGTCTGACATGCTATAACTCGCTAGGCTTACAGTGAGGACACTGTCCTTCCTTTAAGTTTGGGGGTGACGACATCTATCTTAATTTGCTTTAATTTTGTATGTTTCATTTCAAATCATTAGTGAAAATGTTGTGTTTTTGGTATTTTGTATAATGCATAAAAAATTTAAAAATAAAATAATAACACATAACATCATCTAAAATATAATGGAGTTTCTAAGTTAACCTAGGAGAATTATAATTAGCGAGGGACCACTGTTATGCCAAAAGAAGTTAGAAAAGTAGTTAGCCTCTTCAGAAGTGTGAACTGCTCTAAAGTATGGATAACAACTCGTTGTAGGATTTAGTTTAGGGGAGGAAAACTGTAGTAAATAAGGCTAGCTATTGAATCTACAATAATTACTAATGTATAAAAAAAAGATAACACACAAGAGTGTGCGAAAAGGATGAAAGTTCCAAAGAATATTACGAATAAAGTTCATGTGAATGAAACTTGAGGAATAATGGGTGTCCTTACTCCGAGTAACAGGCTGAACTCATTACAAGTGATATCCCATCAGGTGAAAAGTTGGAGTACCTATCAAAAGTTATTACTTGGTTATTGGGACTAGTTGGCAAAATCTCTACTTAGTCTATGAGCTCAGCCTGTGGAAAAACTCTTATTTGTTTGAGGGATAATGATGCGTGTTTTTCGCAAGTGTACGAATCACGTCAAAGTAATATAAAAGATTATCGAATCCACAGAGACCAAGTGTCAATCTATCGTACCTGTTGTTATGGTGTTTATCTAAGGCAACTATTTTTAAGGGTTTTAGTAAGGGTGCAATGGTAAATAAAATTATAATTCTAAATAATAAATAAAAGACAGGCTCGAATGTAATTCACGTAATCAATGATAATCCAGTACTTGTTAATGGAACTACTTATGGGCAATGTTTTCTCCTTTGAAAAGAACTAATTTAACAGGAACTGTCGCTTTCGCGTATTCAGAACCGAGTTGTACTCTCTAATCAACCCCTCCTATTGTCACGGATAAAAAGGTGCGTACTGCGTTAGAGTAGTAAACCTATTTTTAAGAAATATAGTTTCTTAACAAAGTTGAAAAGTATTTTAACCTGGACTTCTTAGCAAAAAGAGGTTCTTATGAACCAGACTCTAAATCTCATAACGCGTCCGAAAATCGTTTTAAAATCTCTTTTCTTTTTAATCTAAAAACTCCTAATGAACTATACAAAGCGCTTTTGGCTGTTTTTGAAATAGTTAAAAACAATTACTTGAATTGAAAGATAAAATAGCCCTTAGGTGTTTCCACGAACAATTATACTGATTACTGGTTTAATTACGATCCTTACATTCTAACCTTTATGGGATTAGTTAGACATGATAAAGTGAATATTCTTTTTATAGTTTTTCATATGAGTAATTTAAAGCGAGTGCGGGAAGTAAACAAAGTAAATGTGCGAGTGCGGGAAGTAAACAAAGTAAATGTGCGAGTGCGGGAAATAAACAAAGTAAATGTGCGAGTGCGGGAAATAAACAAAGTAAATGTGCGAGTGCGGGAAATAAACAAAGTAAAGTGCGAGAAAATAAATAAAAGTAAAGCAATGCGGAAAAATAAAATACTAACTGGAATTAAAATGGCGGCAGGATTAACTTCCTCCAGAGTGCTCCAAAACTCGAACCACAGACAGATTACAGACTCGATCACTCGATTGCAGAGGCACCCCGATGTGGAATGGCAACTGCTTTATAACTGATATATGCCTAGAGAATTCTAATTCTGGATGAAGAAAAACGAAAATCTAAGGTCCTATTTATAGGAGAAACTGGAAGCGCGAAATGACCGGGACGCCCCTCCACTAAAAAGTGGAGGTTGAGGATTTTTGCCTTGTGGCGCCCGCCACAGGCCTATGGCGCCCGCCACGGTCCCTACAGGGGATGATGTAGTGGGGATCGTGGGTCTTGGAGGTTGAGGAGTGGTCTTGAGACGTGGCCACGTCATGGCTAACCCCATGGCGCCCGCCACAGTGGGTGCCGTAAGTGCAAAATGCTGAATTTCTAGGTTTTCGTCCGTTTTCACTCCTTTTTCGCTCCTTTTCCCGATTCCAGCTCCGATTATTATAAAAACCTGAAAACATAAGAAAACAAAGCAATAACAAAGCAAAACAACAATAAAAGCTAAGAATGCATGCGAAATCGGAGTCAGAAATACGGTGAATTTTAGTGTGATCAAATTCTCCCACACTTAAACCTTTGCTTGTCCTCAAGCAAACATTAAAGCTTAAGAAAATATGGTGTCAACACTTGTCTTTGGGCTAAAGGGATTCTAAGTTCAAGTCAGGATGCAGTGACAGATACTAACTAAGTGAACCAAGGGTACCATAGTAACACAAACACAGACTTCAATCCTATATTAACCACTCCATGTCATCCCACGATACCTAGGCCTATCTTCTCATCTTTTTGTGTCCTTTTCATTCGGGCGCAATCACATTAAGCCCGTTATCCGTACATGCTTCATAGTAGAGTGACCGGTTAGTGATTCTGATCCATAACATAAGGTTTCTGGCACATAAGCATGTGTAAACCTGTTTTTATTTCGCCTAAATGTAGCTGCGGGGGATCGGATCGTAATCCGCCCTACCAAGTTCAGTGCCAGATACCTCTGAACCAACTAACAATAGGTGACTTGCAATTTTTTTTTTCTTTTTGTGGCAAAATTTTTTTTTTTCTTCTCTTTTTTCGGTTTAAATGACTTTGTGAGGGTCACCTATACCAGAGTTTGCCTTTTTTTTCTTTTTTATTAGCACTGGATCATTCACTTATATTCATCGGCCCCCTACGTAGAGTATGCTTAGGCCGGAGCTGACTGCTAAAATAAACTACTTAGGACAATTTTTTGAATGATAGTAAAGGCCATGGTGGTGGGGTTTAGGAGTGATTCCTATATTCAAGAGGTCTATGGTGCTAAAATTGTTCTGATGTTTCAAAAAGTTGACCTAAGTCACCACATCCTAATCTAAACCTGTCTCAAAGCCCAAAAAAACATGTGAAACAACATTGTTTTCTTTTTAAAAATTTTCTGGTAAGGCTAAGGAAATGGGAAAAAATGAAGATGAACTAAAAAGACACTATACTGGTGACTCGTCAGACTCATGCATTATCTAAGAAAAATAAATTACTGAAAAGGGAAATAACTGAAAGGAAATTAACTAAAAAGGGAAATAACAGAAAGCAATAAAATCCCCTCCCACACTTAAATCGAACATTGTCCCCAATGTTTCGAGATAAGATAAGGGGGGTAACCTGGAACAAGACTACTGAGGAGGGGCACTGGTGCCTTCGTCGTCCTGATGTGATGGTCTGGAACGACGGGATCTACTACGATGCTGGTCCCTCCGGTCGAGTCGTGCTGATAAAGCAGCCTGAGCACTCCGGACCTCTCGAAGGTTACCCAAGATGGAACCCTGAGTAGCCTCTATAAGCTGGTAGTGTCGGCTGTTGAACTCTCTCTGACGGTTCTGCTCTAATGAAATATCGTTCAAGGTACGGCAAACGTTGCTATAAGCACGATCCGAAACCAATCGCGATTGTTGCATGAAGCTCATATTGTTCGTCAGCTGCTGTGAAATAGTAGAGAGAAGGCCATCACGCCTTTCTTCTCTAGCTGTCATATCACGCCACATCTCCTCGGTGACAAAGAATCCAGGAGCAGTACCTGCAACAGGGTTAGAGGAAGATGGTGCAGTGTGTGACTGTGAAGGACGATGAGGGGACATGTGAGGGATGGGAGACTGCTCTCTCCGATCATACTCATCATCAGTGTCATGTGCCTCCCCATCGGGAATATTAGGAGGAAGTGGACCCAAAACACGTGGAGCATTAAGATCATAGGTCCATTTCCTTTCATCACGTACATCAGTATGTCTACTGCATGGTAAAGCAACAGATGGGATAGCTACCCCATGAACCATCAACTCATAACCACCTTCTCTCCTTGTTCGGCACAATTTCATGTCTTTCAGAAATTTTAAATTAATTGTGCGAGGAGGTAGTGGTTCAAGTGTAGCTATCTCATCATTCAGGCCAAGAGCCCGAGCAATAGACGTAACAAGCCCTCCAAAAACAATCGGTCCTGTCTTATTAGTAAATAAAGTCATGTGGGCAAGCATAAACGGGACCGGATTGATGTGGGTTCTAGTGAGGCATCCTTGCAAAAATAGGAGTTCACGAGCATTAACCTTGTTTGGACTTTCCCGGCCAAAAATAGTACATGCCAAAAGAAGTCTAAAAACTCTTATGGCCGGGTTGTGAATGGTCGACGCAAGTATCCCTTCAAAAGAATTAATTGAAGTACTTGAAAGCCTTAGCCAGAAGGTAAATACCTCGGCCGACCATTCAGCATCCAAAGGTGCCTCACAAATCGAACCTTCCCTATGAGGGATTCCTAACAAATCTGCTAGCTCATTGGTACTGAATTCATATTCAATTCCAAACAGTCTAAAAATAGCAGTACCGACAGTGCTAGCAGTGTCAGGACTGACAGTGTATATCAAAGAACTCAAAAACTCAGTTGTCAGCCTCTCATAGGTAGGTTCCTGATTAATGAAAATTTTATGCAAGCCTAGAAATTCTAATAAATTAAAAACACTATGATAAATACCCAAAGCATACAGACAGTTATCGTCGACGTACCTAGTCGAGAGGATTTCTCGACTTTGAAGCCTCTGAATAATTTTCCGTTGCCTTTCGCCCGGTCTTCCATCACGAAGAATAAATCCGTTGAACTCCATTGTTGAAAAGCTCCTTAGGTAGAGAAAATAGTAGAAAAGTGGTTTATGAGGGGAATGATAAAGTTTTGATTTTTTTGGTTTTTGATGGATGAAAATGGAAATGGATGTTGGATATGTTTTATGGATGGAGGGTATTTTGGAAATGGGGGAGCTTTAATGGGGTTCAAGGAGGATTTGGAAGGTTGGAAAAATGGGTTTTTGGTGAAGAAAGGGATGAAAATGGTGGAAATGGGGATTGAATCCCGTATTTGTTTGTTGATACGGTGTGGCGCCCGCCACAGGGCCAATTCCTGGGCCTTGTGGTTTTGGATCCTCCTTTGGGCCTTCCTTGCACCTTTGTCTTCCGGGGGGTCTGAATAGCGTTTTCTTCTTCTTTTCAAGGCATTGGCTTGCATATTTTTGTCTTATATATTTTTTTTCTTTGCACGACAAAAATAAAATAATTAAAAATCAAAAAAGAAAAATAAAAATAAAAATTAGTGCATAATATGTATATATATAAGGAATTCAAAGTGCATGAAAATATAAAAGTGGAAATGCGATAAATAAAAGGAAGTTAAATACTAGGGTAGTGCTGTCAGGGTGGAATGAGTCATGTGGTAGGTTTCTTATCCTGGCTTGATCCACGAATCTCAGCTATCTCCCTCCGAAGCTCGTCGATCGCCTGATGTAGAGCATCGGTCTCCGAGGCATGAGTGAGATCAGAAACCTGCATCTGTAACTCTAAGTCTGCCACTTCCTGCTTGAGCAGGGCAGTCTCCTTGCGGAGCTCATAAATCTGTGTTTGTAGGTCAGGTGGCTGCAGAGACATATTGTTAGACATAACAGTGATTCGGGGAGTAAGAGGTGTAGGAGTGTACTCAGCGGCGGGAGGCGATTTCGGCTCTTCGACAGTCTCTCCATAACCCTCTAGAGCATAACTCCAATTGGCAGGATCATGGACACTGGTCATCAGCGGATCTGGTAATGTAAAGTAGTGTATCGCTTCACCGTCGATCAGCAATCTAAACATGTTGGGCTCAAAAGAAGCCCTCCTCATCAGTCCTCTATCAAGACAAAAATCAATATCCAGGGTGGTGTAGCAGCAGAAGGTCCTGAGGTGCAATAGCTTGCGAGACAAACCCAATGCAGTAGCAATCTGTGTAACAATCCCACCGACATGGATGATTCCTACTGATGATCTGGCAACACTAGCAAGGCCCTTCAGTAGAAAGTTTCCACAAGCAACAGGGCGAGACTGAGTCGCACAAAACAGTAGGAAAATCTCCTCTTCACTTAGCAGTGTCTCTGTATCTGGAAAACCTAGGAAAGAATGTGCTAGAATCATCTGGAAGTACCTCAATGCAGGGTTGTGGATTACCTGAGAAAACTGGGTAGAAGGATCTTGGCTCCCTCTGCCTGATATTTTAGTCCAAAACTTTTCCACTTCTCTGCTCATAAAATACCCCATCGGAGTCTCTGGAATAGCATCAGGAGTAGTCTGGAAACCTAGTAAATCACCAAACTCTTTGTGAGAGAATGAGTAGTCAATCCCGAACAACCTGAAAACAGCGAGTCCATCGGGTCCAGCCCAAGGGTCATGATGAAACGAGCTGAGGAACTCAAGAGTCAAGTTCCTATAAGTGTCGTTCCTGTCGTCAAACTGGTCCCACTGGAGTTGATGGCATAAAAATCTGACGCTTGGCTCTATTCCCAAGGCATCCATGCAGTCTTGGTCAGGGTACCTGGTAGGAGCCATAGGGCGTCTCATGTGAACATAGTAACGCTCTCTCTGTGCATCATCTCTAAAGGTCACGTGCATGTCATCAGGGTTCTGCATTCTGTACAAGGTTAGCAAACAAGTCCTGAAAGCACATAAAACATTCAATCGTGAGTCCTGACATAATAATAAAATAAACAAATTAAAATAAAGTAAAAATAAAAATAAAAAGTACAAAAATAAGAAAAACCATGGGTTGCCTCCCATGCAGCGCTTGTTTAACGTCATTAGCTCGACGACCGATATTTAAACATCATTGGAAGGATATGGTGGATCACTCAGAGTATGACAGGTGTATGTTGTTGGAATGTCACCTCCTTCGTAGGGCTTCAACCTCTGTCCATTGACTATGAACGGTTTACATGTTTGGTTCTTGATTTCAATAGCACCGGATCTCAGGATCTTAGATACTTCGAAAGGGCCAGTCCATCTCGAACGGAGTTTACCTGGAAATAGTCGTAGCCTAGAATCGAACAGGAGAACAGGATCGCCAATTTTGAAGTCTCTTCTTATGATTCTTTTGTCATGCCAAGCTTTTGTTCTTTCTTTGTATATGATGGCATTTTCGTAGGCAGATTGTCTGAGCTCTTCTAATTTGTGGATATCAAGGATACGTTTCTCACCAGCTGTCAAGTAATCCAAATTCAAAGTTTTGATGGCCCAATAGGCCTTATGCTCCAACTCAAATGGTAAGTGACATGATTTTCCATAGACCAGTTGATAAGGGGTTGTTCCTATAGGAGTTTTGAAAGCGGTTCTATAGGCCCATAATGCTTCTTGAAGTTTCTGCGACCAATCTTTTCTAGATATAGAGACAGTCTTCTCGAGGATTTGTTTTATCTCCCTATTAGATACTTCCACTTGTCCATTGGTCTGTGGGTGGTATGGTGTTGCTACTCTATGCTTAACTCCATACTTGCTTAAAAGTTTATCAAATATTCTCGATATGAAGTGTGATCCTCCATCACTTATGACTAAACGGGGTGTTCCAAACCTGGGAAATATATAATTCTTGAATAATTTGATGACTACTCTGGTGTCGTTTGTGGGTGCGGCGATAGCTTCAATCCATTTAGACACGTAGTCAACAGCTACTAATATGTACTGATTTCCAAAAGATGGTGGGAACGGTCCCATAAAGTCTATACCCCATACGTCGAAGAGTTCTACTTCTTGGATATTTCTTAACGGCATTTCATTACGTCTTGAAATATTTCCTGTGCGTTGGCATCTGTCACACTTGACAATGAAAGCACGGACATCACGCCACATAGTAGGCCAGAATAGGCCAGCTTGAAGAATCTTGGCGTAGGTCTTAGATGTGCTTGCATGTCCACCATAGGGTGCAGAGTGACAATGCTCAATTATATTGTTTACCTCTTCTTCTGGAACACAACGGCGGAAAATGCTATCTTTACCTCTCTTGAAAAGAAATGGATCGTCCCAATAGAAGTTTCTCACATCACTATAGAACTTCTTCTTCTGGTGGTAGTTTAGATCAGGGGGTATGATGTCAGCGGCTAGGTAATTAACAAAATCTGCATACCAAGGTACATTGCTTATAGCTAAGGATTTATGAAATTTCTCATGAGGGTCTGGGTTATCATCTTCAATGGTTTCTAGTTGGGCTATCAGTCTATCGTAGGCAAAATCGTCATTTATGGGTACTGGATCAGGTTTCAGGTATTCTAGCCTAGATAGGTGATCAGCTACCACATTATCAGTGCCTTTCTTGTCACGGATATCCAAATCAAACTCTTGTAATAATAGAATCCATCGAAGTAACCTAGGCTTGGCATCCTTTTTGCTTAGTAAGTAACGAATGGCAGCATGGTCGGTGTAAACTATAATCTTGGCTCCTACTAGATAAGATCTAAATTTGTCTATTGCAAAAACTACAGCTAGGAGCTCTTTTTCGGTTGTTGCGTAGTTGAGCTGTGCAGCGTCTAGGGTTCTACTGGCGTAATAAATCACATGTAACTTCTTATCTTTTCTCTGACCTAGAACGGCTCCAACAGCATAATCACTGGCGTCACACATTATCTCAAACGGTTC
The DNA here is from genome assembly GCA_963859935.3 of Lathyrus sativus. NCBI lineage: Eukaryota > Viridiplantae > Streptophyta > Magnoliopsida > Fabales > Fabaceae > Lathyrus > Lathyrus sativus. The sequence goes on from OZ012737.1 coordinate 466,840,726, forward strand.
CGACCAATCAGGGGGTTTCATTATAGGTGCTGAAATCAGAGCTTGCTTCAGAAGATTAAATGCTTCAGTACATTTTTCATCGAAGATGAACTCAGCATCTTTCATTAAAAGACCAGTTAAGGGCTTTGTTATTTTGGAGAAATCCTTGATAAAACGTCGGTAAAATCCGGCATGTCCAAGAAAACTTCTTATCTCCCTGATAGTCTTCGGCGGTTTTAGATTCTCTATGACCTCTATTTTTGCTTTATCTACCTCTATACCTTTTTCGGAAACTATATGTCCTAAAACAATCCCTTCGGTGACCATGAAATGACATTTTTCCCAATTTAGCACAAGGTTTACCTCCACACATCTCTCCAGGATTTTCTCAAGGTTGACAAGACAATTTTTGAAATCTGACCCACAAACTGAGAAATCGTCCATAAATACTTCCATGATTCCATCCAAATAATCAGCAAAGATAGACATCATGCAGCGTTGGAAAGTTGCAGGAGCATTACAAAGTCCAAAAGGCATTCTTCTATAGGCAAAGGTTCGAACTGGGCATGTAAAGGTAGTTTTTTCTTGATCTTCGGGGTGAATAGGTATTTGGAAGAATCCTGAATATCCATCTAAATAACAAAAGTAAGAGTGTCTGGCTAGGCGCTCCAACATTTGGTCTATGAATGGTAATGGGAAATGGTCCTTCCTAGTTGCTTTATTTAATTTTCTATAATCTATGCACATACGCCAACCTCCATCAGTTCTTTTTGCTACAGGTTCGCCCTTCTCGTTTTGCACGACTGTGATGCCTCCCTTTTTAGGTACTACATGCACAGGACTCACCCATTTACTGTCCGAGATTTGATATATTATACCTGCCTCTAGTAACTTAAGAACTTCAGTCTTAACTACAGTACTCATTATAGGATTTATTCTACGTTGGTGTTCTCTAGAAGGTTTTGAATCTTCTTCAAGCAAAATCCGATGCATGCATACGGATGGGCTTATTCCTTTTAGATCAGAGATCTTATATCCTAAGGCTGAGGGGTACCTACGTAAAACTTCTAATAATTGATCGGTTTCTTCTTGGTTTAAGGTAGCACTGACTATAACTGGACGGTTCATATCTTCATCAAGAAATTCATATCTCAGGTTTTTAGGCAGTTCCTTAAGTTTTACGGTCGGTTTTATAGGGCAAGGCATAGGATCTGGGGTAAGAGATAAACATTCGTGAAGGTTATCATCAATGTAGGGTGTTTTATAATTGTCATCTTCCAAAATAAGGGTTGATGGCAATTTTATAGATTCAGTTTCTTCTTCTTGTTCTAATTCCCTAATACATTCTTCGATGATATCTAAGGCATAACAAGAATCTCCTATCACAGGTGCCATAAGAAATTTTGACAATATAAATTCTATCTTCTGGCCACCTACCTCAAAAGTTAGTTTTCCATTTTTAACATCTATTACGGCTCCAGCAGTCGATAAGAATGGTCTACCTAGGAGGATTGGTATGTCGTCATCTTCTTTAATGTCCATGACAACAAAATCAGTAGGTATAAACAGCTGACCTATCCTAACAGGGACGTCTTCAAGTATGCCTATAGGGTATTTAACGGATCTATCGGCTAATTGAAGTGACATATTAGTAGGTTGTAATTCTCCTAAGTTTAATCTCTCACAAACTGTTAAAGGCATTAAGCTCACACTAGCTCCTAAGTCTAGAAAAGCTTTTTCGATGACATGATTCCCCAAAACACAAGGAATGGAAAAATTTCCGGGATCTTTATCTTTAAGTTTGGGGGTGACGACATCTATCTTAATTTGCTTTAATTTTGTATGTTTCATTTCAAATCATTAGTGAAAATGTTGTGTTTTTGGTATTTTGTATAATGCATAAAAAATTTAAAAATAAAATAATAACACATAACATCATCTAAAATATAATGGAGTTTCTAAGTTAACCTAGGAGAATTATAATTAGCGAGGGACCACTGTTATGCCAAAAGAAGTTAGAAAAGTAGTTAGCCTCTTCAGAAGTGTGAACTGCTCTAAAGTATGGATAACAACTCGTTGTAGGATTTAGTTTAGGGGAGGAAAACTGTAGTAAATAAGGCTAGCTATTGAATCTACAATAATTACTAATGTATAAAAAAAAGATAACACACAAGAGTGTGCGAAAAGGATGAAAGTTCCAAAGAATATTACGAATAAAGTTCATGTGAATGAAACTTGAGGAATAATGGGTGTCCTTACTCCGAGTAACAGGCTGAACTCATTACAAGTGATATCCCATCAGGTGAAAAGTTGGAGTACCTATCAAAAGTTATTACTTGGTTATTGGGACTAGTTGGCAAAATCTCTACTTAGTCTATGAGCTCAGCCTGTGGAAAAACTCTTATTTGTTTGAGGGATAATGATGCGTGTTTTTCGCAAGTGTACGAATCACGTCAAAGTAATATAAAAGATTATCGAATCCACAGAGACCAAGTGTCAATCTATCGTACCTGTTGTTATGGTGTTTATCTAAGGCAACTATTTTTAAGGGTTTTAGTAAGGGTGCAATGGTAAATAAAATTATAATTCTAAATAATAAATAAAAGACAGGCTCGAATGTAATTCACGTAATCAATGATAATCCAGTACTTGTTAATGGAACTACTTATGGGCAATGTTTTCTCCTTTGAAAAGAACTAATTTAACAGGAACTGTCGCTTTCGCGTATTCAGAACCGAGTTGTACTCTCTAATCAACCCCTCCTATTGTCACGGATAAAAAGGTGCGTACTGCGTTAGAGTAGTAAACCTATTTTTAAGAAATATAGTTTCTTAACAAAGTTGAAAAGTATTTTAACCTGGACTTCTTAGCAAAAAGAGGTTCTTATGAACCAGACTCTAAATCTCATAACGCGTCCGAAAATCGTTTTAAAATCTCTTTTCTTTTTAATCTAAAAACTCCTAATGAACTATACAAAGCGCTTTTGGCTGTTTTTGAAATAGTTAAAAACAATTACTTGAATTGAAAGATAAAATAGCCCTTAGGTGTTTCCACGAACAATTATACTGATTACTGGTTTAATTACGATCCTTACATTCTAACCTTTATGGGATTAGTTAGACATGATAAAGTGAATATTCTTTTTATAGTTTTTCATATGAGTAATTTAAAGCGAGTGCGGGAAGTAAACAAAGTAAATGTGCGAGTGCGGGAAGTAAACAAAGTAAATGTGCGAGTGCGGGAAATAAACAAAGTAAATGTGCGAGTGCGGGAAATAAACAAAGTAAATGTGCGAGTGCGGGAAATAAACAAAGTAAAGTGCGAGAAAATAAATAAAAGTAAAGCAATGCGGAAAAATAAAATACTAACTGGAATTAAAATGGCGGCAGGATTAACTTCCTCCAGAGTGCTCCAAAACTCGAACCACAGACAGATTACAGACTCGATCACTCGATTGCAGAGGCACCCCGATGTGGAATGGCAACTGCTTTATAACTGATATATGCCTAGAGAATTCTAATTCTGGATGAAGAAAAACGAAAATCTAAGGTCCTATTTATAGGAGAAACTGGAAGCGCGAAATGACCGGGACGCCCCTCCACTAAAAAGTGGAGGTTGAGGATTTTTGCCTTGTGGCGCCCGCCACAGGCCTATGGCGCCCGCCACGGTCCCTACAGGGGATGATGTAGTGGGGATCGTGGGTCTTGGAGGTTGAGGAGTGGTCTTGAGACGTGGCCACGTCATGGCTAACCCCATGGCGCCCGCCACAGTGGGTGCCGTAAGTGCAAAATGCTGAATTTCTAGGTTTTCGTCCGTTTTCACTCCTTTTTCGCTCCTTTTCCCGATTCCAGCTCCGATTATTATAAAAACCTGAAAACATAAGAAAACAAAGCAATAACAAAGCAAAACAACAATAAAAGCTAAGAATGCATGCGAAATCGGAGTCAGAAATACGGTGAATTTTAGTGTGATCAGATAACCACTGCAAAATCTCTCGATACACTAGTAAAAAGATTCATGGGCATAACCTAGAAAAGCTGAAGTCATTATTAAAACTCAAGAAGATCTCTTGGGGATCGAACTAAGCTAACATTCAAACAAACCTCTATAAGTCTTGGTGTCATCTCTCTAACCATATCTCTTTATTTTCTATATTTTATTTTTTCAGCTTTATTTATTTATGTTGTTCTTCTCTGTGCTATTTCAATACTAACACAAATTGTTGTTTTAAGTAAATATTTTTTTTTATAATTAATCATGAATTTTAAACACCACAATTCACCCCCCATGTGCTTGGAGTTGTTTGTTCACATACACTAATACCAATGTTGACACACTAACCTCGTCATAGACACTTCAACGGAATAAACTGTGGAGCTATGTGCTTGCAGGTACTGTCATCTACAGATGATCTTAGTAACAAATTATCCTTTGTGGTCTTGATGCTGACAAGACCTATTGTCAAGTGGTGTTCAATGGAGTTAGTGAATATATTTTATCAAGAAACCTATGGTGATGTAATCTATCAAAGAATTTATATCCAGCCTCACCACATAGTAGAATTCAAGTCCCATATGAAGTGTTGAATCTATGGTGAATCAAGCAAGGGATCTTGAAAGCTTCAAGGTTGTAAAAGAGAGGAATTATGAAAGCTCGCTTGGTCTTATGTCTAAGTGGTTATATTATTGTAAAAGTATAATAATGTCTCCTAATATACTAAGGAAACTTTTACACACACTAAAATATTTTTTAAGCCTTATTGCTTTAATAAAACCACCATAAAATGTTTCATGCAAGTAACTAGTTGGTTTCTAACTTGAAAAATGTTTTAGAATATAATTTACTCTAGATAATTGATTAGAACATCAACGTTACTCGATTGTATCCTTTGTAATGCCTCATAATCTATTATTAAGGCTTATAATCAATTAGTGACAGAGAACTTGAAAACTTTCTACATTTGAGCTACACAGTTGATTAGGTGATATGCATAATCAATTATGAGTATAAAAAAGCCAATGGATCATTTTTATTTTTGAGCTATATTTTTTCCTATATAAAGGAGGATTCTCCTCATTTCAAAACACACCAAAATTAAAATTCCTACTATCCTTTACTTATTTTCTCTCTTCTCTAGTTTTATATTCTTTCACTAAAAGTTATTTTAATGCCTTGTGAGGGAAAAATACTTCAGAGTTGTAATTGGTTGTACTAGTGTTTGTGTTAAATTGTATTTTGTCAAGAGTGTGATATTCTTGTTTGATATCTTTGGTTCTTGCGATTGTTTGAGTAAAATCTGTTTGATTATTGATATTTTCCTACTAAAATCTCTGTTTGGTTCTTGAGATTAGCCGGTAAAATCTTTGTTTGGTTTGTGAGCTCAACCATCAAAATCTCTATTTTTTATGGGGGGATAATCCTATTAAAAATTTCTCATATTTGCAATAAGGTTTGTGGGCATATTCGTAAAAGCTCAAGATATTTTATAGTGGAACTCTCGAAAAGAAATTCTTGGGAGAAGACGTAGGTGAAGTGGTTGGACTGAACCTCTATAAATCCTGATGCAATATCTCTATCCCTGTCTTTTTTATTTTATTTTATTTCCTCTCTATTTATTTATTTTTATTTTTAGGTTTCATTTATCTCTATAGTAACATAAATCATTTTCAAAGTAAAAAGATTTTAAAAATTAATCATGATTTCTACACTCACAAATCACTCCCTTGTTGTGTTTTGAGTCACTTGTTTAACAAATGGCATCAATTATAACTCTTGTTCAATAAAAAATGTTCCAGGAGTAAGGAAATGACTTCGAACAATTCACTTAACAAACCCTCATCCTTTAATTGAGAAGGGTGTGCTTTTTGGAAAGAGAATTTGAAAATCTTCATAGCGGGGAAGGATTTTGAAATGTGGAAGGCTGTGAAAGATGGTCCATTTCTTCCGACACATAAAATCAACGATGTCGTGGTAAACAAAAAGGAAGAAGATTAAACCAAAGAGGAAAGAGAAAAAGTGTAGCGCAATCTGAAAGCTAAAATTATTATCACTAGCGCTTTTAGCCTTGATGAGTTTTTGTGTGTTTCACACTTCGAGACTGCTAAAAAAACACAGGACACTCTCCAAGTCACGCATAAAGGTATTACCTAGATAAAAAGGTAAAAGATGAACACATTAACTCGTGAATATGAACTCTTTAGGATGAAGCCTGAGGAAAATATTTATGACATGTAAAAACACTTTATCGACATAGTTAATAACATGAGAACCCTTAGAAAATTTTTCAAATTGAGGAATTGGTTGTAAAACTCCTTAGGTGCATAAACCGCAGTTGGGAACCTAAAGTCCAGTGGTTTATGAAATTAGGGATTTGTCATCCATGGACTTGGCTACTCTCTTCAGCAAATTGCAAGAACATGAGATAGAATTGAAGAATTGTAGAAGATAAAGAATGTAATAAGAAGAAGACCTTGGTGCTCCATACTGGATAAAAAATACTCTAACTCTATTGATGATGAGATAACACTGATTGTTAAAAATTTAAAAAGGTTCATGAAATGAGAAAAACAACAAGAGGAGCAAAAGAACGAAGGAAAATCGTTCGTTACTCTAATATGCTTCATGTGTGAACAGAAAGGGCATATAAGACCAAACTTACCTCATAATCAGAAGAAAAATCATAATCGTAAAAATTTTAAGAAACCCTAGAAGGAAGAGAAGAAAGCTTACATTTCTTGGGACGACAATGATGTGGATTCCTCATATGAATAAGAAGCCAATATATGGCTCATGGAAGACCACGAAGATAATGAGGTAACTTCCCACTTTTATTATCATGACTTGTTTCATATTTTCAAGAAGTTAAATAAAGAAAAAAACATGTTCAAACAACTTGTCTTAAATTCTAGAGAAACCATTTCCTTCCTTAAAATTGAAAATAAAAATCTTATGGAAGAAGTGGAAATTCTTAAAGAAAGACAAAATGTTTCAGCTCAAGTTTATTCCCCTTCTCGAAAAGTATTAGTTGAATTTGACAAGTGTAGTCAATGTGACATTTAAAAAAAATAAAAACCAATATTTTGAAAATACACGTGAAAGATTCACTAAAGGAAGAAAAAACTTGAATCATTTTCTTGGAAATCAAATAGCATCATATAATAAAGTCGTCCTAGGTTATGAACCTGATAATAATGTCAAGAAGTTTGATAAGATTTCCCATGATCCTAAAACGCCAAAATGCAAAAGTTTGAAATGTAACTATTGCAATAGAAATGGTCATGTTGCTTTTTTTCTTTGTTAAGAAAATCATGAAAGTAAACATGGTCATCCCCTCTCATATTTTTTAAAGAACTCATCATGAAAACAAAATGAAAATCGTTTCTACGAAATATTTTATCAAATTTGATCCTCGTGAAAAAATCCAATGGGAAAACTTGTCGAACTAACATTAAAGGACCCAAAATAATTTGGGTATCTAAAGTTAAGGCATGAGTTTTTATGCAAGAGTGCTTTAAAATATCAAACATTAAGTGATGTCTTGATATTGGTTGTTTAAAGCACAAGATAGAAGACAAGACTCTATTATCCTCTTTCTTTCCCAAGAAAGGAGGCTTTGTCTCCTATGGTGATAACAACAAAGTTAGAGTCATTGGTATTATTATAGTTGGTAAGTTCCACAATCTAACGATTGGGGAGGTTCTTTTAGTTGATGTCTTAAAGAATAATTTGCTAAATAGTAGTCTATTATGCAACAAAGGTAACATTGTAACTTTTGATTCTTCTATGCAAAGAGGATGACCAAATATACTCAAATCATTTTTACTAGCTCTAAACATGGAAACATCTACATTGTGAATTTAAATAAGATTCTTTCAAATGAATTTTTTATTCTTAGTAAAGAGGATGAATCCTGGCTATGACATAGAAGAATATCATGTATCCATATGGACTACTTAAACAATTTGGTCCATAGGGATTTAATGATTGGTCTGCCAAACTTGTACTTTGAGAAAAATCGATTATGCGATGCATGCCAAAAAGGAAAATAAGTAAGAGCCTATTTTAAATCTAAAATAAGTAAGAGCCTGTTTTAAATCTAAAATTTGTATTTCTTCAAGTCGTCCCTTACAACGTTTGCACATGAATATTTTTGCCCCATCCAAAACCAAAGTTTTGGCGGAAATCTCCATGCTCTTATTGTTGTGGATGACTACTCTCACCATATATGGATGTTATTTCTCTCTTAAGAAAGAGATGCATTTTTTTCCTGTTGGAAACCTATCAGAATTATACAGAACAAAAAAGATTAATTATATCATCGATCCTAAGTGATCATGGTGGTGAATTCCATGATGAGGAATTTGAAACATACTGTAATAAGAATGAAATTCAGCGTATGTTTTCCACTCCACGAACTCCCCAACAAAAATGGGGTAGTGAAGGGGAAGAATAGATTTCTAGAAAAGCTATCAAGGATGATGCAGAATGAGACTAATCTTCCTAAATATTTTTGGGTTGATGCTATAAGCAATGCTTGTTATGTAATTAATCTTGTCTTGATAATAAAAATTCTAAAGATGATGCCATATGAGTTGTATAAAGGAAGGAAGTCGAATATCTATCACTTACATGTCTTTAAATGAAAATGCTTTGTCCATAATAATATGAATGATAATCTTGGGAAATTTGACGCCAAAGTTGATGAAGTCATATTCCTAGGATATTCAACTTCTAGTAAATATTTTAGAGTTTTTTAACAAAAGAACCATGACGATAGAAGAATTAGTTCATGTTACCTTTTATGATTCTAACACCTTATATGTAGAGGTAGATGTTATTGGCTATGTATGTATCCTTGAGAAAACATCTCTGGAAGATGATGGTTATGATAAAGATCAAGATCAAGGTCAAGAGGAAGATCAAAGCCTAAATAGAGAGATTAAAGTTGAAGAAATAAAATTAGATAATCTAAGTCTGCCCAAAGAATGGAGGACCACTAAGGATAATCCAATTCAGAATGTTATTGGAGATATTTATAAGGGGGTTACAACTTGAGACTCCCTTAGCAAAGTATGTAATCACATGTCCTTTCTTTCCAAAATTGATCCAAAGGAGGTTGATGAGGCCCTCATCAATGAATATTTGTCTCTTTATATGCAAGAAAAGTTAAATCAATTTGAAAGAAACAACATTTGGGAACTTGTTCCCAAAGCTTCGGCTAATTAAGTGATTGGGACACACTAGGTCTTTCGCAACAAGCTTGATGAAGATGGAAATTTTTTGAGAAACAAAGCAAGACTTGTTGTGAAAGGATAAAACCATTAGGATGACGTAGATTTCGATGAGACCTATGTTCTTGTATCTCAATTAGAATCCATAAGGTTGCTTCTACCATTTTCTTGCATCATGGACTTTAAACTCTTTCAAATGGATGTAAAGAGTGTGTTCTTAAACAGTTACATCCAAGAGAAAGTGTTTGTTGATCAACATGTGGGTTTTGTAAACCCTTCATTTCCTAATCATGTCTTTAAGTTGAAAACGAATTTGTACAATCTAAAACAAGCTCCTAAAGCTTGGTATAATCATCTGACCAAGTTTCTACTTGAAAATAATATTCAAATAGGGAAAGTTGATAAAAACAATTATCAAAAAACTTGAGCATGACATATTATTAGTTAAAATTCATGTAGATGATATCATTTTCATTGCTATGAATGAATCCTTGTGTAAGAAATTTTATAAGATGAAGAATGAGTTATAAGTGTCAATGATAGGGGGAGCTTAAATACTTCCTCGACCTTCAAATTCATCAGTCTAAAGAAGGTGACTTTATTAATCAAGCAGATTACTGCAAATAATTACTCAAACGATTTGGCATGGGCAAAGCTAAGGCTGTATCCACTTTGATGGGTACTTCCTACAATTTAGAAAAGGGTAAATGAGGAAATTAAGTTAAAGAGATCAAATACCTAGGGATGATCGATTATATCATTTATCTCACATTATTTCGTCCTGGTATTATGTTTATTGTGTGTCTTTGTGCACGTTCTCAAGCATCCCCAAAAGAATCACATCTCTCTATAGTAAAACACATTATGAGATATCTCATTAACGCACCACTATTGGGTTTATGGTACCCCCAAAGGAACATATTTTGTCTTATTTGGTTACGCTTACTCTATTTTTGCTTATTTCAAAGTAAATCAAAAGAGTACCAATGGTACATGTCACTTACTTGGTAACTCACTTATCTTCTAACATAGAAAGAAACAAGCAAGTGTAGCATTATCTACAACTAAGGAAAAATATGTTGATATGGGTAGCTTTTGCATGAAAATTATCTGAATGAAACACCAGTTAAGTATTTATGGAGTTAATATTGGTGATATCTGGATAAAATGTGATAAAACTAGTACACCATAAACCTCACAAAAAATCTAGTAATTCACTCTCAGACTAAACACATTGAGGTTAAGCATTATTTTATAAGTTCGTGTTGAAAAGTTTATTGCATAATTGAGCATGTGTCTTCATATAATCAAATCACTGATATTTTTACCAAACTTCTTCCTAAAGAAAAATTCTTTTTCAAACGAACTTAGTTAAGAATATTGAATCAATCATCCATGGATTAATATCTGCCAAATGTCTTTTATCCTTATTCTTATTTCCTTTCTCTATGTTGTATAATTCATCTATGTGTTTGAGTTATGTTTATTTTTCACCTTTTTGATAATGTCAATGGAAGATAAGTATACTAATCTAAAAATGATCATAGTAGCAGATGATCCGTGGTGGTTTTGTTGTTGACGACATCTAATGTCCAGCGGCGATCAGTGGAGTCAATGAATATTTTTGATCAAGCAACCTCTAGTGATGGTATCTATCATAGAACTCATATCAAGTCTCATGAATCTAGCAAGGGATCTTGAAAGAGAGAAAGTGTGAAAGCTTGTTTGGTCCTGTGTTTTAATGACCTGTCTATTATAAAAGTATAAAAGTATCTTCTTAGATACTAATACAACTGCCACACACATTAAAATGTTTTATAATCCTCTATGATTTTATAAAATCCCCAAAAAATGTTCTACCCAAGTAACTAGTTGGTTACTAACTTGGATAATCTTTTAAGAATGTAGTTTATACTAAATAATCAATTAGCACATTAGGGTTGATCGATTATCTCTTTTGTAATGCCTCATAATATATTATTTGGGCTTCTAATTGATTAAGGGCAACAAATTTGAAATTTTTTCATATTTGGTCAACATATCGATTAGGTGATATGTATAATCGATTATGAGCATTAAAAATTCCATGAATCATTTTCCTTTTTGAGTTAGTTATATTTATTTGTATATAAAGGAGGCTTATCCTTATTTATAAGCACACTAGAATTGAAATTTCTATTATCCTTTTCTTCTTATTTTTTTCTCCTTATATATTATTTCACTAAAAGTTGTCTTAATGCCTTGTGAGTGAAATTAGATAAGAGATTAGTTGTATTGGTGTTCTTGTTGAATTGTTTTTTTTATCAAGTGTGATACTCTTATTTAATATCTTTGGTTCTTGGGATTGTTCGAGTAAAATCTTTATTTCGTTATTGAGATTGTCCTAGTAAATTCTCTTTTTAGTTCTTGAGATTAGTCGGTAAAATCTTGGTTTGGTTTGTAAGCTCAGTCGTCAAAAACTCTATTTTTGGGGAATCAATCTGTGTAAAATCTCTTATCTTGGTAATAAAATTTGGGGGCATACCAATAAAAGCTCAAGATATTTTATAGTGGAACCCTCAAGAAGAAATTTTTGGAGAGAAGATGTAAATCAAGTGGGAGAAATTGACTTGCCACCCCCCATTTTATACCTGGCACCCCCTAAACATTCAATATTCCTAAACTACCCTTGCTAATATTTACCTATCAATTATGCTATTCTTCCAAAATTTTCACTTTTTTCAACTTCTAAAAACGAAATTTCCGGTAGTTATTTTGAAATTTTCGGTATGTCATTTTTCTCATTTTTGGAAATTCACGCGTATATACCGGAAATTCAAAAAAATATGGTACAAAGTACCGAAAATTTTAGAAAATCTGGTATCCAATACCGAAAATTGTCAAAAATTCTGGTAATTTACACAAACTGTTCGTTCCAATATCAGAAATTGTTAAAATTTCCGGTAAATTACAAAAACTTCCGAAAATTTTGCCTGTCTTTGAAATTTTCAGTAACAGAACAAAAATTAGGAAAAATGCTTTATTTGTGTAGATATTTTTTATGTGATATTGATAGTATGTCTTCACCACAAACAAAGTATGTCTTCTAAGTAACAAATTTAAATTTAATATTTTCTCGCCCTTATATGATATTGATAGTATATTTTTTATGTGATATAAATGACAAATATTTAAGACCCGATATAAAGTATTAATCTGGGCACAAAATATTGGCAAGCAACATGGTATTATAGTTGTGATTGTTCGTTCTGATACTGCAAATGGCCAACGAGGTTGGAAAGATAAATTAATTATAAGTTATGAGAGAGGAGGAAATTATAAAAGAAAAAATACATCTGAAAGTAGTAAATCTTCAAAGGGCATTTATAATATGAAATTGAAATGTCCTTTTAGGCTGATATTTGCATCGAGTGGTAGCGGTTGGAAGGTGATGGTTAGGTGTGGGTTTCACAATCATAAATTATATGAGTATTTATATGGCCATGACATATTGGTTCTTCTAAAAGTTCATGAGAGACAGTTTGTGAATTTCACTATGAGGTACAACATGGCTCCATGGTACATAGTTTCTACCTTGAAAGACAAAGATCCAAAAAACCTCACTAGTGTTACCCAAGTGCATAAAGCTAGAACTACATACAATACGAGCAAGAAAGGTTCATTGACGAAAATGAAAATGTTTTTGACTCTTATACATAGAGAAAAATATATGTGCTGGATATGAAATAGGGAAGACTCAAATATTGTTGCTATATCTTCTAGACACATCCTTATTAAGTGAAGTTATTGAATATGTTTCACTTGGTGTTGATTTTTTATTGTACATATAAGACAAATAAGTAATGTACATTGTGATCATACCTTGATATCATTTCTACATACTTTGATTTACCGTATTTTTTTATTATTTGCACCGTGATCTTATAAGTATCAGCTACCACTCCTTGAGATTGTTGGCGTTACATCAACAAAATTGATGTTTTTGGTAGGCTTTGCCTATTTGGAACATGAAAGGAAAGAGAATTTCAAATGGGCACTGGAGATGCTCGAAGAGTTGTTCTCTTTCAAGAAATTGCTACCGAATGTTATGGTGACAGACCGAGAATTTGCATTGATGAAGGCAATTTAAGTTGTGTTTCCAAATTCAACACATTTGTTATGTTTGTTCCATATTTCAAAAAATGTTATCATAAAATGTAAAGAGTATGTTAAATCATAAAGACATGAACATGTCATGGATCTATGTAATAACATCATGTATGCTAATAGAGAAACTGAGTTTGTCGCACACTTGAAGCACTTTGAGATTATTTGTACTGATTGGATTAACACCGTATAAAGAAAGGTTTTTTGCTGCTTGGATTAATAGAGTCACTTGTTTAGGGAACACAACAACGAACAGATATGCAAAATTCTTTTCGATGTTATTACAAAGCATAATTTATCATGTTGGCTCATTATGGTTTAATTATTGTGATATAGGATGGAGTCTACTCATTGGAGACTAAAAAACATGTTGACTACAACCCGGGGAGATTTATGCCAAAGTTGAGATGCCGTGAACACCATGTTAAAGTTTCAATTAGGTTCAATGAGGGTGTCGTTTCAAAATAATATTGTCAAAATTGAGCATTGTTATAACACTCCATTCCATACCAACTTGCACGAATTTGTTTCAAGGCAGTATATACAACACTTTGGAAAGAAGCTAGAAGAGGTAAAATTTGTTGGTACAAGCAAAGATGCTTTGCTTCATTAGAATTACACATGGGTTACCTTGTGCGTGTCAACTTGCTGGTTTCTAAATATAAGGCTTGCTTATTCCTTTAGAAAAAATTCATATTTTTTTGGAAGAAATTACACATTGAAGAACATGCTAACTGTCATGATGATAGTGGCACAAAATTGAATTTAGAAGAAGAATGTGAAGAGTTGAAGACATATTTCAATTCTTCGGATATTGTAGGCCAGAGGGTGTTGAAGAAAAAGGTTCAGGAACTAACACATCCATTCATAACTTCTATGTGTCCAACGTCAGTGAAGTAAAAGCCAAAGAGGGGAGTTAAGAATAGCATAAAGGGTAAAGATAGTGATGTGCATCATGATCCTTCATAGTGGGAGTATGGTGAGGCCTTGCAGGGGAGTTAGACTACAAAGAGATCATGCACGAAACCAACAGAAAGTCAATTAAAGTATGTCACGTCAAAGGTAATCGTCCGCTCCATCTTTGAGATATCTTTACTTGTCTCAGTTTCTTGGTTTCTTGCATCCACACATTGATGACATTGTTGACGTGGGTGACGATGGAAATTGTGATTTTTGGGGTATTGCAACTTTACTTGGATGGGGCAAAGTGTCATGGTTGTTGGTCCAGACGCAATTAGATACTAAAGTTCATTAACACCCTAAATTGTTTTCCAATTTGTTCTATGACACAGTCTCTGAAGTTTGGAATTCCTTAATGAAGGTAGAGAAAAACATAAGAAAGGGGGTTTGAATTGGGTTTTTACCAAATGTAAACTTTTGAAACTTCCAGCACCAAAGTTAATAAGAGAATATAAACAAGAAGACACAAATATTTTTATCCTGGTTCACAGCTAACAAAGTTACTCCACAACACGCCAAGGTGATTTTGCCTTCAAAAAGGATTTAATCCACTAATCTAGAAAGATTACAACAAGTTCGTCTAAGTGTTTAGAAAAACACACTATCCCTCTCAAGTCTATAGACTAACACTTAGTCACTTGAGGAAAATGATATCAAAGAAGATACAAAGAAAGTGTTTACAAAGGTGATTCTATAAAGCAGATGAAACAAAATTTTAAGAACAAAGTATTACACAAATATAAGCAACAACTCTTTATGTTTTGATAGTATTTATAGGCTGAGCGTATTTCACTTGTAATATTGATATTTGTTATTCTTGTATCTAGAAATGAGGTAGAGACTTCTTTATATAGCTGAATGTTTGAACCTTGAAGGGTACAAGCATACATCTTGATCTCAGCTGTTGCAACGGTAATAACAAGACTGTGTGAGATAATAGTGGTAAAGTCTCACCATATCCCATATTGCAGTACTAACATGAAATCAGTTTATACCAAAGTGGGAATGAACTTTTGTACGGATTATTTCATCAGACGTTTACGTCTTTGACCTTATCTTTTGATCAACTTTATCTGATGAGAAGTGATGATAAGTTCAGAAGATGAGCGACTGAGTGGTATCAGAGTCTTCAAAGTTTTTAGAAAGAATATCTTTAGAATCTTTAGAACTTGTTCAACAGAACCTTGTCTTTAGATTCTTTAGAGCTATGTATCAGAGTTGGAAGCGAACTTTTTCTTAGAAGCGCATGAGTTTCCTTTTCTTCAGAGGCATTCAACATTCATCAAAACTGTTGATGTTTCTTCAGAGATGAACAAGGTAAATTCTTGAGGCGTGCCAGAAGAGTGATAACGCGAAATCATATCGTTTATTTGGCTTGATTTACATGCATTTATTTTTGACTTTTATTAATTTATCTTGATTTATGTTCTATTATATGAGTAATTCACTCCGTTTAGCAGATTGGGGAGAATTTGGACTAAAGAAAGAAAAGAAGAAGAAATGGAAGGAAAACAGATGAAAAACAGATGAAAAACAGCAGATACGGATTTTGCTGCTGTGACGACCGTCACACAGTCCTGACGACCGTCACACGGGTGATGACCGTCACATATCATGACGACCGTCATGCAGACAAAAACGCAGAATCTGAAGTCACGATCAATCTTAACTTAATTTCTTCCTACACTTTCTCCACTCAGTGCCCACTATTGGAAGTTACTCCCACTCCCTCCATAACTCATCCCGAAGGACTGCCAAAGTTCTATTGAAGTCATCGTTACTTTTATTTCTTTTCCTTTTTTCCCTTTTTGTTCAGAGCTTTGTATTTTTCTTTCTGCAATTTTATTTGGCCAATTGGCCAAAGTATAATCCTGCCGACATTGTGGAGGACTACTCTTCAATATCAGTACTACTTTCCAGGTTCTTATTAATTAAATTACTACTTTATTTCTGTCATAATGCATATTTTACTATCCTGTTGTTTATGTTTATTTCCGTTTGCATTAATTATCATGTCTAGCTAAGTTAGTTTTATCGGTATGTAACCGAATTAGTAGGATAGGATTCGATAGTAACCGGCATCTTCCCTTTTTACAAACAACCTTTATGGCCGTAGTTTTTAATCTAAATTCTAAATAAACCTTTGTCACGACAGTGAGAAGCTATTTACGGTGGTTTTGCCACGACAGTGGGAAACCATATTAAGGTACGAACCAACAAGCGACAGCTGCGGCTAAAACCAGATAGTAAAAACTAGGCATTCCTTTTAAAAATAGCGACATCGCTTTAAAAGGGATTAGAACTTAATGGTTTTCAAAAAAGTAATTTTAACCCCGAACGGAATAGCGACAGCATACGTTCCGCCTTAGAGTTGCGACTAGCGTCAACAAACATCGTGAGACAAAGGTCTTTAAACCGTTATTTTCTTCTTAAAAGTGTTTGCAAAGAGTAGAAAGCACCGGTGACCTGTCGGATCCCCGATAACTAAGTCCTTGCATACCGATATCCCTTTACCATCCTTTCCATAAACCAATTATCTTTATTTCTTTGCATTTAATTTCATTCGCATTCAAATTTCCTAATTCCAATAGCCTTAGCTTTACGCCGTAATAATAGATAACGGTAGATTGACATTGGTCTCTGTGGGTTCGACAATCTTTTATATTACTTCGATATTTCCGTGCACTTGCGGACGCATCAAAGAGTTATGATGAAACTTCATGAGAGTTATTCAGAATCAATTTTAAATAACTGCGCACTTCAGAAAACTCATTAGAGTATATATTTGTTACATATAAAATATATGCATTGTTATCATCAAAACTTAAATATTATATGCATAACCAAAATCTTGTTCTAACAATCTCACCTTTTTCGATGATGTCAAAATCATGTATTTTGATGGAACAATGTGTACAAAATTATGTGCACGAGATACTAGAACTTAAATAATATTAAAGTTAAGTTAGGGAACTTCCCCTGAGATAAACAAGTTCCCCCCGAGTCAGAACCTGGTTGACTTGTTCGAGCTTGAATTATCAGATCCTTTTGCAATGTTTCTACCAGGCTTGATTCATTTAGAAAGTTCCTGAAAGAGACATAAATATCCTTTGCATATGTATATATTTAGGTTAGAATGTAAGCAATGAGATTAGAGAAACAAATATGTATCAAAATCATTACGTATTATTCTACTCCCCCTTTTTATCATAGTAAAAAATTCATATATATTAAAGATGATGCAAAATGATACAAGAGAGATAAAGAAAACTTAGAACATATTAGAAAGATAAAAGGTGAAGCCTAAGTGCCTAAGGTTGAGATGAGGGAGGAAGGATCCTCTGCATAAGTTGGGCCAACATATTTTAATTGCTGGTGTTGACTTCATATTGCTTATCAAGTCTAGTTATGACTTTCTATTGTTCTTGCTGCATCTCTTCCAGAGTTTTCATCATTAAAGGGAAAATGTCAGTGTCAGAAGTTAGTGCTCTATTACAACCTTATGCAGTTTCTTTTTCAGCAACTACCACTCTAGCTTGTTGTTATGCAGCTTCTGTCTCAGAGACCTCTTTCTCTGCAGCTTTTCTAGCAGCAGCTTCAACAGCTTCTCTTTCAGCAGCCTTCTGAGCTTCCAATCCGACTTCAGCTTCCTTGAAAAAATTATCCTTTACTTAGACACATAGATTTTTGATTTTGTCAAATTCAACAGCTAACCATTCGTTAAAACTATTTTAGCTAGTATCCAGACATGAAGGATCATTGCTAGATTCAGACTCCTCATAGATCTTATAAACTCTACTTTCTGCATTAGCCTTGAAACTAGATTTTAATTCATCAAGGGTTAGATTAGGAGGTTTAAAATCAGAGGTGTTATGATTAGAGTTGGTTTCTTCATTAGAATCTGATTTCTCAGTAAAGATGTTATTGGATTCTGATGGAGCATTTGTCATGGTTTGATCATCGTTCTGATCAAGTGAGTATGGATTAAAAGGTTCAGAAGTGAAGGATTGGAATGCTGAAGTGACGTTTGTTGTGGAGATAAAAATGGGTATGGGTTCTGAAGTGGGTATGGATTTTGAAGTAGGTATGAGCTCAGAAGTAGTATTTGGTTGAGTGATGTTAGAGGGGAAAGTATCTGGAAAGACGTCGTTAGCAACAGATGAGAATGCAAATGAGAAAAGTGATGTCGATACAGCTATTGTGGAAAGTTTGTAGGGATAAATATTTCAGGATTTGTAGTTGGAATAATTTTAGAATTTATAGTTGTGTTAGGAATGGGTTCAGATGTTGTTGTTGTTTGGGAAATAGGTTCATAATTAGTGTTTGTTGTTCGTGGGGTAGATTGGGAGATGGTTGATTTAGATGGTGTATGAGGTAATTTGGAATTTTTAGAGGGGGATGACATGGTAGATAGTGAAGGTGAGATGAATGTAATTGTAACTGTCGATGAAATAAGTGGAGGAGGTGGAGGTATTGATGAAGTAAGGGTTCTAGTATCAGAAACAGATGCAGCAAATTGAGATCTAGAAGACTTACTAGAGGGAGTAGGATAGAATCCCAGTGCAAAAGACTTTTGAAGGTTTACAGATTCTCCCAGTTGGAGTTTCTTCTTCTTCTCAAACCTCTTCGGAGATGATTGACGAGGCCTTTTCATCAGATTAGGAGGAGCATCTAGAAGATCATCATAGATGAATCCAAATACATCATGACCTTTAGCTTCAAGAAATTTGAGATGCTCTTCAATAGCTTCTAGCAAATCAATCTTGGTGAAGAGAGGAAATTCTTCAACATCCATCCTTCTATCCTTTAGACTTTCCCATTCTGTAGAAATAATTGGTTTAACCAAAACTTTCTCAATGATGCCCATACTCTTGAGATTTCTTTCGTTTAAAGGTTTTCTAGTATCCACTATAATATCATTCACTAATTTCAAATGTAATAAACGATCTACAAGACCATTTTCGATAAGAATGTATGAGATGAGTCTGCCTAGAGGAATGTATGTTTTAGGTTTTTCATTATTTAGGGTTTCTTTAACAGCATCTTTGAGGTGTTTGAAAAAAATGGAAGACAGGTGCATCAATTTTCTCTTGATCGGAAAGTACAACATAAACTTCTGATCAGTGTTGACATAGTCAGAAGAACTTGATGTTGGTCTGTGATGAATGCATCCCAAAATGATTTTTAGCCAAACCCAGAGATTTTTGTGAAGTTACTATTTTTTGGATTTACTCTCAGAGGTTTGAGTAAAGATTTGATTTCCTTCATTATTTTGAGGTGGAGGTGTCCAAGTTTCTAATGCCTTAGTTTAAATTCATCCCCCTTGGTGTTTAAACATGTGGAAGAATAAGCATTTATTTGAGGTTCCCATAGATAACAGTTGTCTTTAGACCTTATAACCTTCATCCGAATAACATCTTTCTCATCTATGACCAAACATTATGATTTTGAGAAACCGACCAATAAACCTTGATCACACAGCTGACTAATGCTAATAAGATTAGCAGTTAATCCCTTCACAAGAAGGACATCTTCTAAATTAGGAGAATCATCACACACTAATTTTCCCACTCCTTTAATTTCTTCTTTAAATCCATCACCAAACCTGACAGAACCTGTGGGATGAGATTTGATATTTATCAGCCACTTTTGAACCCATGTCATATGTCTAAAGCATCCACCATCAAAGTATCAGTCTTCTCTATGTAGCACCCCAAAATTTTCCCATCATTTTTCTTATATCTTAGCTTATGTTTCATATCATTTTGCATTAACATTTATGCACAACATTGGTTCTAGGCCGGGGATAAAGGCATCTTATTCAACGCTCAAGAAATGAGCTTCATCCTCAAAGCTCAAGCAAGGTTTTATTCTCAACCTTGTGGTATTATCAAGCCCCAAGGTCCTCTCATCATCAAGACATGTCTCACAACCACTTGAAGTCAAGGTTACAAGCATTGATCACCTCCCTCTATCTGGTGTACAATTGGATTAAGGTTTTGGTTCAAAAGGCATATGTGGCTAGTTATTTGGGAAATAAATTATTTTATGACTCAATACACATCTTGGAGGGTCTCTACATGTATTATTAATCATCACAAGCCATGACAAGAGCTTCAATCAATGGAAAAAGTGTTAGGGTTTCATCTGGTCAACAAAAGTCAACTATGGTTCAATGGGGTCAAAGTCTTGGATTTCAAGGTCAACCAAGGGTATACTATGTGTTCTCAATTGTTTTCATGTGTTTGGAACAAGAAAAGTCAAGGAGAAACATTAAATCAGGAGTTTGGTTGGGTTAGGTTTTGATTAAAATCTTTTCTAAGTGTAGAAAACCCTAATTTTAGCCATTTTGCAACATCCATAACTTTCTCATCCTTGATCCAATGGAACCAAGCTTGTTATCAAATTAAAGAGGACATCATGAAATTCAATTTTGTAGAAGAAAGCAAGTCCAAAATATCCATAGTTTGAGAAATATGGTGAACTAAAATTGAGAAAAAGGAGGTTTTGTCATTTCAACACTTAGAAATTTTTCTAAGTATGGAAATTTAGCTTGAAGTATATGTTTTCAAGCCAATCTTACATGATGATGCAAGATTTAAATGACTTTTCCTTGAACATGAAAGTTGTAGATCATCCTCTAAGATTTCTTTTGATTACTAGAACTCCTCCATTGGATGTATAGGGCTCAAGTTATGATCTATCAAAGTTAGGGTTTCAAAGTTGTTAAGATTGGACAAGTTTTAGGCAGATTTTTGGGGCAACTTTCTAAAGCTCTTTCCTCCAAGTTCTTGACCTTAAATCAATTTCCTTTGAACATGAAAGTTGAAGATAATTCTTCAATATTTTCTATCCATTACTAGATCATCTCCATTGGATAAAAACTCTTCAAGTTGTGTGTCTTCAAAGTCAAGGTGTCAAAGTTGCAAAAAGTTTCATAACTTAGAATTTTTTCCAAGTTATCTTGGGACAGATTTTGGACATACTTTCCACTCCAATTTTCTCATCACTCCAAGTCTCAATTTAACTAGCTTTGAACATCAAACTTTCTCACCATGATCTTAACTCTCTCTCAAGCCAAAGAACTCATGAAATGAAGCATTATTCATGGAATTATGGTTGTTTAAAGTTGGCTATGTGGATATGCTTTCATGCATCA
Organism: Lathyrus sativus; assembly: GCA_963859935.3. Taxonomy (NCBI): domain Eukaryota; kingdom Viridiplantae; phylum Streptophyta; class Magnoliopsida; order Fabales; family Fabaceae; genus Lathyrus; species Lathyrus sativus. The sequence goes on from OZ012737.1 coordinate 466,862,200, forward strand.
TAGGTCACCATTCTTTATGCATATCATGAACCAGCTTTGGAAACATGAATTCATGTTACTTTTACATGCATAACCTTTTTTCTTGCCAAATAATGTTGCCAAAAATAACCAAACACGGTCCACATCTTCATGCACCGTTTTGAAGTGTTTTGCCAAAAGAAGCAAAGACTTGTATAGAAATATTATTCGACCTCTCTCTCCATTCTGATCATCACAAGGACAATCAAAAGGACAACAATACCACCCCACTACATGACCAACATGCTCATGCGTATCATCCACCATTCATCATCTTTCTTTGCCAAAATCACTAGCCATTCATTTTTAACCACTGTAAAACATTTTTAACCTCACTCAATACATCATATATAAGTGAAAACCCCTAATGAGATTCAGCATCCACTTCATTTTACCCTAGAAGAAGATTTGCATTCTCTCTCTCTCTTTCAAAGTTTTCTTTGAAGCTCTATTTTCCTCCCAAGGAAACCTCTTGTTTTTTCTCTTTTCTTCATCACTGAGGGGCGGAGATCAAGTTTGTTGGTTTTCTTGAGCTATGGAAGTAAAGAAGCAGTGGACTTTCATCCACTTGGTAAGTTTTTCTCCGAGCTTCTCTTGCTCTCATGATTAGTTTTAAATGAATTAGAACACTTTAATATTATTGATGCATCGCATCTGGAAGTCCTGAAATGATGGCACACTTTATTTGGTTTGTTTCTAATTGCTTTATATACATGAAATTTGTGAGAACCTATGTGTTTTAGATCCATATTTTTCCATGCTTGAGTATTTAATTTAAGCTCTACTTGGTATGGTTGTGTTCTTTTTGCTTCATAGATCATTTTTACTCTTTACATCATTTGAATCCATGGAGAGTTGAGAGAGTTATTGCTTTGAGAAGTTGTTGAGTTTTAGTGTGGTGTTAGGGCTTCTTCATATTGTGTTTCAGGTTTTCATTTTCTTATTTTAGAGAAGATGATGAGTTGGCTTTCCTGCGTGTCTTGTTTTGCATGTGTGTCCTTGGTTTTTGTTGAGGTGGCTGATGATTAGGATTAGTGAAACGGTGCGTTGCACCGTGTGTGTTGTTTTGTTTGTATTTGATGGCTTATTTAGGTGGGCCTTAGGTTAATTGCTTTCTGCACCCTTCTTGTCTGGCCCATGTGCGTGCTTTGAACTAGGTTTAGTTCATTTCTGGAATTACTTGTGCACCCCTCCTTGTTCTCTTTATTTATTTTTATTTCATTTTCTTCCTTTTTTGTTTTGATTTTATTTTAACACTTCCATTTATTTTTAAAAAAACTCACCAAAATATATTTTAGACACTTTAATGTCTTAACTTATTTTCCACATTTTCATTTTAACTTTTATTTTCATTTTGAATTAATTTCATGATGTGTTCTTTGGCCTAGTCTTTGAAACAATGCCTTGATGTTTGACCTTTTGTCATGCCCTCTTAACCATAATTTTTTTTACCATGCTTTGGCACATGCTTGATGAGTGTTTGGGTGCTGTCTTCATGCTTTGGTGATCCCTTTTTGATAAATTTTTATTTGATTTTTTTTGGCCCTCGAAGTATGCTCGATTAGTTGAGTACTTGATTTTGTTTGATCCATTTGATCTGTTTTCTTACAATCCTTGTTGTGATGCTTTTCACTTTGATTCTTAACATATGGCTTGAGTTTGAATTCCTATTTAAAATTTATTTGGTCTTGTTTCTATTTTTGGATGGTGCATCAAGTTGTTGTTATTTTGACTAGGAGTTTGTGCATGTCTTGACCTAATCTTTTGAGTTTGATTCTTGGATAATTCAATGGATGTTTGATGATTCTTATTTTCTTTAGTTGACATGTATAAGGTTCTAATTTTCATGTATGGAGGTCTATTGTATTCCCACTTTGTTTCATTTTCCTTACATGATCATGTACTTCCCCTATGAGTAATTTGAGGTGTGTTTGATTGACTTTTGTGCTTTAACTTGAGTTTGTCTCTTCTTGAATTTGATTGTTAATTTGAATTTGAACATGATGCATATCATTTGATTTTTTTTCTAACCTTGATGTATTGATACTTGATCATGTATGTTCTTATTTGAGTGCCTCTTATCTTTGAGAATGACTTTGGTGTATAAACTTGTTCTTGATGCATGTTTTGAGTTCAAACCTTGGTGTTTCCTTTGTGTGTTCATGAATGAATCTTTGACTTAATAACCATGTTGATGTTTCTGCCCACACTTAGTCCCATGCCCTAATCTCATGTCTTTTCCTTTAGGGTTATGTTTTGTATGCTTGTTTTGTGTGGCATTTATTTTACTATATGAATGTGATACATGACTTGACTCTTTGTGCTTCTTCTTTGATAATTGACATGGATTGAATATGGTGTGATATTGTTACTGCCCTACCTTGTTTCTCATCTCATTTGATCTCATTTCACTTTTCTTTGTGATTGATTTTTCTTCTTGTAAGATGTTTTTGTCATTTGAGTGTGTGTGGGCTTTTTGTTTTGCCATTGTGTTTTGGTTTCAAATCTTGTGATATGTGAATGCTTCTTTGTTGTTATTTCATGATGTTAGTGTTCACCTTGTATGATTGATATGTGTGTGCTTGATTATTCTTGTCTTTGAACTTCCATGATTGTTCATCTTGATTGCATCTTTTTCATTCTTCTTCTTTCTTCTTCATCTCTTTTCTCTTCTTGAGACTTGTTTAAGTTTCACTTTTGTTTTCATTTGTGATTGAATTAGATAGTGTTTACTTGTGCTTGCTCACATGATCCCTTAATATTTCTAGTCCTACTTGATTTTTTACTAAGGTTGGAGTAGGAGAGGCATTAGATTTTCAATCATTTGCATGATAACAATTAGGATAGTCCCTCTTTGACCTCGACTTTAGGTCCATCGTTTATATGATAACATTAGGTAGACTTCCCCTTTATCCTAACCTTAGAACTATTTTGTATTATAACATTAGGGCTTTTAATTTCTCTTTAGTGTTCTTCTTTAGGTATTCTCTTCTCATCTCAAACAATTCTAAGACACTTAATAAAGACGACGACTGTTGTACGCCACGAGCCTTAAGCATATGGGAAATGATGAGTGGGGGGTTTCTCCTAACTTGTCTAGAGTGTTTAGTATACGCCCCGTGGGCAATATGCGACGCATTAGTTCCTATATCATAGTTTTCAATGCAACGTAAATCTCAAACAAATTCAATTCACTTCATTAAAACTCTTGAACATAATTCAAACCTTTTTATCCTTCGGGATTGTTCTCTCAAAATCATTTTCAGAAAAGAGTACGTTACTTTTTCGTTCTATCGCAAACATGCATCGACCCTAACTGCTGGAATATAAGCTTAATGTCACTCATAAAAAATACTTAACTAATTTGTGGTTTCTTAGTTATTCTGAACTACGTTTGCTCTGATTTCTCATACCAGATGAGGATACGTAGGCACAAGACGTCGATGTCTTGGAGAGCAACCTTACCCCATCGTCCGTAGTTTTCTGAAATACGTTGACTCTGACTTTCCCATTGCACAGGGGAATATGTAGGCATAGGGCGGTGATGTCCTATCGAGTCTCCTTTTTCTTTTCCCTTTCCCGTTTCCGTTTAGCAATAGATTTTAGATAACACACCCTTTGATTAGACAACAAGCATGGATCCTGTTGAGTACAACAGACACAAAGGGGTGTTGATACCTTCCCCTTGCGTAACCGACTCCCGAACCCAAGATTTGATTGCGATAACCTTGTCTTCTCCTTTCATTTAGGTTTTCTTCAATCGCTTCCTTTCCCTTCTTTGGGATAAATAACGTTCGATGGCGACTCTTCTGTTTGTTTCTGCCAGTTGTTTTTTCGCAGTTGCGACACTTTAGTTTAAGCTTTCAAGGAAGTATGAGCTATAAGGTTAATATACCTATCTTTAGCACTTCTCTTTTTGCTCACTTGATTAGCCTTAGAATCAGCTGAAGATTGTTGATCTGCATACAATTTATAATAGCAAGGCTTTATATGACCATACTCACCATATTAATGACATCTACAAGTAGGTTGAGATTTATTTGGAGCCTCATCATGACTGTCTGGATGTTGTAACATATGGTTGGACATCATTTTCTTCCTTTCAATAGGAAGGAACTTCTTTGCATACACTCTTCTTTGTTTATTATCAAATTGATAATGAACTTCTGTGTCTCCAGCCTTCTTCATCCTTCTCAAGGAACCTGTCACGTTATTGAGCTTAGAATTTAAGAGAGTTACCTCATTTTGAAGATGAGAAACAACACCTAAGAGTTCCTTCTTCTCATTTTCCAATTCAGTTATGACCTTTCTCTGATTTTTCTCTGTCTTAAGAAATTCTTCATACATGTTGCAGGTTTCCTTGTAGGACACATCCAGATCTTTATAGAGGTCATTTTCATCATAAGCATCTACTTCATCAGCCCATCTGCCAGAGAGAGCAGTCACAAGCTTGACTACCTCAGAGTTAGCTTCATCTTCTGAATCATCATCATCATACCAAGATACAGATAAACCCATTTTCTGTTTCTTGATATACGTGGTACATTTTGGATTGATGTGCAACAAATCAAAGGGAGCAAAAGAATATCGAATTTTAGGTAAAGATTACATTTTTTCACTATATTGCTCACATTAATCATCAAACTTTTGGAAAAATTAATGTTGCTTCCGAAGTTGTACCTCTGAAACATGTTGAAGATGAATACTTCCAGATGCACATCTCTAGAACATGTCTGTTCTTTTTTTTACAACATTTTTCTTATTGTTTACAAATAGATATGGTGCACCCCGATAATATCTCAAAAGAATTAGTTTCCACAAACGATGCATCTTCGAATGTTCAAGGGGTTATCGTAAAGTCGATAGGTGTCGGCGTTGACTTTAGTAACAAGCAAGATTTTGATGATCGTGATAGCATGCTCACATGGATTTGTAAGACTGCAAGTATACTTGGTTTTGGAGTGGTTATAGGAAGATCGGATAATGGTTCGGAAAGAAGAAACGCTTTTGTAACTTTGTTGTGTGAAAGAAGCGAGAAATATCAGACTCCTCTACGGAAGTTTAAAAGAGGCGACACCGGTATTAGAAAATGTGAATGTCCTTTTAAGATTTGTGGTTACATGTTGAGTACCAAAAAGTGGAAATTTAGTGTTATTTGTGATTTGCATAACCATGAATTGTGCTTAAAGTTACAAGGCCATCCTAGTGTATGTCGGCTCAAGCCGGAAGAGAAGACATGTATTAGTGACATGACTTTGAATCTTGTCCAACCGGAAAATATACTTGCCACATTGAACTGAAGGAACTTGGGAATATATCAAATATAAGGCAAGTGTATAACATTCGGTACCGCAACAACTATTGAAATTATTGGATGATAACAGTTATGTGTCCCGGTATAGAACTTACGACAATGGAGTTACAGTCCGAGATATTTTTTGGACTCATGCAGATTCGATAAATTTGTTCAACACGTTCTCGACAGTGCTCATTCTTGATTCTACCTACAAGACCAACAAGTATAGATTTCCTTTATTCAAGATGGTTGGTGTTACGTCTACCGAGAAGACATATGTCGTTGGTTTTGCTTTTCTAGAGTGTGAAAAAAAGGAAAATTGTATATGGACATTAGAGGTGTGTCGATCACTTTTGAAGGACCAAGTTGAGATGCCTAAAGCGATTGTTATCGACCGTGATACCACGTTGATGAATGCAAAAGGTATTTCCTTCTTATAATGCATTACTTTGTCGATATCACATAACAAAGAATGTGAGAAGTCGGGTTAAACATGCGGTGGGGGTGAAACAAGTAGAGTTCGAAGGTGGAAAATTGGTGAAGGCCGGTGTGATTGTTAAAAAAATAATGGATGCATGGAATCGTATACTAAATTCGTCCATAAAAGAATTATATGCTGATTTCGTCATTCAATTCCAGAAAGTGTGTGAAAAGTATCTTGCTTTATTGAAATACGTTGAAAGCACCATTCTTGATCGGATGAAGGAGAAGATAATGTGTGCATGGATTGATAATGTCCAACACCTTGGAAATACAACCACCAACTGAGTTGAGTCAGCCAATGTTAGTTTGAAGAATTGGTTGGGTAATAGCAAGGGGGGTTTGTGTCGAGATTAGAACTCTGTAAATCTCATGATTAAAAACCAACATAATGAGATACAAACAACATTTTTTCGGAGTATAACGGTATTGGAACATCGATTTAAAGACAACATTCTTTATGCTCAATTGATCGGCAATATGTCTCGGCCGGGGTTGAACTATATATTCACGAGGCCAAATGAGCTGAAACTGTAGGTTCCGATAACGTAAAGTGTGGTTGCACTATTGTGAAAACCTATGGCCTTCTGTGTGCTTGTGTTATTGCTAAAAATTTGAAACTAGGTGAGCTAATAAGAATGGACGAAGTTTTCCCTCATTAGAAAAGACTTAGTTTTGATGATGATGGTTGCATGGAAGGAGGTAAACTGAATATCTCTATTTTGACCGAATGGGAAGTGATACAAGAGAGATTCTCAAAGGCCGATGACAATATGAAACTCCACATCAAAGAACAATTGAGGAAGATTTTCTATCCCGAAACAATCGACATGAAACCACTTTCTCAAAAGGTAAAGACAAAAGGTGCTCCGAAGAAAATGAAGCCTACACCAAATGACAACTCGACTACACGGTCTTCTTCTTATTGTAAGCACATTGAAAAACTTTATCTTGAATCACCGACCCCTAAATCTAAAAAATGTGTCATGAAAGGAGTCCGCATAAGCAAACCACCTCCGACCCCGATTCTACCAAAAATTCCATTCATCGACGAGATGTCAGTTTTTATGCACAAATACATTGACTGTATCGTCAATGTTGAAGGGGATGGTAATTGCGGTTACCGAGTCATTTCGGCTTTGCTTGGTAAAGGAGAGGATAACCATGCGCTTGCCCGTCATCTACTAATCCAAGAGTTGAAGACGCATAAAGAATCGTACACACGGTTGTATGGAAAGAAAGAAAAATTCAATGCGGTTTATGAATCTCTTGTTCCTTGCTTGAGTGACCGGCACCGATGTCGAAATGGATGACCTTCCCTGATATGGGTCATCTTATTGCATGTGCATATGATAGGGTGTGCATTGACTTGACGCAATACGAGTTTTCAGAAACCTTTTTTCCACTCCGTACCTACATCCCCCGAATACCCCATACCACCTACTTGAAACTGGGATGCCCCATAACACCTACATCCCCGGAATACCCCATACCACCTACTTGAAACCGGGAGGCCCCATACCACCTACATTTTGTACAAGTTTACTTGAAGCCGGGATGCCCCATACAACTCCGCACTGCACCACTTCAAAATCCAAATAATCGGATCATGTGTATTGGATGGCTTGCAAAATTAAGTCATTTTGTACAAGTTTACTTGAAACCGGGATGCCCCATACCACTTACATCACCGAAATGGACGAGTCATTCAACCGCAAATGTCGAGACGTGGCCGGATCGTTTTGTTGAAAGGATGCACGGATTCGAAAGATTGAACAACATTGAAAAGAATCGAATGCGGAAAAGTCCAAAGGGGTACCACCAATAGATTTAGCCGGCGACACTTGTTTTGATTCATTTTGAATTCTTGTATAATCGAACGACTAATTGTAAAATTTTTGAAGTGTAAAATAGTCACTTTTTATTCTTATGCCTTATTTATGCAGTTATGTCTTTTATTTATCTATTATGATATGCTTTTATATTGAGCTCTAGTTTTAAAAGGTAGCAAGAAAAATTTCAGATATGTATCTACGGAAGGTTCTTAATTTTGGAGTTTCAGGAAAAGCTCTAGAGATACACCTCCGGAACCAATAATTAAGGGTTCGTTCCGTGGATATAGCTCAGAAAAAAAGATTGATAGAAAATGATTGGTCCATATTCACCTAGGTTTCCTATAAATTTAAGGTTTCCTTTGTTATCTTTCACACAAATACAAAAATGTCTCAATTGTTTGAAATCAAGCTTCGTTGGTATGTCACAAGTGTCTCCTTTTTCGACGGCAAAACACCCGGGAGAACGTTCAAGCCCATGGATCTCACCCCCTCACCGATATCATAGACGAGATCTAATATCGCCTACCTTACAATGACAAACGAAAGGTTGTAAGGCTTGAGTATCGTTCACCTTCAGTTGACAACGAAAGGAATGTTGTTTACAGCAAGTTTGAGCTCAAGAATCAAGACGATGTTAGGGTGATGTGGCAAACGTATTTCGGTTTCGAAGAGAAAATTTCGCTCAAGTTGGAAGTGACAGTCCGAAAAACGGTCGATGACATCTTAGAGATGTGCAAGCGTCCACCGGAATATTAAAATGTAATATTTAAATTTCTGTCAAAATTATCAATGTAACGCCGATTATATTTTGTAAATGTTGATTTTATTGTTGCAATGTTGATTTTTTGATTCTGGATTTTTTCCGTATATACGTATACGAAAATATTCTGTACATTCATCTACAGAATTAATTAAAAAAAGTTATAAAAAAAAGTATTTTCGAATATACATCTCCAAAATCAAAAAAGTATTCTTATCAGCGCGCATAATGCCTAAGAAGCTAAGGGGTGCCATAAGAAATTCTCGGTTATAATCTGAACAATATATTGGTGAACAATGTTGAGTACTTATCACAAGTAGAAACCTTTGTTCTTTTTGAACGATTTTCAATTGCATCTATTTTCCATTTTGATTCAATTTTCAATAGCATTCATGCATGCATCTCAACAAATTTTGTTTTCTCATGTTCATATTTTTTATGTGCCTCACACCCATGACACATTTATTTTTCCCACAATTGCGTCCTTAAAATATTAATCATGATTGAATTAGAAGTGTGTCTTCTTGCATTGAAAAATTTGCTGAGTTTTTTCTGAGTAGAAATTTTCTTTAATCGAGCGTAAATTTTCAAATTAATTTTAATGTGAAATTGTGGTTCCATAACAACTTGTGTTTGAGAATTTTGGCGCTTCATTACACGACTCCACACCACCACTAAAACCAATTGTAAACCTATACCACATATTTTAGAGAGAAGATTTTGGTAAGCCAACTAAAGTGTTTATTCCCTCGGCAAACCATGATCTAACAACTTTTTCATACACCTACCTGTTCTATTCTACACTGTAACAAATTAAAATGGTTTGCACAAAAAACCAATATAAATAAATTATTAAAAAATAAAACTGATATGTATTTTGTATACATTTACTTACTGTGTAGGTGTTAAGAAACTAGTGTTAATATATTTTTTCCCTATAAAAACCCATCACCAGATGTGTCTCTGCAGGATTTGTCTTATCAAAAGAGTTAAGATTTATCTACTACTTCCTCAAGTATATTTTTTTAGATTCAAATAAATAATATATTAATTATTTAATAAATTTGAAAAAAAATAAAGTATCTTGTGTAAAACAAAAAAAATAAAGTATCTTGTGTAAAACAGGACCGGAGGGAATATTAAAAACATGTTAGGTTTATCAGATTAACCTAGTGCAACACACAACACTGTAAACTAAGAACTTGAAGAATCAATAACATGAAGACATGAAAGAGGTCGCAATATCAAAAACTAAAATCTTATATCAAAGAATGTTCCATGTCTGTCATATCTGAGGTTAGGTAGCACTCAAAACTAATGACTTGCATCAATCTAAAATACTTGCATAAGTTGCAAATATGAAGAAGCTAGCAACACTGAAGATATACAGCACGTCACTTTTTTTTACATAGATGAATATAAAATGAAAATTTTACTTGCGTCCTCCGCCGACCATACCAGGTCCCATTGTCCCCGACACATTGGATGGTGCACCACTGACCCTTCCATCGGAGCTCCCAAATACATTCAAATCTTCAAATAACTTGTAAGATGGAACAAAGGGTCTTTGTCCAGAATTCCCGCCCCTAGGATCAACTCCTGGCAAAGGGAATGAATGAGTATGTTGCAAGGGCCTAACCCCTTGTGCAGGAGGCTGAGATGCTGCTGTGTTGTTGCCTTGAGAAGTCGAAATTGCATTTGAAGCCGATAAATGGCTTTGATAGTTAGCATACCCAGGTGTAGCAGCCCATGGCGGTGGTGGATATCTTGCAGGGTATTGACCATGTTGATTTTGAAACTGTGGCTGCTGTTGAGTTTGCTGAGACTGTATTTGCATCGGTTGTTGAGGTTGGTGTTGAGGTCGATGCTGAGACTGTATTTGCAACTGCGGTTGTGGTTGATGCTGTAAATGTTGATATTGTTGAGGTTGATATTGTGATAGTTGGGGTTCATTATGTTGGTGAGGGCTATATTGGAGGTGTTGATTCTGCAGTTGTGACTGAGGTAGCTCAGATTGCGGTTGTCGGTTATGTTGCTGAAGCAGCACTTGCTCAGATTCATAATGTGCATGCAATTGTTGAGGTGGGGGAGGAGTTGTGGGTTGAGGATGGTGTTGATACGTCTGTTGTGGATTCTGGGATTGATACGTCTGTTGCGGATTCTGGGATTGATACGTCTGTTGTGGATTCTGGGATTGATACGTCTGTTGTGGATTCTGGGATTGATACTCTGACTTAGGTTGTGGTTGCTGAGCCCAAGGGGCTACGTAATTGTTGAATGGCAAATTTCCAGGATATGTTTGGGGAGAATTATAGTAACCATCTGCACTGGATGGAACAGGTATCTGATGCATACCCACTTGACTAGGGGCTGATGATGGTGCATATGTTCCCGTCCGTGGAGAAGATGGTGCCAGGGACAAAGTGATACTCAGTAAGTCAATGATGTCCTGATCTTTTGAAGAAGTGCTAATAGGTGCTGGCGGATCTGGAAGAGCCAATGCATTGGATGGTACAGAAGAAGTTGAGGACTCTGGCACATATGGAGTTGTGCTGCTAGTGTTCAATAACCCTAAATTTTCACTAGATACTACAGTGGAATCTTTAGAAGTCACTGATTGTGTCTTAGAATGCCTGCAGTAGTGAAAAGTTCAAACAAATTAATTGATTAAAACATGTATCATGCTAACAAGTGCCCTAAGGGCGTTGTTTGAGCAATCCATAAACGGAAATTTTATCTTGGAAACATAGGTCAAACACTTGTGGAAGCAAAATATACATCTTTGTCTATGCAAGAGATACCTCTTTTTATTATTAAACAATGTCCTAATTGCAGTTATCATTTTCCTTAAAACATTAAGGACATGTTTGAACAACTTGATTAACCGTAATCTAACTACACATGTTGCATATATCAATTTATAGGAACTTCTTTGATGATGTAAAATGATTTACAGGCTTATAATAGAGTTTCACTTGTCAAATACTACCTTTGTAATTTGTTCCTAAAAGACTCTTGAGAAATTGTATTCCCCCTTCTATATGACCCCCGTTTTGAACTTTTAAACTGCATTAATTATTTTTTTTACTAACATGCCCTTTATTATTTTACTCCTGTTTATCCAATCAACCATCAAACATAAAACTAACACTATCGTAAACTTCCTTAATTCTTAACAGTGCTATATAAAGGGACAAGAAAGTAGGATAGAATGAAATCGAATGTGGTTTAAATCAAATAAACAAAAGAAACACTTCATGCTATGATACCTATTTCAGCTGAACGAAACAAGTGCATAATTCACTCGGTCACGCAAATCCACACATGAATATATACCAAAATGTATGTTGAGGAAGACAAACTAAAAATATTTATGCTATTTGATGATAGTCATGCTACACTTCCTAATTTCATATGAAAAGTGCAGTGGAAAGAAAATTGTTTCCAGAAACATTAGCACTAAAATATCAATCTAAAATAAATTATAAGTTTTAAGATACCTTCTAGCTATCTGTGCAAATTCATCTTCTTCCTCTTCATCACTCTCGACCTTTGTCTCAGAATAAACTGTGGCAAGAGGGCTAGCTTTAGGTGTTGAAACAGACTCTGGAGGGCTAGAGCTCTTCACTTCATTTTGATTGACATTTTCAGGTGACACCGGAGTACTAGAACTGGGACTTGCACCGTGAATTGGAAAAGAAGTACCAGAAGCAATTGCATCATGCCTCGCAAGCAAACTTTGAATATTATCATTCAGTTCAAGGCCCCGTCCAAGAAGTTCTTCATCCCTATAGCATAACCAAGATGATAAAATAATATTATCCCACAAATCCTATAGACACACAATTATATTTAAGTGTTCACGACATGATATAACTGGTTTAATGGAACTAACCCAGTTGTTGTCAGCAAATGCATCAATTTTTTCTGGTTGGTGCGACAACGATCAACAAGATCAGCAATTACTTCGTCTTTTACAGCCTGTAGAGCGCAAAAAGATAACACTCAAACCAATTTTCTTAGTTGCAAAGAGGATTTATGAACGACAATAAAACTGTTTAACTTACCTCGCGGTCATTAGGATTTACAGCTTGTAGCATGTCACTCAAAAGGTCCAACACATGTCGCATGGATTCCAAGCTTGACATGCTAAGTATTTAAAGGGAAAAGTTAGCCAAAAGACGAAGTCAGACATACATAGAAGCTCAGTGACACAAAAGACAGCAGCAGCAAAAAATAAACAGAGTTTCACCTCAAACTTTCAATCTCTGTTGCCATTGTTTCATCAAGTGTTTTTGAAGAGCTGCTTGACATTCCATATCCAGGTTGTGTATTTCTTATTGATGGATGAGTAGGAGGTGGGGTAAATATTGGAGCTGCATCTGGTGAACGGGGCGGAAAAGAAACTCCAGATCGCTGCCATTTATAAGATCCAACACAATAATTCGATGATAAGATCTAACAACCATTGATTTATAATGTGTAATTATGGTTTGCACACATTAATGCAATTTCAATCAAAGTTCAACGTAATTTTGCGATAAAAAGGAGGGATTTTTTTTGTAAAGGAGACAGTATAAAACATTTAAAACAGAAAACAAGGTGGCATTTCGGTAATTGAAATTGAAAATAGAAACTGTTTTCTGAAACAAAACAGGCATTTAGAATTCATCCAGTGTAACTATTTGTGCAAAGAGAATTGAAAATAACAAACTAGATTTGTATACAAAACAACTACGCAAATTATTGAGGTTCCAAATTAAGCTATAAAATACAAATTTGAACAAAAAATATCATAACATTTGTTTTCTAAAAATCTGTTGAAGAAAAATGTACAAACGAAACAGCGTAACTATCATTTTAAAGAAAATCCATGGATATCAAGTGAGTACCTACTTTAACAATCTAGCATCCCACTTTATACATGAAGCAATCTAGATATATTGGATAAGAGACAATTGAGAAATATTACTGAGTAGACAGTTGTATACCTTTAATTCCTCATATGCCCAATAGTACTGGGGATATTTTCCACCAGCCCCTCCGAATGCCTCTTGCCACGAGTCCAGCAGTATTAAAATTTTATCCCTCACTTGCATGTTTGTCTAAATTATCAATTCATGCATAAATGTTATAGATGAGACAACCCACGAGAATATAAAATATTAAATAGATCACAATAGTTATCAAACATATATAAAGTACCACTACATCAGTACTCTGACAATTTTGGATAGGTAAATACCATTCATATTTAGGTTGACTAATTAAACATAAGAACATCAATTTAACATTGTAATATTTTGATGACAAGGAAATACCACACATAAAATTTCAGATAACTTTGAGCCCATGATCCCATAAACTTTTTAACATGGAAGGAGAATGCTTTTGGGTTGAAATATAAATATAACCATGAATACAATGTAAATAAAGGATTGCATGAGAAATCTAAACTAGGCTGTAAACAGTATATAAGATACAGGTTGACCAAGGCACTGGGTGCTGCTAAACAACAACACCATGAGATGCCATATTACTGAAATAAATAACTCATAATGTTTGCATTGAACTTTGGTACTACACGCCCCAATAGGGACATTTTCCAAAACAGTCCAACTCTGCCGCAGAAGAGTTCAGCAAAGAGAAACAAAAATGATTTTCACTATCAGAAAGAGTTGTAGGTATGTATCATCTTCAATATGAGTCTTGATTACCATCCCTCTCTTCTCAATGTTATCTGTATTTCTCTTGCTAAATATTTTTACTTTTACTGATATAAAAATTATAGATAACAGAAAGAACGTCAAGGTGGAATGATACATGCAAGATTTGAAGGTTGAAAAAAACTGCATGCTTATTATGTCAAAGAAAAAACATTACTTGTTGATACTGAGTATTATCACTAGAACAACAATTTGTTTTGAGCATCAGCCGTACAAATTAAAACAGACTACACCTCAAGTTTTCAATCACCACAACCTTACCTTCTTCCTAACAATCTTTATCATCTCCTCCAATACGTTCCTATCGGTGATTTGAAAGTGCACATAATCACCACAATTCTTCACCATTGTCTCCAGAAGCTAATCAATAGACAACAAGAAACCATAAATCATGTTTCAAACATGACTTCAGAACTTAAGTATCGAAGGAAACACCCACAAAAAGAAAAATTGAGGTAAATAAATAAACAAAGGTTAGACCCAAAACCATTGCCAAGAAAGTACCGTGAGAGCTAGTATTTGAACTTTAGAACTCTTATGTTGTATTCTCTTCTTCACCGCTCTAACCACATCTTTTGGCTGCCTGAAAAATTAAGAACGCCAAATACTCAGTTAAAAAAAATCACTGTAAATTTCCCACTAACTAGTTCTTTAAAGTAAAACAAAATCAAAAATAAAAAAAAGCAAAAACCATGTTGACAAACTAATTTGTTCTAAAATCTACTAAACATGGTTTTTACTTTAAACTAGTGAAATTATTTTCACACACTGAAAGCAACAATTGTGCATGAAAAATATAAAACAGGAATAATAATTTTTTTGAATAAAAAATTGGAAAAAAGTACACTTGATTAACTCATTAACCCTCTTGATTAATTCGTCAGAAAAACATGATAATATAATATATCCTCAACAACAACCCCAAATTAAAAATAAAATAAAATAAAAATTAACAAAAAAAAACCTAAAATTTTCACCTTTTTTCCCCCCAAATTTCATTATCATAACAAAAACCCAATAAACATCTGCATGATGGATGTATCATATTAAAAAGATGATGATTAATTAAAGTCAAAAACCAAAAAAAAACAAAAAAACAAAAAAAAGAAACTCTAAGAGATAGATATACTACTATATCAATTTTTCTCGTTTGCTTATAGTTGAAGAATTTACCAATGATTAGAATTGATGGAATCACAAATTTCGATGTTCATGGTCCAATCCGGCCCCATAAGAAGGTCGCTAGTTGCTTTCTCTACTGCGACAGTAGCTGAAGAAGAAGAACCAGCCATCATATTTTCCCCTCTCTCTGAACAACGAATAATCGCTTCTCAAACAATCGAGTTTCGATCAATAACCCTAAACTCAAAGGAAAGAAAATTATCAACAACAAAAAAAACTCCTCTGAAATCACGAAACCCTAGCGCAATTCATGAACGAAACGGAACAAACAAATCAATAATCATGAGAATTCGAAAAGTCGTCGCTTTTAATTTATTTATTATTTTATTTTTACGATATGAGGTAAAGTGGATTCGGCGAAATTTTGTTTTATGGAAATAATTTTTGATGAAAGGAAAAAAGAAATTCGCGGAAAATTCGTAATATTCGTTTATTTATTTGGCTGAAAGGCACTAGCGATAATTGGGCGGTGTTTTGAGCGCACTCGCTCTTTATGCGTGTCTGATTCAACGCGCCACGTGGCAGATTTGCATGGAGAGAAATTTTTGAATTTGGTTTTCTTTGATCCTATTCATCATCGTAACTGTGTTCTGAATAGGATCTTGGTGTTGCTTGAGTGTAGGTTGAGCTTTTCTTTCTCTGTTTTTCTTTTCTTTTAATAATTAAGAATTTAATTAATATAAAATTAATCATAAGTCTCGGATCTTAACAATGACAAACATAACCCAATAATATTTTCGTCCTATCACTATTTCATCCCACATCATTACTCATATTCAAATTAATTTAAATTTTTAAATTGTCGATAAAGAAACTTTCCTAAGAAATCAAGTGTACCACATTCAACCAAAGAGACATAAAGAGAGGAAAATATCTCATAACATGCAATGTACTTCAACAATACTATTACAAAAGTTATACATTCAAAGAAACATTCTACTCTTATTATAATTTGAATCTATAGGCAGTTTTTACAGAGTACCTTAACAGAATGTGAGTTCTCAAAAGGCAATTTTTAGAGTATCTTAACAGAACGCGAGTTCTTAATAGGCAGTTGAATGAGTGGCTGAAAGTTAATGAAACTATCTGAAGACAACGCAATAGGGTTGTTTGGTTGCAGGATAAAGATGAAAATTCCAAATTCTTTTATGGGAAAGTTGGCATAGAAGGAAAACAAACTACATTTTAAAGATCAATGTTAGTGGATTTTGGTGGCGGGAGGAGGAAGGCATTGAAAGAGTGATGGTGTCTTATTTTGGTGATTTGTTTTCTTCGGAGGGCATATAAGAGGCAAGTGCAATTTGTGAAGTGGTGAAGGATAGACTAAATGATGAACATTTTCTGTGGTGCGTTAGAGATTTCGATAAGTTGGAGATTGTGGATGCAATTTAACAAATGCATCCTCTTATGGCACCAAGACCAGATGATATGTCAGCTTTGTTTTACCAAAATTATTGGCACATAATTGGGAAGGATGTGGAAACACTGGCATAAGAGATCCTTAAAAATGAGAAAAGCGCAGAGGCTTTGAATAATACTTTTATTTGCCTTATTCTGAAAGGAAAAAAAAAAACCCTGTCTCCCCAAAAGACTTCAGACCTATCAGTTTATGCAATGTTACCATGAAAATGGTCACCAAAGGTAATAGAGGTATGGGATTTAGAGGCTTTTCTGATTTTAACAAGGCTTTAATAGAGAAACAAGTTAGAGGCTAATGAATGGTAGGAATACTCTCCTTGAGAGGATATTCAAGGCCAAGTATTTCCCTATGAGCAATTTTGTTGATGCTAAGGTTGAGTTTGCGCCCAACTTCGCCTAGAGAAGTATTATGAATGTGAACGATATGGTGGTGAATGGATGTTGGTGTAAAATTGGTAAAGGAAAGAGTGTAAGGATTCAAAAGGATAGTTAGTTACCAAGAATTTCAGGAGGAAAAGTTATTAGTCAAGTCACCTCTTTTGAGGTTGATGCAAGAGTCGACATCTTTATTGATCCCAATACAAAGCAATAGAAGAAGGATTTGGTCAAATCTAACGTTAGTGAGCATGAGGCTAAGCCAATCTTGAGTATTCCTATCTCTAGTAGACTTCCTGATGATATGATGATTTGGCCCGCAGAGAGAGATTGCACATAAAAGAATGGGAAAGGAACGATTTAACGTTGATACTTCTGAAGGCAATAACAAGAATTTATGGAGCGCTATTTGGAGAATCCAACTCCCTAATTCGATAAAGAACTTCCTTTGGAAGTTTAATAAAAGATGAAGGTGAGAAAAATACACAAGAAATGGGGGTTGAATTATGTTTGTCAAATCATTTCTACTTCTGAACCAGAGTTCAGATTTTAAACAGAAGTTCAGAAACTGATAACACGTGTAACAAAAAATCTCCATCTTTCTCTTTGAAGTTAGATCTCCTATTGCTTTTAGAAAATCTTCTATTTCTTCTAGCCATTTTCTTAAATCCTCTAATGAAGCAAGCCATATCATCATCATCAAATCTACCATCATAATCCTCTTCAGAAGTTTCATCAAATTTACTGATCTTTGAAAGTCTTTTGGACTTTTTACCAGATTTTTCAGAAGCAAATCTTAGGGCAAGAGATTTGAGTTTCTTTGAAGACTCATCTCTATTTAGTTCCATCTCATGGCTCTGAAGGTTGTTGATTAAACTTTCAAGAGATATTGTATTCAGGTCTTTAGCTTCCTGAATAACTATTACTTTAGGTCTAAACTTTAAAGGGAGTCTTCTCATAATCTTTTTGACATGAATGATGTAGACTAACTCTTGTTTAGCACTTGAAGGCCTGATACAAGAATCTGAAACTTGGAGAACATAGTTTCAATATCCTCATCATCCTTCATTTTGAACAACTCATATTTTTGTACCAACAAGTTAGGTTTTGTTTCTCTAACTTACTAATTCCCTTCATAAGTAGAGCACAAAGATTTAAAGATGGTATTTAAAGAAGACTTATCAATGATTTTCAAATACTCAGCATGTGGTAGGGATCAACAAGAATACCTCTGACTCTATGATGTTTTCTATATATCTTCTTTTGAGCTGGAGTCAAAGTTTTTCTATCAGATACCATACCAACATTGTCAATAGTGATCTCAATGACATCTTCAAGTATATCCCATAATTCATCATCGAGTTCAATAATATATGCATATATCTTGTTTTTCCACCATTCAAATTCAGTGGAATCACCGCTAAATACATGAGGTTTAGCAAAGTAATGACTCATTTCAAAAACATTGTAATCATAGGAAAATCCTCTTTCTGAGATGGTAGGATCCTCAGTAGTCATATTTTTCTCGTTGGATCTTTAATTGTACCACTGTTAAGTGTTATGTACGGACCTTGCTCTGATGCCAACTGAAGGTGAGAAAAATACACAAGAATGGGGGGTTGAATTGTGTTTGCCAAATCATTTCTACTTCTGAACTAGAGTTCAGATTCTAAATTGAAGTTTAGGAACTGATAACAAGTGCAGCGAAAAATGTAACAAAAATAAATAAAAATAGCAAAGAACACACAATAGTTATACTAGTTTCTCTCCAACTGAGAGTAGTCTAGTCCCCTTGCAGCACAAGAGATTTCCATTATAATCAAACAAATTACAACTTCTTATACCTTCAAGTATAAGATTTTCTCTAGCTCAAACCTACAGCTTAAGACTTCCTTGCTTAATTAACACCTGATCAAGACTTTCCTGCTTAGATCCTCAGATCCTAAGACTTTCTTGCTTAAACCCTCAGGTTCAAGACTTCCTTGATTATACCCTCAAGTACAATACTTTCTACTTAGACCTACAGTCCAAGACTTCCTGCTCAGATTCCTCGAATCTAAGACTTCAATGCTCAAGCCCAAGGCAATAGACTTTTATCTAAACTGATTGTTTAGAGAAGGAATAACATACAACACTTGATTTACAATCATATATGTTCTAATATAATACAACACACTTTAACACTAAGGATTCTTAAGCTATACAAGAATAAGAACTCTTAACAGATTAACTTCTCTAAAGCTGATATGAATGAAGTGTGTGTATATTTCAGTTGTAGTTTCAGCTTTATTCTCTTGGTTGATCTTCAATTCTTTTGCTCCTTTTATAATTGAAGAAAATAGAGTCGTTGAAGCATCCTCAACAGCTATAATCAGACCAAATCTTTTAGTACATCTTCTTTTCAAATAAAGCAAGTGTTGGAACTTGTAGACAAAGAATTATCCACTGAACAAGGCCTTTGTCCGGGGAACTCTTCTATGAAACAAGTTCAACATAATCTTTTGAAGATAATGTCAACAATTCTCGAGTCTCGTGTTTACAGAGCTTGAGGTGACATTACTCAGTTTCAGAGGCAGGTAAAGCACGCTTCTAATTCTAAAATGTACTAACGATAATGAAATTCTGGCATTGTACCACATGTTAAAACTGATGTTCTCACATCAGAACATGATGTCAAGACAGATATTACAACATTTTCTGTCTGACAGAAAAGAAAAATAAACCAGACAAAAAATTAACTACAAAAACATAAATAACACAGTCAATTGGTAACCCAGTTTGGTGCAACATCACCTATATCTATGGGCATCTAAACCATGAAGGAAATTCACTATGATAGCATTAGTTCAAAGTTAAACTCCCCTGCTTACAACTTCTCTCCTAATCCCTAATTTGTGCAACTTCTACCTAGAAACCACCATCTAGATATGAGATCCCCCTCTCACTTCCTAACAACTAGTCACAGTCCTAGTGACTTATGCCTCGAGAAACTAAAAGGGTAGAAGAACATTCTTCCAACTACAATACTAGGTTTTTCTTAAAAGCTTCAACCAAGAACAATGCTCAACTCCTTGCTTAGAAGCTTTAGAGTGGGAACAACAAACAATAAACAATTTGTCTACCACAATGTATCAAAAGATACAATGGGTGACTTACAAAGTCACACACAACGGACTCTTAAAACCTAAATTTCTAAAACTTCCCCTAATTCTAGAGAAGAGGAGTAATACCACATAATCTGCATTAGAAATACATTAAAGATACAATGTAGCTACATGCCATTAGAGGTTACAACTTCTTCAACCTCCAAAAATCTCCAGAGATAAGATGTCAAGACACGTGGTCTGACATCATATCAACCTAGTTTCAATACAGTAACCTCAAACAAATCCATTTCTCCCCCTGTCACACATACTTAATACTCCCTCTGAAGGGGAAAGCCCAAAGCACAACACAGAAAATCATGAACTATCCAAGTTCATGCATTAGAAATACATACAACAGAAGCCACACATATTAGAAACACATACAACAAAAGTCACACATATTACTCAGAGTATCAGAGTAATAAACAACCATAGAGAAACCAAGGTTCTCCATAACCACAACATGTCAAAACATGTTGCACAACATTATCCACATCACATCCCATCAGCGACAGCAGCATGAGCAACTCAGCTCCCCCTAAAATGTTGCAGCATATCAAGCACCCAAAAACTACCCTTCCTAAGCAGTAGAAAAACACAATGACATCTGATCCAACATCAGACACAAACATGGTAAAAAAACAACCTAACATTTTACTCCCTCTTTTTAGCCAAAATTGACAAAAAGAATATAGAGTAAATGTAAACAACATAATTGGAAACACACAGTAGGAAAGGCTACAAACAGTACTAACAACAACGAAATAGATTGAAGCAAAAAAGAGTTGTCAAGGAATTATTACAACACAAACATTAAAAAAAACCAAAGGAAAGCTTCAACTATGGAGCCTACACACCACTCCAACCTCCTGAGTTAATGAAATTAACCCAATCTTCATCACCATCCTCATCAAAGTCTTGGTTTTTATTGAAGAACCTTATTGTTGTCACAGATGTCTTCCTTGTCCTAGATGCTCCAGTAGATGAGGTAACAGATGTCCCAACATTAGACTCTACCTTCTTTGAATCAACACTCTTAACATTTTTGGCATCCAACACACCAGCCTTTGTAGCATCAGAAGTTTTGGAATTTTGCCTCATGTTGAAACACGACTGGGTACACGATTAAAACTGTAATTTTTGAAAAAAAGAATAACAGTCTTTCTTATAACGCCTGGACAACCAAGAATAGGATTGTGAAACAAAGAGAAATTATCTTAGGTAACAGAGCATTTCTCCTTTTCTGCTTTCCAATTTTGATTGTAGTCTTTGAAATGACATTTTCAATGTCATTGAAAAGCCGCATGCACCCACAAAAACAAAAGAAGATGTGTTTCATGCCTTCTAAATAGTAGATGTTATAACTCTTCATTAATACAAAACTCCCAAAGCACCCCTGAGGATGTTGACCAGTCATTGCAATGTCGTCTAGCTGTACAGAGAGAGAATCCTTGAAACCACTGATTGTGACCAGCTCGTCACAGTACAATGTCTAACATAGCATTTGATATTGGAATCTTCTAGCATCCAAATTAATTTGGAGCAACAGCTTCCTCAGCAATACGCTTAGACAAAAAAAGACTCTTACAGATCCAAAAAGACAGGATTGTTTCACAAGAAAAGCTATCCTTAATCAACCAGAGGTACGAATGCTAGAAACAGAATAGGATCCATATAAGAACACCACGCCATGAGAACACAAACAACTCTCACTGGAATACATAGCTGAAGAGATCAACAAGTTGAACATCTCAAGCACAACATCAAGACATCAGGTGTGACATCACAAACCAACACAAGCTACATGAGAACATGTAAGCTTTGTACAGACTACAATCTTGCAGTAGAAAAACAGACAAATACCTCCCTTAGAGATCACAACATACAATTCCATCATAAACTATCCCAGTTCACATACAGAGCAAAAAACCTCAAACACATTTAGGAGAAACCAGAGTTCTCCAAAGCACTTCAGGCAGGCAAGATGTCATGCACATTTATTTGACAACAAGCACACAAACTACATTAAAAGATATACATCTTCTCTTAAGCACCAACAACTAGAAAGATATCAGAACATGTCATCCCCTCATAAATCACAAAGACAAATAGAGATCATTCTCATGCTTCATACCATAGAATCACCAATAAATCTTAGTGAAATCATGATTCTCCTCAACATCAGGAATGTCATCCTATTCTACACAGCAGAATCTTCCTTTCAGCACAATTAAGGCCATTATCACCATCAGACTTGGCCAAAACTTTACTCCAAACTCCACAAGATGAGCTCCCATGAAAAATCTGTTGCAATAATGTTCCAACATTTGCTTGGACATTAGCCCCTTGAACCCTTAACCTTGGTTCTGGACAATATTCATTATGTTATCACAGCAGTTCAGGCACATCCACCTGTATGAACTACTTGAAAAACAAAACACAGTAGTAAGGCAACAAACTACAACGACAGGTCAGAGACACTCAAGGAAAAACTTCACAAAGAGACATAAGCTCTTACAAACAACAAAAAACAAAAACAACTTCTACACAGAAGCATGATGTCAAGACAACTTGTTTGAAACCACAGAGACACCAACTATTCTTGTTTACCTAAAGAGGAGATTCCCTCTACCATCTGAGCTGACCAATAAAAATTACAGACTGAGCATCATACTACAAACAGACTTTTTAGCATAAGTCTGCTTCTCCTCTGCTCTTCAAGACTCCACCTTGGATAATAAGCTTGAACATGTAGTTCCTTGGGGCACACACAAATAAAAATTATTATTTGGAACACATTCCTCCATAAGTGACCAAACAGAATCCCTTACACAAGGACCTTGATCATGGGAAACCAACATCAAGACTGGAACATCCAGTTCTAAAACTCCTTTACTCTAGACAGGTGTCTGGAACACTCATACCAAACATCTTAGATGAGACTCCAAGAAAAAATTAGCAACTTTCTTGAGCTTTACCCATTTCTTAATTCACAAAGGTTGAGGTGTACCTTAGAGACAACCAACCATATACACGTGCCTACTGAGACCAGCTTTTAACAAGAAGAGATAGCTCTAGTGAATGCATTGCCCTTTGTGTTGCACCCTAATTTTTGACCTCAAGATTCCACCTCCTCGTTTTTTGCTTTTCTCTTATTGCATGCATAACTAACTGTTTTAACTAATTTGCTCATTTGTTTTGTGAAGCTAGATTCGCTGCTTGTAAACTTCTTGTTCCCCATGAGTTATGTTGAGTTCTTGAAGGAGGGGTACACCTTTGTTCTTATAACATTCTATTCAATACGAGGACAGTGCTTCTCAAGGTTTCAGAACATAGTCTAACAAGAATCCAGGTTGACTTTGCATCGGTAGAAAGCAAAGTCATTATTAAGGATTGATTAAGTTTTTTTAATATACACAAGTCTCAGCATTCTTTCTTTGATTTGAATCCCCGTTAAGGATTTAATTATAAAGTTGTCAGGCAAAGGTTCTTAAATGTAAGATAAGCGGTTGAATGAGGACATGGTGCAAACATCATCGTAATGTCGAAGAAGCATACTGATTACTACCTTTTTAAGCACATGGGAGAATTCACTAGGGATTATAAGTCCGGGTAATATACAACATTGGCCTTCAAATCATCAAGGTTTCAAAGCTTTCAAAGTTTTTTGTTCACTTCATTTCAAGCCAAAGAGGATTCTTTCGCGACACAAGTAAAAAGAGTTCTCTTTTGCATAGTCTTTGTTAAGTCCTATCAATATAGAACGGTATCAGAAGAAGAGAAGCATACTAGGCCTGAAAAATACTTCCCCAAATATTTATATCGGATTCCCAGGATCAACATTACAAAGAAAAGGCTATTTTTTTTATTTATTATTAATCAGTCGTGCAACACAAATAAAGAAGGGCCACGTAAGTTTGATACAAGAAATTACAGAAGGTGTCTGAAAAAAAATATAGAAGCAGCAAGCCCTGTTGTATAGCCACTTCTTCCAGCTCTAGAGGTATTCAGAAGAGGAGGAGTTCACGCAGGAAAAGGAAAGCTAATAGTCCTTTAACCATGACTTTACGCAGAAGTAATCAAGTGGTAGCTACGAATTTAGTGGGTGGTAAAAAGTGCAATAGCCAGTTGTCTGATACGACCTCCAGCATGAGGCTGAGAAGTTTAACCAAAAGGAATGCTGCTGGAAGTTTGAAAAAAAGCAAGTTCTGCCATAGTAGATTCTACGCCAAGTGTAGAGTCTTTTGTCTGTTCTACAAACATCTTGGTCTTCTAGCCGGTTCACCAATGCAACAAGGTTTTCATTAGATAATGGTTGGAAGCTGGAGTTTAACAACCGCCAGGACTGGTCTTTCTTTAAAGCCCTTTATAAGCAGTGTTTTGGTCGAAATATACCTCCGCCAAGACCATCGGTTCCTAACATTCCTCCAACCAAAGACTACGGCAACCTGTGTAAAATTGAGAATGAGACTAAGTTTATAATATTTGAAGACAACTCTCAAGATGGCAATGAAAGTCGAATGAACATTACCAAAACGCAACCCGTGCTCGGAAATCCCTGGCAGGAACTACTTGAAATGTTGCGGATTCCCTTCACGATCACGACATCAAATTAAACTACCTCCTCGGCTCCGCAGGTGACTTCGGCTTTGAGTTTTCCCGTAAAGAGCTGCAATGAAACTTGAAGAAAGGGTAATTAACATAAAATTGCATCGAGGAGTTACAAGTGTTAGAAATGTACCCAAAGCATTTGGTGCTGGCTCCCGCTCTTGAGCGAAGCAATTCCTACCTTTGTGACTCAAACAGAGGAACACGTTCATGTCTGCACCACCTTGACTTCACACTTGTACCTTTTTCTTGCTCCGTAAGTCCGCCACAAGCTCCCTTTCTAGCGACCTGCAGCGAGGGAAATATTTGTCATTTCAACTTCTCAAACTAAGTCAAAAGCAAAAGGACACAGGTGAAGCAGATTATGCAGAGTGGCCGTAATCCACCGTGTCAATGTTTGTATATACTATCGGATTGAATTAATTACAGACTATTGAATTGAAAAACCAGAGGACTCTCCATAGAGATTACCACGGCCTTTCTCTATATCACCTTGTTTCACGTCACCCTACACAAAGAATAAACACTGAATCAATTACACGTGGATGACGAAAAGACGTTGGTTCTCTTACTTTTATCAACATGTATTGAGGGTGAAGATGACCCCGTCCAAACTAGTTTACTGCACATAAAAGAAGATAAGAAGAGTTAATACAAACCAAACGTGCCAAGACCGGAGTTCCTGCTGACAACTCCAACTTCGTGCTTACGGTGTCCTTCAGCTGTGCACGTATTGATGATACTGCAAAAGAGAATATGGGAGAAGACGCAATGTTAAGGATTGAGAATGCTTATTCAAAAACCAAGGCCATGGGTATGAAATTGTAGACTCGCAGGGGGCTATCAACCATGCACATAACATTGTTTCATTAACAATGTCGCTATCGGTAAGCAACAATAGGGTAAGGGCCGCAGAAGCTTCATAACTATACAGATGTTGACGAAATCATACCTCAAGGAGAAGAGAATCGCGAAACATCTACCTTGATCGTTCGACAAGATTAGAAAGTGAACTCACCACCGGCAGCCTCGGCTCTTGAACAACCTGTCAAAGCAACAAATTAATAATGCCACAGACATGAATAACAGCTTGAAATTGAGAGATTCACGGGCTATAAGAGTATTTCCCGTTTCGTAGAGACCTTTAAGTTCAGAATAACAAATAGCTGAAGGCTACACCCTGTGCATTCGAGCCAACCATGTTATCCTCCAAACGGATTAACCAAGACAGATACCAATCAGTAATCAGAATACTATTAGAGAATAAATTAAGATTAAGATTAAGAAGATTTGATTTGAATCCAGCCCTCAGTTTGAAGTCATCATAGGGCAGGAGCTCGAGTAGCCGGAAGGACAACAAAGAGACTTGTCGTCAACTCGCTACCAACTCGAAAGCATCAACAGACACTCGAAAGCGATAGCGGTCGTAAACTTCTTAGCTCAAACGTAGCGTCATCATCGCCTGCCCAAAACCTCTCCCGACAAGCACAAAGACAAGGCAAATATCTGATCTTAGAACATCTCTCAACGCAGTTCGAAGGCATCAACAACTTTCAAAAGCAACAACAGTCCTAGCTTAAGGTTCAGACATAATGTCTTCATCACCGTCACACCCTTCTCGCCGATGGCACAAGACCGGTAGCCTTCAGACTTAGGTTTGCCCCCTGAAAGAAGAAGAGGAAAAGTTAGGGCATGGTCAAAACGGAAAACCAAGTATCGAAGAAGATTGCATCAGACAGAACCAAGCCCAAATCGGAATGAAATCCACGTCAGGGTCACAAAATAACCGTTGGAGAATATTCCCTATAGAAGATTCGATCCAAGATTAAATCAAATCCAATTTCCATTAAGTCACATATCAGAGATTGTGATTCTCCTCAACAACATTAACTCAGAAAAAACGAAAAAGGAAAGATTTCAAATCTTAGCCAAACATAAATGGAAGGTCCAAAAATCCATAATCAATCTCAATCAAAACATTAATCCTTAAGAGGCCTATATAAGAGGATCAAAAAAAGGCACAAGGGAAAACACGGAATAGCTACAAAAAAAAAACCCTAAAAATCGTAATTCAAAATTGAACGGAGAAGCAACTTATCTCTTCAACCGTTGGAGCTTTCGCAAACCGCCGCGAACCCTCAATCGACGAATCCACCGCAAATCTACTACCGCGAATCCGAACTGATCCTCAGCTTCGGCACCGACCGCGACCATCATACCGTCGGTAACGCCCTATCCTTTTTTTGAATTCTTAAACTATTGATGCTTGATGTTTGTTTGCAGATTCGAAACATGATGAGATGAAGGAGAATGAAGCGCGAGCGAGAGAGAGGAGTCGCGAAGAAGGTTCGAAGGATGAAAGAGGGAGATGAACGGGAATCGATTTGGGGATTTCTAGGGAACCTAGGGTTTCCGTTGCTTTTCTTTTTTTGTTGTTGGTTTTTATTCACCTGTAATTATCTCCATGTTCACACACTACAGACAACACCACTAAATCACTCCCTAATCTTAATTAACCATTTTAATTACCCCCTAATCATCACTAAATCATTTTTATTAAAATAAATCGTTTTTTTACATAATTCAAACTAATACTTTATTACATTAATTAATTAATCTGTTTTTTCATTTTTTATTTTAATTTAATAAATCATTTTCTAAATAAATAATGATATATCTCCCCATTTCATACTTAAAATAACTTTTTTTAAATAAATTATAATAACTTTTTATATTAATAACTACAAACCCCATTTTAATGAATTTCTATTTAATTAAAATCAACTCACATCTAGAACTTCTTTTTAAATAATTAAATTTAAATCAACTTCTTTTTTAAATCAATTCCAGTCAACAAAACAAATTTTTATCCAAATTAATCAATTCACCCTGATCAATCCAATTAAAATTAATCTTGCAGTTAAAATCAATCAACATCGCAAAACAATTCAATCAATCACACCTCACATTCACGACACTCGCACCTACACTTAGCGCTTTTATGCGTGTGTATGGCTTTACATTTCCGCAATTTATTTATTGCAATTTACATTATCATCATTTATATTTTCGCATCGCATTCCGTCCAAAGAAAAAACCTACACATGAGTCAACACTTGTGTGTAGTGCACATCATTCGCATCATAATCCCTTCGATCCTTGATCCCATTCAAGTCGATCATTTTAGGATAGGACCTACCCCATAGGAAGGACCTTGTCTTTATCTTTACAACTTAGACAAACAAACAATCAACAATACAATACAAACTTGTCAAACACATTAGAGAATAGATGTTAATAATCTTAAGTGAGATATAATCTCCACCCCCACAACAATACAATCAAACATGTAGGGACTTTGCCTTAAGAGCGATAAAGGCACACTCGTCAGACAATCTGAGTACTTAAGCCCTTTTCTTAAGACGATGCAAAGACTATTTTCCTACAACCTCTTACACTTGTGGCGGTTACATCTCCCTTAAAACGAAGACTCATCTGTTCTCCTAAACCCAATCAAAACAACTACCCTAAACCCGTAGGAACTTTGACCACAATCAAAGAACTCCTCTAACCCTTTAGGGGAACTACAGATACTCTGATTCCACTCCCGTAAGGATATGTAGGCATAAGATGCGATATCTTATCGAGTATACTTAGAAATAAACCACTAGGTATTTCAACCATTAAGCAGATAAACACATAGCAATAAACAAACATAAAACAAGAGGTTCCTGTAGAGTACTACAGAAACTTAGGATGCTAGTACCTTCCCTAAGTTTAACCAACCCCCGAACCTATACTCTATAAACCTTGCATTTGCATTGCATTGTGGGAATTTCGATATTTATCCCTTCCTTTGGACAAATCAAAGATCGGTTGCAAATTGAATTAACGATTCAAACTAATTAATAGTTTGGTATCCAAATTTCACCGCGACACTTTGCATGAATATTCTGATGTTCAGCATAATGCTGAGACAAAATGATCTGACAACATTGACATATCCTGTCTATTGAAGGAAGCTCATTCCTCTATACTTGAGTTCTCACTTGCTTGATATAGCCTAGAACACCATATCCCTTTTAGGCTTCTAAATGCCATCCCATCTTGAAGAACTCCTCCACCTCAATAGACAAGAGTTTTATATTCTCATAGACTTGATGACAACCTTCTTTGGGCATAATTATCCAAGAGAAGCATCCAACTCATCCACACCAAAATCAGAGTCCACAACAGAGACTAACCTTTTTGGTAAGGTAGTCACAAGATAGATAAAAACATCATCAAGAATAATCAGATCCAACTTTCCTAGAACAAAAGGATCTTCAAGATGTTAGGGTGAATGTTCTATACATTTATCCTTAACTTTCAATCTATATAGACAAGTCACAGACTTCTACTGAGGTCATTCTCTTGTTCAAAACAATACTGTCACACATAAAGACATATCAATAAAGTATAGACCTAACAGGTCCACTATAGCAAATAATGTCTTGATCTTCTTCTTCAACAACAGACAAATGCATGATAGGTTTCTTAGATACAGACCTCAGAATCCTGCTGACCAGATGTCCCTTCAAGAAAAGTCTTTAGAGGATCCCACACACTTTTGGCCACCATACATGTATTTAACAATCTGAACAAATGCCTATCAATTCCGCTAACAGTAGTATTAATTCAGAGCTAAACTCCCAGTTTACAACTCCTCACTTAATCTCTACCCATGCAATTTCTGCCTAGAACCCACTAGACAAGAGACACCTCTCACTCCCCCTCAATCACAACAACGATAACAGTCATTACAAAGAAAAGACTTTAGAAGACACTCTTCAAAGTCACAACTTGATCTTGCTTAAAAGCTTCAATCAAGTACAATACACTCTTGCTTAAAATCTTTGAGTGAACAATTAACAATTAACAAACTAGTCCAATTCACACATTAAATAATGAGTGAATGGCTCACAAAACTAACACACTAAATATGTCTACCACGATGCATCAAAAGATACAAAAGGTGACTTACAAAGTCACACACACAAGAGACTCTCAAAATCCTAAACCTTTATTTTGCACCCAAGATCTTCTTGTTGTGAATGCTTGTCTTTCGCTAGGTTTTTTGCCTCCTTAAATAACAATGAGAATGGGCTTGGGTTGTGCCAAAAGTAACAGCAGGAAGAAAAGATTTCAATCTTCATAAACTGCAACATATTTGATTTGATCAATCAAATCTAATCATATCATTCTTCCAATCTTCAATCAATCTTCTGATAATAACTCCATATCAAATCAAATCTGATCCATAATAAGTGTATCAGAAAAGCCTTTAGAAAACCACCAAAAACACGCAGGTTCTACACCAGAATAGTGCAGAAAGCTTGCAGACAAAGATATGGACATACAAACACATTCATGACAGACAGATGTCACGACATCCTGTAGGACATCTTGTGATTACACCTAGTTTTACCAAAATGCCTGCCAATCAAATCTTCTCATAATAAATCTTCTGCAAAATCTTCTTCATAAAAATAGAAACAAATATTTTATAGTTTCCTAAAAAGTCTCAAAGATCCTTTTTATGAAATCCAATTAAATATGCACTTTGTTCCTAATAAATCTCTTTGACCTGCGCATACTGATGAGATATATCCACGAGGATCTCATCAAACCAAAACACCTCTATCAAGAGATATAAAATAGCAGCGCCTGCTGTATCAGACAAAGATGTCACGACATCTATCTCGATATCTTGTTTGAAACATATGACAGCAGTACTGTCATGACAGTAGATGAAGATGTTATAACATTTTTCTTAACATCAGTGCAGAATCATGTTTTCCCAAAATTTAGCCAATCATAGAATCATGGAACTAACAATCTCCCCCTTTGGCAAATTTTGGCTAAAACAACCAAACCATGATAAATCAGCAACAATAGTAGTTTTATCAAATACATCCAGCCCAACCAAACCATGACATATCATCAACATAAGTAGTTTTATCAAATACATCCAGCCTCACAACCTATCATGCTCCCCTTTAATAGTTGCATTCAGCAAGCAATAACAACACACTACTCTTTCCTTATTAGTAACAAAGTCCTATCACAATGTTGGTCATCATGTCAATACATGTGACATAATATCAGGACAACAGATAACATTACACTTTACTCCCCCTTTTTAGCCAAAAATTGACAAAAATACATATAAACTCAAATGCACACATATAAACTCATAACACATCAATCAGAGCCAAACCCAAAATCTGAATCATAATCACCATGCTTCAAAGCAAGACTCACCTGACAAAACTGCACATGGTGTCCGGATATCCTAGTCTGACATCTCATAATTTCCCAAGAGATACACAAATATTCTACAGAGAAAAATAAATTCTCCCAGACAATAACCAATGTTGTTTCCTAGGTCATTCATCAGAAGAAAAACACAGTTCTAGCTCAAACCAACAACCTCACAAAGCCAGACCCACAGTCACATTGTCAAGGTAAAAATTACACCAGACAACACAATGTCAGGATATCTTGTCTGACATTACGACCTTACCAGTGGTCCAAGAACACAAGATTGCCTGAGAATCAGCAAACTTTGTACAGGCTACAACAATGCAGCTACACATCAGATGGGTACACAGTTCTCCCTACCATGCATAACCAGCACTCCCCCTAAAAGAGAAAACCCAAACACATGAATACTTACTTCAACATCTTCATATTCACACACTGGAATCCCATGCAGCTCTACACCCCTTGTTTCACAAACCATGCTAGAACCAAACCTAATAGCAGAAGTAGTTGCAGTATAGACATAACTATCTGCAAGATCACTTAGATTCAGCTTTGAAAGACTAGAAAAATCTCCAAGATGTCAGGGTGAGTGTCCTTCCATTTGCACAAAATCAAAGCTGGTGGTGTCTTTCTTCTTCACCAGTCATACAAATACAAGACAAAGCACTTGGATAGAGGCCCACAAACCTGCTGACCAAAATCCCTTCAGTGAAAGCCAGATCATAATGCTCTTACCTTTATATTACTCCCAATAAGCTTGTACAAGTATCGAAGAAGATTGCATCAGACAGAACCAAGCCCAAATCGGAATGAAATCCACGTCAGGGTCACAAAATAATCGTTGGAGAATATTCCCTATAGAAGATTCGATCCAAGATTAAATCAAATCCAATTTCCATTAAGTCACATATCAGAGATTGTGATTCTCCTCAACAACATTAACTCAGAAAAAACGGAAAAGGAAAGATTTCAAATCTTAGCCAAACAGAAATGGAAGGTCCAAAAATCCACAATCAATCTCAATCAAAACATTAATCCTTAAGAGGCCTATATAAGAGGATCAAAAAAAGGCACAAGGGAAAACACGGAATAGCTACAAAAAAAAACCCTAAAAATCGTAATTGAAAATTGAACGGAGAAACAACTTATCTCTTCAACCGTTGGAGCTTTCGCAAACCGCCGCGAACCCTCAATCGACGAACCCACCGCAAATCCACTACCGCGAATCCGAACTGATCCTCAGCTCCGGCGCCGACCGCGACCATCATACCGTCGGTAACGCCCTATCCTTTTTTTGAATTCTTAAACTATTGATGCTTGATGTTTGTTTGCAGATTCGAAACATGATGAGATGAAGGAGAATGAAGTGCGAGCGAGAGAGAGGAGTCGCGAAGAAGGTTCGAAGGATGAGAGAGGGAGACGAACGGGAATTGATTTGGGGATTTCTAGGGAACCTAGGGTTTCCGTTGCTTTTCTTTTTTTGTTGTTGGTTTTTATTCACCTGTAATTATCTCCATGTTCACACACTACACACAACACCACTAAATCACTCCCTAATCTTAATTAACCATTTTAATTACCCCCTAATCATCACTAAATCATTTTTATTAAAATAAATCATTTTTTTACATAATTCAAACAAATAATTTATTCCATTAATTAATTAATCTGTTTTTTCATTTCTTTTATTTTAATTTAATAAATCATTTTCTAAATAAATAATGATATATCTCCCCATTTCATACTTAAAATAACTTTTGTTAAATAAATTATAATAACTTTTTATATTAATAACTACAAACCCCATTTTAATGAATTTCTATTTAATTAAAATCAACTCACATCTAGAACTTCTTTTTAAATAATTAAATTTAAATCAACTTCTTTTTTTAAATCAATTCCAGTCAACAAAACAAATTTTTATCCAAATTAATCAATTCACCCTGATCAATCCAATTAAAATCAATCTTACAGTTAAAATCAATCAACATCGCAAAACAATTCAATCAATCACACCTCACATTCACGACACTCGCACCTACACTTAGCGCTTTCATGCGTGTGTATGGCTTTACATTTCCGCAATTTATTTATTGCAATTTACATTATCATCATTTATATTTTCGCATCGCATTCCGTCCAAAGAAGAAACCTACACATGAGTCAACACTTGTGTGTAGTGCACATCATTCGCATCATAATCCCTTCGATCCTTGATCCCATTCAAGTCGATCATTTTAGGATAGGACCTACCCCATAGGAAGGACCTTGTCTTTATCTTTACAACTTAGACAAACAATCAATCAACACTACAATACAAACTTGTCAAACACATTAGAGAATAGATGTTAATCATCTTAAGTGAGATATAATCTCCACCCCCACAACAATACAATCAAACATGTAGGGACTTTGCCTTAAGAGCGATAAAGGCACACTCGTCAGACAATCTGAGTACTTAAGCCCTTTTCTTAAGACGATGCAAAGACTATTTTCCTACAACCTCTTACACTTGTGGCGGTTACATCTCCCTTAAAACGAAGACTCATCTCTTCTCCTAAACCCAATCAAAACAACTACCCTAAACCCGTAGGAACTTTGACCACAATCAAAGAACTCCTCTAACCCTTTAGGGGAACTACAGATACTCTGATTCCACTCCCGTAAGGATATGTAGGCATAAGATGCGATATCTTATCGAGTATACTTAGAAATAAACCACTAGGTCTTTCAACCATTAAGCAGATAAACACATAGCAATAAACAAACATAAAACAAGAGGTTCCTGTAGAGTACTACAGAAACTTAGGATGCTAGTACCTTCCCTAAGTTTAACCAACCCCCGAACCTAAACTCTCTAAACCTTGCATTTGCATTGCATTATGGGAATTTCGATATTTATCCCTTTCTTTGGACAAACAAAGATCGGTTGCAAATTGAATTAAAGATTCAAACTAATTAATAGTTTGGTATCCAAATTTCACCGCGACAGAAATGACGACTTCACTGGGGATATTTCAGTGGGTTTCCCTAACTTGTTTTATTTATGCTTGTTTATTATATTTGCTTAATTGCTTATTTGCGTATTTGTTTGATTGCTTTTTGGGTTGATATCTTTGAGTGGTGAGATAAATTCCTACACCCGGACTTGTGAGAAATTAAGATAGGATGGTGATATATTCGACGAGGCTTATAGGGAGTGAGTTCCGACTAAGTTGATTCGAAAATCCCGCTTAGTTGAGACCCTTTTGACAATAGTTCGGTTGAGCGAGTTTACTCGTGAAAATTTTTACTATTCTCAATTGGAGTCCGTGATACTAAAGACCGTAGCTACCTTTAACCCCACTTTGGCCTTTATTAGGGCGTAGTGCGAGGCTATAAGGGAGTAAGTCCCGAAGTAGTGCTACGCGAAGCTACACTCAAAAGAAGTTCTCTTGAGAATATTATTAATCCTCAAGTTAGTTGAGAAATTGATAATATCCGATAGATGGACTAATGACTTTGGGGCCTTTTTTTTAGAACCTAGTTCTGCAGGTACCATCCACTTTTAGTCCTTATCCTTTGGGAATGGGTATACCCTTGGCTCTATGCTTGTTGCAAACCTAGGACCCTTGTTTGTTTATCTTTGTGTGCCCTTATGTGCTTACTTGTGCTTGTTTCATTCATCTAGCATCATACTACATTGAACTTCATGGGATTTACCCTTTATTTATGAACATTGTAGGACATTATGGATAGATGAAATACTCTAAAATATACTTTTAAGTCCCGAATTGGATGACCTAAGGGAGTTGGGAGCTTTGATTGAAGACCAAGAGAAGTTCAAGAGTAAATATGGGAAGTTACTATCTTTATTAAGGCGTAAGGCAAATGAAAACATGCTTTCCGCTCTGTTACAATTCTATGATTCGATGTATCACTGCTTTACTTTTCCAGATTATCAGTTGTTGCCAACTTTGGAAGAATACTCCTTTTTGTTAGGTCTGCCTATTCTAGAAGAATCCCCTTTTCCTTTCTTGGAAAAGGACCCCGAAGAAAGAGACATCGCTAAGGCCCTTTATCTCAAGGTATCTGATGTTAAGGCCAACATGGTTGTTAAAAGTGGGACTTTTGGTTTGACTATAAATCTTTTATTCGAGAAGGCTTCATTTTATACTAATTTTACGAACAAGGCTCCATTCGAGGCAATCTTCACCTTACTTGTCTATGGGGTGTTTCTATTTCCAAGTTTTGAGGGGTTTGTTGACCTTAATGCAATTAAAATCTTCATGAAGAACAATCCAGTGCCGACTCTATTGGGTAATACCTATCACTCTATACATCTCCGAAACCTTCGTGGTGGAGGAATGATTACATGTTGTGTGCCCTTATTATACAAATGGTTCCTTACCCACTTGCCCAAGTATGTTTCCTTTTGGCATCTTAATGATAAGCGTTGGTCAGAAATGATTATGGCTTTGACCCATTCTGACATTGATTGGTATAGCCGTGAGTATGATGGGATTCTAATCATTGATGGATGTAGAGATTTTGCTAATATACCGTTGCTCAGCTTTGGAGGGGGGATCAGTTATAATCCGATTTTAGCTTGCCGACAGTTGGGATATCCGTTGAAGGGACCACCTAAGAGCATACAAGTTGAGAATGTTTTCTTCGAGGATAATCAAGAGCTCCGAGAGAAGATTGTGGAAGCTTGGAAACATTTGCATAAGAAAGATAGGAATAGTTTGGGAAGACCCAACTACGTGTCTTTGGAACCATATCTCCAGTGGGTAAGGAATAGGGCGATCAAGCTGAAGATGCCTTACTCTCGCCAAGACCTTATACCTCCAAGAAGGGAGCCCACTTATGTTTTCATGTCTGAAACCGAGAAGTTAGAAGTTGCTTTGAAGAAGTCACGACATGAGTTA
This sequence comes from Lathyrus sativus, assembly GCA_963859935.3. Taxonomy (NCBI): domain Eukaryota; kingdom Viridiplantae; phylum Streptophyta; class Magnoliopsida; order Fabales; family Fabaceae; genus Lathyrus; species Lathyrus sativus. Next base: position 466,898,261 of record OZ012737.1, read on the forward strand.
GAGTCCTGGAAGAACAAGTATCTAATGTCCGTCGCAGAAATTGACGAACTTCAGAAACAACTACAGTTGAAGGATGAAGAGCTAATCCCCTGCAAGAAAAGGAAGATCATGGAGGATTTATTTTTCTCCGACCCGCAGTGCACTATTTGGAAGCTGATTGTGGACAACCTTATCCGTGAGAAGACACAATTAGAAGAGCAGCTCAAGCAGCAGAATTTGAAACTTCTTTAGTGTCTTTACTAGCTTTTATTTAGCTTTTATTTGGGACTTTTAAAAGCAATTATTTGTATTCCGTTTCGAAAATTAATAAAAAAATGTTTTCTTTTACTACAATGTTTATAAATAGCTAGGATCCCATGAAGTCCTCCTCATATTGCATTACATTCTTTCTTTATTCATTTCAAGAAACTCAATTTTATTTCTCAAGTATTGTAACCATGGATTTCAAAAGAGAAGCCTTGAAGTACACTTTTCAGAGCCCTAACATTGAAAGCTTGAGAGAGCTAGCTAATCTAATCGAGAATCGTTACGCCTTCGCAGCAAAATATGGAGAAGTCTTCCGTTTTCTCGAACTCAAGATGAAGGAAGGGTTGTTGGAGACCCTCGTTCAATTTTACGATCCGTTGTACCACTGTTTCACTTTTCTAGATTACCAGTTGATGCTGACACTGGAAGAATATTCTGATTTCCTGAGGATGCCTGTAACGGCCCGTCCCATATTCACCGGCCAGGAAGACACACCCAGTCCTCAAGAAATCGCCAATGCCACTCATCTCAGTTTGGCAGATGTGCAAGTGCACCTAACCACCAAGGAAGGAGTCCTTGGATTCCCTGTTGACTTTTTGATTGAAAAAGTTCGCTACCATGCTGAAAGAAAGGAAGTCCTTATCATGGAAGCCACCTTTGCTCTGTTGGTTTATGGGATTTTCTGGTTCCCAAAGATCGATGATTTTATTGACATGGATGCAATAAAACTGTTCATACTCAAGAATCTCGTTCCCACCTTGCTCGCTGACACATACTTTTCGATCCACTGGAAGAATGCTGAAGGAGGAGGATACATCGTTTGTTGTACCGCTCTGTTGTATTCATGGTTCATTGCTCTCTTAACTCGGCACCCGTCTATTTGGGAAGAGGAAGAATCACCCTGTTGGTCTGAGATAGTTATGGCCCTTACTCACTCTGACATTGTGTGGTACGACCCTACTTATGGAGGTATATGTATGATCCATAGCATCGGAGGATTTACTAACATACCACTCATTGCGAGAGAAGGATGCATAAGTTACAACCCTGCGCTGGCCCGTCTCCAATTCGGGCATCCCATGATTGAAGTACCCGACCAGACTCTGTTAGAAGGAATCTTTCTCAAAGAAGGAGAAGACCCAGACCTGAAGACCGTCATAATTTACTCATGGGAATACATCAATAAAGAAGGAAAAACTGCTTTAGGATACCCCAATTGTACTGTCTTTGAAGAATACCTACATTGGGTGCGAGCAAGTGCTCTCGACCTCAAGATGCCGTTCCCTTTCCATGAACCTATGGTATTGACTTTTCATGATCCATATTGGTTTGACGTGAGCGAAGTAGATCAGTTGAAGGCTGCTTTGAGTGAGGCTCGAAAACTGAAAGCCGCCTGGAAGAACAAGTTTTTTATACTCAAGGTAGAGAAAGAGAAGTCTCAGAGGCTACCAGAAGTTGAACTTGCAAGGAAAAGAAAGGCGCGAGAGGATTTATTTTCCTCTCACACCTCTTCAAGTGCTGTCATCAGTGATGATTTCCCCCCAGTTACTATGGCTTGGAAGGAGTGTGTCGACCGACTCATCAGAGAGAAGGCTGAGTTGCAAGAACGCATCAATCGGCTAGAGGGAGAACTTCGCACCCAGAAGGAGCATAAGGAGTAGATCTCCGAGTTTCTCTTTTTGCTTTTGATTCAATGTAATAAACTCTTAGAAGAGTACTATGTTCTGTAATGCTTCGATCATTAAAATAAATTAAGTTTTTTCTCCAACGTTATAATACCGGAATAATTTGAGTTTCTTGAAGTTCCATACTCATTCGCATTTTGCATAAGCATAGCATCGTTTGCATTCCAGGGTCTCACTCTTGCTTCATCTCCGCAGAACAAGCTGAATCACCGATACAACACTCGAGCTAGTCAACGCCAGAAGATGGATCAACTAGAGCAAGAGAACAAAGTGCTCCGTGATGAAGTTGCAAGTATGAAAGAAAGTTTGGAGAAGTTGAATGGTCTAGTGGAAGCTTTGTCTAGTCAAATCTCGATCAACAACCAAGAAGTTCCAAGGACTGTCGTGTCCGAAGTGACGCCAACACCGATCCTAGTGGTGTCTTCTGTTGCTGAAGTATCCTACAGTATGCCTCAAGGTTTCCCGTGGGGATTGTCCCCTAATTTCTTTTCGGCCGGTTACCGTCCGCCTGTGTCTGAGATCCCTGTTGTGACCACTGTTCAAACTACTCCTGTAATTTCTGCCGTGATGACTACCACATCTCCGCATGTGAACGCTATTCCGTATATTCAGGATGAACCAATTCTACATGGGTCGCCAACCGAAACTGTGGGCTTAGAAGAAAGGATAGATGGATTTCAAGACCAGTTTTCTGAAATACAAAAGGAGTTGAGAGCCCTTCATGGAAAGGACTTATTTGGTAAGAGTGCTTCTGAGTTGTGCTTGGTTCCAAATGTTAAGGTCCCGCCGAAGTTTAAAGTCCCTGATTTTGAAAAGTACAAGGGGAATACTTGCCCTCAGAGTCATCTCATTATGTATGCCAGGAAGATGTCTACCCAAACTGATAATGATCAACTACTCATTCATTACTTTCAAGACAGTTTGACAGGCGCCGCGCTCAAGTGGTACATGGGGTTGGATAGTACGAAGATTCGAACTTTCAATGATCTGGGAGGAGCCTTTGTCAAGCAGTATAAGTACAATGTGGACATGGCGCCGACCGAGACCAGTTGAGAGCAATGGCACAGAAAGATAAGGAGAATTTCAAAGAATACGCTCAGCGTTGGCGCGAGCTAGCCGCGCAAGTCACACCACCACTAGAAGAAAAAGAGATGACCAAGATTTTTCTGAAGACCCTTGGTCCTTTCTTTTACAAGAAGATGGTAGCCAGCGCACCCAGTGATTTTACTGAAATGGTCAATATGGGAATGCGCTTAGAAGAAGGTGTTCGCGAAGGAAGATTGACCAAAGAAGAGAGCGCTCCTAAAAGGTATGGGAGCATTTTTGTGAAGAAAAAAGAGAAAAGTGTAAATGCCATTCAAAAGGGACAATTCAGAAAGAGGTACATGCCACCACACTAAGTTGCAGCAGTATCGCCAGTGTTTAACACTCCGGCTTATCAGTTACAGTCTCTGCAACCCTATCAGCAACCTTAGTCTCCCGTTGCTCAATAACCCCGACTTCAGCAAAGTTCACAGTACCCTCAGCAGAATTGGCCATCCAGCAATCAAGGTCGTGTGTATAGAAAAATAAATTTTGATCCGATCCCAATGACATATGCTGATTTATTCCCCGCTTTGATTAAAAAGGGTCACATTCAGACGAGAGCTCCACCTCCGGCTCCCACGAATCCTCCTCCTTCTTATAGAGCTGACAAGTTTTGTCCTTACCATCAGGGTGCTCCAGGACATGATATTGAGAGTTGTTTCGGTTTGAAGATGGATGTCCAGAGGCTCATTAAAAACGAGATCTTGTCTTTTAGGGATTCCGACCCTAATATACAGAAGAATCCATCACCACCACATGGTTCTCCCTCTGTCAATATGATTGAAGATTGTTTAGAAAATGATGATCAAGAATTTTCAAATGAAGAGGTTAAAGAGGTTTGTGTCATAGTACCCCACTATAAGGAAGCGGAACGTATAGAGATCGTTTACAATAGCAAGAAGCCAACTGTTACTCCGTTAGTAATCAATGTGCCTGGACCTGTCCCTTATACTTCTAGTAGGGCTATCCCTTACAGATATAATGCTACTATGTTGGAGGATGGGAAAGAAGTACCTTTACCCACTGTACCCTCAGTAGTTAATATTGCAGATGTCAGTAGAGTGACGAGAAACGGTCGAGTCTACCCGACTGTGCCACCGAAAGAAAAAGAGGTTTTGTTCGAACCATCAGGCTCAAAAGACCCAATCGTGGGGAAATCTTGTGGGTCTAACTTATCCAACTCCGATGAATGTTTGAAAGTAATCAAAAGAAGCGAGTATAAGGTTGCATATCAGCTTCTACAAACCCCATCGAAGATTTCTGTGCTACAATTGCTGATGAGTTCTGAGGCTCATAGAGAAGCGCTTCAGAAGATTTTGGAACAAGCCTATGTCGAGCAGGATGTGACTATGGAACAGTTTGATAACATCATTGGCAGTATTACTTCAAGTGATAACCTGGGTTTCAATGAAGACGATCTCCCAGAAGAAGGAAGGAAACATAACATGGCTCTACATATTTCTGTGAACTGTGGAAATGACTCTCTGTCAAGTGTGTTAGTTGATACTGGATCGTCTCTAAATGTAATGCCTAGAACTACTTTATCTAAGCTGTCATACCAAGGACTGCCGATGAGGCCAAGTCGCGTTATTGTCAAAGCTTTCGATGGGTCAAGGAAAACGGTAATTGGTGAGGTTGATTTGCCCATGACTATCAGATTACAGACTTTCATGATCCCGTTTCAGGTCATGGACATTCGTGCCGCCTATAGTTGTTTGCTAGGGAGGCCATGGATACATGAAGCTGGAGCAGTTACTTCTACCCTGCATCAGAAATTGAAATATGTTTTTGAGGGAAAAATAGTTACAGTTTGTGGAGAAAGAGCTTTGGTGGTAAGTCACTTGTCATCATTCTCATACGTCGAGGCCGAGGAAGAGGTTGACACGTAATTTCAAGCTTTGTCTATTGTGGGCGAAGGTGTCCAAAGATCTCAGGCATCCATGTCATCATTTAAAGACGCGCAACGAGTAGTGAACAGTGGTCATCAATCAATGTGGGGAAAAGTATTTTATTTGCCAGAAAACAAAAATAAGGAAGGTCTCGGCTACACCAGCAGTTCTGCTCAACAAGACACCAAGAGTCAAGGGTTTCCGCTGATCAATGAAGTGTTCCATAGTGGAGGAGTCGTCCATCATCCTCAAATTAATGTTGTGTTAGAGGATGAACTTGAGGGTTATATATCAGATGGTTCTGCAAGGTCCTCCATCCCTTACGAAGACTACGAGCCCTATATGGAAGATCCAAGCTATGTTTCAGATGAATTTGACTATACCTTTGGAGTTTATGCCATCACCGAGGAAGATTCAGATGGGGACATCCCAGACTTTCTGACCCCAGGCGTTGTGGTCAAGAATTGGAGTGCAGTTGAAGCCCCTACTGCCATTCATATATCTAGATTACTACATAAATTACATCCTGGGAATAATGATCCGCTACCTCCTTCGAATTTTGAGTTTCCCGTGTATGAAGCTGAGGATGAAGAAGATGATATCCCAGAGGAAATTTACAAACTGCTTGTGAAGGAAGAGAAAGCCATCCAACCTCATCAAGAACCGGCGGAAGTAATCAACTTAGGACCAGAAGAAATCCGTAGAGAAGTGAAAATTGGGGCTCTGCTCAAACCCGATGTGAAGAAACAATTAATTGATTTGCTTGGAGAATTTGTCGATGTGTTTGCTTGGTCATATCAGGACATGCCTGGATTGGACACGGCTATAGTTGAACACCGTCTGCCTTTGAAGCCAGAATGCCCACCAATAAAACAGAAGCTCAGAAGGACTCGACCTGACATGGCTCTAAAGATTAAGGAAGAGGTACAAAAACAGATTGATGTAGGTTTCCTTGTCACTGCCGAGTATCCGCTATGGTTAGCTAACATTGTACCTGTTCCGAAGAAGGATGGTAAGGTTCGCATGTGTGTAGACTACAAGGATTTGAATAAAGCCAGTCTGAAAGATGATTTCCCATTACCTCACATTGACATCTTGGTGGACAATACTGCAAGATATGAGGTTTTCTCCTTCATGGATGGTTTTTCAGGTTACAACCAGATTAGAATGGCTCCCGAGGACAGAGAGAAGACATCATTCATCACGCCCTGGGGCACCTTTTGTTACAAAGTTATGCCGTTTGGATTAAAGAATGCAGGGGAAACATATCAGAGAACTATGACTACTTTGTTCCATGATATGATGCACAAAGAGATCGAGGTGTATGTGGATGATATGATAGCTAAGTCGAAGACCGAAGATGATCATGTTCAACACCTGGCTAAGCTGTTTGGTCGTTTGAGGGAATACAAGCTTTGTTTTGAACCCCAACAAGTGCACATTTGGAGTACGATCAGGGAAACTATTGGGTTTTATTGTCAGTCAAAGAGGGATTGAAGTGGACCCTGACAAAGTGAAAGCTATCCGGGAAATGCCAGCTCCTACCACCGAAAAACAAGTCAGGGGATTCTTAGGACGTTTGAACTACATCTCCAGGTTTATATCCAACATGACTGCTACATGTAAACCTATTGTCAAGCTTCTGAGGAAAGAACAAGGGTACGTGTGGACTGAGGACTATCAAAGGGCTTTTGATAGTATCAAAGAGTATTTGCTTGAACCACCTATCCTAATACCACCGGTTGAAGGACGTCCTTTGATTATGTATTTGACTGTTTTAGAGGATTCGATGGGTTGTGTGCTCGGCCAGCGAGATGAAATAGGAAAGCAAGATCATGTCACTTATTACCTGAGCAAGAAATTTACTGATTGTGAAACCAGGTATACTATGTTAGAGAAGACTTGTTGCGCTCTAGCGTGGGCCGCCAAGCGTCTGCGCCAATATATGTTAAACCACACTACTTGGTTGGTTTCAAAGATGGATCCTATCAAGTATATTTTTGAGAAGCCCGCTTTGACTGGGAGAATCGCTAGATGGCAGATGTTATTGTCCGAATATGATATCGAGTACCATACTCAGAAAGCTGTTAGAGGAAGTGTTTTGGCTGATCATCTGGCTCACCAGCCCATTTTGGATCATCAACCCTCAAACGATGACTTTCCTGATGAAGATGTTATGTTTTTAAAGATGAAAGATTGTGAAGAACCCGTACATGGTGAAGGGCCAGAGCCAGGTTCTCAATGGGGCTTAATCTTTGATGGAGCTGTCAACGCTCATGGAAAAGGGATAGGTGCTGTTATTGTGACTCCTCAAGGGACTCATTTCCCATTTACCTCCAGATTAACATTCCAGTGTACTAATAATGAAGCTGAGTACGAGGCATGTATTATGGGTCTCGAAGAAGCAATCGATTTGAGAATTAAGAATTTAGATGTGTTTGGTGATTCTGCAGTAGTAATCAACCAAATTACTGGAGAATGGATAACTCGACATGATAATTTGGTCCCATACAGGGATTATGCTAGAAGACTGTTACCGTTCTTTGATAGAGTTGAGTTTCATCATATCCCTCGTGATGAGAACAGAATGGCAGACGCGTTGGCAACTTTGGCCTCAATGATCGTGGTAAACTTTTGGAACGAGTGTCCTCGGATTGAAGTAAAACGTCTTGATACACCTGCCTACATCTTTGCTGTCGAAGAAGTTGAAGATGACAAACCCTGGTACTATGACATCGAAGTGTTTCTTAGAACTCAAGAATATCCTTTGGGAGCTTCCAACAAAGACAAGAAAACCTTGAGAAGACTGGCTGGAAATTTCCTTCTGAGTAACAATGTGTTGTATAAACGGAATTTTGACATGGTCTTGCTGAGATGTGTTGACAAGCAAGAAGCAGATATGTTAATGACTGAAATTCACGAAGGATCTTTTGGCACTCATGCCAACGGACATGCTATGGCTAAGAAGCTTTTAAGGGCTTGTTATTATTGGATCACAATGGAATCAGATTGTTACAAGTTTGCTAGAAAGTGTCACAAGTGTCAGACTTACGCAGATAAGATTCACGTACCTCCAACTTTGTTGAATGTTATCTCATCACCTTGGCCGTTCTCTATGTGGGGAATTGATATGATTGGGATGATAGAGCCAAAAGCGTCTAACGGACACCGATTTATCTTAGTAGCCATTGATTATTTTACCAAGTGGGTCGAGGCGGCTTCCTATGCTAATGTAACTCGACACGTGGTTGTCAAATTTATCAAGAATCAACTCATTTGCCGATATGGTGTGCCGAGCAGAATCATTACAGACAACGGTTCCAACTTGAATAACAAGATGATGAAAGAGTTGTGTGAAGAATTCAAGATTGAGCATCATAACTCTTCCCCCTACAGACCAAAGATGAATGGGGCTGTTGAAGCCGCCAACAAAAATATCAAGAAGATCATTCAGAAGATGGTCGTTACTTACAAGGATTGGCACGAAATGCTCCCATTTGCCTTACATGGATATCGTACGATGGTACGCACATCGACTGGGGCAACTCCATTTTCACTTGTCTACGGTATGGAAGCAGTACTCCCAATAGAAGTTGAGATTCCTTCTATGAGGATTTTGATGGAGGCAAAATTATCAGAAGCGGAGTGGCGTCAAAACAGATATGATCAGTTGAACTTAATTGAAGAAAAGAGGATGACTGCGCTGTGCCATGGGCAGTTGTATCAGCAGAAGATGAAGAAGGCATTTGACAAGAAGGTTCGACCCCATGCATTCAAAGAAGGTGACCTTGTACTTAAGAAGATTCAGTCTTTCCTCACCGACGTCAGAGGAAAATGGGCCCCGAATTATGATGGACCATATGTAGTAAAGAAGGTTTTGACAGGAGGCGCTTTGATATTAACAACAATGGACGGAGAAGAGATCACTCGCCCTGTTAACACGGATGTTGTCAAGAAATATTTTGTTTAAGAGAAATGATCAGTGCATTTTGATGCACGTTCTTCCATGTTTGTACTCAAGCATTTCTTTGATTTTATTTATTTATTTTTATGTTTTAATGTGTTTTTATATTTTATTTTATTTTTGCATTTAATTGTTTTTTGTATTTATTTTTCAGCTTTAGCAGCTTTCGCGAGAAAAATCATAACTGGAGTTCCGGGAGTCCGTTTGAGGCGTTCTAAAAATCGCCGGAAAGCTAAGGGAGAGAGCTACGACTTTCGTGTTGGAGTCGAAGTCAGATTTGGAGCCTAAAATTCCAGAATTTCGTTTGAAGTTACAGCATTAGGAATTTGTTTTAGTTTTGGGTCATGTTTTGGGTCTGAGTTATATTTTCGACCCAGTTGGGTTATGACCCGAATTCTGGTTTTTATCCTCTTTAGTTTAGGTCTGGCCGTACAGCAAAAAAATCCTATTTACTATAGACGAAAAAATATTTGGAAGCTTGTACTATTCGAATGGAGGACTAATCCCAAAGAGTCAATATGCTGTAATCGCGTCCCAACGCTTTGAGGGTTATACTTTATCAATTTAATTCATTTCTCTTTCAATACTATTCTATGAATTGCATTTGCTTAATCTGTTAGTTTATAGAATTGTTTTGATTAAATTCGTATGATTGCATCCTTAACTTTTATTCGCCGTTACGTCGCTTTGTCGTTAATTCGCGTTTGTAATTCGTGTTTGCTTAATTCACGAAAACTTAATCCGTTTGCTTAATTCGGAATATAGGATTGTCAATCTAGTTTATGTCTTTTGCGCTTGTCAATTGACATAGGAATCAAATAGAGATCGAAGCCACTTAGGAAATTGGTAAGGTAGAAACCCGTGATAAGCCGGAACCGAAAACAGTAGATTGACTTATTTTAATAATCATTTTTTTATAATCACTTATTTTCAGTATTTTTTCTCTTAATCAAAATTTAAACCCCCATAAATTGTTACTTTATTGGTCAATCACTACAAGAATCCTTGTGAGACGATATTCCGAGTCACTGTCGCTGTACTGCATTTTTCTAAAAATACTCGTTTTTGATCCGCGAGCGACCGCTGATCAAGAAACAAGTCATTATTCCCTTTATGTAATCGCTATTATCTTCCAACATCGGGGTCACGCCTTTCTGCTGACCACCATTCAATAAGAAGTTTTTCCATTTATCATAAATCGGTATTCTTGATAGCAAAATCCAAATTGATTTAAACCTTTTCAAAAACCTTATGTTCTACTTAATATAGGAATAACAAACGAATGACCAGGGACATCCATTTCGTCCGAGGAAAAAACGACAATATTATATGATTCTCCAGGGCAAGAGGATATTTATTCTATCCAGACGCGAAGGTTGTCTCTGTTCGAAGTGCTGACCTCGCAGGTGATAAGGGATCTGTGGAGATTTTGCTCGAATACCCTTTCGTCTGGGGCGTTTATTTCGTTTCTCCCAATCCGTCAGCATCCGCATAACATATAAGTAGACAGCATGGCATGTGCATTTTCGCACTCTTTGTGTTTGTTCTTTTCTACCGCTTTAGCTTTAGGTTATCCCTAGGTGTTTGGGTGTGTCTTATCCCTCCAAATAGATTTGTCAACCTTAGGCAGAAAGAGCACAATGTTTCGTTTTCCTCATGGAGTTCATTCCTCATGGAAGATGGTTATTTCAGTACAATTCCATTTGAGTTCATATCTCAATGGACGAGTCTTGCTTGACAGTTTCTCTTCAGCTACTTCCTGAATTGAACTTCGGTCTTTGGCAATCATCGTGGACATCTCCAACCTTTGAACATGGATTAGGTGTGCATTTATTTTGCACCCTGTTCCCCAGGAAGAGTAGACAGACATTTCTTCAATAATAGTATCACATGATTTTCTCAAACATCTATCTCTCTATTTGAGCAACTCGTTTTGATTAGGATCTTATTCAAAATGACAAGACGACATTTTCTACAAGACAGATCATTTACCCTCAGTGGGTCCTTCAATATTATTGATTCATCAGACAGTTACATACATTTCTCTTTATTTGAGAATTTACACATTCTTACAACAGCTTGGGTGCTCCTCAAGAATGCGTTCCCCAGTGAGTTCATCACACAAGTTTACTTCCGTCAAGTGACATCTCCCCGGAGAAGTCGAGGACATCTATCACACCGGTCTCTCTTTATTTGAGAGGACATGCATTACAATCCAACCGGCTCACATTCTTTCCGATCCCCGGTGAAGCTTTACAACTACATCTACAATTTACGAATTACAAATTACATCTATAACAGAGTACATTACAGATTACATCAACAACATTTACAATCGGCAAGTTCCACATTACAGATTACATCAACTACAATCACATTTACAGGGTTCTACAACAAACTACATCTACAGTTTACAACAACATTTATAATCTACAAGTTCCACATTACAGATTACATCAACTACAATCACATTTACAGGGTTCTACAACGAACTACATCTACAGTTTACAACGACATCTACAATCTACAAAATTACAACCCCCTATGAAGGTGCTCTCACGAGTTTTCATCATTTCGGGAAGGGACCGAGACCAGCTCATAGCATCCAGACTATGATGCTCGGGGAAGTTCTAACAGAGACTGAGACCAGTTCGTGGTTCCCATACCACGATGCTCGGGGAAGTTCTACATCAGAGACTGAGACCAGTTCGTGGTTCCCATACCACGATGCTCGGGGAAGTTCTACATCAGAGACTGAGACCAGTTCGTGGTTCCCATACCACGATGCTCGGGGAAGTTCTACATCAGAGACTGAGACCAGTTCGTGGTTCCCATACCACGATGCTCGGGGAAGTTCTACAACGACATTTACATCTACATCTACAAACTACAGTGATTCTACCATCTACAAAGTTTTGACATTTCAGGAAGGGACCGAGACCAGCTCATGGTACCCTTACCATGACGCTCGGGGAAGTCGTACATTTTATTATTTCAAGTTGAGTTCCAAAAAGAGAAGATATACAGAAAAACAAGAAAAGGAAAATACGAACAAAACTAAACCATCAACTCAATTCATTTGGATTGTCACCGACCACCACATTATGGTGATAAGCATATCTTTCGACTACAAGCTTCTTTCCCTGGTATATGAGATACTATTATACTTCTGGAGATTCCCCAGTGATGTTCGTTTCCTGTCCCCGCAGGGATTACCCGTTGTCAACTTTGTTTTTCCCTTTACGTCGTGTCCCGTTTCTCCCTGTGGCGCCATTTCCCCACAGGACCCTCTGTCGTGCATTCTCATATCATTGCATATCATTTGCATTCGGTGGCTTCTTATGGCCAAAAATCCGTGCAATGTTTGTATTTAAGTCCCTCCTATCTCGTCGAGACGAAAATTTCAATCTTCATATCTCCGGATAGAAGTAACTTAAATAGGGGCATCTGTTGCACCCTAATTTTTGACCTCAAGATTCCACCTCCTCGTTTTTTGCTTTTCTCTTATTGCATGCATAACTAACTGTTTTAACCAATTTGCTCATTTGTTTTGTGAAGCTAGATTCGCTGCTTGTAAACTTCTTGTTCCCCATGAGTTATGTTGAGTTCTTGAAGGAGGGGTACACCTTTGTTCTTATAACATTCTATTCAATACGAGGACAGTGCTTCTCAAGGTTTCAGAACATAGTCTAACAAGAATCCAGGTTGACTTTGCATTGGTAGAAAGCAAAGTCATTATTAAGGATTGATTAAGTTTTTTTAATATACACAAGTCTCAGCATCCTTTCTTTGATTTGAATCCCCGTTAAGGATTTAATTATAAAGTTGTCGGGCAAAGGTCCTTAAATGTAAGATAAGCGGTTGAATGAGGACATGGTGCAAACATCATCGTAATGTCGAAGAAGCATACTGATTACTACCTTTTTAAGAACATGGGAGAATTCACTAGGGATTATAAGTCCGGGTAATATACAACATTGGCCTTCAAATCATCAAGGTTTCAAAGCTTTCAAAGTTTTTTGTTCACTTCATTTCAAGCCAAAGAGGATTCTTTCGCGACACAAGTAAAAAGAGTTCTCTTTTGCATAGTCTTTGTTAAGTCCTATCAATATAGAACGGTATCAGAAGAAGAGAAGCATACTAGGCCTGAAAAATACTTCCCCAAATATTTATATCGGATTCCCAGGATCAACATTACAAAGAAAAGGCTTTTTATTTATTTATTATTAATCAGCCGTGCAACACAAATAAAGAAGGGCCACGTAAGTTTGATACAAGAAATTACAGAAGGTGTCTGAAAAAAATATAGAAGCAGCAAGCCCTGTTGTATAGCCACTTCTTCCAGCTCTAGAGGTATTCAGAAGAGGAGGAGTTCACGTAGGAAAAGGAAAGCTAATAGTCCTTTAACCATGACTTTACGCAGAAGTAATCAAGCGGTAGCTACGAATTTAGTGGGTGGTAAAAAGTGCAATAGCCAGTTGTCTAGTACGACCTCCAACATGAGGCTGAGAAGTTTAACCAAAAGGAATGCTGCTGGAAGTTTGAAAAAAAAGCAAGTTCTACCATAGTAGATTCTACGCCAAGTGTAGAGTCTTTTGTCTGTTCTACAAACATCTTGGTCTTCCAGCCGGTTCACCAATGCAACAAGGTTTTCATTAGATAATGGTTGGAAGCTGGAGTTTAACAACCGCCAGGACTGGTCTTTCTTTAAATCCCTTTATAAGCAGTGTTTTGGTCAAAATATACCTCCGCCAAGACCATCGGTTCCTAACATTCCGCCAACCAAAGACTACGGCAACCTGTGTAAAATTGAGAATGAGACTAAGTTTATAATATTTGAAGACAACTCTCAAGATGGCAATGAAAGTCGAATGAACATTACCAAAACGCAACCCGTGCCCGGAAATCCCTGGCAGGAACTACTTGAAATGTTGCGGATTCCCTTCACGATCACGACATCAAATTAAGCTACCTCCTCGGCTCCGCAGGTGACTTCGGCTTTGAGTTTTCCCGTAAAGAGCTGCAATAAAACTTGAAGAAAGGGTAATTAGCATAAAATTGCATCGAGGAGTTACAAGTGTTAGAAATGTACCCAAAGCATTTGGTGCTGTCTCCCGCTCTTGAGCGAAGCAATTCCTACCTTTGTGACTCAAACAGAGGAACACGTTCATGTCTGCACCACCTTGACTTCGCACTTGTACCTTTTTCTTGCTCCGCAAGTCCGCCACAAGCTCCCTTTCTAGCAACCTGCAGCGAGGGAAATATTTGTCATTTCAACTTCTCAAACTAAGTCAAAAGCAAAAAGACACAGGTGAAGCAGATTATGCAGAGTGACTGTAATCCACCGCGTCAATGTTTGTATATACTATCGGATTGAATTAATTACGGACTATTGAATTAAAAAACCCGAGGACTCTCCATAGAGATTACCACGGCCTTTCTCTATATCACCTTGTTTCACGTCACCCTGCACAAAGAACAAACACTGAATTAATTACACGTGGATGACGAAAAGATGTTGGTTCTCTTACTTTTATCAACATGTATTGAGGGTGAAGATGACCCCGTCCAAACTAGTTTACTGCATATAAAAGAAGATAAGAAGAGTTAATACAAACCAAACGTGCCAAGACCGGAGTTCCTGCTGACAACTCCAACTTCGTGCTTACGGTGTCCTTCAGCTGTGCACGTATTGATGATACTGCAAAAGAGAAAATGGGAGAAGACACAATGTTAAGGATTGAGAATGCTTATTCAAAAACCAAGGCCATGGGTATGAAATTGCAGACTCGCAGGGGGCTATCAACCATGCACATAACATTGTTTCATTAACAATGTCGCTATCGGTAAGCAACAATAGGGTAAGGGCCGCAGAAGCTTCGTAACTATACAGATGTTGACGAAATCATACCTCACAGAGAAGAGAATCACGAAACATCTGCCTTGATCGTTCGACAAGATTAGAAAGTGAACTCACCACCGGCAGCCTCGGCTCTTGAACAACCTGTCAAAGCAACAAATTAATAATGCCACAGACATGAATAACAACTTGAAACTGAGAGATTCACGGGCTATAAGAGTATTTCCTGTTTCGTAGAGACCTTTAAGTTCAGAACAACAAATAGCTGAAAGCTACACCCTGTGCATTCGAGCCAACCATGTTATCCTCCAAACGGAATAACCAAGACAGATGCCAATCAGTAATCAGAATACTATTAGAGAATAAATTAAGATTAAGATTAAGAAGATTTGATTTGAATCTAGCCCTCAGTTTGAAGTCATCATAGGGCAGGAGCTTGAGTAGCCGGAAGGACAACAAAGAGACTTGTCATCAACTCCCTACCAACTCGAAAGCATCAACAGACACTCGAAAGCGATAGCGGCCGTAAACTTCTTAGCTCAAACGTAGCGTCATCATCGCCTGCTCAAAACCTAACCCGACAAGCACAAAGACAAGGCAAATATCTGATCCCAGAACATCTCTCAACGCAGTTCGAAGGCATCAACAACTTTCAAAAGCAACAACAGTCCTAGCTTACGATTCAGACATAATGTCTTCATCACCGTCACACCCTTCTCGCCGATGGCACAAGACCGGTAGCCTCCAGACTTAGGTTTTCCCCCTGAAAGAAGAAGAGGAAAAGTTAGGGCATGGTCAAAACGGAAAACCAAGTATCGAAGAAGATTGCATCAGACAAAACCAAGCCCAAATCAGAATGAAATCCACGTCAGGGTCACAAAATAACCGTTGGAGAATATTCCCTATAGAAGATTCGATCCAAGATTAAATCAAATCCAATTTCCATTAAGTCACATATCAGAGATTGTGATTCTCCTCAACAACATTAACTCAGAAAAAACGGAAAAGGAAAGATTTCAAATCTTAGCCAAACAGAAATGGAAGGTCCAAAAATCCACAATCAATCTCAATCAAAACATTAATCCTTAAGAGGCCTATATAAGAGGATCAAAAAAAGGCACAAGGGAAAACACGGAATAGCTACAAAAAAAACCCTAAAAATCGTAATTCAAAATTGAACGGAGAAGCAACTTATCTCTTCAACCGTTGGAGCTTTCGCAAACCGCCGCAAACCCTCAATCGACGAACCCACCGCAAATCCACTACCGCGAATCCGAACTGATCCTCAGCTCCGGCGCCGACCGCGACCATCATACCGTCGATAACGCCCTATCCTTTTTTTGAATTCTTAAACTATTGATGCTTGATGTTTGTTTGCAGATTCGAAACATGATGAGATGAAGGAGAATGAAGCGCGAGCGAGAGAGAGGAGTCGCGAAGAAGGTTCGAAGGATGAGAGAGGGAGATGAACGGGAATCGATTTGGGGATTTCTAGGGAACCTAGGGTTTCCGTTGCTTTTCTTTTTTTGTTGTTGGTTTTTATTCACCTGTAATTATCTCCATGTTCACACACTACACACAACACCACTAAATCACTCCCTAATCTTAATTAACCATTTTAATTACCCCCTAATCATCACTAAATCATTTTTATTAAAATAAATCGTTTTTTTTACATAATTCAAACTAATACTTTATTCCATTAATTAATTAATCTGTTTTTTCATTTCTTTTATTTTAATTTAATAAATAATTTTTTAAATAAATAATGATATATCTCCCCATTTCATACTTAAAATAACTTTTGTTAAATAAATTATAATAACTTTTTATATTAATAACTACAAACCCCATTTTAATGAATTTCTATTTAATTAAAATCAACTCACATCTAGAACTTCTTTTTAAATAATTAAATTTAAATCAACTTCTTTTTTTAAATCAATTCCAGTCAACAAAACAAATTTTTATCCAAATTAATCAATTCACCCTGATCAATCCAATTAAAATCAATCTTGTAGTTAAAATCAATCAACATCGCAAAACAATTCAATCAATCACACCTCACATTCACGACACTCGCACCTACACTTAGCGCTTTCATGCGTGTGTATGGCTTTACATTTCCGCAATTTATTTATTGCAATTTACATTATCATCATTTATATTTTCGCATCGCATTCCGTCCAAAGAAAAAACCTACACATGAGTCAACACTTGTGTGTAGTGCACATCATTCGCATCATAATCCCTTCGATCCTTGATCCAATTCAAGTCGATCATTTTAGGATAGGACCTACCCCATAGGAAGGACCTTGTCTTTATCTTTACAACTTAGACAAACAAACAATCAACAATACAATACAAACTTGTCAAACACATTAGAGAATAGATGTTAATTATCTTAAGTGAGATATAATCTCCACCCCCACAACAATACAATCAAACATGTAGGGACTTTGCCTTAAGAGCGATAAAGGCACACTCGTCAGACAATCCGAGTACTTAAGCCCTTTTCTTAAGACGATGCAAAGACTATTTTCCTACAACCTCTTACACTTGTGGCGGTTACATCTCCCTTAAAACGAAGACTCATCTCTTCTCCTAAACCTAATCAAAACAACTACCCTAAACCCGTAGGAACTTTGACCACAATCAAAGAACTCCTCTAACCCTTTAGGGGAACTACAGATACTCTGATTCCACTCCCGTAAGGATATGTAGGCATAAGATGCGATATCTTATCGAGTATACTTAGAAATAAACCACTAGGTCTTTCAACCATTAAGCAGATAAACACATAGCAATAAACAAACATAAAACAAGAGGTTCCTGTAGAGTACTACAGAAACTTAGGATGCTAGTACCTTCCCTAAGTTTAACCAACCCCCGAACCTAAACTCTCTAAACCTTGCATTTGCATTGCATTGTGGGAATTTCGATATTTATCCCTTCCTTTGGACAAATCAAAGATCGGTTGCAAATTGAATTAACGATTCAAACTAATTAATAGTTTGGTATCCAAATTTCACCGCGACACTTTGCATGAATATTCTGATGTTCAGCATAATGCTGAGACAAAATGATCTGACAACATTGACATATCCTGTCTATTGAAGGAAGCTCATTCCTCTATACTTGAGTTCTCACTTGCTTGATATAGCCTAGAACACCATATCCCTTTTAGGCTTCTAAATGCCATCCCATCTTGAAGAACTCCTCCACCTCAATAGACAAGAGTTTTATATTCTCATAGAGTTGATGACAACCTTCTTTGAGCATAATTATCCAAGAGAAGCATCCAACTCATCCACACCAAAATCAGAGTCCACAACAGAGACTAACCTTTTTGGTAAGGTAGTCACAAGATAGATAAAAACATCATCAAGAACAACCAGATTCAACTTTCCTAGAACAAAAGGATCTTCAAGATGTTAGGGTGAATGTTCTATACATTTATCCTTAACTTTCAATCTATATAGACAAGTCACAGACTTCTACTGAGGTCATTCTCTTGTTGTTCAAAACAATATTGTCACACATAAAGACATATCAATAAAGTATAGACCTAACAGGTCCACTATAGCAAATAATGTCTTGATCTTCTTCTTCAGCAACAGACAAATGCATGATAGGTTTCTTAGATACAAACCTCAGAATCCTGCTGACCAGATGTCCCTTCAAGAAAAGTCTTTAGAGGATCCCACACACTTTTGGCCACCATACATGTATTTAACAATATGAACAAATGCCTATCAATTCCACTAACAGTAGTATTAATTCAGAGCTAAACTCCCAGTTTACAACTCCTCACTTAATCTCTACCCATGCAATTTCTGCCTAGAACCCACTAGACAAGAGACACCTCTCACTCCCCCTCAATCACAACAACGATAACAATCAATACAAAGAAAAGACTTTAGAAGACATTCTTCAAAGTCACAACTTGATCTTGCTTAACAGCTTCAATCAAGTACAATACACTCTTGCTTAAAAGCTTTGAGTGAACAATTAACAATTAACAAACTAGTCCAATTCACACATTAAACAATCAGTGAATGGCTCACAAAACTAACACACTAAATATGTCTACCACGATGCATCAAAAGATACAAAAGGTGACTTACAAAGTCACACACACAAGAGACTCTCAAAATCCTAAACCTTTATTTTGCACCCAAGATCTTCTTGTTGTGAATGCTTGTCTTTCGCTAGGTTTTTTGCCTCCTTAAATAACAATAAGAATGGGCATGGGTTGTGCCAAAAGTAACAGCGGGAAGAAAAGATTTCAATCTTCATAAACTGCAACATATTTGATTTGATCAATCAAATCTAATCATATCATTCTTCCAATCTTCAATCAATCTTCTGATGATAACTCCATATCAAATCAAATCTGATTCATAATAAGTGTATCAGAAAAGCCTTTAGAAAACCACCAAAAACACGCAGGTTCTACACCAGAATAGTGCAGAAAGCTTGCACACAAAGATATGGACATACAAACATATTCATGACAGACAGATGTCACGACATCCTGTAGGACATCTTGTGATTACACCTAGTTTTACCAAAATGCCTGCCAATCAAATCTTCTCATAATAAA
The DNA here is from genome assembly GCA_963859935.3 of Lathyrus sativus. Classification (NCBI taxonomy): domain Eukaryota; kingdom Viridiplantae; phylum Streptophyta; class Magnoliopsida; order Fabales; family Fabaceae; genus Lathyrus; species Lathyrus sativus. Next base: position 466,917,597 of record OZ012737.1, read on the forward strand.
TCTTCTGCAAAATCTTCTTCATAAAAATAGAAACAAATATTTTATAGTTTCCTAAAAAGTCTCAAAGATCCTTTTTATGAAATCCAATTAAATATGCACTTTATTCCTAATAAATCTCTTTGACCTGCGCATACTGATGAGGTATATCCACGAGGATCTCATCAAACCAAAACACCTCTATCAAGAGATATAAAATAGCAGCGCCTGCTGTATCAGACAAAGATGTCACGACATCTATCTCGATATCTTGTTTGAAACATATGACAGCAGTACTGTCATGACAGTAGATGAAGATGTTATAACATTTTTCTTAACATCAGTGCAGAATCATGTTTTCCCAAAATTTAGCCAATCATAGAATCATGGAACTAACAATCTCCCCCTTTGGCAAATTTTGGCTAAAACAACCAAACCATGATAAATCAACAACAATAGTAGTTTTATCAAATACATCCAGCCCAACCAAACCATGACATATCAACAACATAAGTAGTTTTATCAAATACATTCAGCCTCACAACCTATCATGCTCCCCTTTAATAGTTGCATTCAGCAAGCAATAACAACACACTACTCTTTCCTTATTAGTAACAAAGTCCTATCACAATGTTGGTCATCATGTCAATACATGTGACATAATATCAGGACAACAGATAACATTACACTTTACTCCCCCTTTTTAGCCAAAAATTGACAAAAATACATATAAACTCAGATGCACACATATAAACTCATAACACATCAATCAGAGCCAAACCCAAAATCTGAATCATAATCACCATGCTTCAAAGCAAGACTCACCTGACAAAACTGCACATGGTGTCCGGATATCCTAGTCTGACATCTCATAATTTCCCAAGAGATACACAAATATTCTACAGAGAAAAATAAATTCTCCCAGACAATAACCAATGTTGTTTCCTAGGTCATTCATCAGAAGAAAAACACAGTTCTAGCTCAAACCAACAACCTCACAAAGCCAGACCCACAGTCACATTGTCAAGGTAAAAATTACACCAGACAACACAATGTCAGGATATCTTGTCTGACATTACGACCTTACCAGTGGTCCAAGAACACAAGATTGCCTGAGAATCAGCAAACTTTGTATAGGCTACAACAATGCAGCTACACATCAGATGGGTACACAGTTCTCCCTACCATGCATAACCAGCACTCCCCCTAAAAGAGAAAACCCAAACACATGAATACTTACTTCAACATCTTCATATTCACACACTGGAAGCCCATGCAGCTCTACACCCCTTGTTTCACAAACCATGCTAGAACCAAACCTAATAGCAGAAGTAGTTGCAGTATAGACATAACTATCTGCAAGATCACTTAGATTCAGCTTTGAAAGACTAGAAAAATCTCCAAGACGTCAGGGTGAGTGTCCTTCCATTTGCACAAAATCAAAGCTGGTGGTGTCTTTCTTCTTCACCAGTCATACAAATACAAGACAAAGCACTTGGATAGAGGCCCACAAACCTGATGACCAAAATCCCTTCAGTGAAAGCCAGATCATAATGCTCTTACTTTTATATTACTCCCAATAAGCTTGTACAAGTATCGAAGAAGATTGCATCAGACAGAACCAAGCCCAAATCGGAATGAAATCCACGTCAGGGTCACAAAATAACCGTTGGAGAATATTCCCTATATAAGATTCGATCCAAGATTAAATCAAATCCAATTTCCATTAAGTCACATATCAGAGATTGTGATTCTCCTCAACAACATTAACTCAGAAAAAACGAAAAAGGAAAGATTTCAAATCTTAGCCAAACAGAAATGGAAGGTCCAAAAATCCACAATCAATCTCAATCAAAACATTAATCCTTAAGAGGCCTATATAAGAGGATCAAAAAAAGGCACAAGGGAAAACACGAAATAGCTACAAAAAAAACCCAAAAAATCATAATTCAAAATTGAACGGAGAAGCAACTTATGTATTCAATCGTTGGAGCTTTCGCAAACCGCCACGAACCCTCAATCGACGAACCCACCGCAAATCCACTACCGTGAATCCGAACTGATCCTCAGCTCCGGCGCCGACCGCGACCATCATACCGTCGGTAACGCCCTATCCTTTTTTTGAACTCTCAAACTATTGATGCTTGATGTTTGTTTGCAGATTCGAAACATGATGAGATGAAGGAGAATGAAGCGCGAGCGAGAGAGAGGAGTCGCGAAGAAGGTTCGAAGGATGAGAGAGGGAGATGAACGGGAATCGATTTGGGGATTTCTAGGGAACCTAGGGTTTCCGTTGCTTTTCTTTTTTTGTTGTTGGTTTTTATTCACCTGTAATTATCTCCATGTTCACACACTACACACAACACCACTAAATCACTCCCTAATCTTAATTAACCATTTTAGTTACCCCCTAATCATCACTAAATCATTTTTATTAAAATAAATCGTTTTTTTACATAATTCAAACTAATACTTTATTCCATTAATTAATTAATCTGTTTTTTCATTTCTTTTATTTTAATTTAATAAATCATTTTCTAAATAAATAATGATATATCTCCCCATTTCATACTTAAAATAACTTTTGTTAAATAAATTATAATAACTTTTTATATTAATAACTACAAACCCCATTTTAATGAATTTCTATTTAATTAAAATCAACTCACATCTAGAACTTCTTTTTAAATAATTAAATTTAAATCAACTTCTTTTTTTAAATCAATTCCAGTCAACAAAATAAATTTTTATCCAAATTAATCAATTCACCCTGATCAATCCAATTAAAATCAATCTTGCAGTTAAAATCAATCAACATCGTAAAACAATTCAATCAATCACACCTCACATTCACGACACTCGTACCTACATTTAGCGCTTTCATGCGTGTGTATGGCTTTACATTTCCGCAATTTATTTATTGCAATTTACATTATCATCATTTATATTTTTGCATCGCATTCCGTCCAAAGAAAAAACCTACACATGAGTCAACACTTGTGTGTAGTGCACATCATTCGCATCATAATCCCTTCGATCCTTGATCCAATTCAAGTCGATCATTTTAGGATAGGACCTACCCCATAGGAAGGACCTTGTCTTTATCTTTACAACTTAGACAAACAAACAATCAACAATACAATACAAACTTGTCAAACACATTAGAGAATAGATGTTAATTATCTTAAGTGAGATATAATCTCCACCCCCACAACAATACAATCAAACATGTAGGGACTTTGCCTTAAGAGCGATAAAGGCACACTCGTCAGACAATTCGAGTACTTAAGCCCTTTTCTTAAGACGATGCAAAGACTATTTTCCTACAACCTCTTACACTTGTGGCGGTTACATCTCCCTTAAAACGAAGACTCATCTCTTCTCCTAAACCCAATCAAAACAACTACCCTAAACCCGTAGGAACTTTGACCACAGTCAAAGAACTCCTCTAACCCTTTAGGGGAACTACAGATACTCTGATTCCACTCCCGTAAGGATATGTAGGCATAAGATGCGATATCTTATCGAGTATACTTAGAAATAAACCACTAGGTCTTTCAACCATTAAGCAGATAAACACATAGCAATAAACAAACATAAAACAAGAGGTTCCTGTAGAGTACTACAGAAACTTAGGATGCTAGTACCTTCCCTAAGTTTAACCAACCCCCGAACCTAAACTCTCTAAACCTTGCATTTGCATTGCATTGTGGGAATTTCGATATTTATCCCTTCCTTTGGACAAATCAAAGATCGGTTGCAAATTGAATTAACGATTCAAACTAATTAATAGTTTGGTATCCAAATTTCACCGCGACACTTTGCATGAATATTCTGATGTTCAATATAATGCTGAGATAAAATGATCTGACAACATTGACATATCCTGTCTATTGAAGGAAGCTCATTCCTCTATACTTGAGTTCTCACTTGCTTGATATAGCCTAGAACACCATATCCCTTTTAGGCTTCTAAATGCCATCCCATCTTGAAGAACTCCTCCACCTCAATAGACAAGAGTTTTATATTCTCATAGACTTGATGACAACCTTCTTTAAGCATAATTATCCAAGAGAAGCATCCAACTCATCCACACCAAAATCAGAGTCCACAACAGAGACTAACCTTTTTGGTAAGGTAGTCACAAGATAGATAAAAACATCATCAAGAACAATCAGATCCAGCTTTCCTAGAATAAAAGGATCTTCAAGATGTTAGGGTGAATGTTCTATACATTTATCCTTAACTTTCAGTCTATATAGACAAGTCACAGACTTCTACTGAGGTCATTCTCTTGTTGTTCAAAACAATACTGTCACACATAAAGACATATCAATAAAGTATAGACCTAACAGGTCCACTATAGCAAATAATGTCTTGATCTTCTTCTTCAGCAACAGACAAATGCATGATAGGTTTCTTAGATACAGACCTCAGAATCTTGCTGACCAGATGTCCCTTCAAGAAAAGTCTTTAGAGGATCCCACACACTTTTGGCCACCATACATGTATTTAACAATATGAACAAATGCCTATCAATTCCATTAACAGTAGTATTAATTCAGAGCTAAACTCCCAGTTTACAACTCCTCACTTAATCTCTACCCATGCAATTTCTGCCTAGAGCCCACTAGACAAGAGACACCTCTCACTCCCCCTCAATCACAACAACGATAACAATCAATACAAAGAAAAGACTTTATAAGACATTCTTCAAAGTCACAACTTGATCTTGCTTAAAAGCTTCAATCAAGTACAATACACTCTTGCTTAAAAGCTTTGAGTGATCAATTAACAATTAACAAACTAGTCCAATTCACACATTAAACAATGAGTGAATGGCTCACAAAACTAACACACTAAATATGTCTACCACGATGCATCAAAAGATACAAAAGGTGACTTACAAAGTCACACACACAAGAGACTCTCAAAATCCTAAACCTTTATTTTGCACCCAAGATATTCTTGTTGTGAATGCTTGTCTTTCGCTAGGTTTTTTGCCTCCTTAAATAACAATAAGAATGGGCGGGTTGTGCCAAAAGTAACAGCGGGAAGAAAAGATTTCAATCTTCATAAACTGCAACATATTTGATTTGATCAATCAAATCTAATCATATCATTCTTCCAATCTTCAATCAATCTTCTGATGATAACTCCATATCAAATCAAATCTGATCCATAATAAGTGTATCAGAAAAGCCTTTAGAAAACCACCAAAAACACGCACGTTCTACACCAGAATAGTGCAGAAAGCTTGCACACAAAGATATGGACATACAAACATATTCATGACAGACAGATGTCACGACATCCTGTAGGACATCTTGTGATTACACCTAGTTTTACCAAAATGCCTGCCAATCAAATCTTCTCATAATAAATCTTCTGCAAAATCTTCTTCATAAAAATAGAAACAAATATTTTATAGTTTCCTAAAAAGTCTCAAAGATCCTTTTTATGAAATCCAATTAAATATGCACTTTGTTCCTAATAAATCTCTTTGACCTGCGCATACTGATGAGGTATATCCACGAGGATCTCATCAAACCAAAACACCTCTATCAAGAGATATAAAATAGCAGCGCCTGCTGTATCAGACAAAGATGTCACGACATCTATCTCGATATCTTGTTTGAAACATATGACAACAGTACTGTCATGATAGTAGATGAAGATGTTATAACATTTTTCTTAACATCAGTGCAGAATCATGTTTTCCCAAAATTTAGCCAATCATAGAATCATGGAACTAACAATCTCCCCCTTTGGCAAATTTTGGCTAAAACAACCAAACCATGATAAATCAGCAACAATAGTAGTTTTATCAAATACATCCAGCCCAACCAAACCATGAAATATCAGCAACATAAGTAGTTTTATCAAATACATCCAGCCTCACAACCTATCATGCTCCCCTTTAATAGTTGCATTCAGCAAGCAATAACAACACACTACTCTTTCCTTATTAGTAACAAAGTCCTATCACAATGTTGGTCATCATGTCAATACATGTGACATAATATCAGGACAACAGATAACATTACACTTTACTCCCCCTTTTTAGCCAAAAATTGACAAAAATACATATAAACTCAGATGCACACATATAAACTCATAACACATCAATCAGAGCCAAACCCAAAATCTGAATCATAATCACCATGCTTCAAAGCAAAACTCACTTGTCAAAACTGCACATGGTGTCCGGATATCCTAGTCTGACATCTCATAATTTCCCAAGAGATACACAAATATTCTACAGAGAAAAATAAATTCTCCCAGACAATAACCAATGTTGTTTCCTAGGTCATTCATCAGAAGAAAAACACAGTTCTAGCTCAAACCAACAACCTCACAAAGCCAGACCCACAGTCACATTGTCAAGGTAAAAATTACACCAGACAACACAATGTCAGGATATCTTGTCTGACATTACGACCTTACCAGTGGTCCAAGAACACAAGATTGCCTGAGAATCAGCAAACTTTGTACAGGCTACAACAATGCAGCTACACATCAGATGGGTACACAGTTCTCCCTACCATGCATAACCAGCACTCCCCCTAAAAGAGAAAACCCAAACAGATGAATACTTACTTCAACATCTTCATATTCACACACTGGAATCCCATGCAGCTCTACACCCCTTGTTTCACAAACCATGCTAGAACCAAACCTAATAGCAGAAGTAGTTGCAGTATAGACATAACTATCTGCAAGATCACTTAGATTCAGCTTTGAAAGACTAGAAAAATCTCCAAGATGTCAGGGTGAGTGTCCTTCCATTTGCACAAAATCAAAGCTGGTGGTGTCTTTCTTCTTCACCAGTCATACAAATACAAGACAAAGCACTTGGATAGAGGCCCACAAACCTGCTGACCAAAATCCCTTCAGTGAAAGGCAGATCATAATGCTCTTACCTTTATATTACTCCCAATAAGCTTGTACAAGTCTGATTTGATCCATTGACACCCAATGACAAAAAAAAAAATACAATGTCAAGTTCACCATGAGCTAGAACAGTAATACAATGTCACAATATTTTGTCTGACATTCCACCCTCATAGAGACATACAATCACAAGCTTCTTTGAAACCATAAATAATCTTGAAGAATAACTGTATTATTGCAGCAACAGATCCTGGATAGAAGTATAACTCCCCATGTCAAGGATAATTAGTGGTCTCTTTCTAGAAGAACACCTTAACATGAATGGAAAACATAAGACTCATCTTCATGTCTTCAAGAGCTCACTCTCTGTTCAACACACCTGCTGAACGCATTCAGTTACTGCTTGAACCACAAGCAACAATAGTACACCCATCAGACAGAAGCTTTCCCTCTATCTTTTATAAAAGATGCTCCTTTCAGCAAGAAACATCCAAGATCATCACATTATATCTCATGACCAACTTCGTGCTCGTACAGTGAGAAGGTACCAAACTGCTCCACTTCTTTCTAGAGTTACTTGCAGCAGCAACAACCTCCTATCCATAAGCTTTTGACCTCAACATGAGTCAAAGAACTAGATAGAGACCCCATAATCCAAGACAGTCTTCATCTCATCATTCTCCCGTATGATAAGATGGAACACTTCTGATTTAATTGGCGAATATTCACTTCCATATAACACATCAGAATCCAGACTTTCATGCAATCAACCAATGATCCACTCCAGTCTTGTACAATACCTTCACATCATACTCAAAGACAATCCTTTTACCTCATCATTCTCTCGTATGACAAGATAGAGTACTTCTTAGTCAAGATGTGAGTCACAAGTTCCACTTCAAGTCCTTCTTCAAGGAAAAACAAACCAGATGATGTTCTAATATTAATTAGGACATATCACAGACAAAACATCCAATGGTTCTTGATATGCCCACAACTGGACTTACTGCCTAGTAATCCAACTGGAGATCTTCAGAGAACACAGAACTTCAGACAACTAAAGAGAGAAATAAACTATCATACATCTCCAGAAGATAATCTTCCATAAGTAACTTAGGGCTTATACCACAAGCTCCAATGAATGAACAGAACTAGAACCTCCTTTGATCTTCAACCAACTACCCTTCTGCACAAGAGTAATTAGTTCCAAGAACACTGCTTGAAATCACATTAAAGACCAATCAAATGCCATTGTTTGGTTAATCTCAGCTTTCTTCAGAGCTCTAGAACATCTTCTGATCCACCAATGAAACCTAATCTTCAAGTTACATATCCTCCTTGCTCCATAGCAAGGCATCTTAGAAACACCAAGACTTGAACCTGTAACATCTACTCCTTCTCGCAGCTCCCGCAAACTGCATGAGATGGACCTTTTTGAAGCATTAATTCCGTTTAGTTATGAGATGATAAACTTATCTTACAATGATGTTCCACAACATCTATTAAGGCCCTGAAGTTTCTGCTTGATGTCACAACATCTGATTAGACATCTAGCTGGAGAGTTCAGGCTTTCATTCTACCACTTAGAGTAACCTCCTCCATATAACAGAATAAGAGTTCCATGTTCTCATAGACTTGAGTAATGATATTCAGGTTGAATAGACAACCTATATTCTGCTTTACCGTACCACAACAAATCCCTTGAAATGTATTTGCTTTAGAAACTCCTCTTTAGAGAACCCAAACATGCCAAAGCTTGATTCTTCAAAGAGGATTAGCCACAAAAGATCTTTACAAAAGGACTCCCGCTTTCCTTAAGTAGGGACTTCTTTAGAAAGTCAAAGATAAATGCCATTTATCCTTGACACCTAATGCACTCAAATACACCTAGATCATAAATAAACTGATCCAAGGTCAATTTATCAAGATGATGAAATCTTCAACTTTACTTCTTTAGACAAGTTTCTTGCCAGAAAACTTTCTAGACAAACTGTGTGCCTCTGTAGGTACAAGCTGAGGAAGAATGCAAACACACATGTAAAAGGTACCAAGATCATTAGCTACATCTCCTTTGCTTCAGAGAATCACTCTTTGAATCAACAAGATTTTGTATAATCTCTACTCAACATTTGATTGAACAACAGATCTTTGAAGAAGACCAAATGAATCAAGGGCCAGATACTTGAGCAAGAACTGATGAGACACCATGATCATTGACTAAGGATAATCCATTAAATATTTTTGAATAGCAATGAATAAGGAATCCTTCTTGGACCATCTACCTGATGAACCATCTGAACTTCAACAATGTTGAACATAATGGATAACCAATTTAAATACTTGTGCTTTCCACAAATAGAAATTGATCTTAAATCCACACAACTTGTCGAGAAGACCATCTGATAGATATTTACACTTCAGTAATACCAAAGGTATTCTTTAGTATAAGTATCTTTAATGTTGAGACATCAAGGCTGACATCCTTGACTCAACCTGCCTATGACTTCCTCTACTGATAGTGTAACACCCTTCTAAACCCCACGAAAAATATAAGCATAGTCAGAGTAAAATTAACATGCATTCACAAAAGGCGTCACACATACACCTCCAAATTACTAAAAAACCATCTGTCATGCTCATTAACACTGAAATAAATAATCATACTTTACAAAATTTCATTTGCATGTAGCAGCGGATTCATTTATATCACAATTTTTCATAAAAAAAATATTTGTGTTTATCACATAAATTAACATCACTTAGGCACTGAGACCAACATCACAATATACATCTGAAACGTAACCCAAACGATCCCAGTGTTACATGACCAGAGCACGACTCGACCCAATACAATTAAATCACTAAACAGCTACACCAATAGCGACCTCACAACTACGAGCAGTACTACACCTTGATACCTGCACGGTGTCATATAGGACATCATTCCAGTAGAAGGGTGAGAAATATTATCATAATAACAATTCATATAATCATATATAAATGCACAAGCACAGGATACATATATATTCCACATTTTCTCACCACAATTCATTATAATCGTCATATATGTCACAATATATGTTTACCTAATTAAGCACATTCATCAATCATACTTTTTCAAGTTATGTCCTTTCCACATAAACATTTACAATGATAATTGTAACACCCCACTTCCCAAAATAAATTAAATTAATAAACATCGTAAATAAACATCAGAGTATTTCTCCCCAGTGGGATATCACATAAAATCAACATTTCCTTTATAAAAGGTTTTCCTCCAAAATACAGCGGAATATTAAAAATATTAAAATCCAATAAAAGTTTGATACGTTCACAGGAAAATAAAATCTAAGTTCTTCAGAAAACAAATAAAAACGCCCAAGTCCCGTGCTACGTATCAGAGCATCCTAGACTCGACAGTCACACCATAATCCAAGCTAGCTAAGTACCTGGATTATCTGTACTTCCGGAGAAGCACAGACACAACAACAACAAAGGGGTGAGAAATCATGATCAAAAATATAATGGTAATATAATACATGTACATAAGGCAGTAAAACACACCGACACATCAATTATTCACCCCAACAACGCCATATAACGGGCCTACTGTTCAAATTACAATATAACATATTATAATACAAAAATGCAACTCAACACCATGCATGCGGTATCGACTCATTGGTTCATTCAATCGAACCTGGATAGATCACTTACGCTCCTCCTGAGACATGATCTATCCCCCACCATTCTCCACAAAGGAGTACGGATGAACCACTTACGCTCCTCCAGAGACATGATTCATCCCACCAAAACACCATGATATGCAAGGCACCAATGCATAACTATTATATTCTGGCACACTAAGTGCACACGATCCTCCTGATCATATCATCATACATCAATGCAAATGTATAGATATATTACACCAACACCATATAAATTAATCAGATGGTAAACAAATTCATACTATAACACCAGATATAACTACATCCCACCACTCGGGGATACTCGGTCCTACTGATCACTACACACATATACATCAACTAATTGCTCACCAACAATATTAAGGGAAACGCGTGCCATCACCAAGTACACAAGTTAAATACCATACTCATCATTTTCCCACTGCAACAAGGCTAAAAGGATCACACGAGACCAACGCTCAAATCCAAAACATCACAAAAATTCATTTGGTTCTGCTACGTTCGCTGGCATTCACCAGGCGAACCCTTCTGGCGAACCTCCGTTGGCATTCGCCAGGCGAAGTTCTTGTGTTTTTAGTCTGGGACTTAATTTCTGAATTATTCGCTGCCCCTTCGCCTCAGCTCTCCAGGCGAACTCTCACCTCCCTTCGCCAGGCGAAGCTTCGCCAACATTCGCCAGGCGAAGCCTAACGAATGTTGGGATTCATCAGTTTCCTCACAATTTTGCAGTGCTATTCTAGGCCAAATTATGCCTATCATCTCAACTCAGATTCCCAGCCTATTCTAGTACCAATCTTGCCTATTACCGTAAACAATCGGTTTCTAATTCCTATTCCCAAAATCATCACCTAAACACTTTATCGATACCTCAAAAGTCATACAGAACTTTCCCTAAAAACCGTAAAACACCCTATATGCCCTATATGTCAAATCAACCAAAAACAACAATTCATTAACGATTACTATACAATTAACAACAATCATCATCAATCATAACATATCAATATATATTATCATATATCGATCAATTTCCTACGGGGTTAAGGAATCCCCGACTACCCTATACATGTATAAACCTTTCCCAATCAAGTTTCTCCCCCCTTACCTTATCAATTGGTTGATTGATAGAAATCCTCCTAGAATTGGTCTCTTGGCCTTCCCCTTTTCTCTTCCGTTCTTCGTTCCCTTTTTCCTTTGCTCTTTTTCCTTTCCTTCGTTCTTTTCTCTTCTCTCTTTTCTATCATAATAATAGATATGCAAGGCACCAATGCATAACTATTATATTCTGGCACACTAAGTGCACACGATCCTCCTGATCATATCATCATACATCAATGCAAATGTATAGATATATTACACCAACACCATATAAATTAATCAGATGGTAAACAAATTCATACTATAACACCAGATATAACTACATCCCACCACTCGGGGATACTCGGTCCTACTGATCACTACACACATATACATCAACTAATTGCTCACCAACAATATTAAGGGAAACGCGTGCCATCACCAAGTACACAAGTTAAATACCATACTCATCATTTTCCCACTGCAACAAGGCTAAAAGGATCACACGAGACCAACGCTCAAATCCAAAACATCACAAAAATTCATTTGGTTCTGCTACGTTCGCTGACATTCACCAGGCGAACCCTTCTGGCGAACCTTCGTTGGCATTCGCCAGGCGAAGTTCTTGTGTTTTTAGTCTGGGACTTAATTTCTGAATTATTCGCTGCCCCTTCGCCTCAGCTCTCCAGGCGAACTCTCACCTCCCTTCGCCAGGCGAACTCTCACCCCCCTTCTGAATAATAATAATAATAATCATAATAATAATAATACTCGTTATTAATAATAATAATAATAATAATACTAATGTCATTATTTCACCAAAATAATAATAATATTAATAATATTAACAAATATAATAAATATAATAATAATAATAATAATAATAATAATGATAATAACATCCCCACCAATGTTACTATTATTTTTATATTATTATATTTCACACCAAAATACCACCAATAGTCCTCCCACATTAGGGACACCCACCAAACATCGTCAAATACCCTCCCACCAAAGGGCACACCAACGTATAATTTTTAAAATAATAATAAAATGACTAAATAATTAAAATGGGTGTTACAACCCTCCCCCACTTTAATTATTTTCGTCCTCGAAAATTACCTGATGGAAATAGCTCTGGATACGCTTCTCGCATCCTGCTTTCCAACTCCCAGGTCACACTGCCTCCTGCAGCACCTCCCCACGCTACCTTCACCAAAGGTATTTCCTTCCCTCAGAGCTGTATCATCTTACGGTCCTCGATCCTCAACGGCATCGTCTCAACAGTAAGATTCTCCGGAATCTGAACATCATCTCTCTGAATCACATGAGATGGATCAGAAACATACTTTTGCAATTGCGACACATGAAACACATCATGTAAGTTTGACAACTCAGGCCGCAACGCCACCCTATAAGCCACAACACCAATTCTCTGCAAAATCTCATAAGGTCCAATGAACTTAGGATCCAGCTTCTTGGACTTCAATGCACGACCCACACCAGTCATCAGATTAATTCTTAGGAATACATGATCACCTACACAGAATTCCAACTCTTTCCTCCGATTATCATGATAACTTTTCTGCCTACTCTGAGACACTTTCATTTTCTCACGAATCATTTGAATTGTCTCAGTAGTCTGCTGTACAATTTCTGGTCCAAGCACCATATTCTCACCAGTTTCATACCAACACAGAGGAGTCCTACACCTCCTCCCATACAAAGCTTCAAACGGTGCCATTCCGATACTAGAATGGTAACTGTTATTGTACGTGAACTCAATCAATGGTAAATGAGTATCCCATGCACCACCCTTTTCTAACACACAAGCTCTCAACAAATCTTCAAGCGACTGAATAGTCCTCTCCGACTGACCATCAGTTTGCGGATGATAAGCTGAACTCAATTTCAACTTAGTTCCCAAAGCTTCCTGCAAGCTCTTCCAAAATTCCGAAGTAAACCGCAGATCTCTATCCGACACAATACTGGACGGAACACCATGCAACTTCACAATTACCCGAATGTAAATATCCGCCAGCTTCGTTAACGGAAAACTAATATTGAGCGACACAAAGTGTGTAGACTTCGTCAATCGATCCACAATCACCCATATAGCATCAAAACCTCTCGCCGTATTCGACAAACCTGTCACAAAATCCATAGTAATGCAATCCCATTTCCAAACCGGAATCTCTAATGGTTGCATAAATCCGGAAGGTCTCTGGTGTTCCACCTTCGACTTCTGACATGTCAAACAGGCATACACAAATTGAGCTATGCCTCTTTTCATACCAGACCACCAAAATAATTTCTTCAAATCATGATACATTTTCATAGCTCCCGGATGAATACTCAGGCTACTACGATGTCCTTTGCTCAAAATTGACTTTTTCAATTCTTCATCATCTGGTACACAAATCCTGCCTCTAAATCTCAACACACCTGTACTATCCAATTTAAAGTTACTATCGGAGTCACTTCCTACTCCAGGCATCAAATCTACCAATTTCACATCCAACTTCTGATTTTCTCTAATCATATCCAAGAAGTCATTATTTACCTGCAACATACCCAACATTACACTATCTGCAGTAGTCTCACAAACCATGCTCAAATCTCTAAACTGTCCAATTAACTCAATTTCTTTCACCATCAGAGCTGCCATATGAATTGCTTTCCTACTCAAAGCATCTGCAACTACATTGGCCTTTCCTGGATGATAACTCAAACTGAAGTCATAATCCTTCAAAAATTCCAACCATCTTCTCTGCCTCATATTCAGCTCTTTCTGATCAAACAGGTATCTCAGACTCTTATGATCACTAAACACTTCAAATCTTGAACCATATAAATAATGTCTCCAGATTTTCAACACAAAAACAACCGCAGCTAATTCAAGATCATGAGTCGGATAATTTCGCTCGTGCACTCTCAATTGCCGCGATGCATATGCTACTACTTTACCATTCTGCATCAGAACCCCGCCTAATCCCATCTTAGACGCATCACAGTACACCACAAACGGTTCACTCGGAGTCGGTAACACTAACACCGGTGCCGTAGTCAATCTCTTTTTCAACTCTTCAAAACATTCTTCACAAGCAGCATCCCATACAAAACTTGGTTCTTCCTCGTCAACTGAGTTAATGGCAACGCCAAATCAGAGAACCCTTCAATAAACCTGCGGTAATAACCGGCTAACCCCAAAAAGCTTCTAATCTCTGTCGCTGTCTTCGGCGGTTCCCACTGCAATACTGCACTTACTTTTGATGGATCCACCGCTATTCCATCTTCAGATATTACATGCCCCAAGAAACTTACTTTCTTCAACCAAAAGTCACACTTTGACAGTTTAGCAAATAATTTATTTTCCTTCAACACTTGCAAGGCAATTCTCAGATGTCCTGCATGCTCTTCATCAGATTTAGAATAAATTAATATATCATCAATAAACACTACAATGAACTGATCCAAGTAAGAATGGAAAATTCTGTTCATATACTCCATAAATACTCCCGGCGCATTAGTCACTCCAAACGGCATTACAACATATTCATAATGTCCATATCGAGTCCTAAAGGCAGTCTTCTGAATATCACCTTCTTTTACTCTTATCTGATGATAACCCGATCTTAAGTCGATCTTACTAAATACACGAGCTCCCACCAGCTGGTCCATCAAATCATCAATCCTAGGTAGAGGATACTTATTCTTAATAGTCATTTTATTCAATTGACGGTAATCGATGCACAGACGCATACTACCATCCTTCTTCTTCACCAACAACACTGGAGCTCCCCACGGCGATACACTTGGTCTAATAAACTTTCTATCCGACAATTCTCCAATCTGAGACTTCAACTCAGCCAATTCCACTGCAGACATCCTGTACGGCGCCATAGAAATAGGTCTCGTACCAGGAACAAGATCAATACCAAATTCTACTTCTCGCGTCGGAGGCAATTCCGTAATGTCGTCAGGAAACACTTCCGGAAATTCATTCACCACTGCTAATTCCTCCATTGGCACTTTGTTATCCACCGATAAAGTTGCAAATAAAGCAAACACTCTAGTTTCATCTTCCAACAAGGCCCTCAATTCTTTATTAGACAAAGAACTTGCCACAGGTTCCTCTTCAGGGGTCAGGAACAACAATTCCTTCCGAAAACAATCGATGTAGACTCGGTTGAACTCTAACCAGTTCATACCCAGAATAACATCCAACTTACCAAGTGGTAGACAAATCAGATCCACTCCAAATTCTCTACTGAAAATAGTCAGCGGACACTTCAGGCATACCAAAGAAGTAATCACTGAACCTATAGAGGGTGTCTCAATAGTCATCCGTCTCTCCAGAGTGGATGACACCAAACCTATCCTCTCCACACAATCTACAGAAATAAACGAGTGCGTTGCACCCGTATCAATAATAACAACCAAAGGAATATTATTGATAATACAAGTACCTCTGATAACACGCTCATCACTGGCAGCTTGAGTTCCTGCCAAGGCAAACACTTTTCCACCAGCCGAAGACGTTTGAGGCTTCTTCGGCTTCTCACAATGTGTACTGATATGACCCTTCTCACCACAGTTATAACATGTCGACATAGTTGCTCTGTAGTCAGCTATCACATGACCTGGTTTCCCACACTTAAAACATTTCTTGGCTTCATTAGGACAATTATTAGCACGGTGTCCCATACCACCGCACCGAAAACATTTCCCTTCAGCAGATGCTCTCCCATCTATAGGCTTCTTATCAACAACAGCTTTACGTTTTTCCTTATCAGCAACAACACTATAAGGAGTACCAATAAACCTCTGCTTACCCTTACGGTCATTAACAGCTTTGTAGTGCGCAATCCTTGCTCGGTTATCGTTATCATAGATTCTGCTCCTGCTTACCAGCTCAGGATAGCTCCTGATCTTCTGACAAGCAATCCCCAACTTAATCTATGGACGCAGTCCATTCTCAAACTTTAAGCACTTAGAGGTCATTGCCCCTTCCACATTATAGTGGGGACAATACTGCACCAGCTCCTCAAACTTGGCAGCATATTCTGCTACAGTCATACTACCCTGTTTCAGCTCTAAGAACTCAATTTCCTTAGCGCTTCAGATATCTTCCGGGAAATACTTCTCCAGAAAACCTTTCCGAACCACCTCCCAAGTAATGGCAGTTCCAGCAGCTTCCAACCTTTGGCGACTATTGTCCCACCAGGCTTCAGCCTCACCCTCCAGCATGTGAGTACCAAACCTCACCTTTTGTTCATCGCTACATTCCATAGTCCTGAAGATCTTTTCAATTGCCTTCAGCCACTTCTGAGCAGCTTCAGGGTCCAGAATTCCTCCTTCAAATGTTGGCGGCTTGTTGCTCTGAAACTGCGCCAAACTCCTGAATTAGGCATCTGCAGTTTGATTCTGATTAGCAACCGCCTGCGCCATTGCTTGCATAGCAGCAACCAATGCATCATCGTTCCTTCTTGCCATACTTCTCAAAAAGAACAACACCAGGTTAAAAGATATTCAACTACATCATAAAGGACAGACTCAACTCGACTCAACAACACTTGCCGGACGGACCGATCTGCTCTGATACCAATTGTAACACCCCACTTCCCAAAATCAATTAAATTAATAAACATCGTAAATAAACATCAGAGTATTTCTCCCCAGTGGGATATCACATAAAATCAACATTTCCTTTATAAAAGGTTTTCCTCCAAAATACAGCGGAATATTAAAAATATTAAAATCCAATAAAAGTTTGATACGTTCACAGGAAAATAAAATCTAAGTTCTTCAGAAAACAAATAAAAACGCCCAAGTCCCGTGCTACGTATCAGAGCATCCTAGACTCGACAGTCACACCATAATCCAAGCTAGCTAAGTACCTGGATTATCTGTACTTCCGGAGAAGCACAGACACAACAACAACAAAGGGGTGAGAAATCATGATCAAAAATATAATGGTAATGTAATACATGTAAATAAGGCAGTAAAACACACCAACACATCAATTATTCACCCCAACAACGCCATATAACGGGCCTACTGTTCAAAATACAATATAACATATTATAATACAAAAATGCAACTCAACACCATGCATGCGGTACCGACTCATTGGTTCATTCAATCGAACCTGGATAGATCACTTACGCTCCTCCTGAGACATGATCTATCCCCCACCATTCTCCACAAAGGAGTACGGATGAATCACTTATGCTCCTCCTGAGACATGATTCATCCCACCAAAACACCATGATATGCAAGGCACCAATGCATAACTATTATATTCTGGCACACTAAGTGCACACGATCCTCCTGATCATATCATCATACATCAATGCAAATGTATAGATATATTACACCAACACCATATAAATCAATCAGATGGTAAACAAATTCATACTATAACACCAGATATAACTACATCCCACCACTCGGGGATACTCGATCCTACTGATCACTACACACATATACATCAACTAATTGCTCACCAACAATATTAAGGGAAACGCGTGCCATCACCAAGTACACAAGTTAAATCCCACACTCATCATTTTCACACTGCAACAAGGCTAAAAGGATCACACGAGACCAACGCTCGAATCCAAAACATCACAAAAATTCATTTGGTTCTGCTACGTTCGCTGGCATTCGCCAGGCGAACTCTTCTGGCAAACCTTCGCTGGCATTCGCCAGACGAACCCTTCTGGCGAACCTTCGCTGGCATTCGCCAGGCGAAGTTCTTGTGTTTTTAGTCTGGGACTTAATTTCTGAATTATTCGCTGCCCCTTCGCCTCAGCTCGCCAGGCGAACTCTCGCCTCCCTTTGCCAGGCGAAGCTTCGCCAACATTCGCCAGGCGAAGCCCAACGAATGTTGGGATTCATCAGTTTCCTCATAATTTTGCAGTGCTATTCTAGGCCAAATTATGCCTATCATCTCAACTCAGATTCCCAGCCTATTCTAGTACCAATCTTGCCTATTACCGTAAACAATCGGTTTCTAATTCCTATTCCCAAATCATCACCTAAACACTTTATCGATACCTCAAAAGCCATACAGAACTTTCCCTAAAAACCGTAAAACACCCTATATGTCCTATATGTCAAATCAACCAAAAACAACAATTCATTAACGATTATTATACAATTAACAACATTCATCATCAATCATAACATATCAATATATATTATCATATATCGATCAATTTCCTACGGGGTTAAGGAATTCCCGACTACCCTATACATGTATAAACCTTTCCCAATCAAGTTTCTCCCCCTTACCTTATCAATTGGTTGATCGATAGAAATCCTCCTAGAATTGGTCTCTTGGCCTTCCCCTTTTCTCTTCCGTTCTTCGTTCCCTTTTTCCTTTGCTCTTTTTCCTTTCCTTCGTTCTTTTCTCTTCTCTCTTTTCTATCGCCCTTTTTCTCAATTTCTAAAATGTATCGTACCACTTTCCCCACCCCCTTCACATTCTATTTTCTTTATTAAATCTAATCCCAATTAATAAAATAACTTAATAAAATAATACAATATTATTATTAATGCTAATAATATTATAATACTATTAATAATAATAGTAATAATCATAATAATAATAATACTCATTATTAATAATAATAATAATAATACTAATGTCATTATTTCACCAAAATAATAATAATATTAATAATATTAACAAATATAATAAATATAATAATAATAATAATAATAATAATAACATCCCCACCAATGTTACTATTATTTTTATATTATTATATTTCACACCAAAATACCACCAATAGTCCTCCCACATTAGGGACACCCACCAAACATCGTCAAATACCCTCCCACCAAAGGGCACACCAACGTATAATTTTTAAAATAATAATAAAATGACTAAATAATTAAAATGGGTTTACAATAATTATTTCACCAATTCACATAAACATACACAACATGTTTATTTCACTAATTCACATAAACATACACAACATGTTTATTTCACCAATTCACATAAACACACACAACATGTTTATTTCACCAATTCACATAAACACACACAACATGTTTATTTCACCAATTCACATATAAGGATGATAAATGCAACTCATAGAGACCGACTCACGACTCTATGCAGATGCAAATGCGGTACCGACTCATTCAGCAGGTTCAATTGAAGAACCAAATGGAACCATCACTCGTTACCGAAGTAACTCCCCGTCGGGCCTACGATGTTCACCCATCGCTCACACCCCACATGGGCACACGATGTATCAGGATTGCTCACACCCCACACGGGCACACAATCCGATTGCTCACAACCCACAAGGGCACACAATCGTTCTGCAGATTCTCCATGGAATCAAATATAAACCATCGCTCACACCCTAAAAGGGCACACAATCATTTCTGCAGATCCTCCTAGGGATCAAAAATAAACTATTGCTCACACCCCACAAGGGTACACGAGGTTTCTGCAGATCCTACGCGGGATCAAGACATAAGAATGCAATCATGATACTTCACATGCAAAACGACTCCACACACTCTTGAAATGCATACATATTCACAAACATATATAATTACGCATTTCACCTCATACAAGTACGTACAACTTTATACATAATTGCCAAACAGCCACATTTCACACTTTCATACAACAATCACATATACATACCATATGACTCATATAAACTCATCAACTCTCACAAATCCTCATTTGGGATTATGGGTACATCGCTTATACCCCACTAGGAACAACATCTCAGTTATTCTACCCCGGTAATTACTATACTAGGAACAACACCTTGTCATTCTACCCCAGTGATTACTACACTAGGAACGACACCTTATCATTCTACCCCAGTGAGTAAGAATCTCGCACGTTTACATATTCTAAACATCATTATCACATTACCAAGCAATGCATTCAATTGCCAAAAGGCCATAATTCACAATCTAGGATTCACGCCATAAGCCTACCCACAACACGTCTCATCTCAATAATACACAAACTATTCATATTATATAAGGATTAACATAATTAAACCAAACAAATAACCATTGGATGGAAAAATACAAGAAAATAACATGCTGACATGCTCGCTATCTTGCTCGCCTAGCGAGTGTCGCTTCCGCGAAAATAAGGTGCCGGCAAAACAGAAGAGTCGCCACCTCTCGTTATTTATCCCTCAGAGCGGGAAAGGAAACGATCGGAAAAACCTGACGAAAAGGTATAAGACAAGGTCATTGCAACCGTTGTCTGGGTTCGGGAGTCGGTTACGCAAGGGGAAGGTATTAGCACCCCTCACGTCCATCGTACTCGATGGGATCCATGCTTGTTGTGTTTATCTGACGGGTTGATTTTATCTATCTACCTATCAAGGCTGGTCTGAAAAGAAAAGAAAATGACTCGGCAAAGCGTCGCACTTTATGCCTACGTATTCTCATCAGAGAATGAGAAATCAGAGTCAAAGTAGTTCGACTAACTACGGGTTACAGGGAAGGTGGCTCGCCAATACGTCAGTATTGTGCCTACATACTCTCAACAGGTATGAGAGATCAGAGCTTACGTAGTTCGGGATAATACGGATTACGGGAATTCAGATTCATCTGTTTTTTCGAGTAGGGTTAACAAACAATTCCAGCAGTTTGGTGTACGCAGCTCGACCCTTGGAGACTTAGGCGTTACCGTTTGCGGTAGAACTGGGAGTTAATGACACTCTTTTCTTCAAAAAAGCTTCCTTTGAATTATGGGCCCACGGGGCAAAAAAGGTTTGAAGTTTTTTTCTGTCTTTTATGAAAGAACTGTTTTTTATGTTTGTCTGTAGTTCGTACAACACTAGAGACTATGACCTGGGAGCGAATGTGTCGCATATCGTCCAAAGGCTGTATACTAAACATTCTAGACGATTGAGAGGAGGCCGCTCAATTATCATTACCCAAGTAGGTTAAGGCTCGTATCGCACTTATAATAACTTGCCTTTATTACGTTTTTTACTGTTGTTTGAGATGAGATGAGAGAACAAGCTCAACTAAAGGGGGGACTATCAAGTCCTAATGTTGTCATGCCAAGGATTCATCCTATGGTTGAAGTTTGAAACAGGGATCTCCTAGAAGTTATCATGCATAGGTTTCAACCTAAAGTTCTAATCATCACTTCCTTATCAAAGGAAGTGAGATTCCTGAGGGATCATGTCAATGATAAACAGAAACAGATAAAGCATCGGCTTAAATAGTAAACAGTAAACGACTGTAAAATGCATGCAATGCAAGTGAGGGAGGAAAGGTGTGTGGGGCATCAGCCTCCACAAACTCGTCTCGACCTCAAGCCAGATATGAATAACTGCAATCATAAAGAAAATAAAATGCCATCAAGCAAATCACAAACTACACAGGCAAGGGAGCAGAGCTCTACCGAATACCCGCAAGCAAAGCCATACAGTAAAAATACAAGCAGAGGGAGCAACTCAACCTCTAGTGCAATCATGCTCCTAGCTTAACACAATCTAAACATGAACTTATTCTAATGCATCAAGCAAATCACACAAGTCACATCAATACAGTTGCACATCAAGCAAACAGACAGGAAAAGAAAGCAAATCAACAGCTTCCCCAGCTTTACAGCAAAGCAATCTTCTGACAGCAGTTCAGTCCACAGTCTGTAAATGTTCTTCAAGGCTCTCATCTTCAATAGCAAGTATCAACTTGCTTCTTCAAGCTTTTAATGCATCAAACACAAGTATCCACTTGTTCTTCATCTTCTTCAAGCTTCAGCTCTCAATTTGATCTCCTTCACACAAGTGTCAACTTGTTCTTCTTGATCTTCAAGCTTCAGCTCCAATGGCAGTCTTCAAAAGGGAAGTGCAACCACTAGCATATTCAATCTTCTAGCGAGGAACTCCATCATTTAGCAAGGGAGAAAGATTCATCTAACAAGAGCAAGGTGGGGATAGGGGAAAGCAAAGTGAAGACCAAAGGTCACCTCTAAGCACTCCACTATCAAGGAAAGGAACCCTCAAAGATTCTACCAATTAGTGAGGAGCCAATCATCCTACCAAAGGAGGGATGGGGCCTTCACAATGGGACCTTACATCACAGGGAGGAATGGAAGTGATCAACACCTTCCATGTTTCATGAAGGAAGAAAATCTATTCTAAAGGATCTCCCTAAAACCCTAATCCTTAACCCTAAACAAACTACACCAAAGGGAGAGCAAACTTCAAGTCCAAGCTCCATCATGCATTCCATAGCAGCCTACACAAGTCTTCATCATCATCCAAGAGCAAGAGAAGCAAAACCCTAATCTAAGGGAGCTAAAGAAACCATTCTAGTTGAGTTAGCAAGTTAGGATCACCTAAAACCTAGTATTAAAGTTAATCCTAACTAAAATACTAGAACCAATTGTAAAATCCTAAAAAAATAACCATGGGAACCTAAGTCAATCATGACACTACCATGTTAATTCTAGAGATCAAATCCTCAAATAAGACCTAGAAATAAATTCCACACTACAAGGTACTAAACCTAAACCCTAAAAGGAAGCACCTAAAGTTTCCATCTAGAAACCACACCTAACTTCATCACAAAAATGTGAGAAAAATACTATGGGAGCATACATGTCTAAGCTAATCACACACAAAAAATAAAGCCAAAAATCATCACCAAGTGATCACACTAAAATCACCAAACAGAGGTATCAACCATGGCCACTTTATTAACACATAAAATGTAAAAAATGCACAAAAATTGAAAATGCATGATTTTCCTAATATTTTTATTCAAAAAAATTCTAGATTCAATCATGAATCAGAGGGAAAAAATCTGGAATTAATTGACTTATTTTTCTATTTTTCATGAATTGTTTTCAAACTAACATGAAATGCACAAAAATAATAAAACAATAAAAAGGGAAGATGAACAGAGGGTGTATTTAGCAACTCAATCCAACTAGTCTCGCTTGGGCCCATCACAAGAGGGGTGCACATAGCAACAGGGCGTGAGGCCCATCTGAACATCACTTC
This sequence comes from Lathyrus sativus, assembly GCA_963859935.3. NCBI lineage: Eukaryota > Viridiplantae > Streptophyta > Magnoliopsida > Fabales > Fabaceae > Lathyrus > Lathyrus sativus. The sequence goes on from OZ012737.1 coordinate 466,941,274, forward strand.
AGTTCAAACAAATAACCATATGAGGGGGTGTGTTGAGCAAGCAAATGCCTTGTAAATTCACATTGGGCTTGGAGATGGGGGTGAGGATAGCAACTCAATCCAAGGCTCAGGCGCTTCAATTCACTTGTATTCTCTTCAATTTTCAAACTAAAAAAAAAGCATGCACACTAAGATTCGAACCCACGCGTGTTTGGTTCACCCAACGAAGATTCACAAGCTTCAAATTCTGATAAGTAAAACACTGCGTTTTGGGGAGGGTATACGTGGCTCAACATACGCGTTAGGATGGATAGACTAAGTCAAGGTCTCAACACGAACGAACAGCCCATACTTCATCTTCTTCATTCAAACCCTGCAACTTCGCGCGCAGCCCACGGTCACCGCCGGTGACATCTCCGGTCACCCTGCACAACCCTAACTTCCTCTACACACATCCATTTGCCACGATCTTTACATGAAACTTGACCAGAATTTCACCAACAATTCATCCATAGCATTTATACACTCTAAAAACGTCTGAACTTGAAATCACAATCTCAACCGAAAATGGAATCCACCCTAAATTGTCTCTAAACATGCGATTAATCATCCTAAATCCAACTACACATCATCCTGATCCTAACCGCATATGAATTGCTATCTAACACTGCCTAAATTATGAGTAATTGCAAAATTCACCAACCTGTGTTCAAGCTTGTAACAGAGATGGTTCTTGCACTCTTAAACCTCTAAGAAAGTGCAGATTCACTCCAGGATGCTTGATGAGGGTAAAGAAATGCTCAATTGATCTTGATTCGCCCTTGAACTCCAAAATCAGATTTCAACTTCAAGCTTATTTCTTCACTTCTCTCCAATGGCTCCTCCATGAAAATGATCACCAGAACCTTCCAATTCAGTTGTAAATCCTTTTTATATTCTGTTTCAATGGATTAGAGGCCCAAACCAGGCTGTTGCACCCCAAAATTTGCCCAACCTTTTCTAACCTAGGTGTATGTTTCAATTGCATAATCATTTGCATTGTCATCATGTACATAGTGTATTCATCTGCATTGCATAGCATAGGCAAGCTATCTTAATTAGGGGATCAAGTGCTATTATCATATCAAGAGGCATATGCAAGGGTTTCATTCATATTCAAGACTACTCAGGTCATCAAGGAAGAATTTGAGCTTTGAAGAGCTGACAGGTTGATCAGTGAGTTCTCTCCTATCTTGAGGTTGTTTGGGAATTATCAGAGGAAGTGTGAGCTATGATACAAGAGCATTAGGTGTGCATGGATGTTATGAAGAGCCTAGATGATCATTTTGAAGAAGAGCCAAGTCATTAGAATGATTGCTAGAGTTGCAGTTGAAGACAGTCAACTAGGGTTTCATCTGGGTCAACCCTGGGTCAACCCTAGGTCAAATGATTGATTGAAAGACATTAAGGTCTATTGGAGAGATGTGGGGTTCATCATTTGACATGTAGATAAGGATATGGTGTTGTGCCAAGAAGAAATCAAGAGAAATCAAGGAGAAGAGGAGTTTCTAAATTAGGGTTTATGTGTAAAATCCCCTGAGTTAGGTCAAATTTCCAAGCAAGATAAGTAAAAATGCAAGCTTCAAATGGATCCTTGGTCAACATGAAACTTGTAGAGGATCTCAATACCTTTAATTTTAGTTGTGGAAGACATCAAGGAGATTTATAGAACTCAAGTTATGGTCCTTGCAAGTTACAGGTCATCTGAGGTATCTAAAATTTTGTCTGTGAAAGTTACTTGTCTTCCAAGCAACTGTTACCCCTCAAGGCGATTTCAAATGAATTTCTGGTAAACATAAGAGTTGTTCCTTATTGTCTTAGATTTCTAGAATGGTATGGTATGCCTTCATATGATTTGTGGAACTCTACTTATGGTCTTGGCAAGAAAAGGGTATTTTGGTCATCTGAGAGTTACAGGTCATTTCAAGCCTATGACCAAAACTCATACAAGGAAGCTTCAAATGAAAAACTTCACAACATCAAACTTGCTCCAAATGACATTTTGAGTCTATAAAAGTGACCATGAAAGTTTGGAAAGGCTCATAGCTCAAGGTTTCAAAATTGGTGAATTTAATGAATAAAAAATGACCTAAAATTGAGATTTTTCATAATTTGGCCAAATGGGATGAAATTATAGGTCATTTTGATTGAAAAAAATGTTTTAAGAACATTGGCAAAAGTGGATTTTTGAGTTTGGTTCAAGATTTAGAGGTTATGCTTGGTTACTTACAAAGGAAGTTACATAATCCAAATCCAAGGGAAAGTGTGCATGAGAAGTTTCTCCAAGGTTCTAGGACTTTCTAATTCCACCTATATATTGCATTGAGAGAATTCATGCCATGGTTGGTGATTCATTGTGCTCATAATACCAAGTTACACTTCAATCTTCCATTTTGCAAAAACCTCTCAAACTCCCTCAAATCTCTATCAATTTCCAAATTTCTTGATTTGATCATCATCAACATCTTTCATAGATCACAATTCCATCAGAATTTGGTTGGTTTGAAGAAGAACTCGTGCTGTTCAAGTTCATCTTCCAAGGAGCAAGAACTTTGTGATTGCAAGATTCAAGGAGTTTGCACAAGATCCATTGCATACAGAACTCAAGATCAAGCTCACTGATCAATCTCCAAGCATTGCAAGCAGTGTATTTGAAGAATTCCCCACCTGTTTTCATCATTTGCACCAGGTTGGTTTCTCATTCGAATTGCTTGATTTAGTTAGAATCATAGGGATTTGTTAGGTTAGAACTGTTAGGATAGGTTAGATGATGAAATTCACAAAGTTTGAGAAGGATCCATGGAGGTTGCCATTGGAGTGCACAATCTGTTGAGGTTTATAACATCAAGAATATTGCACTATAATCTTGGATCAATAGTTCATATTAATCAGCATAAGGTGTAGATCATGTTAGGGTAGAAATTAGCAAGAATTCTCATGGTTGATGACAGGTGAAAATGGTGGAGTCAGCATCTTCCACCTATCGGGTTTGAAGTTTGAGTGAGCTTTAGGGGAAACTATGGCCATGGCTGTGTAGAGGGAAGAGAATGGAGTGTTTTTGGTTTTTACATCGTGAGCTTTCATGGAGAATTGAGGGAGAACAGAATGATGGAAGGTTCGTGCATGGTGAGAAGATTTTCTGAAACCCTAGGGTTTCAAGGTTGAAGACAAACCCTGGGCCACACGATTAAGGGTTTAACCTTGACTTGGGATGTGATCTGATGGTCACGATTTAAAATGGAATTTGGAGGGAGAGACTGTGCACGGAACGCACCGTTTCATTAATATTCTCAGACTGGGCTTTGATTCTCTTGCTAATGCCACCCCCAAATGCAGGCCCAAACTAATTTGAACTGAAAACCTTGCTAACTGCACCGCTTCTTGTTTTTTTAATTTTTGTCATGTTTTCTGTTTGACTGGGCCCAGACGCGCTTGCTATGCGCGCCCCCCAGTCTGGGCCCATATTGTTTTTTAACTGATTTTAATTACTAGATGCACCCCATGTCCAATCTAATTCATATTATTTTCTTTCAATTTTTTTAATTCTTTGAAAATTCATAATAAATAGAAAAATGCTTATTTTTAATTGGTTGTTTTGGCATATTGTTCATAATTTTGTTAAGAGAATTATCATATAAAAAAATTACCATTTCATTTTATTTTCATATTTTTAGCATATTTTTCTTTTAAATGGGATTAAATAATGTTTAGTTTAATGCATGAATTTGTTGATTTTAGTTTTATTAGATGCTTTAACATTTTTGATCCATTCTTTTTAGGTTGATTAGCTTAGATCCTTATCTTGTATATAATTTAATTCATGATTTTAAGACTTAATTCTAGATGATTTGTTTAGGTGTGATTAGTGTGATCAAAACTAGGGTTTAGGAGATAACAGAGGAGAATTAAATCATTTCCCTTAGGAGTTGTAGATTGAATCTTTGGGGTATGGGACTATAGGGATTATGGGTAGTTAATAGATCCCTTAGAAATTACTAGGTTTCCCCTATTCTACTATTACTATCAGTATACTGCTTATATTTGTTTGACTGTGTGGTGTGCCCTCTCTAGGGTTATTTCATTTGTCTGTGTGGGGTATTGGGTTTGCTTGGGGACTGGGAGAGCTGAAGACTTTGATGATGAAGGCCATTGGAGATCAAAGAGAATGAAGACCAACTTTCCGAGTTGATGAGGAGTATCCTTTGCTGGCAGCTGTTGAGGAGAGTAGGGTTTAGGAGCTAGGCAGAGCTCTAGAGTAGAAAACTTGATTCACAAATATGGAAGGTCTTGTTTGCCTCCATCCTTTCTCTATGATTCAAAGTCTCTTCCAAATATCCACCTCCTTCCTTTGGAAGGATTAGTGAATTTATTTGAAAGATAGAACTTTTGAGAGAAAACTGTCTGTATAATGTTAACAGTTAATGAGCCACCCTTGGTAGGCAGTTTACTGTTTAACATTCATTCCCTCTTGTTGACTGATATCCATCTTGGAGATTGAGACTTGAAGAAAAGCCATTGCAGATTGAAGACTGATGATAAAGACTTTGCTTGAAGGCTGTGAAGATAAAGGCAGATGCTGATGAAGATTGCTTTGCTGTTTAGTTTTAGCTGTTTTATTTCTTGATGTATTGTGTGAATTTCCCTGACTGTATTGTTTGCTGTTTAACTTGCTGGGTTGAAAGTGAATTCTGTTCACTTTTGCCTATTGTTTTCTAGGTTCGAGGTTGAGTGGAACTCCCTTGCCTCGCTTGTATTGTTGCATCCATGCATTTTACTGCTTTATTGTATATATCTGCTGTTTCTGTTTTCGTCTATTCCCTTAGGATCTCTGTTTCTCTCTGCGCAAGAGAGGAGCATGATAGACATTAGGTCTCAACCCATGCATGATAACATTAGGGTAGATTTTATTCCCCTTTTTCACCACTAGGATTTGTAGAGTGTCATCTCTTCTTCCTTCAAAACGACAGAAAAACACTAATAAAGGTTATAACAGAGATTAATTCATTTCTTTCGTCAAAAGATTTGAACAAACATCAACCTTTTTGCAATAAGAAAACCCTTGTTTAAGGTGAGATTTTTCATAAAAGACACTGGAACAGCTTGTGTCGTGCGTAGCCCGAACTACGTTTGCTCTGATCTTCCATGCTGTGTGGAAGTACGTAGGCATAGGATGCGATATCCTAGCGAGCAACCTTCACCCATATTCCCCCGTAGTTAGGCGAACTATGTTGACTCTGATTTCTCGTTCCAGACGAGAATACGTAGGCATAAAGTGAGATGCTTTACCGAGTCATGTTTTATTTTTCTTTTCGGACCTCATCCTTTAGTTTAGATAGAAGTGTAATCCGTACAAACCAAGCAAGCGTGGATCCCATCGAGTACGATGGACGTGAGGGGTGCTAATACCTTCCCTTTGCGTAACCAACTCCCGAACCCGGGTTTTGGTTGCGATGACCATACCTTTCCCGTTTTTTGCGAGGTTTACTTCGAGCGTTTCCTTTCCCTCCGTTGGGATAAATAACGCACGGTGGCGACTCTTCTGTCAGCCGACGCCGATTTTCGCAGTAGCGCCACAGGCCCATTCATAAGTTTTTGATTTTCACTTTTCTTCCAAATTTCCAAAGTTGATATCCACCTTCAAGCCTTGCTCATACTCCAATTTCATTCCAAACCATACACTTAAGCCTTGTGGGATGTAATGAAATGGTTCTCTTCCTTTAATTTCCACATATGGAGTGTGTGAGGTGTGTTTCTTATTTGTGAAGCAACCTTCCAAATGGCCATGTTAAGCACTTCAAATCAAAAATGTAATAATTCCAAACTCTTTAGAACATCAATTCCATTCAAAATGATTACAAATTTGACTTGAAAACATGTTATTCTCAATTGTTTTAAATTTTCTCATCTTAATTTATTAAAATGGCTTTTATATGAACTTTCTTCCACCAATGCTTGATATGATCCACATCAATGGGCTATTTATGCTTAGAAAAGCTAAAAACATCATTTTGAACAACTTTAATGTTGAACAAAAATCCATTTGAGGCTTGCAAGATGGTGAAATTGACTTATGGTTCAAAATGACCTGTAATGTCCAAATACCCAAAATACCCTTGACTTGTCAAAGCCATAACTTGAGTTCTACAAATCCTATAAAGGACTTCTAGTACTCTATAGAAAGCTAAGAGAATAAGGAACAACATTCATGTTGACCAAAAGTTCATAGGAATCATCCTTCTAGGGAAACAGTTTCATGCAAGTTGGGTAACTTTCAAGCTCCAAATTCACATTCCTCAGATGACTTGTAACTTGTCTGGCTCATAACTTGAGTTATATAAACCCTATCAAGGACTTCTAGTACTAAAATTAAAGCTAAGATCATGCCCATACAACAATAATGTTGGGGTCAAGATAAGATGACAATCATATCTTGAGTTAAATGGCCTGGAAGTCAGGGGTCAAGCTAGGGGATTTTACATTGTCAAGTCTTAGAAACCCTAGCCTCAAACTTCTCAAACTCTTCAATCATGATAAGTTAACCTTGGAATCATCCTTAGAACATCTCAATGCATCAATCCATGATCACATGGATCTTGTATTAGGTCTCAACCTTCTTCAAATCATCAGTTGACTTAGGGTTGACCCAGTTAAACCATAGCTGCACCAATCATGGCTGAGGCTTCTTATTCTGGCACAATAACCTGTCTAGGCCTCAAAGTGATCTTCAACACTTCTCATGAGCTCTCTCAAGACCTCAAGTCTTACTTCATGGCTTCAGAATCATCTGATGGCTTCCCACAACTCTCAAGTTAGGAGACCTACACACTTGGCTTCAATCACTCTCTCTGAGGATCTTTTAACTTCTCTGACAAGGATATCAACCCTTGAACACTTGAATAACCTTCTTAGCTAGCCTCACAGTCTTGTATAGCTCTTGATTGGTAATCATACCTCTTAGTCTCCTGCATACATGTCAATGAAATGCAAATGATAATGCTAATGTGAATGAAATGAAACATAAGCTAGGTAAAGAAATGTTGGGCAAATTTTGGGGTGCAACAACAAGCTCCTAGCGAGTACTTGCTACCTATTCGCCTAGCGAACTAGCTCGCGAAGGAAAACAGAAGCCACTGACTTGGTTCGCTACCTCACTCGCTCAACGAAGGCCTAGCGAATGCTCGCCACCCCCTTCGCTACCAGCGAAGAACACCAAAACCATTCTGCCCAAGTCTGGGACCGTTCGCTACTGGCTTGCCACATCGAATGCCCAGCGAATGCTCGCGACTTGCTCGCCTAGCGAACTTGCTAGCGAGGGTCTGCGAACTCAGAATATCCCACTGTCCAAAATCCCGAAACTCCTCAAAATCCACCCGATTCAATTCCAACTCGTTCTAGTAGCCTTAGCCCAACATTCCTCGACTAAACTCTACCACTTATCCTCATTTTTAACCATTAAAACTCGGTTTCTACCGATTAAACTCATTTATGCCCTAGAATGGAAAATAAGGAAAAACAACCAAACAATCCATACATAATCACATACATTGGTAAGATACCAATATTTCACACCCTTACCTCGATTAATCGAAAGCTAGAAGTCGTTCTTGATGATTTCCAAGCTTTTACCTTTTTCTTCCTCTTTTCTCCTCTTCCTCTTTCTTCTTTCTTTCTATCCCTTTCCTTTTCTCTCTTCTTTCTTTTATATATCCTTCTCTTTTATTTCTCCTCAATATCTCATGTCTCAAAAATATCTATCAATTCCTTTTCTCACCAAAATATCTCATCTTATCATTAATTAGAGAATATCTAGTAAATCCACATTATTCTACCAAATAAAATAAATCAGTTAAATCCAATAATTCACTTAAATCAGATAAATCACACAAACCAATTAATTAGTACCATTAATCAGTTATTGAAAATTGGGCTGTTACAACTCTCCCCCACTTTAGGAATTTTCGTCCTTGAAAATGTTATCTGATTCGAATAACTCTGAATACAACTCTCGCATCTCAATCTATCAATTACTTCCACCAAAGGAATCCCTTTACCTCGAAGTTGCTTCTCGTTCACCAACCTGAACTAGCAATGTCTCCACAATCGGATTGTCTCTCACTTGCACACCATCCTTCTGAATCAGTGTACCTCCTCAACTTAGACACATGAACACATCATGCAATTCCACAAGTGACGGTGGTAAAATAGTCTAACATGCTATCTTCTCCACGCTTTCGATGCGCCACTCTGATACAAATCAATAAAGTACAGTGGGTACTTCCGAGACCTCAAGCTCGACCCACGCCAGTTACTATCGTAACTCTCAAAACATGTCCTTTCTTGGGTCCTTCCAGTTGCCTCTTGCACAATCTCAGGCCCGAGTACAACACTCTCGTCAGACACACATCAACTCAAAGGAGTCCTACACCCCTTACCAAACAAAGCCTCATACAATGTCATTCCGATATTAGAATGATACCGATTATCATAGGTAAACACAATTAACGATGATTAACTGTCCCATGATCCACCTTGGTCCAACACACAAGCTTTCCAACAAATTCTCTACATACTGGATAATCCTCTTTGTCTGTCCATTCCTTCCACGGACGCTAGTCAGAGTTTAACTACCACATGGCACCCAGAAGTGCCTGCAAACCTTTCCAAAATCTCGATGAAAAACTCAGATTCCCATCTAACAGAATGATTCATCCTTACTGGTAAGTAACGAGTTACTCTTGTTAATCCATTCTTAACCACCCAAATTGAATCATATCCCATCAAATTCTTCGGAAAACCCGTCATAAGATCCATGGGGACACTATCCCATGCCACTCAGAAATATTCAACAGTTGTATCAGGTCCAACAGTTTCTGATGTTCGCACTTCGACTTTCAACAAGTCTAATCAACATATACAACTTCAACCACTTCTCTCTCCATCTATGGTCACCAAGACGATTTCTCAAATTCGGTCATATCCTCACAGTACCTGGATGGATACTCAATTAATCTCAACATCCTTCTTCCAGGGTACTTTTATCCAACTCTCGCTATTGGAAACACAAACTTTATCACGACAACTCATGGTACCATTTCCATCAATCCAAAGATCAACTCTTCGACTCTTATCCATTAAATTCAATCAATTTATTAACTCAAATGAATTCCGACTCCCTCGGATCTCATCGGGAATACCAATAGTCAGTCTCAACATACAAAGCTCACCTCCATAAGAAGTCTCTTTGCATACCAAACTCATATCCCGAATTTGCTTCCTCAGTTCTAGCTCAATACCATCATCATCGGTATATATAGAAATTTCCCATTTGATATCTCAGCTACCACGTCGTCTCACCCGAATGGTAATTCAACCAAAACCATATTCCTTCAGAAGTTCCAATTATTTCCTCTGCCTCATATTTAACTTTTCTAAATCAAACAAACACCTTAAGCTCTTAAGGTTAGCAATCATCTCAAATCTCAACTAAACAATTGAGGCCTCCAAACTCCGGCACAGACACATAATAACCAATTCCAAATTACTTGTCAGATAATTCCCTTATGTACTTTGAGTTGCCTTAAAGCATAACCAAAACTCGCTGATGTTATACTTAACATATCTCCCAGTCATATCAACTAAACATTACGAAACACAACAAATAGTTATGTCGGATTTGGCCAAACCAATACACGAGTTGTTGACAGCTCTCCCGAAAACTCTTTAAACTTCTTCCTAGTGGCATATCACTACTCTTTCTCAAACACTGATAACTTAAGTCTCCTACGTTCAACATGATCCTCTATACTCTTCGAATATCCAAATATCATCGGTTACACAACTATTAACTCACTCAATTAAGTATGGAAAATCCCATACCAAACAGACACTCAATTTGTGAGTTATGGCGGAAACACAACCCACACTTCCCGTACTTACTATAACATCCAAACGTACTCCATCAAGAAATAACTTAATTCCATGTTACTACTTCACCATCATATAGAGCATTATAGCAACTTCCAACGCTTCTAATCCTGCGTCATTCCGAGTTACGGCTCTCCCATTACGACAAAATACGAAAACAACATTTCCACACTTAGAAGGCCATTTAAAACATCTTCAAATCTTGAAATGATTAGAGGTATAATCATACCAATATTGTATTCCACCTCTTACTTTCTTTAATAATCACTAGAAATCACCATCCACCCTTTATATACTCGACCTCATAAACTGTTGCCGTAGCACACACCAGACACAAGTCTCAAAATTACTCCATCAATTTAATTCCTTGGCTAACCAATTAAACATATAACATGGAGCTCTCAACATCGAACTAGTTTCCGTAACTAAGCCGACCACAACTCCACTTGACGTCCTGGCTGTGTATCACTACTTTTTCAGGACAACTTCCAGACAATCGCAACTAATCGGCAAACCACCAACCTTCCACTTTCGTTAATACACAAAATTCCCAAGTACTCGGCCTTACCCCAAACAATTCACTGCTCACGCCATCTAAGCTTGCAAGACACGTCTATCCCATCCAACACAGTCCCAACTACTATCAACAAGAGATTAAGGGTGATCAGTTCCTCAGTTTGTCAATAGACAGCTGAAATCATGATGGGGCATAAACCATGTTTACCAAACTATAAGAGCGTTCAACCACACACTGAGCTACAACTCCACACTTGTAGCATCCTGGAGAAGCACAACTTTCTCCCCCACTTGAATCATTCCCACTACTGCAGACAAGGTTTAGAACAACAAATGCGTATCAACAGTGTTTTTACACACATGTCGCATACAAGGTAACAAACAACATTAGACAACTTGGCCGGATGGACCGACCTGCTCTGATACCACTTATGTAACACCCTTCTAAATCCCACGAAAAATATAAGCATAGTTAGAGTAAAATTAACATGCATTCACAAAGGGCGTCACACATACACCTCCAAATTACTAAAAAACCATCTGTCATGCTCATTAACACTGAAATAAATAATCATACTTTACAAAAGTTCATTTGCATGTAGCAGCGGATTCATTTATATCACAATTTTTCATAAAAGAAATATTTGTGTTTATCACATAAATCAACATCACTTAGGCACCAAGGCCAACATCACAATATACATCTGAAACGTAACCCAAACGATCCCAGTGTTACATGACCAGAGCACGACTCGACCCAATACAATTAAATCACTAAACAACTACACCAATAGCGACCTTGCAATTACGAGCAGTACTACACCTTGATACCTGCACGATGTCATGTAGGACATCATTCCAGCCGAAGGGTGAGAAATATTATCATAATAACAATGCATATAATCATATATAAATGCACAAGCACAGGATACATATATATTCCACATTTTCTCACCACAATTCATTATAATCGTCATATATGTCATAATATATGTTTACCTAATTAAGCACATTCATCAATCATACTTTTTCAAGTCATGTCCTTTCCACATAAACATTTACAATGATAATTATTTCACCAACTCACATAAACATACACAACATGTTTATTTCACCAATTCACATAAACACACACAACATGTTTATTTCACCAATTCACATAAACACACACAACATGTTTATTTCACCAATTCACATATAAGGATGATAAATGCAACTCATAGAAACTGACTCACGACTCTATGCAGATGCAAATGCGGTACCGACTCATTCAGCAGGTTCAATTGAAGAACCAAATGGAACCATCACTCGTTACCGAAGTAACTCCCTGTCGGGCCTACGATGTTCACCCATCGCTCACACCCCACATGGGCACACGATGTATCAGGATTTCTCACACCCCACACGGGGACACAATCCGATTGCCCACACCCCACAAGGGCACACAATCGTTCTGCAGATTCTCCATGGAATCAAATATAAACCATCGCTCACACCCTAAAAGGGCACATAATCATTTCTGCAGATCCTCCTAGGGATCAAAAATAAACCATTGCTCACACCCCACAAGGGTACACGAGGTTTCTGCAGATCCTACGCGGGATCAAGACATAAGAATGCAATCATGATGCTTCACATGCAAAACGACTCCGCACACTCTTGAAATGCATACATAATCACAAACATATATAATTACACATTTCACCTCATACAAGTACATACAACTTTACACATAATTGCCAAACAGCCACATCTCACACTTTCATATAATAATCACATATACATACCATATGACTCATAAACTCATTAACTCTCACAAATCCTCATTTGGGATTATGGGTACATCGCTTATACCCCACCAGGAACAACATCTGGAGAGAGTTCTGTGGTTGGACCTGAGATAGTCCAGCAGACTACCGATAAGATTAAGATGATTCAAGAGAAGATGAAGATTTCTCAGAGCCGTCAGAAGAGTTATCATGACAATAGGAGGAAGGCACTTGAATTTCAAGAGGGAGATCATGTGTTTCTTCGAGTTACTCCTATAACTGGTGTTGGTAGGGCATTGAAGTCACGTAAGTTGACGCCGCGTTTTATTGGTCCTTATCAGATTTTGCAGAAGATAGGGGAGGTATCCTATCGTGTCGCTTTGCCGACGTCGCTTGCTAATCTTCATGACGTGTGTCGCTACTGCGAAAATCGGCGCCGGCTGAACAGAAGAGTCGCCACCGTGCGTTATTTATCCCAACAAAGGGAAAGGAAACGCTCGAAGTAAACCTACCGCAAAGACGGGAAAGGAATGGTCATCGCAACCAAATCCTGGATTCGGGAGTCGGTTACGCAAGGGGAAGGTATTAGCACCCCTCACGTCCGTCGTACTCGACGGGATCCACGCTTGTTTTCTGGTATGGATTGTTATTCTATCTACTCTACAGGTCAAGGGTTAAAAGAAAATAAAATGACTCAGCAAAGTATCGCACTTTATGCCTACGTATTCCCGTCTGGAACGAGAAATCAGAGTCAACGTAGTTCGCCTACCTACTGGAAAGGAGGGGAAGGTTGCTCGCTAGGATACGCATCATATGCCTACGTACTTTCATACAACATGAAAGATCAGAGCAAACGTAGTTCGGGCCACGTACGACACAAGTTTGTCTTGATTGTTTTTATCCTTCTGAAAAAGGTTTTCTCCTGCTTACAGGTCCAAGCGGACAAAAATGACACTTTTGATTGGTTTACAGTCTTTTACGCAAGAAGTATTTTTTAGTGTGTTTGCAATCTCTGACGCACTAGAGACTATGATTTGAGAGTGACTACGTCGTATGTCACCCTAAGGGTAACACACTAAGCAATCAGATTACTGAAGAGTGACCCTCCAACAACCTTTTCTCAAATAGCTTAAGGCTCGTAACGTACGACATCGATTAACCTTATTACCGTGTTTTTGAATTTATTCTGAGATGAGAAGAGAAAGGAGCTCTAAAAAGCCTATGGTTTAAAAGGGAATCAAAATCTACCCTAATGTTGTCATGCATGGATGAAAGCCTAATGTCTGTCATATTTCTCTCTTGCACAGAGAGAAACAAAGATCCTAAGGGATAAACGGAAAAGCAACAACATATATACAGTAAAGCGGTAAAATGCATGAATGCAGCAGTGCAAGAGAGGCAAGAGAGTCCCACTCAACCTCGAACCTAGAAAACAATAGGCAAAAGTGAACAAAATTCACTTTAAACCTAACAGGGTAATTATCAAACAATACAGTCAAGAAACTCAAACAATACATCAACAGCTCTAAACAGCACCAACAACTCTAAGCTGCAAAATCTGATAGAAACAGCAACAAGTCACCAACACCTTCAATCAAGGTCTTCATCCATCTACAAACTTCAAATAAGCATCCAATCTTCAAGAGAAACAGCAAGCTATCACAAGCAGAAACTCTAAACAGTAGACAACATCAAACAGCTAAGCAGCAGTAAGTCCTACTTCAAACAGTTGCACAGCTCTGACAGCACCAACTCCTTCTTCTAACATTCTTCAAGGCAATGAAATTCATCTTCAATCTTCAAGGGATTCTTCTTTCTTCAAGACAAGCTCTCCCAGATGAGAATTGATTTATCAGAATAAATTGAATGTCAAACAGTTCATTGACGACCAAAGGAAGTCTATAAACAGTTGACATTGAAACAGACTGTTTCCCTCAAAGTTCTACCTCTAAGGTAAGGCCACTGATTCCTCCTAAGGAGGGAGGTGAATACCATAGAGGTACTTTATGTCGTAGAGAGGAATGGAAGCAAAGGAAGCTATCCATGTTTATGAAAGAATTTCTATTCTAAGGCTCTACCTATACCCTATGTCCTATGGTCTTCAAGCAACTCTAAGCAAGCCAAGAAATCTTCATCAAGCTTTGATTTTGATCTGCAATCTTCATCTTTAATCCTTTCCAAGCTCCACAAGCTCTAACTAAGCCCACACCCCAAGCAAAAGCCCAAAAAGCCCACACAACAAAATAAACCCCAAAAATGGGCAAACCAAACAATCACACAATTGGAAAATATACTAAAAAATAGTAATATAATATTTACAGGTCTAATATTAATTCTAAGGGAAATACTATATCTACCCTACATACCCCATAGGTCCCATACTCTAATTCAATCTAAAAACCCAAAATAAAATGTTCAAGTGCACCTATGTTGTGTATAAACCCTAATCTAACTATCTTAATATCATCTAATCAAAACTAATCAAAACCCAATTATAAAATCATGGAATAAATCCAGGGGGGAGCTCAAGTTTATATCTAATTACTCTAAAAAGAATAGCACTAAAATATAAAGGGAGCTAGCTAAACAAAAATCTACAAAATTATGTACCAACTAAATGCAATAAAAAACAACTAAATGTAAAATATTCACAAAAAATAAAGAAAATACCTAAACTAATATTTTTATTTATTTACAATTTTCTTGAAACCATTATCAACATGTGGCAAAGATTCCCATGTCAAAATAACTCTTTTTCAATTTTATATGATTTTTCAAAGTTGTAAAGAAAAATGAATTAAATGAATTTAAAAAAGAAAATACTTTGGTGCAGATAGCAAGATATTATAACACAAAACACATATGGGCCAGGCAGGGGGGGGGGGGCGCGTAACAAAATTCACTAAGCCCAATTAAACTTCAGAAAGTGAAACGAAAATCCAAAGAAAAATGAAAAAATAATGGTGCAGGAAGCAAGAGAATCAAGAACAATCTAGTGGGCTTGTCTACTGGGGGTGGGAACAGCAAAAATAACTTAAGCCCAATGCTTCACTTAAATGAAACGACTGTGTATTGGTATTTCAGCAAAAACCTTCACAAACTGAGACTTAATCTCATCCACACGATTCCATTTTAAGTCAACAGTCAGCGCACATCCAATGGTCCAGCTTCATCTTCTCCATTTAAAATGTTCTTGGAGCCAAACTCCATTGATGAATGCTTATGAACACCTTTCAGCCTCCACTCGAACATCATCAATTCTTGATCAAAATTCACAAAATAAAACCCTAACATGCTCTATTTTTCACCCTGATTCCATCTATGACATTGAAATCCATTGATATAGTCTCTAACTCTAAACACAATTCCATCTCCAAGATTTGGTCCAACATCAATTGTCATCAATCATCAAATTAAGTGTCCCAACCTCTTCATCACCTAACACTGATCAATTATAACCAAAAACCTAAGGCTCTACCTCCATATCCATCACGTTCTTGATCTCAACAGAAATTACACCACTATGTCAATCATCACCAAATGGCTTCAAACTGTCCAGAAAGATTCATCTAACCACATACTATGCTTCTAACCTAAAGATTCATGCCAATTCTAACTAAATCGAGCCATGGTTTGAAAGTTACTAACCTGATGAAATGATGAAAACAGATGGTAGAAACCTTCAAATCAGGGCTTGCAAATCTCCAGATTCCTTCAAGATGACATTTGCTTACTTCTGTATGCACTAGATTCTCCTCTAACAGCTTGAATCCTTGAAACAAAATTTCAGTTGCAGGTGTGAAAGTTCAACTTCAAGAACTTGATTCAACCATGGATTCACTCTGATTTTGATCTCTACACACTCAGTGATGATTATAGAATTGAATGAAATCAAGAACTTGGATTGATTGTAAAGAAAATAGAGAACTCGATTATGATTTGCAATGGAAGAAGATGAAGTTCAATCTTTCTTCTCTGCACCAAATGACACCCAACCCCTATTCTGATCAGTTACAATGGCTTTATAGAGGATGTTAGAAACTTCTAGAGAGTGCTGGAATGATCCTATGAGAAATTGGATATCTCATGCCATGATATTATCCTTTAATGAGTTCAAAAAACCAATTGGAGTTTGGTCTGTTATAGCACATGAATAAGGCTTGAATTTCTCTCCAAATGAGAAATAGAATGTGCTTGGATAGTTCCTTGCATTGTAATCCACTCCTAGCTTGATTTGGCAAGTGTAACTTCTTATATAAGTAACCAATGATAAGTCCAATTTCTTGACCTCAAATTCAAAATACAATGATGTCAATGATTTCAAAATGTGTTTTACCTTCAATTTGGTATATCACATGATGCATTTTAGCCTTGGATCAAAAAAATCCAAATTTGGTCACTTGAAAATGGACTTTTACCTTCCATATTTGGTCAATTTTATCATTTTGAGTTCCATGCATTTCCAAGCTATCATGACCTCTTACCTAGACTCAAAACATCATTTTGAGCAAGTTTGATGTTGAACATTTTTTCATTTGAAGTTTGCAAGTAGGAGTTTTAGGCATATGCTTGAAATGACCTATAATCTTACTTTCCCAAAATACCCCTGGCTTGTCAAGAGCATAAGTAGAGTTCCACAAATCAGAATGAGGCATACCATACCTTTCTAGAAAGCTAAGATCATGAGGAACAACTTTATTTTTTTACCAAAAATCCATTTGAAAACTCCTTGTGGGGCAAAAGTTTCTTGGAAGTCAAGTAACTTTCACAGAAAAATTTCAGTGTCCTCAGATGACCTGTAACTTGCAAGAACCATAACTTGAGTTCTATATATCTCCTCGATGCCTTCCACCACTCAAATTAAAGGTCTTGAGATTCTCTACAAGTTTCATGTTGGCAAAAGATCCATTTGAGACTTTTATTTTGAATTATTTTGCTTGGAAGTTTGACCTAAATCAGGGAATCTCACACAGAACCCCTAATTTAGAAACTTCTCTTCTTCCTGATTTCTTTTGATTTCTCCTTGGCACAACACCACATCCCTATCCACATATCAAATGATGAATCCCTCATCCTTCAAATAGGCCTTGATGCCCCTCAATCAAGCATTAAACCTAGGGTTGACCTAGGGTTGACCCAGATGAAACCTAGTTGACTGTCTTCAACTGTAGCTCTTGTAACCACACCAATAACTTGTCTTACTCTCAAAATGACCCTCTAGGTCTTTCCTGATGTCTACACACATTCCACGCCTCAGTGCATAGCTCACAACCTCTTTGATGATCTTCAAATACTCCCCAGATAGGATATAAATCCACTGCTTGATCTATTAACTTCTCAAAGCTTCACCTTATTTCTTGGTGACTTGAATAGGATTGAACTTGAATAAAAACCTTTTGGGTATACTCCTTGAGATGAAAATAGCACTTGATCCCTTGTTGGATGGCTGACCCATGCTATGCTATGCAAATGAATGAACTATGTATATGATCTACTGTGCAAATGATAAAGCTATGAAAACACAAATCAGGTAAAATAAGTTGGTCAAATTTCAGGGTGCAACAGCTGCCCCTATTCAAACGGCTTGGACCCGACTGGGTGAAACACCTGGAGCCTTCAGACAATCGAGGTACGAGACAGTTGAATACCAATAAACCCGGAAATTTTCCAACTGCAAAAATAAATTGCGAAATAAACTGCACCACTCCTTGGGGAACACTATCTACAAATCGGATTTCAACACTATCTTGTCAATACTGGAATAAACTTAGTGACTTTACTGGGAGAAGTAATTTTGTCGTATATAAGAATGCCATTCTGTCTTGTCATGGGACACATACTATGTTCCTTACGGGGAAATCATTCGTCTAGATACTGAGGAGTTCATCCGCCTATCCTTCACGGGAAACATGCATCAATTTAGTAACACTTCATCCGCCTATCCAATACGGGGACACTATTCTGTTTACATCACAGGAAAATTTTCTTCTGCCCATCACACAGGGAAATTACACTTCTGCCCATCACACAGGAAAATTACACTTCTGCCCATCACACAGGAAAATTTTCTTCTGCCCATCACACAGGGAAATTACACTTCTGCCCATCACACAGGAAAATTACACTTCTGCCCATCACACAGGAAAATTACACTTCTGCCCATCACACAGGAAAATTACCCTTCTGCCCATCACACAGGAAAATTTTCTTCTGCCCATCACACAGGAAAATTTTCTTCTGCCCATCACACAGGAAAATCTTCTTTTTCCCATCACGCAGGAAAATCTTCTTCTGCCCATCACACAGGAAAATTTTCTTCTGCCCATCACACAGGAAAATCACACTTCTGCCCATCACACAGGAAAATTACACTTCTCGGACATAGCTTCTTTGCCTATTCTTTGCATTAGCTAACTCGGCTGGGGATATTCCAAAAATAATTGTCAAACACTCGTCTAGATAACAAGTAGCTACTTCTGAACTTTGATTTTATGAAAACCTGAAACGCTGCCGCAACAACAAACCTGAAGAAACATTCCGCTGGCCGGATACAATACCGCCTCAATTGGCAACTTTGTGGGAAAATAAGAAACTGAGCTATGTCATCACACGTCTCCCGGCGAGACCTCGATTGTCTGGTAATATCTGAGCTTTTAAAGCTCCATACTCCTATTGAGAACCACACCTAAAAGCAAAAGGTCAACCAACCTGATCTATGTTTCAAAATGCGTATGTTTGATAATGGCGTAATGCTCCATACAACATGGAAATGCTACGCATGTTTTTTTTGGCGGATGCAAATATGACACTATATGCCGATGCAAATGCAGGCTCGAACTGCTGGGATAGCTCTAACAAGCTTGCTTCATCAATCTTGGCCGTCGAGGACAAATATCACCCTGCTGGGGAGTGAACGGGTATCACGAAGTATTCCGGAAAAATAAATGCCAGGACACACAACCAACTCCGTCGGGGAGAGTTTTAACCTTCGAGTTCCACTGGGAGGAAAGAAAACACTTGCTGAAAAGAGAGAACTCCGCTGGGGACGAAATGACTCTCTTGGGGAGAATAAATGACCCTACTGGGAAGGGAATCTCTGCTGGGGAGAGTAGACTGTTTGGGTACAGCTCGCAAGTTTGGAAATATTAATCTTCTGAGGCTACACAACTCTGCTCGAGATATGGAATCCTTTTGGGGGACACCACACTGTCTGAATACAGCCTACGATCTTGGAATCACCAAACTCGACTGAGGGTAAACGACTCTGCTGGAGAATGTCCTTCGGATAGGCTGCGACTAGCTGGGGAATTTGATCCTTCTTCAGTAAGGAACATTGTCATCTCAGCTTCAGGAAATGAAGCGCGACCTGCATGGGGGTTCACTTCACATAATGATCAAGTCTTTTCGTTACGAGCCTCTGGTTAGGGCTGCAATCTTCCGATCGTCCACTTCGTATGGTCAAGCACCCTGCAACACCACAAACGAGACAAGACAAGTCTATACAACCAAATCTATTCAGGTTAGCGTTAGTGACATCATTTTCAGTCAATTCGAAGTTTTAGCAATTATTGGCAAGGGCCAGCAACGTTATGCACTTGCTAGTTTTGTTAAACATTGGCGCTTTTCACATACAAAACAGTAAAGAACAAGCATCACATACTGAATAACATGTTTTATTAATTGGGCCCCTGAATGGGCAGAGTTTTGTACACTGGATGTAACTCCTGAAAAGAGGAAGTTACACACAACAACTATACAAGTATGTACAGGGAGCATAAATATAGTGACAACTCAAATTTACACATATGTCGGCAACGTGATGCAGACGAACATCATGAGCTGATCCTCCTATGACTCGCCTGACTTTGGCGCTTTCCCGGTATTCAAACTTTTGAAGAGATTGTATCTGATAATCGACCTCTCAGGTATATTCTCCTGCACCAATATCCACCGTAGTATCAAATTCGGACCGCAGTCATTTGCTTTTTTAAATCCCTAACTTTTGCGTGAACCGCCTGTCGCTACTGCGAAAATCGGCGCCGGCTGAACAGAAGAGTCGCCACCGCGCGTTATTTATCCCAACGGAGGGAAAGCAAACGCTCGAGGTAAACCTACCGCAAAACGGGGAAAGGAATGGTCATCGCAACCAAATCCTGGATTCGGGAGTCGGTTACGCAAGGGGAAGGTATTAGCATCCCTCACGTCCGTCGTACTCGACGGGATCCACGCTTGTTTTCTGGTACGAATTGTTATTCTATCTATTCTACAGGTCTGGGGTTAAGAGAAAAGAAAGTGACTCGGCAAAGTATCGCACTTTATGCCTACGTATTCCCGTCTGGAACGAGAAATCAGAGTCAACGTAGTTCGCCTACTTACGGGAAAGGAGGGGAAGGTTGCTCGCCAGGATATCGCATCCTATGCCTACGTACTTTCATACAACATGAAAGATCAGAGCAAACGTAGTTCGGGACACGTACGACACAAGCCTGTCTTGATCGTTTTTATCTCCTTCTGAAAAGGGTTTTCTCCTGATTACGCGTCCAAGCGGACAAAAATGACGTTTTGATGGGTTTACAGTCTTTTATGCAAGAACTGTTTTTTTATTGTGTTTGAAATGTTTATTTGTGTTTTTCTGATTGTTTTGAGAAAGAAGAGAAACAACAACTCTAAAACCTATGGTTGAAAAGGGGATCAAAGTCTACCCTAATGTTATCATGCATGGGTTAAGGCCTAATGTCTATCATGTTCCTCTCTTGCGCAGAGAGAAACAGAGATCCTAAGGGGATAGACGGAAACAGAAACAACAGATACAATAAAACAGTAAAATATGCATGAATGCAACAATACAAACGAGGCAAGGGAGTCCCACTCAACCTCGAACCTAGAAAACAACGGGCAAAGTGAAATAACTTCACTTCAACCTAACAGGTCAATTAGCAAGCAATACAGTCAGGGAAACTCAAACAATACATCAAAGACTTATAAACAGCAAAAATAAACAGCAAGCAGCAACCCTGCACAGCAAGCTCCATCATCTTCTATCTTCAAGTCATCTTCAAACATCTACAAGCTTCAAGCAAGCATCAATCTTCATCTTCACAGCCTTCAAGCAAGGTCTCTATCTTCAATCTTTCAGGGCTTTTCTTCAAGTCCCACTCTCCAAGATGAGTAGCAGTTAACAAGATGAAATGGATGTTAAACCATCAGTTGCCTACCAAGGGTGGCCTACTGACTGTTAACATGATACAAACAGTTTTCTCTCAAAAGTTCTATCTTTTAAATACATTCACTAATCCTTCCAAAGGAAGGAGGTGAATATTTAAAAGAGACTTTGAATCATGGAGAAATAATGGAGGCAAACAAGACCTTCCATGTTTGTGAATCAAGTTTCTATTCTAGAGCTCTACCTAGCTCCTAGATCCTATAATCTCCAATAGCTGCAAGCAAGATGCACTCTTCATCAACTCTTGAAATTGAACTTCAC
Source organism: Lathyrus sativus (assembly GCA_963859935.3). Taxonomy (NCBI): domain Eukaryota; kingdom Viridiplantae; phylum Streptophyta; class Magnoliopsida; order Fabales; family Fabaceae; genus Lathyrus; species Lathyrus sativus. Next base: position 466,962,985 of record OZ012737.1, read on the forward strand.
TCCTTTTGTCTTCAATGGCTTCCTCAGCAAAGTCTTTAACTCAACCCCATGCCCCAAGCAAGCCCAATAACCCACACAATCAAACAATAACCCTAGAAAGGGCACACCATACAATCAATCAAATACAAAAATATACTAAAAATATTAATACAATGGGGAAAATTCTACTATTTTTTCTAAGGGATCTATTATGCTTACCCTTAATACCCCTATAGTCCCAGGTCCTAATTCAGTCTAAAAACCCAGAAGAAAATTGTTTCAATACACCTATGTTATGTTCAAAACCCTAATTGACTAGCCTAAGAGTTTCTAACTAAACTACCTAAAATGAAGTCCTAGAAAATGTGGTGTAAAAAACCAGGGGCACCTAATATCCATATCTAGTTGTACTAAAAAGAATGGGGTGAAAATCCTCAAGGAAACTCTTAAACTAAATTCAACAAATGATAGCATCAACTAAAAGAATTTAAAAAGCAATTAAATGTAAAAATATGAAAAAATATGAAAATGAAGTAAAATGACAATTTTATGCTTTCATATTTTTCTTGACATAAAATAGAAAATGGGAAAAAAAGTCTCATTAAAAAATAGTCATTTTTCATTTTTATATGAATTTTTAAAGTTAAATGAAATTTGGAATGAAATTAAATTGAGAAATGATGAGGGGGTGCCTAAAGTACTAATATTCAGTTATTATTTGATTTGGGCTCAGAAGGTGGGGTGTAAGGAGTAAGCACGTTAGGCCCAGTTTGTTATTCAGAAAACTAATTAAAATGCAAGAAAAAAAAACAGAAACGCGGTGCAAATAGCATCTAATTATAGTTCAAAGTGTGATTGGGCTTGGACAGGGGGTGGCGTTAGCAATGGTCATTAAAAGCCCAAGCTGGGAACTTTAATGAAACGCAGTGTCTTGTACGCTCAGAATTCCCTCCAAATCTCGTTTCAAATCGCAGCCGTCCGATGGCTTCTCAAGTCAATCTTCAAACGCATGATCTGACGGCTATCCTTTCGTCTTCTTCATTAAGAAGGTTAGGGTTTTTAGAATCCATTGACATGCAAGCTTCATGCAACAGAATTCCACTCCTTCGTTCTCCTTCATCTCTTGACCAAATGCCCCGATACAAAAACCAAATGTGTTCTATTTTTCGCGTAGAATACAACCATGGCGTTAGTTTGCATTAAAACTCTCTCTATCGTGCCAACCGAACAGTATAACCTTGCACTCTCAAAATTTCATCAGGTTTTGATCATCACCAAACTCACCAATCTTTGCACAATAATAATCTTCATGTTATACTGATTAAGACTAGCCAATTATCCAAGATTCTAACAACTTAATCACTATGTTCTATGCCCAAACAGATTTCATGCTCACATGTCAACCTTCACCAAATCTTGCTAAAGTCTCCAAAATCAATCATCTAACCACCTAAACCATGTTTGACCTAACAAATCTACCTCATGCTACCTAATTCGAGCCAATTTGTGAGAAAAACTAACTTGGTAAGAAGTTGAAAACGGATGGTGATTCCTTTCACTTCAAAGCCTACAATGCTCCAAGATCACTCACTTGACTATGCTCTTGATTCTGTATGCAATAATTCGTGCTCAAACTACCTGGATCACCCTAACCAATTCTTCTTGCACTTGAAGAAGAGAAAGTTACATAGCACGATTCAGGCAGTTTCCTCTTCAGATCTTGCTTGTAATCGACTCAGTGATGATTATTGAATGGGATTGAATCACAAAATTGAAGAGGTAGTGGAGAATTGAGAGAATTCGAAGGTAATTGCAAGAGAGCAAAATGGAATGAAATTCTGAATTTTCCACCAAATAAAAGCCCAACCATGCTTTAGATCATCTCTAGTGTTTATATAGATGAGGATAGAAAGTTCTGGAAGATGCTAGATTGATCCCATGAGAAATGGTGTATATCATTGCATGAGAATTTGAAAAATGCAAGTTGAAAAATCAGCTCATGAAAACATTGTTGAAGCAGCCCAAAATACCTTGAATTTCTCTTTTCATGACAATTAGAGAGTGTAGGAACCATCCCTTGCCTTGCACCTTGGTCCTAGCTTGATTTGGCAAGTGTATCTTCTTTTACAAGTAACTTATGATAACTCCAATTTCTTGACCTCAAACCAAAAAACTAATATTTACAATGATCTTAAAATGCAATTTACCTTCAAAATGGTTGGTCATATGCTTGGTTTTGCTTTTGTACCAAAAAATCACAATTTTGGTCATTTAAAAAGGTACTTTTCCCTTTATAATTGGTCAATTTTTCAATTCTAGGCTATGAGCATTTCCAACTTGCCACAACCACTTTTATAGACTCAAAATGTCATTTGGAGCAAGTTTTATGTTGACCATTTCTTCATTTGAAATTTGGAAATAGGAGTTTTGGGCATATGCTTGAAATGACCTGTAATTCCACTTTCCCAAAATACCCCTGGCTTGCCAAGATCATAAGTAGAGCTCTACAAATCAGATGAAGGCATACTATACCTTTCTAGAAAGCTAAGATCATGAGGAACAACTTTCATATTGGCCAAAAATCCATTTGAACATTCCTTGTGGGGTAAAAGTTGCTTGGAAGTCAAGTAACTTTCACAGACAAATTTCAGTGTCCTCAGATGACCTGTAACTTGCAAGAACCATAACTTTCAGTTCTTGCAATCACACCAATGACTGGTCTCACTTTCAAAAGGACCCTCTAGGCCTTCCATGATGTCAATTCATAGCTCACAACTTCTCTGATGATCCTCACATATCCTCAAAATAGGAGAGAAACCCACTGCTTGGTCCACTAACTTCTCAAGCTTCAATTTCTTTCTGATGACTTGGATAGGCTTGAATTTGAATAAGAACCTCTTGATAGGCCCATAGAGATAAGAATGGCACTTGGTCCCTTGTTGGATGGCTTGCCCATGCTATGCTATGCAGATGAATTAATTATGTACATGACCTAATATGCAAATGCTAAAGCTATGAGACATAAAATCAGGTGAAATAAGTTGAGCAAATTTTAGGGTGCAACAGCTGCCCCTATTCAAGCGACTTGGACCCGACTGGGTGAAATGCCCGGAGCCTTCAGACATTCGAGGTACAAGACGGTTGAATACTAAGAACCCGGAAATTTGCCAACCGCAGAAATAAACTGCACAACTGTTTGGGGAACATTATCTACAAATCTAATTTCAACATTATCTTGTCAATACTGGAATGAACTTATTGCCTTCAGTGGGAGAAGTACTTCTGTCAACAAAACATGACCCTGCCAACGATACAGGAAAATCACTCTGTCACCACTACAGAAAAATAACACCGTCATCGCTACGAGAAATAACACCGCCACCACTGCGGGAAGATAACACCGCCACCACTGCGGGAAGATAACACCGCCATCACTACAGGAAGTACTCTATCAAATACAGGAAAATAACTCCGCCATCGCTACGGGGAATAACTCCGCCACCACTACGGGAAAATAACATCGCCATCGCTACGGGAAATACTCTGTCAAATACAGGAAAATAACTCCGCCTCTGCTACGGGAAATACTCTGTCAAATACAGGAAATAACTCCGCCTCTGCTACGGGAAATACTCTGTCAAATACAGGAAATAACTCCGCCTTTGCTACGGGAAATACTCTGTCAAATACAGGAAATAACTCCGCCTCTGCTACGGGAAATACTCTGTCAAATACAGGAAATAACTCCGCCTCTGCTACGGGAAATACTCTGTCAAATACATGAAATAACTCCGCCTCTGCTACGGGAAATACTCTGTCAAATACAGGAAATAACTCCGCCTATGCTACGGGAAATACTCTGTCAAATACAGGAAATAACTCCGCCTCTGCTACGGGAAATACTCTGTCAAATACAGGAAATAACTCCGCCTCTGCTACGGGAAATACTCTGTCAAATACAGGAAATAACTCCGCCTCTGCTACGGGAAATACTCTGTCAAATACAGGAAATAACTCCGCCTCTGCTACAGGAAATACTCTGTCAAATACAGGAAATAACTCCGCCTCTGCTACGGGAAATACTCTGTCAAATACAGGAAGTAACTCCGCCTCTGCTACGGGTACACACTGTCGCTACTGCGAAAATCGGCGCCGGCTGAACAGAAGAGTCGCCACCGTGCGTTATTTATCCCAACGGAGGGAAAGGAAACGCTCGAGGTAAACCTACCGCAAAGACGGGAAAAGGTATGGTCATCGCAACCAAAACCTGGATTCGGGAGTCGGTTACGCAAGGGGAAGGGATTAGCACCCCTCACGTCCGTCGTACTCGACGGGATCCACGCTTGTTTTCTGATATGGATTGTTATTCTATCTACTCTACAGGTCAGGGGTTAAAAGAAAAGAAAATGACTCGGCAAAGTATCGCACTTTATGCCTACGTATTCCCGTCTGGAACGAGAAATCAGAGTCAACGTAGTTCGCCTACCTACGGGAAAGGAGGGGAAGGTTGCTCGCTAGGATATCGCATCCTATGCCTACGTACTTTCATACGGCATGAAAGATCAGAGCAAACGTAGTTCGGGCCACGTACGGCACAAGTCTGTTTTGATTGATTTTATTCCTTCTGAAAAAGGTTTTTTCTGATTACAGGTCCAAGCAGACAAAAATGAAGTTTTGATGAGTTCACATTCTTTTATGGAAGAAGTGTCTTTTATTGTGTTTGAAATATTTATTGTGTTTTTCTGTTTGTTTTGAGAAAGAAGAGACAGAACTCTAACCTATGGTTGCAAAGGGAATCACACTAACCTAATGTTATCATGCATGGGTTAAGACCTAATGTCTATCATGCTCCTCTCTTGCGCAGAGAGAAACAGAGATCCTAAGGGAATAGACGGAAACAGAAACAATAGCAATATATACAGTAAAGCAGTAAAATGCCTGGATGCAACAATACAAGCGAGGCAAGGGAGTCCCACTCAACCTTGAACCTAGAAAACAATAGGCAAAAGTGAACATGATTCACTTTCAACCCAACAGGTTAAACAGCAAGCAATACAGTCAAGAAAACCAATCAATACATCAGAAATGAATAACAACAGGAAAATAAACAGCCACAACAACTCTGCATCAACACCTGTCTTCAAGTCATCATCAAACAGCTACAAGCTTCAGGCAAGCATCAATCTCCATCTCCACAACCTTCAAACAAGGGCTTTGATTATCAGTCTTCCATCTGCAATGGCTTTTCTTCAAGTCTCAATCTCCAAGATGAATATCAGTCAGCAAGATGAAATGAATGTTAAACAGTAAACTGCCTACCAAAGGTGGCTCATTAACTGTTAACATTATACAGACAGTTTTCTCTCAAAAGTTCTATCTTTCAAATATATTCACTGATCCTTCCAAAGGAAGGAGGTGGATATTTGAAAGAGACTTTGAATCATAGAGAAAGAATAGATGCAGACAAGGCATTCCATATTTGTGAATCAAGCTACTATTCTAGGGCTCTGCCTAATCTCTAAGTCCTATACTCCTCAACAGCTGCCAGCACAGAATCTCTTCATCAACTCTGGAAGTTGGTCTTCAATCTCTGGATCTCCAATGGCTTCATCATCACAAGTCTTCAGCTCTCCCAATCCCCAAGCAAACCCAATACCCACACAGACAAATCATAATCCCCAGAGAGGGCACACCACACCAGTCAAGCAAATATGGACAGTAATGATAGCAGTAGGGGAATCTTAATATTTTCTGAGGGATCTAATAACTACCCATAGTCCCTATAGTCCCATACCCCAAAAATTCAATCTCTAAATCCTAAGGGAAATGAACTAATTCACCTATGTTATCACCTAAACCCTAGTTTTGTTCATGTTATTCACATCTAATCAAATCACTTAAAATTAAGTCCTAAAAATATGAACTAAATTTTATATACAAGATAAAAGTCTAAACTAACCAACCTAAAAATAATGGAGTAAAAATGGTAAAGCATTTAAGCAAACCAAAATTAACAAATTCATGCACTAAACAAACCATTATTTAAACCTATTTAATAGAAAAATATGCTAAAAATACTAAAATAAAATGAAATATTAATTTTTTTGTATGATATTTTTCTTGACAAAATTATGAATAATGTGCAAAAAGAACCAATGAAAACCATGCATTTTTCTATTTTTTATGATTTTTTAAAGAAATGAAAATTTTTAAAAGAAAATAAAATGAGAATTAATTGAAATGGGGTGCAGAAAGTAGATGAAATCAGTTAAAATACCAAACTGGGCCCAGACTGGGGGGCGCGCATAGCAAGCGCGTCTGGGCCCATATGCATCAGAAAATTCAATCAAAAATAAAAAACTCAGAACGGTGCCAATAGCAATTAATCTAGTTATAATTGGGATTGGGCTTGTCTGGGGGTGGCAAAAGCAAGCAATTCCAAAGCCCATCAGCTGGATTTAAATGAAACGGTGCGTTGCACCATTTGAATTCTCCCTCCGTCTCCATCTTTTAATCGCGTCCGTTGGATTAGTCCCCCAGTCAAATGTCAATGCCTGATCGTGTGGCCAGAAGGTTGTCTTCAACCTTAGAAACCCTAGGGTTTCTGAAACTCCCTTCACCATGCATGCATCTTCGAGCTCTCTGTTCTCCATCAATTGTCCATGAAATTACATGCTATGAAAAGCAAACTTGGTCCATTTTCTTCCCTTTACACAACCATAACAATATCTCATTCTAAAACTCACTCCACAATAGAACCCGATGAGCATAACAGTCTAAATCCATGACTATCACCTGTGATCAAACCTCCCAATTCTCTCTAATTCTTGCCCTAAACTAATCCACATCTTATGCTGATCATTATGAGCTAACTATTCAAGATTATAGCGCCATAACCTATGAGTTACAAGCTTCAACAGTTTGTGCACACCATGATCAATCTTCACAAAACTTCTTCAAACTCACCAAAACCAGTCATCTAACCTATCCTAACATTCTTATGCTAACAAATCACCATGATTCCTCCTAAAACAGGCAATTCGAATGAAGATACCAACCTGGTGTGATGGTGAAAACAGGTGATGAATCCTCTTGATCCAATGCTTGAAATGAGTGGAAAATGATCAGGGAACTTGTTCTTGAGTTCTGTATGCAACAAATCTTGCTCCAATGCTTTGAATCTCACAATTCCAAATTTCTTGCTTCTTGGATGATGGAAGTGTATGGCACGAATCCTCCTCAATTCTACCAAATGCTTGTGTGAATTATGATCTATGAATGATGGTGATGAAGATCAGATCAAGAAAAAAGGAGATTGATAGAGATTTGAGAGAGTTTGAATTGATTTTGCAAATTGGAAGAAAGGTATGAAACTTGGTGTTATGAGCAATGTGATTCAACAACCATGGCATGGAGTTCTTCAATCCAATATATACATGAGTTTAGAAAGTCCTAGAAGTTTGGAGAAGCTTCCCATGCACTCTTTCCTTGCATTTTGGATTATGTAACTTTCATTGTAAGTAACCATGCATAACTCCTAATTCTTGAACCAAACTCAAAATTCCACTTTTTCCAATGTTCTCAAAATGATTTTTCCAATCAAAATGACCTATAATTTCACCTCATTTGGCCAAAGTATGAAAAATCTCATTTTTAGGTCATTTTTTATTCATTAAATCCACCAATTTTGAAACTTTGAGCTATGAGCCTTTCCAATCTTTCATGGTCACATTTCTAGACTCAAAATGTCATTTGGAGCAAGTTTGATGTTGTGAAGGTTTTCATTTGAAGCTTCCTTGTATGAGTTTTGGGCATAGGCTTGAAATGACCTGTAATTCTCAGATGACCAAAATACCCTTTGCTTGCCAAGACCATAAGTAGAGTTCCACAAATCACATGAAGGCATACTATACCATTATAGAAAGCTAAGACAATTAGGAACAACTCTTATGTTGACCAGAAATTCATTTGAAATCTCCTTGAGGGGTAAAAATTTCTTGGAAGTCAAGTCACTTTCACAGACAAAATTTCAGATACCTCAGATGACCTGTAACTTGCAAGGACCATGAATTGAGTTCTATAAATCTCCTTGATGTCTTCCACCACTAAAATTAAAGGTCTTGAGATCCTCTACAAGTTTCATGTTTGCCAAGGATCCATTTGAAGCTTTCATTTTGACTTATCTTGCTTGGAAATTTGACCTAAACTAGGGGATTTTACACAGAAACCCTAATTTAGAAACTCCTCTTCTCCTTGATTTCTCCTGATTTCTTCTTGACATATCACCATATCCTTCTCTAAATGTCAAATGATGAACCCCACATCTCTCAAATAGACCTTGATGCCTTTCAATCAGTCAATTGACCTAAAGTTGACCCAGGGTTGGCCCAGATGAAACCCTAGTTGACTGTCTTCAACTGCAATTCTTATGATCACATTAATAACTTGTCTCTTTTCCCAAATGACTTTCTAAGTCTCCCATGATGTCTAGATGCTCTCCATGCTTAGCCCACAGCTCACAATTTCTTTGATGATCCTCAGATACCCTCAGATAGGAGATAGATGCCCTGCTTGACCCATTGACTTCTCAGCTTTCAAATTTTTCATGATGACTTGAATGAGATTGAATTTGAATAATAACCTCTTGATAGGCTCATAGAGATGAGAATGATGATTGGTCCCTGCTGGATGATTTGCTATGCTATGCTATGCAGATGATTTGGCTATATACATGACTCTATATGCAAATGCTAATGATATTGAAACATAACCCAGTGACTAAGGTTGAGCAAATTTTAGGGTGCAACAGCTGCCCCTATTCAAGCGACTTGGACCCGATTGGGTGAAGAGCGGGCGAACTTCAAACATTCGAGGTACGAGACGGTTGAATACTAGGAACCCGGAAATTTGCCAACCGCAGAAATAAACTACGCCACTGCTTGGGGATTATTTCATCAGCCTGAAAAGCTTCTATCATTGCAAGAATAAAACTTTGCTTGTCCACGTTAGGACTCCATCTGCTGTCAACACGAAGAAATTTCAACTAACCCTGTCCACGCTAGGACTCCACCTGCTGTTAACCCGGAAAAATCTCAGCAACTTCGCTAGGGATGGCTCGTCTGCCTCTCATCAGAAGTAAATCGTCCACGTCAGGAATAAATTATTCCATGTTAGGAATAACACCGTCCACGTAAGGAATAACACCGTTCACGTAAGGACTAAGACTTCGTCTGGATCTGTCCACGTCAGGACTAAACTTCCTAGGCTATGAATACATCGTCCACGTTAGGACTCACCCTTCCACGTTAGGAATAAACTCTTTTGTACCTGTCCACGTCAGGACTAAATTCTTCCACGTCAGGAATAAAATCTTTCCACATTAGGAATACATGTCCCCGTCAGGACCCACCTTTCCACGTAAGGAATATATCGCTTTTCCACGTAAGGAATCAATCTTTTTCCACGTAAGGAATACCGCCTTTGTTCCACGTAAGGAATCACAATCTCGATCTGTCCATGTAAGGACTCCCACTTGATATGTCCACGTAAGGACTCAATCTTTCCACGTAAGGAATCATTCTTTCCACGTAAGGAATAACTCTCTTCCTGCTTTGTCCACGTAAGGACTCCAATTTTTCCACGTAAGGAAACCGTATCTTCTTGATTTGTCCATGTCAGGACTCACCTCTTGACTTGCTGAGGCAATAAAACCTTGTCCACATCAGGACTCATGCACCTTCTGAAGAGATAAACTTATCCACGTCAGGACTTGCGCGTCTTCGACTTGCTGGGGAAATAAGACTTGTCCACGTCAGGACTCTCACTTTGCCAACAACACGAAGAAGGATAAATTTGTCCACGTCAGGACTCTCGTATCTTGTCATCACGAAGAATTATAAACCTTGTCCACGTCAGGACGCCCATCTCACCATTACGAATAAAGATATCTGCTGGAAATAAATTGTCCACGTCAGGACACCAACACGAAGAGTAATCAACTTTGTCCACGTCACATTCAATCAATATCACGAAATCCCACCTGTCCACGTTAGGACCAACACATATTGTTAACTCGAGGAAATGTCCGCGTCAGGACTCTACATTCCATAAATTCTGAGTGATCGAACCTGTCCACGTTAGGACTAGCACCTCTTATCAACCATGGGGAAATAAATCTGTCCACGTTAGGACACCCATTTCTCTAGCACGAAGAAATCCCGTTGATATGGGAATAAATTGTCCGCGTCAGGACTCCTTGCTCCATTGATCCCAACCCCCAAACTTCTTAGCACTGACGTGACAGCGACTTTGAGGCGGACTCTATTGGGGATATCTGGAAACCACACTAATGGACGCCTGTTCTGATAACCGGCAGCAGCCTCTGAAATTCTGATTCATGAAACCCTTCGCTAACAAATAACTCTGCTTGGGAATGAAGAGAAATTTCGCCTACTAACTCTGGCGGGGAGAACACGAGAAATTCACAAATAACTCTGTTCGGAGACAAAGAGAACTTTATCATGATAACTCTGTGGGGAATAGTGCCAAAGCTGACATCTCATTGAATGTCTCACGTCGAGACCTCGAATGTTTGGTGATTTATTGGAGCAAGAACTCCTTCTATCTGCAAGATAACAATACCTGAAACAAACGGTTAGCCCACCTGGTTTATGCTTCAAAAATGCGTATGTTTGATAATGACGCAATGCTCCACTCGACATGGAAATGCTACGTGCTTTTGTTTGGTAGATGTAAGTATGACCCTATATGCCAATGCAGATGCAGACTCGACTGCTGGGTACAGAAACTGCTTCAGCAAAATAAATGCTGAAGGTAATGCCAACTCCGCTGGGGATAGCCAGGTGCTACAGAACTATTCCAGCAAAATAAATGCTGGAAGAGTGAAGTCGACTCAGCTGGGAAATTGGGAACTTAAACCAAACACCTCATTGAAGTAACACTCTGCTGGGGAATACAACTCTGCTGGAGAATAGCAGATGCGCCTGTTATGATTGGAATTCTGCTGAAGAGTGAACTGATATCACACGGTATTCTGACAAAATAAATGCCAGGACGCGCAACCGACTCTGCCGGGGAGAGTCTTAATCTTCGAGTTCCACTGAGTGGAATGCAAATACTTGCTGAAAAGAGAACTCCACCGGGGATGGAACGATTTTCTTGGGGAAAATCAACTGACTCCGCTGGGAGAGTAAATGATCCTGCGGGGAAAGGTAAACTGTCTGAATACAGCTCACGAGTTGGAAATGTTAATCTTCTGAGGCTAAACCACTCCGCTCGAGATGGGAATCCTTTGGGGGGACACCACACTGTCTGAATACAGCCTTCGATCTGGGAATCGTCGCTTCTGCTAATGGATAAACGACTTGGCTGGAGAATGTCCTTTGGAATAACCTACGACTAGCTGGGGAATTCGATCCTTCTTCAGGAAGAACATGCATGACCTGCATGGGGGTCGAGTCTTTCGTTACTGCAATCTTTTGATCGTCCTCGTCACACGGCTATGAACCCTGCAACAACACAAACAAGACAAAACAAGTCTACGCAACCAAATCTATTCAGGTTAGCGTTAGCGACCTTATTTTCAGTTAATTCAGAGTTTTAGCAATTGCTGGCAAGGGCCAGTGACGTTATGCACATGCTAGTTTCATCAAACTTTAGGCGTTTATCATGCACAAAACAGTAAAGAGACAGCGTCGAATACTGAATAACATATCTTATTGATTGGGCCCCTGAATGGGCGGAGTTTTGTACACGGGATGTAACTCCTGAAAAGAGGAAGCTACGCACAACAAATATACAAGTGCGCACAAGAAGCATAAATATATTGACAAATTAAATTTGTACACATGTCGGCAACGGGATGCAGATGAACATCACGAACTGATCCTCCTATGACTCGCCCGACTCAAATGCTTTCCCGGTCTCCACACTTCCGAAGAGATCGTATCTGATAATCGACCCCTTTGAGTATATTCTCCCGCACCAATGCTCAATGCAGTATCGAATTCGGACCGCAGTCATTTGCTTTTTAAATCCCTAACTTTTGCGTGAACCGCCCTTTACGGGTTTTCAGTTCACCGGGATACCCTTTTTTTGCCGAAGCCGCCCAGTGTAGGTTTTCAACTTCGCGGGTGTACATTTTTTCATTTTATCCCTAACTTTTGCCCGAACCTTTCATTCTGTTTTTGGTTCGCCAGGATGCCCCATTTTTGCCTGGACTCTCTTTTTCTGTCCAGCGGGTCAATTTTAAGCAAAGTATTTTTTAACTGCGTCCGAATTCACAGGCGACGTAAAGTCTTCACCGTCCATGGTGGACAACAACAACGCTCCTCCTGAAAAGACTTTTCTGACAACGTATGGCCCTTCGTAGTTAGGGGTCCACTTGCCCCTGTGATCTGCCTGTGGTGGGAGAATCCTTTTCAGCACAAGGTCGCCCGTCTGAAAGCTCCGCGGATGTATCTTCTTATCATACGCTTTCTTCATTCGGCTTTGGTACAAACGACCGTATGCTAGAGAAGCTAGCCTCTTCTCATCCATTAAACTCAGTTGGTTCAACCTGTCTTTCACCCATTCTGCCTCATCTAGTTGAACGTCTCGTAATACCCTCAGAGAAGGGATCTCAACTTCCAATGGTAGTACTGCTTCCATTCCGTATACCAACGAGAACGGGGTTGCCCCGGTTGATGTGCGTACCGTCGTACGATAACCATGCAAAGCGAAGGGTAGCATCTCATGCCAATCCTTATAGGTCACCACCATCTTCTGCACGATCTTCTAGATATTCTTATTGGCCGCTTCAACAACGCCATTCATCTTGGGTCGGTAAGGGGAGGAGTTGTGATGCTCGATCTTAAAATTCTGACAGAGTTCCTTCATCATTTTGTTATTCAGGTTTGAACCGTTGTCAGTGATTATCCGCTCGGGGATCCCATATCTGCAAATGATATCTCTCTTGACGAATCTGGCCACCACCTGCTTAGTTACATTTGCATAAGACGCCGCTTCCACCCACTTGGTGAAATAATCGATTGCTACCAGAATGAACCGGTGTCCGTTAGAAGCCGTCGGCTCGATCTTTCCAATCATATCGATTCCCTACATCGAGAATGGCCATGGCGATGACATCACATTCAGAGGACTCGGAGGCACATGGATCTTATCAGTATATATTTGGCACTTGTGACACCTCTTTGCAAACTTGAAACAATCAGTTTCCATAGTCAGCCAAAAGTAACCTGCCCGCAGCAGCTTTCTCGTCATAGCATGCCCACTAGCATGCGTACCAAAGGTACCCTCATGTATTTCCTCCATGAGCAGCTTCGCCTCTTTTTCGTCTACGCAACGCAACAGCACCAAGTTGTGGTTTCTTCTGTACAAGACACCATCCGGATTCAAATAGAAATTACCCGCTAATCTCCTGAGAGTCTTCTGATCTTGACTGGATGCCCCAGCCGGATACTCTTTATTCTTCAGGAAATTAAGGATATCAAAATACCACGGTTTATCATCGGATGCCTCGTCAATAGAAAACACAAAGGCAGGCCTGTCAAGCCGAGAGATAATGATTCTGGGAGCCTCGTTCCAGAAGTTGACTTTGTACATGGAAGACAGTGTGACGAGGGCGTCAGCCATTTGATTCTCCGCTCTCGGTACATGATGCAATTCAACCTTGTCGAAGAAAGGCAACAATCTCCTTGCATAATTCATGTAACGTATCAAGTTGGGCTGGCGTGTCTCCCATTCCCCTTTGATTTGATTCACCACCAGAGCTGAGTCTCCGTATACGTCTAGATGTTTGATTCGCAAATCAATGGCTTCTTCAAGCCCCATTATACAAGCTTCGTATTCGGCCTCATTATTGGTAACTGCAAAGGTCAATCGAGCAGTAAACGGGATGTGCGACCCGTGTGGAGTAGTGATGATTGCCCCTATTCCGTTACCGTAAGCGTTCACAGCTCCGTCAAATATCATCTTCCATTTGGAACCCAACTCTGGTCCTTCGTCTGGCAACGGTTCCTCACAATCTTTCATCTTTAGGTACATGATATCCTCGTCAGGAAAATCAAACCTCATCGATTGGTAATCCTCAATAGGCTGTTCAGCCAGATACTCTGATAACACGCTCCCCTTTATAGCCTTCTGTGACACATACTGGATGTCGTATTCGGTCAAAACCATCTGCCAACGGGCAATTCTCCCTGATAGCGCCTGCTTTTCGAATACATATTTGATAGGATCCATCTTCGAGATGAGCATGGTTGTATGATTCAGCATGTATTGCCTCAAACGCTTGGCGGCCCAGGCTAGCGCGCAACAAGTTTTCTCAAGCATTGAATATCGAGATTCACAATCTGTAAATTTCTTACTCAAGTAATAGATCGCATGCTCTTTTCTTCCTGTCTCGTCGTGTTGACCGAGAACACAACCCATGCTTCCCTCAAGAACTGTCAAATACATAATCAAGGGTCTCTCTGCCACTGGGGGTATCAAAATAGGAGGCTCCTGCAAATACTGCTTTATTTTATCGAACGCCTTTTGACAATTTTCGTTCCACGTTACAGCTTGATCTTTCTTCAACAGCTTGAACAATGGTTCACACGTAGCAGTTAGGTGAGATATGAACCGAGCGATGTAGTTCAATCTCCCTAAAAACCCGCGCACCTCTTTCTCTGTTTTAGGCGTCGACATCTCTTGAATGGCTTTTATTTTTGCAGGATCGACCTCTATTCCTTTTTCGCTTACGATAAACCCCAGCAGTTTACCCGATCTCACCCGAAGGTGCATTTGTTAGGGTTCAGTCTCAGCCTGAACTTCCTAAGCCTTTTAAATAACTTCAGCAGATTCACCAGATGCTCTTCCTCCGTCTGGGATTTAGCAATCATATCGTCAACATAAACTTCGATCTCCTTATGCATCATGTCATGAAAGAGAGTCGTCATTGCACGCTGATACGTTGCCCCAGCATTCTTCAAACCGAAGGGCATCACTTTATAACAAAATGTTCCCCAAGGCGTTATGAAAGTAGTCTTCTCCATATCCTTTGGCGCCATTTTAATCTGATTATAGCCCGAGAAACCATCCATGAAGGAGAATACGGAGTATTGAGCAGTATTGTCAACTAGCACGTCGATATGAGGAAGCGGAAAATCGTCTTTCGGGCTCGCTTTATTCAAGTCCCTATAATCCACACACATTCGAACCTTGCCATCTTTCTTTGGCACTAGTACGATGTTAGCAACCCATGAGGGATATTTTGTCACAGCCAGGAAACCAGCGTCCCACTGTTTCTGAACCTCTTCTTTAATCTTCACTGCCATATCGGGCCTAGTTCTGTGAAGCTTTTGCTTGACTGGCGGGCATTCTTCCTTCAGTGGCAGACGGTGCACAACCATATCTGTATCGAGCCCTGGCATATCCTCATACGACCAAGCGAACACATCATTATACTCTCTGAGCATTTCCACCAGTCTTCGCTTGATATCGCCCTGCAGCGCGGCTCCGATACGAATATTCTTCTCAACCCCTTCCGACCCCAAATTGATAATTTCGATGACCTCTTCGTGAGGCAGAATGACTCTCTCCTCTTACTTCACCAACCAAGATAATTCTTCGGGAACGTCACTATCTTCGACAATCTCCTCCTCGGCCTGAAATACCGGGTGCTCAAAGTCGGGACGAGTCATAGGTGGTTCAAGGATGTCATATGAAAATGTTATCCTGCAAAAAGAATGGTTAAATGCTTCAAAATGCGTATACAACGAATAACCACGTTGCCATTTTATTGAAAAGTACAAGACAAGAAAAACAGAGATCGCAATATTTGCACATGAAAAACGCCTTTTATTTAATGATAAACACGCCATGTTCATAACAGCACAACCCTAAGCAAATCCTGATGCCCCGGGCAAGACACCAGATTGTTCAACAATTAATAAAACAAAGCATTACTGTTTAAGTGTCACAGGAACAAGCTCCTGAATAGACCAGTTGCACAATCCCTGTCCTGGCGTGCTTGGCTGAATCCAGGCATCCATATCACAGTCGCTGTCTCCTTCATCAGACTCCGAAGCAGCATTGATGGTCTCATGACATACTCCACTGGCAGAGATGGTTATTGGCCCTTTGAAACGAGGTGCTCCCACGGCAGGTGTTGATGACGACGGTTGGTATCCTAGCCCCAAGCGGTCCATCTTCACAGGAATATCCAGCACTTTGCCCCAGCCCTTGGTCTCACCAGCCTCTACAAGAGCTTGGGCTTCTTTATACGAAGAGACGGCTACCTCCGACACTTTGCTCGGCCCGGGACCTTTGTCCTTGATACGCAACCCTTCAAACGCCTGGCAGGGCGTTTCATGAATCTCTCCATCGACCTCGACATACTTAAATGACGACAGATGGCTGACCAGGATATCTTCTTCTCCACACACGGTGACCACGCTGTCTCCGACCATATATTTCAACTTTTGATGCAGGGTAGACGTGACTGCCCCAGCCCCATGAATCCAGGGTCTTCCGAGCAGGCAGCTATATGCAGGCTGGATGTCCATGATATAAAATTCAGTTGCGAACACCTCCGGCCCCACCTGTAAAGGCAATGTTATCGATCCAAAAACTGTTCTCCGCGTGCCGTCAAATGCTCTGACTACCAAATCACTGGGCGTGCACAGGATTCCTCTGACATCTAGCTTCATCATCGCTTTCTTGGGCAACACATTTAAGGATGATCCGGTGTCGACCAATACATGCGACATGACTGATCCTCTACACTCGACAGATACGTGCAGCGCCATATTATGATCTCTCCCCTTCGGGGTCAAATCGAAGTCGGTAAAGCCCAAGCTGTGGCCTGCATTCACATGTGCCAACACTCCTTCCAGCTGATTCACGGAGACGTCTTGGGGTACGAAGGAAGTATCCAGGACTTTCAACAAAGCATTTCTGTGAGCTTCAGAACATAATAGCAACGACAGTATAGATATCTTGGACGGCGTCTGTTGCAGATGCTCCACAATCTTATAATCACTTTTTCGAATCAAGCGCATGAACTCTTCCACATCTTTCGATGCCGACGCTTTGTCGCTTGCCTGCACAGGGACGTTCTCAATCATCTTTCCCTTCCCCTTTGCCAGTCGCTCGGCCTCTACCTCAGGCGAGATGAAGATTCTACCACTCCTTGTCATACCTCCGGTACCAACGACATTGTCTACAGTCTCGGCTGGCTTCTTATTAACATCAATCTTTATTCCGTCACAATACACTTCCAAACCATATGACCATGGGACTGCCTTTGTGCTCTCGTACGGGATTGGTCCGGCCTTAGTTATGGTAATTGGCGGTCGCTGGGCCGGTGCTGTTATAGTGATTGTCTTTCGAGGAATCGTTACAGTGGCCACATCACTCTGATTATCTATTAATGCCCCTGCAGGCTCTTCAATTGCTGCTCGTTCAAACTGCAATGTGCCTCTATCAATTAAAGCCTGAATACCTTTCTTTAAATCATCACACCCCTCAGCTAGGGTCCAGCATTCTAAGCAATATTCGTCACAACTAGGATACACACCACCTTGCAACAGTCGGCTCTTTATCTCGCCCAACGGCGTCTTTAAATCCTCGACATTCATAATCAGATTCAAACCCTCCTCAGTCAGAATGGCGTTTGCCCCATGATTAGGCATGGGTTTCTGCACTATATTCGGACCCGCCGTTCCGAAATTGATAGCCTTACTGTCTAATAAATCCTGCACAACATGCTTAAAAGCATGGCAACCCTCTACATCGTGGCCCGGAGCCCCAGAGTGGAACTCACAGTGCCTGCTTGCATCATAGCCATACGAAGGAGTTCCCGTTATCGGTGCCAAAGTTCTCTTCTCTACCAGGTTCAAACCCAACAGTGTCTGTAACAAATCCGCATACGTTGACGGAGGCTTCTCAAACACTCTCCTTGGCTTACCCCCTTGGAATCTTCGCTGAGCAGGCTGTGCCCCCTGCTGTGGCTGCTGCTGCTGTTGTTGCATTGGTTGTTGCTGAAATGGTTGTTGTTGATACGGAATAGTAACACTCGCCACCTGCTGCGGCTGATTATACTGGTTCCGACCTCTGCCTCGGCCTCCAAACACTGCGCTTGCATCGCCCTGGCGGCGCCCACCAAAAGCCTTCCTATTACTGCCAGATGCAGTTGATTCCTCAGCCTGGAATCGGCCTTGCTTAATGTTGTTTTCAATCTTTTCTCCCATCAGAATTAAGTCTGAGAAACTGGCCAAAGATGTGTGAAACAACTTGTCGTAAAACATGCCCGTGAATGTTCCGATGAACATGTCATTCATTTCCTTGTCTTCTAGAGGAGGACGGACCCTAGCAGCCATATCGCGCCACCTTTGCGCATACTCTTTAAAGCTCTCACCCTTCTTCTGAGACAGCCCTTGCAATTGGACCCGGTTGGGTGCCAAGTCGCTGTTATACTTGTAGTGAGCTACAAATGCCTCTGCCAGTTGCTTCCATGTCTTTATGTGCATTGGCTCCAACCCCATATACCACTCTAGGGAAGGGCCCGACAAACTATCTTGAAAGAAATGCATTAGCATTCTCTCATCAGTTGAGTACGCAGACATCTTTCTGTAGTAAGCCCGCACGTGCACTTTCGGACAGGTGTCCCCTTTATACTTATCAAATGTAGGAGCTTTGAATTCGATTGGCACCCTCAAGCCAGGTACCAGACCCATTGTTGACATGTCTAAACCTACAACACTTTGGTTCAGGACCCCCCTCATCTGCTCTTCTAGCATTCTGATCTTCTGGGAGTCATCCATCGGTCCCTCGAAACCTCCGCCGGAGAAGGTGTCCTCCTGCTGATCCTCTTGCCAGATACCGTTCCCAGCTCCATACCCCTCATATCCATTATTACGGCCAGCTCTGATCTGATTCATCACCGGGTCTCGCCCCCTGTTGCCGCACCCCGGAGCAACTCCAGCAGGTCCAAAAGTCATTAACCCAGCGCCGTTTCCATTTCCGAAACCTCCGTAACCCTGATTGGTCATACCGTATCCGTCCTGCCCAAAGCCTTGAGCATTGAAACCATATTTCCCAGCATTATCGAAACCCTGATCATTGAATCCGAATCCAGCATTACCGAAACCGTTGCCTCCCATATTATCACCCAAGTTGATATCACCAAGCCCGACGTTATGGACAACAGTCTCGTTCCCAACTCCAAAGTTACCGTTCCCAGCAGCAGTAGCGTTGTTGACATTAGTAGCAGGTATATTGACTACAGGTGGAGCCACTGCCGTGGGAGTGCCATCCCCAGGAACAGTGTCGACTCGCACAGACTGATGATCCTCATTCCTATGACCAGTATTTCTGACCAACAGAGGCTGCACCATGGCTTGCAAATTCTCCTGACCTTTTGCAATAGTCTCCATGGTCTGCATGAAGAGCGCTAGCTTCTCGCGCATATCTTGCATCTCGTTCTGCATTTGATCCATGATTCTTTGACAGTTAGTGCGAGTGGAATATCTGTGCGGGCGCTGATCTGCAATCCTGAAAATACCTGGTACAGGGCAGGAAATAAGATACCATCCAATGATTACCTGTAATGCAAATATGAATATGAATGCAATGCAATGTGTGTGTCTGTGCATTAGGGAATGGCATTCCCCGATTCTAGTGTAAGGGTGCCAGTACAGTGACAGTGCTAGCAATACGAATATCGGAGCTGAATCGCAGAAAGCCTCATATATTGTAGAGAAAACCAATAAGCCAAGAATACAATATTAGAGTGTACAATAAGAAGGCATGACCTCAACCAACAATCCTGGTGATGGTCAGCGCTATGCAAATAAAGCATACAAGTTAATACATGAAACGATCAAGTACTCCCATAAGCCCGGTACTCTTCTATTAACTTCTTGGTCTCTGGATGACCTGGTCGGGTAAGCAGCCCTTCAACAAGTTGGTTTCTCTTCTTAAGAACACGTCGCACGTCACCGGCAGTTTCCTCCCATGCCCCTTCTCCGAAGCGATCCTCTAGCTTCCGCTTCTGAGACACGGCTTCATTTCTGCCTTCGATAGCTTTGTTCAACGCATTCTGGAGACTGTACCGGGTCATCACTTCTTCTTCATAGTTCTTGGTGCTAGCCTTCAACTGCTCTTCGAGGTCAGAGATTTGCTGCTTCAACTTATCTTCCCTCTTTTTATTGTTGGTGAGCGTAGCATTCCAAGTCTTATTGCAAGAAGAGATCTCTCGGTGTGCTGCGTCGAGCGCTTTCTTTTTGGATTCTAGCATGTCATGGGAGCTTCTGAACTCTTGCCCCAGCCGTTCGTGCTTCTTTTTCTCCTCAGTCAACTCAGCCCCTAGTCTGTTTACTAGTTCGATCTGCTGCTGGAAAGCATGCACGGCCTTGTTTTTCTCACTGCGTACCTGGGCTAGTTCCTGCTTTAACCCTTCGTTGATCTTCATCAAGGCTTCTTTTTCTTTCACAACTTGCTCGTAGGCCTCCCTAGAAACAGTGGTTGGCTCTTCTACCGGAATGGGAACAAGGATTGGTGCATCTGGAAATGGCATCCGCAACTGACTTGCTCTCTCCTGGATCCAAACTCTGTATGGCGCATAAGCCTGACAATCATTCTTCCCTAACAACGACTTCCCTCTTCGGTTAATACGCGTCCAGGCATGCTGCAGCTTGGCTAACAACTCTCCACTCAAATCCCCGGTGAAGTACAGAGATTCCTGTACTTCTTCTTCCTTTGGTGGGCTCTTCAGCGCGTATCCGAACTGACGGACGAACAGAGAAGGGTTGTAATTGATACACCCTTTTCTTCCTATCAACGGAACATTAGGGTACCCAGAACAACCGACGATAATCTCAGACCCCAGCAAGTCTCGATCAAATCACTCAATGTCTTCGGAAGATAGCCTCATCAGGCGCTCTGACCAGCTAGCTGTAGTTGCACTGTCCACAAATGGTCCCTTCCTGGGAAGATGACTCTTAAACCACATGCTCAACAGAGGCGCACAGCAGTAAACAACCTTTCCCCTTCTGTTTTCATTCTTGTAGTGCAGTGAGTGGTAGAAGTCTCCGATCAACGTGGGCACTGGGTTGCCAGCAGCAAACAGATGGAAAGCGTCCAAGTCCACGAAGTTGGGCAAGTTAGGAAACAACACAATTCCATAAATGCATAGAGCCAAAATAGCATTGAAAACCACCCAACATCCGCTCTTGGCATACTCCTGAGCCTTGCCAACCAGAAAATCAAGAGAGAAACCTGAAACCCCAAGCCAAGAAGTCACTAACAGTTCTGCAGCGTTCATGTGCAAGGCTTTAGCTAAGTCCTCCAACTTGGGCTCAGCAGCAGAGTGAATAAAGGGAACCTTGTTCTGCACGGGTAGCTCAGTAAACTCCACATACTCTTCAATGGTAGGCCCCAGAATAAAGTCGGTAAACGTGAAACATCTCAAAGCCGGGTCATAGAACTGCATCAGGGTGTACAGCCCATTCGTCTCATCAGCAGTGGGCTTGCAGACTAATCTCAGCAATCTCCCATGACTCATTCTGAAGCTTCTCCTAACCTCCTCATCAGCAAGAGATATCAGACCAAGTAAAGGAGTAATATCAGGTGTAGGCAGCTTATACGCAACTGTCTTTCTCAAACCAGCCATGATCAATCCTCAGAAGTCTGGGCACTAGAACCGGGGGATATGCAAATGCACCTGCAGCACAGACACACGTTAATGGGATGCAATGATAATGGGTATGCAAACAATGCAATGCAAGTAACATGCAATAGGGACCAAATGCCATAGCTGAATAGCCTGAACCATATCAAGAAGTCTCAGATAGACTCTCCAGAAGTCCTCAAACCTTGACCTCGGATAGACCTAAAACAAAGCTCCAACACTGGTCTCTGACAGACCCCAAAACAAAACTCTGAATATTCTCTGGCAGACCTCATATCATATCTCCAACTGGTCTCTGACAGACCTCCGAACTCTCCAACTGGTCTCTGACAGACCTCAGAACTCTCCATAAATATCCAGGATCTCAGATCAAGAAACAAACCGGTAGTCTGAAAGTCTAGTTACTTGCATGACCCCAAACCCTCTCACAGGTGGATGTCCTAGTAACTGACAAAGGTATGGCATCCTATGCGGTCGTCGGCGTCACAGACTTTCAGGGTTGACGATACGATTCCCAGAAGGAGTGGCATCATCAAATCCTGAAGAGGCCTCACTTAGCCAACTTCCAAATGATCGGTTCCCGGAGTCGACAATTCAGCTGACCAACAACCCCTTCGACCCAAAGGGTAGAAAAAGAAGCCAACCAGAAGAACCTCGTCCGAGTGTAAATTTCATGAGACACTAATGCAAGCAAAGCCGTCACGTGCCCACTACTATCTACTCTAGTTCTAGGTGCACTCAAGCCCAGGTCCGACTTACCTCTCAATCATAGAACCACCCATCACACCCCAATACAGCAATAATAATCAATATATATAACGCTGAAAATAAAGGTCAGAAATATAAATCCATACAAAATCCTCGACGGGAAAACAAGCGTTAGGATTGACTCTCTTAAGGGACGTTGGATCCCAAATGCATAAGAACTATCGCAGTCCTTAGCAGCCAGGGGACGTTGGATCCCCAGCAGAGTTGCCAGCTGTCGCTACTGCGAAAATCGACGCCAGCTGAACAGAAGAGTCGCCACCGTGCGTTATTTATCCCAACGGAGGGAAAGGAAACGCTCGAGGTAAACCTACCGCAAAGATGGGAAAAGGTATGGTCATCGCAACCAAAACCTGGATTCGGGAGTCGGTTACGCAAGGGGAAGGTATTAGCACCCCTCACGTCCGTCGTACTCGACGGGATCCACGCTTGTTTTCTAGTATGGATTGTTATTCTATCTACTCTACAGGTCAGGGGTTAAAAGAAAAGAAAATGACTCGGCAAAGTATCGCACTTTATGCCTACGTATTCCCGTCTGGAACGAGAAATCAGAGTCAACGTAGTTCGCCTACCTACGGGAAAGGAGGGGAAGGTTGCTCGCTAGGATATCGCATCCTATGCCTACGTACTTTCATACGGCATGAAAGATCAGAGCAAACGTAGTTCGGGCCACGTACGACACAAGTCTGTTTTGATTGATTTTATTCCTTCTGAAAAAGGTTTTTTCTGATTACAGGTCCAAGCGGACAAAAATGACGTTTTGATGAGTTCACATTCTTTTATGGAAGAAGTGTCTTTTATTGTGTTTGAAATATTTATTGTGTTTTTCTGTTTGTTTTGAGAAAGAAGAGACAAAACTCTAACCTATGGTTGCAAAGGGAATCACACTAACCTAATGTTATCATGCATGGGTTAAGACCTAATGTCTATCATGCTCCTCTCTTGCGCAGAGAGAAACAGAGATCCTAAGGGAATAGACGGAAACAGAAACAATAACAATATATACAGTAAAGCAGTAAAATTCCTGGATGCAACAATACAAGCGAGGCAAGGGAGTCCCACTCAACCTCGAACCTAGAAAACAATAGGCAAAAGTGAACAGGATTCACTTTCAACCCAACAGGTTAAACAACAAGCAATACAGTCAAGAAAACCAATCAATACATCAGAAATGAATAACAGCAGGAAAATAAACAACCACAGCAGCTCTGCATCAACACCTGTCTTCAAGTCATCATCAAACAGCTACAAGCTTCAGGCAAGCATCAATCTCCATCTCCACAACCTTCAAACAAGGGCTTTGATTATCAGTCTTCCATCTGCAATGGCTTTTCTTCAAGTCTCAATCTCCAAGATGAATATCAGTCAGCAAGATGAAATGAATGTTAAACAGTAAACTGCCTACCAAAGGTGGCTCATTAACTGTTAACATTATACAGACAGTTTTCTCTCAAAAGTTCTATCTTTCAAATATATTCACTGATCCTTCCAAAGGAAGGAGGTGGATATTTGAAAGAGACTTTGAATCATAGAGAAAGAATAGATGCAGACAAGGCATTCCATATTCTAGGGCTCTGCCTAATCTCTAAGTCCTATACTCCTCAACAGCTGCCAGCACAGAATCTCTTCATCAACTCTGGAAGTTGGTCTTCAATCTCTGTATCTCCAATGGCTTCATCATCACAAGTCTTCAGCTCTCCCAATCCCCAAGCAAACCCAATACCCACACAGACAAATCATAATCCCCAGAGAGGGCACACCACACCAGTCAAGCAAATACGGACAGTAATGATAGCAGTAGGGGAATCTTAATATTTTCTGAGGGATCTAATAACTACCCATAGTCCCTATAGTCCCATACCCCAAAAATTCAATCTCTAACTCCTAAGGGAAATGAACTAATTCACCTATGTTATCACCTAAACCCTAGTTTTGTTCATGTTATTCACATCTAATCAAATCACTTAAAATTAAGTCCTAAAAATATGAACTAAATTTTATATACAAGATAAAAGTCTAAACTAACCAACCTAAAAAGAATGGAGTAAAAATGGTAAAGCATTTAATCAAACCAAAATTAACAAATTCATGCACTAAACAAACCATTATTTAAACCTATTTAATAGAAAAATATGCTAAAAATACTAAAATAAAATGAAATATTAATTTTTTTGTATGATATTTTTCTTGACAAAATTATGAATAATGTGCAAAAAGAACCAATGAAAACCATGCATTTTTCTATTTTTTATGATTTTTTAAAGAAATGAAAATTTTTAAAAGAAAATAAAATGAGAATTAATTGAAATGGGGTGCAGAAAGTAGATGAAATCAGTTAAAATACCAAACTGGGCCCAGACTGGGGGGCGCGCATAGCAAGCGCGTCTGGGCCCATATGCATCAGAAAATTCAATCAAAAATAAAAAACTCAAAACGGTGCCAATAGCAATTAATCTAGTTATAATTGGGATTGGGCTTGGTCTGGGGGTGGCAAAAGCAAGCAATTCCAAAGCCCATCAGCTGGATTTAAATGAAACGGTGCGTTGCACCATTTGAATTCTCCCTCCGTCTCCATCTTTTAATCGCGTCCGTTGGATTAGTCCCCCAGTCAAATGTCAATGCCTGATCGTGTGGCCAGAAGGTTGTCTTCAACCTTAGAAACCCTAGGGTTTCTGAAACTCCCTTCACCATGCATGCATCTTCGAGCTCTCTGTTCTCCATCAATTGTCCATGAAATCACATGCTATGAAAAGCAAACTTGGTCCATTTTCTTCCCTTTACACAACCATAACAATATCTCATTCTAAAACTCACTCCACAATAGAACCCGATGAGCATAACAGTCTGAATCCATCACTATCACCTGTGATCAAACTCCCAATTCTCTCTAATTCTTGCCCTAAACTAATCCACATCTTATGCTGATCATTATGAGCTAACTATTCAAGATTATAGCGCCATAACCTATGAGTTACAAGCTTCAACAGTTTGTGCACACCATGATCAATCTTCACAAAACTTCTTCAAACTCACCAAAACCAGTCATCTAACCTATCCTAACATTCTTATGCTAACAAATCACCATGATTCCTCCTAAAACAGGCAATTCGAATGAAGATACCAACCTGGTGTGATGGTGAAAACAGGTGACGAATCCTCTTGATCCAATGCTTGAAATGAGTGGAAAATGATCAGGGAACTTGTTCTTGAGTTCTGTATGCAACAAATCTTGCTCCAATGCTTTGAATCTCACAATTCCAAATTTCTTGCTTCTTGGATGATGGAAGTGTATGGCACGAATCCTCCTCAATTCTACCAAATGCTTGTGTGAATTATGATCTATGAATGATGGTGATGAAGATCAGATCAAGAAAAAAGGAGATTGATAGAGATTTGAGAGAGTTTGAATTGATTTTGCAAATTGGAAGAAAGGTATGAAACTTGGTGTTATGAGCAATGTGATTCACCAACCATGGCATGGAGTTCTTCAATCCAATATATACATGAGTTTAGAAAGTCCTAGAAGTTTGGAGAAGCTTCCCATGCACTCTTTCCTTGCATTTTGGATTATGTAACTTTCATTGTAAGTAACCATGCATAACTCCTAATTCTTGAACCAAACTCAAAATTCCACTTTTTCCAATGTTCTCAAAAATGATTTTTCCAATCAAAATGACCTATAATTTCACCTCATTTGGCCAAAGTATGAAAAATCTCATTTTTAGGTCATTTTTTATTCATTAAATCCACCAATTTTGAAACCTTGAGCTATGAGCCTTTCCAATCTTTCATGCTCACTTTTCTAGACTTAAAATGTCATTTGGAGCAAGTTTGATGTTGTGAAGTTTTTCATTTAAAGCTTCCTTGTATGAGTTTTGGGCATAGGCTTGAAATGACCTGTAATTCTCAGATGACCAAAATACCCTTTGCTTGCCAAGACCATAAGTAGAGTTCCACAAATCACATGAAGGCATACTATACCATTCTAGAAATCTAAGACAATGAGGAACAACTCTTATGTTGACCAGAAATTCATTTGAAATTTCCTTGAGGGGTAAAAATTGCTTGGAAGTCAAGTCACTTTCACAAACAAAATTTCAGATACCTCAGATGACCTGTAACTTGCAAGGACCATAACTTGAGTTCTATAAATCTCCTTGATGTCTTACACCACTCAAATTAAAGGTCTTAAGATCCTCTACAAGTTTCATGTTGGCCAAGGATCCATTTGAAGCTTGCATTTTGACTTATCTTGCTTGGAAATTTGACCTAAACTAGGGGATTTTACACAGAAACCCTAATTTAGAAACTCCTCTTCTCCTTGATTTCTCCTGATTTCTTCTTGACATATCACCATACCATTCTCTACATGTCAAATGATGAACCCCACGTCTCTCAAATAGACCTTGATGCCTTTCAATCAGTCAATTGACCTAAAGTTGACCCAGGGTTGGCCCAGATGAAACCCTAGTTGACTGTCTTCAACTGCAATTCTTATGATCACATTAATAACTTATCTCTTTTCCCAAATGACTTTCTAAGTCTCCCATGATGTCTAGATGCTCTCCATGCTCAGCCCACAACTCACAATTTCTTTGATGATCCTCAGATACCCTCAGATAGGAGATAGATGCCCTGCTTGACCCATTGACTTCTCAGCTTTCAAATTTTTCATGATGACTTGAATGAGATTGAATTTGAATAATAACCTCTTGATAGGCTCATAGAGATGAGAATGATGATTGGTCCCTGCTGGATGATTTGCTATGATATGCTATGCAGATGATTTGGCTATATACATGACTCTATATGCAAATGCTAATGATATTGAAACATAACCCAGTGACTAAGGTTGAGCAAATTTTAGGGTGCAACACACACTGATACAACTTTTCTGCCTATCTTTGCAGCAGCTGGCTCTGTCACTCATATGGGTGACACAATATGAGTCTAGTCTTCTAATTTTTCAGTGCTGACATGGCAGCAAATCTGAGAAGGACTCTACTGGGGATTTTCTGAATCCACACTGCCAGACAACTTCCAAAAATCGATTCACGAAATCTTTTGATATTGTTATGACAGCAATCTTGAAGAAATACTCCGCTGGAGGGGTAAGGGAAACTTAAACAAGCACCTCTGTGGGGAATAACGCCACAATTGACATTATCATTACACGTCTCACGCCGAGATCTTGAATGTTTGGTACTTGATTTGAGCAAGAGCTCTCTCCACCTGCGAGGGAAACAACACTTGAAAACAAAAGGTTAACCAACCTGGCTTATGTTTCAAAATGCATATGTTTAACAATGGCGTAATGCTCCATTCGACATGGAAATGCTACGCGTTTTATTCGGTAGATGCAAATATGACACTATATGCCAATGCAGATGCAAGCTCAAACTGCTGGGATACAGAAAACCGCTTCAGCAAAATAAATGCTGAAGACAATGCCAACTCTGCTGGAGATAACCAGGCGTCACAGACTTATTCCAGCAAAATAAATGCTGGAAGAGTGAAGCCAACTTCGCTGAGGAATAACTGAACGCGCCAATCATGATTGGACTTCTGTCAGGGACAGCTTACCCGTGCCAACGAAAATTGGACTTTTGCTGGGGAGTGAACGGGTATCACACGGTATTCCGACAAAATAAATGCCAGGACATACAGCCAACTCTGCCGGGGAGATCTTTAACCTTTGAGTTCCACTGGGAGGAAAAGAAAACACTTGTTGAAAAGAGAACTCCGTGGGGGACGAAGCGATTCTCTTGGGAAAATCAACTGTCTCCGCTGGGGAGAGTAAACGACCCTACTGGGAAGAGTAGACTGTCTGGGTACAGCTCACAAGTTGGAAATATTAATCTTCTGAGGCTAAACCACTCTGCTCGAGATGGGGGAATCCTTTTGGGGACACCACACTGTCTGAATACAGCCTTTGATCTCGGAATCACCAATTCTGTTGAGAGTAAACGACCCTGCTGGAGAATGCCCTTTGGATAAGCTACGACTAGCTGGGGAATTTGATCCTTCTTCGGTAAGGAACATTGTCCTCTCAGAAACGCGACCTGCGTGGGGATCGAGTCTTTCCGTTACGAGCTTCTGGTCAGTACTGCAATCTTTTGATCGTCCGCTTCATATGGTCAAGAACCCTGCAACACCACAAACGAGACAAGCCAAGTCTATGCAACCAAATCTATTCAGGTTAGTGTTAGTGACATCATTTTCAGTTGATTCAACGTTTTAGCAACTATTGGCAAGGGCCAGCGACGTTATACACTTTCTAGTTTTATTAAACCTTGGTGTTTGTCATGTACAAAACAGTGAAGAACCAGTATCAAATACTGAATAACATGTTTTATTGATTGGGCCCCTAAATGGGCAGAGTTTTGTACACGGAATGTAACTCCTGAAAAGAGGAAGCTACGCACAACAAATACACAAGTATGCCCACGAATGATAAATACAATGACAAATTAAATTTGCACACATATCGGCAACGTGATGCAGACGAACATCATGAGCTGATCCTCCTATGACCCGCCTGACTCTAGTGCTTTCCCGGTATTCACACTTCCGAAGAGGTTGTATCTGATAATCGACTCCTCAAGTATATTCTCCCGCACCAATGCGCACCGCAGTATCAAATTCGGACCGCAGTCATTTGCTTTTCAAATCCCTAACTTTTGCGTGAACCGCCCTTTACGGGTTTTCAATTCACCGGGATACCCTTTTTTGCCGAAGCCGCCCAGTGTAGGTTTTCAACTTCGCGGGTGTACATTTTTCAATTTTATCCCTAATTTTTGCCCGAACCTTTCATTCTGTTTTTGGTTCGCCAGGATGCCCCATTTTTGCCTGGACTCTCTTTTTTTCTGTCCAGCGGGTCAATTTCAAGAAAAGTATTTTTTAACTACGTCCGAATTCACAGGCGACGTAAAGTCTTCACCGTCCATGGTGGACAACAACAAAGCTCCTCCTGAAAAGACTTTTCTGACAATGTATGGCCCTTCGTAGTTGGGGGTCCACTTGCCCCTGTGATCTTCCTGTGGCGGGAGAATCCTCTTTAGCACAAGGTCGCCCGTCTGAAAGCTCCGAGGATGTATCTTCTTATCATACGCTTTCTTCATTCGGCTCTGGTACAAACGACCGTATGCTAGAGAAGCTAGCCTTTTCTCATCCATTAAACTCAGCTGGTTCAACCTGTCTTTCACCCATTCTGCCTCGTCGAGTTGGACATCTTGTAATACCCTCAGGGAAGGAATCTCAACTTCCAGTGGTAACACTGCTTCCATTCCATACACCAACGAGAACGGGGTTGCCCCGGTTGATGTGCGTACCGTCGTACGATAACCGTGCAAAGCAAAAGGTAGCATCTCATGCCAGTCCTTATAGGTCACCACCATCTTCTGAACAATCTTCTTTATGTTCTTATTGGCCGCTTCAACAGCGCCATTCATCTTGGGTCGATAAGGGGAGGAGTTGTGATGCTCGATCTTAAAACTCTGACACAGCTCCTTCATCATTTTGTTATTCAAATTCGAACCGTTGTCGGTAATTATCCGCTCGGGGATTCCATATCTGCAAATGATATCTCTCTTGATAAACCTGGCTACCACCTGCTTGGTCACATTTGCATAAGATGCCGCCTCAACCCATTTGGTAAAATAATCGATTGCTACCAGAATGAACCGATGTCCGTTAGAAGCCGTCGGCTCGATCTTTCCAATCATGTCGATTCCCCACATTGAGAATGGCCACGGTGACGAAATCACGTTCAGAGGACTCGGAGGCACATGGATCTTATCTGCATAGATCTGGCACTTATGACACCTCTTCGCAAACTTGAAACAGTCGGTTTCCATAGTTAGCCAGTAATAACCTGCCCTCAGCAGCTTCCTCGTCATAGCATGCCCACCAGCATGCGTACCAAATGTACCCTCATTTATTTCCTCCATGAGCAGCTTCGCCTCTTTCTCGTCCACACAACGTAGTAGCACCAAGTCGTGATTTCTCTTGTATAAGACACCGTCCGGATTCAGATAGAAATTGCCCGCCAATCTCCTGAGGGTCTTCTGATCGTGACTGGATGCCCCAGTCGGATACTCTTCGTTTTTCAGGAAATTAAGGATATCAAAATACCAAGGTTTATCATCAGATGCTTCGTCAATGGCAAATACGAAGGCGGGTCTATCAAGCCGAGAGATAACAATTCTGGGAGCCTCATTCCAGAAGTTGACTTTATACATGGAGGACAATGTGGCCAGGGCGTCGGCCATCTGATTCTCTGCTCGCGGTACATGATGCAATTTAACCTTGTCAAAGAAAGGCAGCAATCTCCTCGCGTAATTCATGTATGGTATCAGATTAGGCTGACGTGTCTCCCATTCTCCTTTTATTTGATTCACCACCAGAGCTGAGTCTCCGTATACATCCAAATTTTTGATTCGCAAATCGATGGCTTCTTCAAGCCCCATGATACAAGCTTCGTATTCGGCTTCATTATTGGTAACTGGAAAGGTCAATCGAGCAGTAAATGGTATGTGCGACCCGTGTGGAGTGGTGATGATTGCCCCTATTCCGCTGCCATAGGAGTTTACAGCTCCGTCAAAGATCAACTGCCATTTTGAACCCAACTCTGGTCCTTCGTCCGACAACGGTTCTTCACAATCTTTCATCTTCAGGTACATGATATCCTCGTCAGGAAAATCAAACCTCATCGATTGGTAATCCTCAATAGGCTGCTCCGCCAAGTACTCAGATAATACACTCCCCTTTATAGCCTTCTGTGAGACATACTGGATGTCGTATTCGGTCAAAACCATCTGCCAACGGGCAATTCTCCCCGATAATGCCTGCTTTTCGAATACGTATTTGATAGGATCCATCTTCCAGATGAGCATGGTTGTATGATTCAGCATGTATTGCCTCAAACGCTTGGCGGCCCAGGCTAGCGCGCAACAAGTTTTCTCGAGCATTGAGTATCGAGATTCACATTCGGTAAACTTCTTACTCAAGTAGTATATTGCATGCTCTTTTCTTCCTGTCTCGTCGTGTTGACCGAGAACACAACCCATACTTCCCTCAAGAACTGTCAAATACATAATCAAAGGTCTCCCTGCTACTGGAGGTATCAAAATAGGAGGCTCCTGCAAATACTGTTTTATTTTATCAAACGCCTTTTGACAATTTTCATTCCATGTTACAGCCTGATCTTTTTTCAACAGCTTGAATAATGGCTCACATGTAGCTGTTAGGTGAGATATGAACCGAGCGATGTAGTTTAACCTCCCTAAAAACCCACGTACTTCTTTTTCTGTTTTAGGCGTCGGCATCTCTTGTATTGCTTTTATTTTTGCAGGATCAACCTCAATTCCTTTTTCGCTCACAATAAACCCCAGCAGTTTACCCGACCTCACCCCGAAGGTGCACTTGTTAGGGTTCAGTCTCATCCTGAACTTCCTAAGCCTTTTGAATAGCTTTAGCAGATTCACCAAATGTCCTTCCTCCGTCTGGGATTTGGCAATCATATCATCGACATAAACCTCGATCTCCTTATGCATCATATCATGAAAAAGAGTCGTCATTGTACGCTGATACGTTGCCCCAACATTCTTTAATCCGAAGGGCATCACTTTGTAACAAAATGTTCCCCAAGGTGTGATGAAGGTAGTCTTCTCCATGTCTTCTGGCGCCATCTTAATCTGATTATAGCCCGAGAAGCCATCCATGAAGGAAAATACGGAGAATTGAGCAGTGTTGTCAACCAGCACATCGATGTGAGGAAGCGGAAAATCATCTTTCGGGCTCGCTTTATTCAAATCACGGTAATCTACGCACATTCTCACTTTACCTTCTTTCTTTGGCACTGGTACAATATTAGCGACCCATGAGGGATATTTTGTAACAGCTAGGAAACCAGCGTCCCACTGCTTTTGAACCTCCTCCTTAATTTTCACTGCCATATCAGGTCTAGTTCTGTGAAGCTTCTGCTTAACCAGCGGGCATTCTTCTTTTAGCGGCAGACGGCGCACAACCATATCTGTATCCAGCCCAGGCATGTCTTCATACGACCAAGCGAACACATCACTATACTCTCTGAGCATTTCAACCAGTCTTTGCTTGACATTGCTCTGCAGCGCGGCTCCTATACGGATGTTCCTTTCAACCCCTTCCGACCCCAGGTTAATAATTTCAATGACCTCCTCATGAGGCAGAATGACTCGTTCTTCTTGCTTCACCAACCAAGACAATTCTTCTGGAACGTCGCCATCTTCAACAATCTCTTCTTCGGTCTGAAATACCGGGTGCTCAAAGTCGAAATGAGTCATAGGCGATTCAATGATGTCATCTGAAAATATTATCCTGCAAAAGAAATGGTTAAATCCTTCAAAATGTGTATAAAGCGAATAACCACGTTGCCATTTTATTGTAAAATACAAAAACAGGAAAAACAGAGATCGCAATATGTGTACATGAAAAAAACGCCTTTTATTTAATGATTAAACAACGCAATGTACATAACAGCACGACCCTAAGCAAAATCACGATGCCCCGGGTAAGACACCGGATTGTTCAACAATTAAGAAAACAAAGTATTACTGTTTGGTAGTCACAGGAACAATCTCCTGAATAGACCAATTGCATAATCCTTGTCCTGGCACACTCGGCTGAATCCAGGCGTCCATGTCGCAGTCACTGTCTCCTTCTTCGGAATTTGAAACATCATTGATGGCCTCGTGATACACTCCACTAGTTGTGATTGTTATCAGTCCTTTGAAATGGGGTGCCCCAGCAGCAGGCGTTGATGACGACGATTGATATCCCAGACCAAATCTGTCCATCTTCACGGGAATATCCAGAACCTTGCCCCAGCCCTTTGTCTCACCAGTCTTTACTAGAGCCTGAGCCTCCTTGTATGACGAGACGGCCACCTCTGACGCTTTACTCGGCCCTAGAACTTTGTCTTTGATGTGCAACCCTTCAAAGGCTTGACAGGGTGTTTCATGAATCTCACCGTCGACTTCTACGTACTTGAATGATGACAGATGGCTAACCAATATATCTTCTTCTCCACAGACCGTGACCACACTGTCCCCTACCATGTATTTCAGCTTTTGGTGCAAAGTAGATGTGACTGCCCCAGCACCATGGATCCATGTCGTCCGAGAAGACAGCTGTATGCTGGCTGGATGTCCATAATGTAAAATTCAGTTTCGAAAATCTCTGGCCCTACCTGTAGAGGTAACGTTATGGATCCAAAGACTGTCCTCCGTGTACCATCAAATGCCCTAACCACCAAGTCACTAGGCGTACAAATGATTCCCCTGATGTCCAATTTCATCATTGCTTTCTTTGGCAGAATGTTTAAGGAAGATCCGGTATCTACCAGTACATGGGACATGACTGAGCCCCTACACTCAACGGAGACGTGCAACGCCATGTTATGCTCTCTCCCCTTCGGGGTCAAATCAAAGTCTGTAAATCCGAAGCTATGGCCTGCATTCACATGCGCCAACACCCCCTCCAACTGATTCACAGAAACATCTTGGGGTACGAAGGACGTATCCAGAACTTTCAACAATGCATTCCTATGAGCTTCGGAACACAATAGCAACGACAGTATGGATATCTTCGATGGCGTCTGTTGAAGGTGCTCAACAATTTTATAATCACTCTTACGAATAAGGCGCATAAACTCTTCTACATCCTTCAAAGACGTTTCCTTTTTGTTCCTCTGCACAGGGACATCCTCATTCATCTTTCCTTTTCCTTTCGCCAGTCGTTCAGCCTCTACCTCAGGCGATATAAAAATTCTTCCACTTTTCGTCATCCCTCCGGTACCGACGACATTGTCTATAACCTCAACTGGCTGTTTACTAACATCAATTTTCACCCCGTCACAGTATGCTTCCAACCCATAGGTCCAGGGTACTGCCTTAGTGCTCTCATAAGGGATTGGTCCTGCCTTGGTGATAGTGATCGGCGGTCGCCTGGCTGGCGCTGTTATGGTTATTGTTTTTCGGGGAATTGTTACGGTAGCTACATCACTTTGCTCATCCGCTGATAACTCTGCAGGTTCTTCAACTGCCGTTCTGTCGAATTGTAATGTGCCTTCATCTATCAAGGTCTGAATACCCTTCTTCAATTCAGCACAACCCCCAGCTTGGGTCCAACACTCTAAACAAAACTCATCGCAGCCCGGATACACACCTCATTTCAATAATCTGCTCTTTATCTCACACAACGGTGTCTTGAGGTCATCAACATTCATGATCAAGTTCAAACCCTCCTCAGTTAAAATAGCATTTGCCCCATGGTTAGGCATGGGCTTTTGTACTATGTTCAGACCTGCTTGTCCAAAATTGATAACCTTGCTATCCAACAGATCCTGTACCACATGCTTGAACGCGTGGCAACTCTCTATGTCGTGGCCAGGAGCCCCGGAGTGGAACTCACAGTGCTTGTTCGCGTCAAAGCCGTACAGAGGAGTGCCTGTTACTGGCGCCATAGTCCTCTTTTCCACCAAGTTCAAACCCAGTAACGTCTGTAG
The DNA here is from genome assembly GCA_963859935.3 of Lathyrus sativus. Classification (NCBI taxonomy): domain Eukaryota; kingdom Viridiplantae; phylum Streptophyta; class Magnoliopsida; order Fabales; family Fabaceae; genus Lathyrus; species Lathyrus sativus. The sequence goes on from OZ012737.1 coordinate 466,997,967, forward strand.
CAATTCTGCATACGTTGAAGGAGGCGTTTCAAACACCCTCCTTGGTTTGCCCCCCTGAATTCTGCGCTGGGCAGGATGTTCCCCTTGTTGTGGCTGCTATTGCTGTTGTTGTATTGGTTGTTGATGAAATGGAATTGTGACACTCGCCACCTGCTGCGGATGATTATACTGATTCCGACCTCTGCCTCGGCCTCGGCCCCCGAATACTGCAGTTGCATCACCTTGACGGCGCCCACCGAAAGCCCTTCTGTTACTGCCCACTGAAGTAGATTCCTCAGCTTGGAACCTCCCCAACTTAATATTGCTTTCAATTTTCTCACCCATTAAGATTAAGTCCGAGAAGCTGCCCAAGGAAGTATGAAACAGCTTGTCGTAAAACACACCAGTAAATGTTCCTATGAACATATCATTCATTTCTTTGTCATCCAAAGGAGGATGAACTCGTGCAGCCATGTCGCGCCATCTCTGCGCGTATTCTTTGAAGCTCTCGTCTTTCTTCTGGGACAACCCCTGCAATTGGACCCGGTTGGGTGCCAAGTCACTATTGTACTTATAATGAGCCACAAACGCTTCGGCCAGCTGCTTCCATGTTTTTATCTGAGTTGGCTCCAATCCCATGTACCATTCAAGGGAAGGACCCGACAAGCTGTCTTGAAAGAAATGCATCAGCATCCTCTCATCGTTTGAATAAGCCGACATCCTTCTGTAGTATGATCGCACATGCCCCTTTGGACAGGTATCCCCCTTATATTTGTCGAATGTGGGAGCTTTGAATTTTAGCGGTACCCTCAGACCAGGCACCAGACCCATTGTGGTCATATCTAAGCCAACATCGCTTTGATTCACGACGCTTTTCATCTGCTCCTCGAGCATCTTGATTCTTTGAGAATCATCCATAGGACCTTCAAAACCTCCACTAGAGAAAGCATCTTCTTGCTGATCTTCTAGCCAATTACCGTTCCCATTTCCGTATCCATCGTACCCGTTGTTACGGCCAAATCTAGTCTGATTCATTACAGGGCCCCGCCCCCTGTTACCATACCCCGGAGCAACTCCGGCGGGTCCAAAAGACATTATTCCGGCACCATTTCCATTTCCGAATCCGCCATAACCCTGATTGGTAATACCAAATCCATCCTGTCCGAAGCCCTGAGCGTTGAAGCCGTACTTTCCAGCATGATCAAACCCCTGGTCATTAAAGCCAAATCCATTGTTACCGAAGCCATTACCTCCAATATTATCACCACCCAGATTGACATCTCCGAACCCAACGTTGTTGACAACAGTCTCGTTACCGATTCCGGCGTTACCGTTCCCGGCGGCAGCGCCGTTGTTCACATTGACAGCAGGTATGTTCACCACAGGTGGAGCTACCGGTGTAGGAGTACCATCCCCGTCAACTCGCACAGAATTATGGTCTTCGTTTCCGTGCCCAGCATTTCTCATCAGCAAAGGTTGCACCAAAGCTTGCAAGTTCTCCTGGCCTTTCACAATGGTCTCCATTGTCTGCATGAATAGCGCCAGCTTCTCACGCATGTCCTGCATTTCATTCTGCATCAGATCCATAACTCTTCTGCAGTTGGTACGAGTGGAGTATCGGTGCGGGCGTTGACTTTCAATCCTGAAAAGACCTGGTACAGTGCAGGAAATGAGATACAGTTCAATAATCACCTGTAATGCAATATGAATGTGAATGCAATGCAATACGTGTCTGTGCATTAGGGAATATCACTCCCCGATTCTAGTGCGAATGTGTCAGTGTGGTGACAGTGACAGCAATACGAAGTTCGGAGCTGAATCACAGAAAACACCTCATATATTGCAGAGAAACCCATCAAGTCAGGAATACAATATCAATGAGTGTACAATAAGAAGGCATGACCTCAACCAACAATCCTGGTGATGGTCAGCACAATGCAAATAAAGCATACACATTAATACATGAAACAATCAAGTACTCCCATATGCCTGGTACTCCTCTAATAACCTCTTAGTCTCTGGATGACTTGGTCGGGTAAGCAGACCCTCAACGAGTAGATCTCTTCGCTTGAGAACACGTTGTAAATCACCAGTGGATTCCTCCCTGGCCCCTTCTCCGAAGCGATCCTCCAGCTTCCGTTTCTGAGACACAGCCTCTTTCTTGCCTTCGATGACCTTGTTCAATGTGTTCTGAAGACTATATCTTGCCATCACCTCCTCTTCATACTTTTTATTACTAGCCTTCACTTGTTCTTCAAGTTCAGAAATTTGCTGCTTCAATTTGTCTTCCCTCTTTTTGTTGTTGGTTAGCGTAGCATTCCATGTTTTGTTGCAAGAAGAGATTTCCCGGTGGGCGGCATCGAGTGCTTTCTTCTTGGACTCCAACATATCATGAGAGCTTCTGAATTCTTTCCCTAGGCGTTCACGCTTCTTTTTCTCTTCGGTCAGTTCAGCACCTAGCCTGTTTACCAACTCAGTCTGCTGTTGGAAAGAATGCACAACCTTGTTTTTCTCACTACGCATCTGAGCCAGTTCCTTTTCTAACTCTTCATTGGCCAACAACAAGGCTTCCTTCTCTTTTACAACTCGCTCGTAGACCTCCATAGTAACGGTGGTTGGTTCCTCTACTGGAACATGAACATGGACTGGTGCAGCTGGAAACGACATTAGCAACTATTTTGTTCTCTCTTGTATCCAAGCTTTGTATGGTACATAAGCCTGACAATCATTCTTCCCCAACAGTGGTTTCCCTCTTCTGTTGATACGCATCCAAGTGTGCTGAAGTTTGGCTAGTAACTCTCCATTCAAATCACCGGTGAAGTACAGAGATTCCTGCACTTCTTCCTCCCTAGGTGGGTTCTTCAATGCGTATCCAAACTGGCGAACAAACAACGATGGATTATAATTGATGCATCCTTTTCTTCCTATCAAAGGAACATTAGGATATCCGACGCAGCTGAAAATAAGCTCAGACCCCAGCAAGTCTCGGTCAAACCACTCAATGTCTTCGGAAGATAGTCTCATCAGACGCTCTGGCCAGTCAGTTGTAGTCGCGCTATCTACAAAAGGTCCATTTAGGGGGAGGTGGCTCTTAAACCACATGTTCAACAGCGGCGCACAACAGTAAACAGTCTTTCCTCTCCTATTTTCATTTTTGTAGTGCAATGAATGATAGAGATCTCCAATCAGGGTGGGTACAGGGTTGCCAGCAGCAAACAGATGAAAGGCATCCAAATCCACAAAATTGGGTAAATTGGGAAACATCACTATTCCGTAGATGCACAGAGCCAAAATAGCATTAAAGACTATCCAGCATCCGCTCTTAGCATATTCTTGGGCTTTGCCAACCAGAAAACCGAGGGAGAAGCCTGGAACCCCGAGCCAAGAAGTCACTAATAGTTCAGAAGCGTTCATGTGTAAAGCCTTTGCTAAGTCCTCCAGCTTGGGCTTAGCGTCACAATGGATGAAAGGAACCTTATTTTGCACCGGCAACTCGATAAACTCTGCGTATTCTTCCATGGTAGGCCCCAAAATAAAGTCAGCAAATGTGAAACATCTCAAGGCAGGGTCATAGAATTGCATCAATGTATACATCCCATTCAGCTCAACAATAGTTGGCTTGCAAACCAGTCTCAACAGTCTTCCGTAACTCATTTTGAAACCTCTCCTGACCTCCTCATCAGCAAGGGAAATCAGACCAAGTAGGGGAGTAATGTCAGGTGTAGGTAACTTGTATGCAACTGTCTTTCTCAAACCAGCCATGATCAACAATTAGAAGTCCGGACACTAGAATCAGGGAATATGCAAATGCACCTGCAGCACAGACACACGTTAATGAAATGCACATGATAATGGTTATGCGAACAATGCAATGCAAATAGATGCAATAGGGACCAAATTCCATGGCTGAGAAGCCTGAACCACATCATAAGTCTCAGATAGACCATCCAGAATTCCTCAAACCCTGGTCTTAGACAGACCCAATACAAAGCTTCAACTCTGGTCTCTGATAGACCCCATAACATAACTCCGACTGGTCGCTGATAGACCCCTCAACTGTCCACAAATACCCTGAATCTTAAATCAAGAAACAAACCGGTATCTGAAGGTCTAGTTACCTGCATAGCCCCAAACCCTCTCACAGGTAGGGGTCCTAGTAACTGACAATGGTATGGCATCCTATGCGGTCGTTGGCGTCACAGACTTTCAGGGTTGATGATACGATTCCCAGAAGGAGTGGCATCATCAAATCCTGAAGAGGCCTCACTTAGCCAACTTCCAAATGATCAGTTCCCGGAGTCGACAATTCAACTAACCAACAACCCCTTCGACCCAAAGGGTAGAAAAAGAAGTCAACCAGAAGAACCTCGTCCGAGTGTGGATTTTGCGGGACACTAATGCAAGCAAAGCCGGCACGCGTCCACTACTTTCCACTCTATTTCTAAGTGCACTCAAGCCCAGGTCCGGCTTATCTCTCAATCATAGAACACCCGTCACACCCCAATACAACAATAATAACAATAATATAATGCTGAAAGTAAAATACAGAGAAAGTAAATCCATACAAAATCCTCGACGGGAAAACAAGCGTTAGGATTGACTCGCTTAAGGGACGTTGGATCCCAAATGCATAAGGAACTATTGCAGTTCTTAGCAGCCAGGGGATGTTGGATCCCCAACAGAGTCGCCAGCTGTCGCTAGTGCGAAAATCGGCGCCGGCTGAACAGAAGAGTCGCCACCGCGCGTTATTTATCCCAACGGAGGGAAAGGAAACGCTCGAGGTAAACCTACCGCAAAACGGGGAAAGGAATGGTCATCGCAACCAAATCCTGGATTCGGGAGTCGGTTACGCAAGGGGAAGGTATTAGCACCCCTCTCGTCCGTCGTACTCGACGGGATCCACGCTTGTTTTCTGGTACGAATTGTTATTCTATCTATTCTACAGGTCTGGGGTTAAGAGAAAAGAAAATGACTCGGCAAAGTATCGCACTTTATGCCTACGTATTCCCGTCTGGAACGAGAAATCAGAGTCAACGTAGTTCGCCTACCTATGGGAAAGGAGGGGAAGGTTGCTCGCCAAGATATCGCATCCTATGCCTACGTACTTTCATACAACATGAAAGATCAGAGCAAACGTAGTTCGGGCCACGTACGACACAAGCCTGTCTTGATCGTTTTTATCTCCTTCTGAAAAGGGTTTTCTCCTAATTACGCGTCCAAGCGGACAAAAATGACGTTTTGATGGGTTTACAGTCTTTTACGCAAGAACTGTTTTTTTATTGTGTTTGAAATGTTTATTTGTGTTTTTCTGATTGTTTTGAGAAAGAAGAGAAACAGCAACTCTAAAACCTATGGTTGAAAAGGGGATCAAAGTCTACCCTAATGTTATCATGCATGGGTTAAGGCCTAATGTCTATCATGTTCCTCTCTTGCGCAGAGAGAAAGAGAGATCCTAAGGGGATAGACGGAAATAGAAACAACAGATACAATAAAACAGTAAAATATGCATGAATGCAACAATACAAGCGAGGCAAGGGAGTCCCACTCAACCTCGAACCTAGAAAACAACAGGCAAAGTGAAATAACTTCACTTCAACCTAACAGGTCAATTAGCAAGCAATACAGTCAGGGAAACTCAAACAATACATCAAAGACTTATAAACAGCAAAAATAAACAGCAAGCAGCAACCCTGCACAGCAAGCTCCATCATCTTCTATCTTCAAGTCATCTTCAAACATCTACAAGCTTCAAGCAAGCATCAATCTTCATCTTCACAGCCTTCAAGCAAGGTCTCTATCTTCAATCTTTCAGGGCTTTTCTTCAAGTCCCACTCTCCAAGATGAGTAGCAGTTAACAAGATGAAATGGATGTTAAACCATCAGTTGCCTACCAAGGGTGGCCTACTGACTGTTAACATGATACAGACAGTTTTCTCTCAAAAGTTCTATCTTTTAAATACATTCACTAATCCTTCCAAAGGAAGGAGGCAAACAAGACCTTCCATGTTTGTGAATCAAGTTTCTATTCTAGAGCTCTACCTAGCTCCTAGATCCTATAATCTCCAATAGCTGCAAGCAAGATGCACTCTTCATCAACTCTTGAAATTGAACTTCACTCCTTTTGTCTTCAATGGCTTCCTCAGCAAAGTCTTCAACTCAACCCCATGCCCCAAGCAAGCCCAATAACCCACACAATCAAACAATAACCCTAGAAAAGGCACACCATACAATCAATCAAATACAAAAATATACTAAAAATATTAATACAATGGGGAAAATTCTACTATTTTTTCTAAGGGATCTATTATGCTTACCCTTAATACCCCTATAGTCCCAGGTCCTAATTCAGTCTAAAAACCCAGAAGAAAATTGTTTCAATACACCTATGTTATGTTCAAAACCCTAATTGACTAGCCTAAGAGTTTCTAACTAAACTACCTAAAATGAAGTCCTAGAAAATGTGGTGTAGAAAACCAGGGGCACCTAATATCCATATCTAGTTGTACTAAAAAGAATGGGGTGAAAATCCTCAAGGAAACTCTTAAACTAAATTCAACAAATGATAGCATCAACTAAAAGAATTTAAAAAGCAATTAAATGTAAAAATATGAAAAAAATATGAAAATGAAGTAAAATGACAATTTTATGCTTTCATATTTTTCTTGACAGAAAATAGAAAATGGGAAAAAAAGTCTCATTAAAAAATAGTCATTTTTCATTTTTATATGAATTTTTAAAGTTAAATGAAATTTGGAATGAAATTAAATTGAGAAATGATGAGGGGGTGCCTAAAGTACTAATATTCAGTTATTATTTGATTTGGGCTCAGAAGGTGGGGTGTAAGGAGTAAGCGCGTTAGGCCCAGTTTGTTATTCAGAAAACTAATTAAAATGCAAGGAAAAAAAACAGAAACGTGGTGCAAATAGCATCTAATTATAGTTCAAAGTGTGATTGGGCTTGGACAGGGGGTGGCGTTAGCAATGGTCATTAAAAGCCCAACCTGGGAACTTTAATGAAACACAGCGTCTTGTACGTTCAGAATTCCCTCCAAATCTCGTTTCAAATCGCAGCCGTCCGATGGCTTCTCAAGTCAATCTTCAAACGCATGATCTGACGACTATCCTTTCGTCTTCTTCATTGAGAAGGTTAGGGTTTTCAGAATCCATTGACATGCAAGCTTCATGCAACAGAATTCCACTCCTTCGTTCTCCTTCATCTCTTGACCAAATGCCCCGATACAAAAACCAAATGTGTTCTATTTTTCGCGTAGAATACAACCATGGCGTTAGTTTGCATTAAAACTCTCTCTATCGTGCCAACCGAACAATATAACTTTGCACTCTCAAAATTTCATCAGGTTTTGATCATCACCAAACTCACCAATCTTTGCACAACAATAATCTTCATGCTATACTGATTAAGACTAGCCACTTATCCAAGATTCTAACAACTTAATCACTATGTTCTATGCCCAAACAGATTTCATGCTCACATGTCAACCTTCACCAAATCTTGCTAAAGTCTCCAAAATCAATCATCTAACCACCTAAACCATGTTTGACCTAACAAATCTACCTCATGCTACCTAATTCGAGCCAATTTGTGAGAAAAACTAGCCTGGTAAGAAGTTGAAAACAGATGGTGATTCCTTTCACTTCAAAGCCTACAATGCTCCAAGATCACTCACTTGACTATGCTCTTGATTCTGTATGCAATAATTCATGCTCAAACTACCTAGATCACCCTAACCAATTCTTCTTGCACTTGAAGAAGAGAAAGTTGCATAGCACGATTCAGGCAGTTTCCTCTTCAGATCTTGCTTGTAATCTACTCAGTGATGATTATTGAATGAGATTGAATCACAAAATTGAAGAGGTAGTGGAGAATTGAGAGAATTCGAAGGTAATTGCAAGAGAGCAAAATGGAATGAAATTCTGAATTTTCCACCAAATAAAAGCCCAACCATGCTTTAGATCATCTCTAGTGTTTATATAGATGAGGATAGAAAGTTCTGGAAGATGCTAGATTGATCCCATGAGAAATGGTGTATATCATTGCATGAGAATTTGAAAAATGCAAGTTGAAAAATAAGCTCATGAAAACATTGTTGAAGCAGCCCAAAATACCTTGAATTTCTCTTTTCATGACAATTAGAGAGTGTAGGAACCATCCCTTGCCTTGCACCTTGGTCCTAGCTTGATTTGGCAAGTGTATCTTCTTTTACAAGTAACTTATGATAACTCCAATTTCTTGACCTCAAACCAAAAAACTAATATTTCCAATGATCTTAAAATGCAATTTACCTTCAAAATGGTTGGTCATATGCTTGGTTTTGCTTTTGTACCAAAAAATCACAATTTTGGTCATTTAAAAAGGTACTTTTCCCTTTATAATTGGTCAATTTTGCAATTCTAGGCTATGAGCATTTCCAACTTGCCACAACCACTTTTCTAGACTCAAAATGTCATTTGGAGCAAGTTTGATGTTGACCATTTCTTCATTTGAAATTTGGAAATAGGAGTTTTGGGCATATGCTTGAAATGACCTGTAATTCCACTTTCCCAAAATACCCCTGGCTTGCCAAGATCATAAGTAGAGCTCTACAAATCAAATGAAGGCACACTATACCTTTCTAGAAAGCTAAGATCATGAGGAACAACTTTCATTTTGGCCAGAAATCCATTTGAACATTCCTTGTGGGGTAAAAGTTGCTTGGAAGTCAAGTAACTTTCACAGACAAATTTCAGTGTCCTCAGATGACCTGTAACTTGCAAGAACCATAACTTGAGTTATATAAATCTCCTTGATGCCTTCCACCACTCAAATTAAAGTTCTTGAGATGTTCTACAAGTTTCATGTTGGCCAAGGATCCATTTGAGACTTGCATTTTGAATTATTTTTCTTGGAAGTTTGACCTAAATCAGGGGATTTTACACAGAAACCCTAATTCAGAAACTTCTCTTCTTCTTGATTTCTTTTGATTTCTCCTTGGCATAACACCACATCCATATCCACATATCAAATGAGGCATCCCACATCTTTCAAACAGGCCTTGATGCCCTTCAATCAAGCATTTGACCTAGGGTTGACCCAGGGTTGACCCAGATGAAACCCTAGTTGAATGTCTTCAACTGCAGCTCTTGCAATCACACCAATGACTGATCTCAATTTCAAAATGACCCTCTAGGCCTTCCATGATGTCAATTCATAGCTCACAACTTCTCTGATGATCCTCACATATCCTCAAAATAGGAGAGAAACCCACTGCTTGGTCCACTAACTTCTCAAGCTTCAATTTCTTTCTGATGACTTGGATAGGCTTGAATTTGAATAAGAACCTCTTGATAGGCCCATAGAGATAAGAATGGCACTTGGTCCCTTGTTGGATGGCTTGCCCATGCTATGCTATGCAGATGAATTAATTATGTACATGACCTAATATGCAAATGCTAAAGCTATGAGACATAAAATCAGGTGAAATAAGTTGAGCAAATTTTAGGGTGCAACACCGCCCTTTGCGGATTTTCAGTTCACCGGGATACCCTTTTTTGCCGAAGCCGCCCAGTGTAGGTTTTCAACTTCGCGGGTGTACATTTTTTCAATCTTATCCCTAATTTTTGCCCAAACCTTTTATTCTATTTTTGGTTCGCCAGGATGCCCCATTTTTGCCTGGACTCTCTTTTTTTTGTCCAGCGGGTCAATTTCAAGCAAAGTATTTTTTAACGGCGTCCAAATTTACAGGCGACGTAAAGTCTTCACCGTCCATGGTGGACAACAACAATGCTCCTCCTGAAAAGACTTTTCTGACAACGTATGGCCCTTCGTAGTTGGGGGTCCACTTGCCCCTGTGATTTGCCTGTGGCGGGAGAATCCTTTTCAACACAAGGTTGCTCGTCTGAAAGATCCGAGGATGTATCTTCTTATCATACGCTTTCTTCATTCGGCTCTGGTACAAACGACCGTATGCTAGAGAAGCTAGCCTTTTCTCATCCATTAAACTCAGCTGGTTCAACCTGTCTTTCACCCATTCTGCCTCGTCGAGTTGGACATCTTGTAATACCCTCAGGGAAGGAATCTCAACTTCCAGTGGTAACACTGCTTCCATTCCATATACCAATGAGAACGGGGTTGCCCCGGTTGATGTGCGTACCATCGTACGATAACCGTGCAAAGTGAAAGGTAGCATCTCATGCCAGTCCTTATAGGTCACCACCATCTTCTAAACAATCTTCTTTATGTTCTTGTTGGCCGCTTCAACAGCGCCATTCATCTTGGGTCGATAAGGGGAAGAATTGTGATGTTCGATCTTAAAATTCTGACACAGCTCCTTCATCATTTTGTTATTTAAGTTCGAACCGTTGTCGGTAATTATCCGCTCGGGGATTCCATATCTGCAAATGATATCTCATTTGATAAACCTGGCTACCACCTGTTTGGTCACATTTGCATATGATGCTGCTTCCACCCACTTGGTAAAATAATCGATTGCTACCAAAATGAAACGGTGTCCGTTAGATGTCGTCAGCTCAATCTTTCCAATCATATCAATTCCCCACATCGAGAACGGCCACGGTGATGACATCACGTTTAGAGGACTCGGAGGCACATGGATCTTATCCGCATAGATCTGGCACTTACGACACCTCTTCGCAAACTTGAAACAGTCAGTTTCCATAGTTAGCCAGTAATAACCTGCCCGCAGCAGCTTCCTCGTCATAGCATGCCCACCAGCATGTGTACCGAATGTACCCTCATGTATTTCCTCCATAAGCAACTTTGCCTCTTTCTCGTCTACACAACGTAGCAGCACCAAGTCGTGGTTCCTCTTGTACAGGACACCGTCCGGATTCAGATAGAAATTACCAGCCAATCTCCTGAGAGTCTTCTGATCGTGACTGGATGCCCCAGCCGGATACTCCTTATTCTTCAGGAAATTCTGGATGTCAAAATACCAGGGTTTATCATCAGATGCCTCGTCAATAGCAAATACGAAGGCGGGTCTGTCAAGTCGAGAGATAACAATTCTGGGAGCCTTATTCCAGAAGTTGACTTTATACATGGAAGACAATGTGGCCAGGGCGTCAGCCATTTGGTTTTCTGCTCGCGGTACATGATGAAATTCAACCTTGTCAAAGAAAGGCAACAATCTCCTCGCATAATTCATGTACGGTATTAAATTGGGTTGACGTGTCTCCCATTCTCCTTTTATTTGATTCACCACCAGAGCTGAGTCTCCGTATACATCCAGATTTTTGATTCGCAAATCGATGGCTTCCTCAAGCCCCATGATGCAAGCTTCGTATTCGGCTTCATTATTGGTAACCGGAAAGGTCAATCGAGCAGTAAATGGGATGTGCGACCCATGTGGAGTAGTGATGATTTCCCCTATTCCGCTACCATAGGAGTTTACAGCTCCGTCAAAGATCAACTGCCATTTGGAACCCAATTCTGGTCCTTCGTCCGGCAACGGTTCTTCACAATCTTTCATCTTTAGGTACATGATATCCTTGTCAGTAAAATCAAACCTCATCGATTGGTAGTCCTCAATAGGCTGCTCAGCAAGATATTCCGATAACACGCTCCCCTTTATAGCCCTTTGTGAAACATACTGGATGTCGTATTCGGTCAAAACCATCTGCCAACGGGAAATTCTCCCAGATAGTGCCTGCTTTTCAAATACGTATTTGATAGGATCCATCTTCGAGATGAGCATGGTTGTATGATTCAGCATGTACTGCCTCAAATGCTTGGCGGCCCAGGCTAGCGCACAACAAGTTTTCTCGAGCATTGAGTATCGAGATTCACATTCAGTAAACTTCTTACTCAGGTAGTATATCGCATGCTCTTTACGCCCTGTCTCGTCATGTTGACTGAGAACACAACCCATACTCCCCTCAAGAACCGTCAAATACATAATCAAGGGTCTCCCTACCACTGGGGTATCAAAATAGGAGGCTCCTGCAAATACTGTTTTATTTTATCGAACGCCTTTTGACAATTTTCATTCCATGCCACAGCCTGGTCTTTTTTCAACAGCTTGAATAACGGCTCGCACGTTGCTGTTAGGTGAGATATGAACCGAGCGATGTAGTTCAACCTCCCTAAAAACCCGCACACCTCTTTCTCTGTTTTAGGCGTCGGCATCTCTTGTATTGCTTTTATTTTTGCAGGATCAACCTCTATTCCTTTTTCACTCACGATAAACCCCAGCAGTTTACCCGATCTCACCCCGAAGGTGCATTTGCTAGGGTTCAGTCTCAACCTGAACTTCCTAAGCCTTTTGAATAATTTCAGCAAATTCACCAAATGCTCTTCCTCCGTCTGGGATTTGGCAATCATATCATCAACATAAACCTCGATCTCTTTATGCATCATGTCATGAAAGAGAGTCATCATTGCACGCTGATACGTTGCCCCAGCATTCTTTAATCCGAAGGGCATCACTTTGTAGCAAAATGTTCCCCACGGCGTAATGAAGGTAGTCTTCTCCATGTCCTCCGGCTCCATCTTAATCTGATTGTAGCCCGAGAAGCCATCCATGAAGGAGAATACGGAGAATTGAGCGGTATTGTCAACCAGCACATCGATGTGAGGAAGTGGAAAGTCATCTTTCGGGCTCGCCTTATTCAGATCACAGTAATCTACGCACATTCTCACCTTACCGTCCTTTTTTGGCACTGGCACAATATTAGCGACCCATGAGGGATATTTCGTAACAGCTAGGAACCCAGCATCCCACTGCTTTTGAACCTCCTCCTTAATCTTCACAGCCATGTCCGGTCTAGTTCTTCGAAGCTTCTGCTTAATCGGCGGGCATTCTTCTTTTAGCGGCAGACGGTGCACAACCATATTCGTATCCAATCCAGGCATGTCTTCGTACGACCAAGCGAATACATCACTATCCTCTCTGAGCATTTCAACCAGTCTTCACTTGACGTCGCTCTGCAGCGCGGCCCCTATACGGATGTTCCTTTCAACCCCTTCCGACCCCAGATTAACGATTTCAATAACCTCCTCATGAGGCAGAATGATTCGTTCTTCTTGCTTTACCAACCAAGACAACTCTTCTGGAACGTCGCCATCTTCAACAATCTCTTCTTCGGTCTGAAATACCGGGTGTTCAAAGTCGAAGTGAGTCATAGGCGGTTCAATAATGTCATCTGAAAATGTTATCCTGCAAAAGGAATGGTTAAATGCTTCAAAATGTGTATAAAGCGAATAACCACGTTGCCATTTTATTGTAAAACATAAAAACAGGAAAAACAGAGATCACAATATTTGTACATGAAAAACGCCTTTTTATTTAACGATTAGACAGTGCAATGTACATAACAGAACGGCCCTAAGCAAAATCACGATGCCCCGGGTAGGACACCGGATTGTTCAACAATTAGTAAAACAAAATATTACTGTTTTGTAGTCACGGGAACAAATTCCTGAATGGACCAATTGCATAATCCTTGTCCTGGCACGCTCGGCTGAATCCAGGCGTCCATGTCACAGTCGCTGTCTCCTTCTTCGGAATCTGAAACAGCATTGATGGTCTCGTGATATACTCCACTAGTCGTGATTGTTATTGGCCCTTTGAAACGGGGTGCCTCTGCAGCAGGCGTTGATGATGAAGGTTGATATCCCAGCCAAAATCTGTCCATCTTCACGGGGATATCCAGAACCTTGCCCCAGCCCTTGGTCTCCCCAGTCTTTACCAGAGCCTGAGCCTCTTTGTATGACGATACTGCCACCTCCGATGCCTTACTCGGCCCTGGAACTTTATCTTTAATGTGCAACCCTTGAAAGGCTTGACAGGGTGTCTCATGAATCTCACTGTCGACTTCTACGTACCTGAATGACGACAAATGGCTGACCAATATATCTTCCTCCCCACAAACTATAACCACACTGTCCCCCACCATGTACTTTAGCTTTTGGTGCAAGGTAGATGTGACTGCCCCAGCACCATGGATCCACGATCGTCCAAGAAGACAACTATATGCTGGCTAGATGTCCATAATGTAAAATTCCGTTTCGAAAATCTCCGGCCCCACCTGCAGAGGTAACGTTATAGATCCAAAGACTGACCTTCGTGTACCATCAAATGCCCGGACCACCAAGTCACTAGGCGTACAAATGATCCCCCTGATGTCCAATTTCATCATTGCTTTCTTTGGCAGCACGTTCAAGGAAGATCCGGTATCTACCAGCACGTGGGACATGACTGTGCCCCTGCATTCAACTGAGACGTGCAACGCCATGTTATGCTCTCTCCCCCTCGGGGTTAAATCAAAATCCGTAAACCCCAAACTATGGCCTGCATTCACGTGCGCCATCACCCCCTCCAACTGATTCACAGAAACATCTTGGGGTACAAACGACGTGTCCAGAATTTTCAATAACGCATTCCTATGGGCTTCGGAACACAATAACAACGACAATATGGATATCTTCGACGGCGTTTGTTGAAGGTGCTCAACAATCTAATAGTCACTCTTACGGATAAGGCGCATAAACTCTTCTACATCTTTCAGTGACGTTTCTCTTTCATTACTCTACACTGGAACGTCCTCATTCACTTTTCCCTTACCTTTTGCCAATCGTTCAACCTCTATCTCAGGCGATATAAAAATTCTCCCACTCCTTGTCATCCCTCCGGTCCCGACGACATTGTCCATAACCTCAGCTGGCTGTTTACTGATATCGATTTTCACCCCATCGCAATACGCTTCCAGCCCATAAGTCCAAGGTACTGCCTTAGTGCTCTCATAAGGTGTTGGCCCTGCCTTGGTGATAGTGATTGGTGGTTGTTTGGCTAGCGCCGTTATAGTTATCGTTTTTCGGGGAATTGTCACCGTAGCGACATCACTTTGCTCATCGGCTAATACTTCTGCAGGTTTCTCAACTGCCGTTCTGTCGAATTGCAACGTGCCTTCATCTATCAAGGTCTGAATACCCTTCTTCAATTCAGCACAACCCCCAGCTTGGGTCCAACACTCTAGACAAAACTCATCGCAGCCCGGATACACACCTCCTTTCAATAACCTGCTCTTTATTTCACACAACGGTGTTTTTAGTTCATCAACATTCATGATCAAGTTCAAACCCTCCTCAGTCAAAATAGCATTTGCCCCATGGTTGGGCATGGGCTGTTGTACTATGTTCAGACCTGCTTGTCCAAAGTTTATGGCCTTGCTATCCAACAGATCTTGCACCACATGCTTGAACGCGTTGCAATTCTCTATGTCATGGCCAGGAGCCCCGGAGTGGAACTCGCAGTGCTTGTTCGTATCAAAACCAAACGGAGGAGTGCCCGTCATTGGCGCCATAGTCCTCTTTTCCACCAAATTCAAACCCAGTAATGTTTGGAGTAACTCTGCATACGTATAAGGAGGTACATCAAATACTCTTTTCGGCCTCATGTTAGGAAATCTCCTCTGTCCCTGATTTGGCCTCTGCTGCTGTTGTTGTTGTTGTTGTTGCTGCTGCTGTGGTGGTATCTGCTGTAGTGGTATTGGTTGTTGATGAAATGGAATTGTGACGCTCGCCACCTGTTGCGGATGATTGTACTGATTCCGCCCTCTGCCCCGGCCTCGACCTCGGCCCCCGAATACTGCACTTGTGTCACCCTGACGGCGACCATCGAAAGCTCTTCTGTTACTGCCAGCTGAAGTAGATTCATCAGCTTGGAATCTCCCCATTTTAACATTACTTTCAACCTTCTCGCCCATCAAGATTAGATCCGAGAAAATGCCCAAAAAGCGGGAAACAGCTTATCATAAAACATACCGGTGAACGTTCCTATGAACATATCATTCATCTCCTTCTCAACCAAAGGAGGATGAACCCTTGCAGCCATGTCGCGCCATCTTTGCGCATACTCTTTCAAACTCTCATCTTTCTTCTGCGACAACCCCTGTAACTGGACCCGGTTTGGTGCCAAGTCACTGTTGTACTTATAATGAGTCACAAATGCTTTAGCCAGTTGTTTCCAAGTCTTTACCTGAGTAGGCTCCAATCCCATGTACCATTCAAGGGAAGGACCGAACAAGCTGTCTTGAAAGAAATGCATCAACATTCTTTCATCGTTCGAATAAGCCGACATCCTTCTATAGTATGACCGCACATGCACCTTCGGACAGGTATCTCCCTTATATTTGTCAAATGTGGGAGCTTTAAACTTCAATGGTACCCTCAGGCCAGGCACCAAACCCATTGTGGTCATATCTAAGCCAACAACACTTTGATTCACAACACCTTTCATCTGCTCCTCGAGCATCTTGATTCGCTGAGTGTTGTCTACAGGACCTTCAAAACCTCCACCAGAGAAAGCATCTTCTTTTTGGTCTTCTATCCAATTACCGTTCTCATTTCCGTATCCATCATACCCATTGTTACGACCAAATCTAGTCTGATTCATCACAGGGCCCCGTCCCCTGTTACCATACCCTTGAGCGACCCCGGCAGGTCCAAAAGACATCATTCCAGCACCATTTCCGTTACCGAATCCACCATAGCCCTGATTGGCATTACCAAATCCATCATGTCCGAAGCCCTGAGCATTGAAGCCAAACTTCTCGTCCTGGTTAGCATAATCAAACCCCTGGTTGTTATAGGCAAATCCGTTGTTACCAAAGCCGTTACCGTCGTTATTATCACCGCCCAGATTGGCGTCTCTGAATCCGACGTTATTAATGACAGTCTCATTACCGATTCTTGTATTACCGTTCCCAGCGCCAGCGCCATTGTTCATATTCACAGCAGGTATATTTACCACAGGTGGAGCTACTGGTGTAGGAGTACCATCCCCATGAAGGGTGCCAACACGTACATAATTGTGGTCTTCGTTTCCATGCCCAACATTTCTCACCAGCAATGGCTGCACCAATGTTTGCAAGTTTTCCTGTCCCTTCACAATTTTCTCCATCGTATGCATGAACAGCACCAGCTTCTCACGCATTTCCTGCATCTCGCTCTGCATCTGGTCCATAACTCTTTTGTAGTTGGTACGAGTAGAGTATCAGTGAGGATGTTGACTTTCAATCCTGGAAAAACCTGGAGAATGCAGGACATGAGATACAATTCAATAAATACCTGTAATGCAATATGAATGCGAATGCGATTATGTAAATATGCTACAGGTTATATTCCCCCGATTCTAGTTCCAGAGAGAAAACCATTATGGCAATGGAGTCCCTATTCAGCAAGCAATAAACCAGAAAATCCTCATATATAACAAATGCCAAGAGGCTGAGTACTGAATACAACCGAAGAGACCTCGGCCAACAAGTCTGGTGATGGCCCAAATATGAGTACAAATAGCAAAGGTAAGGCAAAGATACATCAGGCCAAGTGGCACGCTCGGACATCCTCCAATATCCTTATCGTCTCTGAGTGTCCTAGTCGGGAGATCAACTCCTGCATCAGCAAAGCATGCCGCTCGGTAATGGATCTCAGCTTCGTGGCGTCGTCCCGGGGAGCTCCTTTGCTCGAACTCTCTTCAGATCTGTACCTCTTAGAACCGGCCTTCTCCTCGCAACCTCTCGACTTCTCGTCACCGTCACTGACTCTGAGATTAGCAGTACTCCTAAGGGATGTTACTTCAACAATCCGTGCTTCCTGGGCTTTAACCTGTGCCTCCAGCGTGGCAATTTGCATTTTCAGTTTGTCTTCCCGTTCTTTCCGCTTGGTGAGCGTGGCCTCCCACAAAGCCTCCCACTTGCTGATACGAGCATAAGCCTTGCTTAGAAGTTCCTTCTTGGACGTAAGTACCTTGCTAACCCCGTTCAAAGTTATCCCTAATTTTTCTTTCTTGTTGGTCGCTTCTGTCAGCTCTGATCCCAACCTATTAATCAATTCGGTCTGTTCCTTTACCGTGAAGGTGGCTTCCTTCTTCTCTCGTCGTAACTGGAAGATCTCCTTCTCTAACTCTTCGTTAGCTTTCTTCAATTCCTCATTTGCAGCCAACAACTTGTTATATTTCTCGCTCTCTTCTGCAGGAGGTACCTCAATCAATGGAAGATACAGTGGTTCCATAGCGGGATAAGGCATCAAAGACATACGAGCTCTCTCACGGACCCAGGCCATATAAGAATCATAAGCTCTGCTGTTGCTCTTACCGAGCAAAGCCTTCCCCCTCTTGTGGATGCTAGCCCACGCATGCCTCAACCTGATCAAAGTAGTCTCGTCTAAGGAGCCCGTGAGATACAGAGATTCCTGTATCTCAACCTCAATGGGAGCATCTCTCAAGGCATAACCAAACTGTCGTACCAATAGTGAAGGATTATAGTTGATACAACCTTTCCGTCCAATCAGGGGAACATTCGGAAAGCCACTACAACTATATATAATGTCAGTACCAAGCATACCCCGATCAAACCAAATGATATTCTCAGCAGATAGCCCCATCAACCGGGACGGCCAATCCAAAGTATCAACGGTATCAACAAACGGCCCAGTCTTCAGAAGGTGCCTCTGGAACCACTTGTACAGGAGAGGAAGACAGCAGGATACGTTCTTGCCACGACGTTTCTCATTCTTGTAGTGAATAGAATGATAAACATCACCCAAGAGAGTAGGAATGGGATTCTTCGAGGCGAGAATCAGGAAGGCATCCGAATCAACAAAGTCTGGCACATTAGGGAACAAGACAATCCCGTAAATGCAGACAGCCAGAATAGCACTAAAGGCAATCCAACACCCATTCTTCGCGCACTGTGTGGCCTTCTCAACTAGGACAGATAAGTGAAAACCATAAGCGTCGTTCAACTTGACCAAGCCTCCTGGAAACTCAGAAGCATCCAGACTGACAATCCCTGTGAGTGTAGATAATTCAGGCTCGGTATCAATGTGTACAAAGGGCATCTGGTCTAGCACGTGAATATCCAACATGACATAATACTCTTCCAAAGTGGGTGCAATAATGTAGTCTGGAAACAAGAAACATCTCAGCTGCGGCTCATAAAACTGCATCAAAGTATACACCCCAGTAATCTCGAAAGCCGAAGGTGTGTACAACAAGCTAAGAAGCCTCCCATAAGATACTCTGAACCCAGCCCTCACACTCTCATCTGCCAAAGCAACTAACTCCAGTAATGAACTGATGTCTGGTGACTGCAACCTGTAAGCAACCGTCTTCTTCAGGGACTCCATGCCTGGCTAGAAGATGTCCTAAAATCAGAGGGGAATAATCACCTGCAACATAAATACATGTTAATGAAATGCAAACATGAAAATGCATATGCATATGCAAACATGGGATCAAGTGCAATGTTGATAGACTGGGCTGCTCTGTACTGAAGCCCTGAGAACCAATCAATCTTTATTTCAAACCAAACCAACCACTCAAAAGCAACCTGTAACCACATCTCACTGATAGAGGTAAACCAGGTATTCTGAGGTCAAAGGTTCCCTGCAAACAGACCCTCCTACCCCTCACAGGTGTGTACTTAACTCGCAGACGAGGTACGACATCCTATGCGGGTTCAACATCACAGACTTTCAAGAGCGATGATACGATACCCAGAAGGTGTGGCATCATCATCCCTTGAAGCGGCCTCACTTAGTTGAATCCCAATTGATAGGTTCCCAGAGTCGATAATCCTCGGGTCAAACAACTTGTCGAGCCCTAAGGGCCAGGTAAGAAGCATCAAAGAGAATCTCGTCCGAGTGAGATTTCGTGGCTAGCTGGTGCGAGCTAAGCAAGCAGGCTAACCACTACTCTCTCTCTAAATCTATAGGTGTACTCAAGCCTGGGTTTGGCTTATCTCTCAACTGATTACCCCCTCATACCCACAGCAATAATCACAATAAAAATAATGCTGAAAGTAAGTAAAGAAACGTAAATCCATACAAAATCCACGACGGGAAAACAAGCGCTAGGATTGACTCGCGTAGGGAACCGTTGGAGTCCCCAGCAGAGTCGCCAGCTGTCGCTACTGCGAAAATCGGCGCCGGCTGAACAGAAGAGTCGCCACCGTGCGTTATTTATCCCAACAGAGGGAAAGGAAACGCTCAAAGTAAACCTACCGCAAAGACGGGAAAGGAATGGTCATCGCAACCAAATCCTGGATTCAGGAGTCGGTTACGCAAGGGGAAGGTATTAGCACCCCTCACGTCCGTCGTACTCGACGGGATCCACGCTTGTTTTCTGGTACGGATTGTTATTCTATCTACTCTACAGGTCAAGGGTTAAAAGGAAATAAAATGACTCGGCAAAGTATCGCACTTTATGCCTACGTATTCCCGTCTGGAACGAGAAATCAGAGTCAACGTAGTTCGCCTACCTACTGGAAAGGAGGGGAAGGTTGCTCGCTAGGATATCGCATCCTATGCCTACGTACTTTCATACAACATGAAAGATCAGAGAAAACGTAGTTCGGGCCACGTACGACACAAGTCTGTCTTGATTGTTTTTATCCTTCTGAAAAAGGTTTTCTCCTGCTTACGGGTCCAAGCGGACAAAAATGACACTTTTGATTGGTTTATAGTCTTTTACGCAAGAAGTATTTTTTAGTGTGTTTGCAATCTCTGACGTACTAGAGACTATGATTTGAGAGTGACTACGTCGTATGTCACCCTATGGGTAACACACTAAGCAATCAGATTATTGAAGAGTGACCCTCCAGCAACCTTTTCTCAAATAGCTTAAGGCTCGTAACGTACGACATCGATTAACCTTATTACTGTGTTTTTGATTTTATTCTGAGATGAGAAGAGAAAGGAGCTCTAAAAAGCCTATGGTTGAAAAGGGAATCAAAATCTACCCTAATGTTGTCATGCATGGATGAAAGCCTAATGTCTGTCATATTTCTCTCTTGCACAGAGAGAAACAGAGATCCTAAGGGATAAACGGAAAAGCAACAGCATATATACAGTAAAGCGGTAAAATGCATGAATGCAGCAGTACAAGCGAGGCAAGGGAGTCCCACTCAACCTCGAACCTAGAAAACAACAGGCAAAAGTGAACAAAATTCACTTTAAACCTAACAGGGTAATTATCAAACAATACAGTCAGGAAACTCAAACAATACACCAACAGCTCTAAACAACACCAACAACTCTAAGCAGCAAAATCTGATAGAAACAACAACAAGTCACCAACACCTTCAAGAAAGGTCTTCATCCATCTACAAACTTCAAATAAGCATCCAATCTTCAAGAGAAACAACAAGCTATCACAAGCAGAAACTCTAAATAGTAGACAACATCAAACAGCTAAGCAGCAGTAAGTCCTACTTCAAACAGTTGCACAGCTTTGACAACACCAGCTCCTTCTTCTAACATTCTTCAAGGCAACGAACTTCATCTTCAATCTTCAAGGGATTCTTCTTTCTTCAAGACAAGCTCTCCCAGATGAGAATTGATTTATCAGAATAAATTGAATGTCAAACAGTTCATTGACGACCAAAGGAAGTCTATAAACAGTTGACATTGAAACAGACTGTTTCCCTCAAAGTTCTACCTCTAAGGTAAGGCCACTGATCCCTCCTAAGGAGGGAGGTGAATACCATGAAGGTGAGATAATACTTAGAAAGTGGGGGATTGAATAAGTATGGAAAATTAAGACTTGAAAAAGATCACACAATTATTTTTATCCTGGTTCGTTTAACAACTACTCCAGTCCACCCTTCCAGAGTGATTTGCCTTTCTCAACAAGGACTTAATCCACTATTAAATCAAACTGATTACAATAGTATCACCTAAGAACAACAGTTCTTAGTCTTCTCAAGAGCTACTGATTCTAACTGAATCCTCTTAAGGAATATCCTTTACAATCAATGTAAATTAAATACAAGAGTTTTTAATGCTTCTATAAAGCTATAATCACAACAATGATTTTTCTCTTAAGTTTAAGTACAATGAGATTCTATGAAGAATAAGAATGAAAGCTTTTAGAATATTATGATTTCTTTTCAGCAAGCGTGTAGCACTGAAGAATGAAGTGAAGATCTCCTTTTATAGGCAGCTGAATCATGCAAGCTGAACGTTGAAAAGAGAGTCCCAAAAGGTCTGAACCTTTTTGTCTTCACATCAACTGACCTTTCCTTGAAATAGATGGCACAGAAAAATCCTTTTTGTCTGTGTAAGTGTGTCTAGCACAAATAAGGAAAGAGACGTTGAATAGTTCCAACGGATATATTCTTGAAAATACTTCTTCAGTTTCAGCAAGTTCTTCAGAGTCTGAATGGATCAGAGTCTTCTAATGAGACTCAGAACTATGCTGTATCAGAGTCTTCTGCAGCGTGTGTGCTTCTAGCGTGTTGATTATCAGAGCATTTTGACACAGAACTTCAGTACTTGGCAGCGTAGGTACTTTCAGAAACTTCTGTAGGTCAATGCTTTGAGAAACTCTTCAATCAATATTCTTCTATAGTTCTGATGCTTCAGCTTCAGATGCTTCTGATTATCTTCAGATGCTTCTGATTATCTTCAGATGCTTCTGACTCAGAATGTTCTGGAGCTATTTTCTTCAGATCCTTCTGGAGACTACGCTCAGGATCTTCTGTGAGTACCAAACAAATTCTTCTGTGAGGTGCATCTGGCGCTTCAGAGTCAGAATAACTTCTTGTATTCAAGGCAGATTTGCTTCTAGAGAGTTAATATAATTTCAATCTGCAGTAAAACTCTCAAATAAATTTTAGAGTATATAATTCTTAAATATAAATTTCCTAACAGTTATCATCAAAACAAAGAGTAATTATTAAGAACCAATCTGTGTTCTAACAATCTCCCCCTTTTTGATGATGACAAAAAGTATCAGAAATTTTATTTAATTGAACATAAAGAATTATAACTCCCCCTGAGATGATGAATCTCCCCCTGAGTTGAATATGAAAAAGGAATAGAAACTTCCCTTTTTATCTTGAGTAATCTTCAGAGTCAGATCTTGTTTGTTTTGAAATAATTAAGGATCAGACTATCTTGCAGATATGAGATTCAGAGTTTGATAAAAGATAAATGCTCTGAGAAACTCAGAGATTCTTTTATAGAGTGTTCTTATCAAAAGTTCTGAAATAGTCAATTTAGATATTAGAAAGAGTAGATATGTCTGAAGATTCATTCTAGTGAAATTATATTAACTAGTTCAGATCTTTATTTTCTCCCCCTTTTTTGTCATAAGCAAAAAGTAAAAACTTTTAATAAAGACAAATAAAAGGAACAAGAGACAGATAATTCAATGGAGAATAACAAGCTGATTCATTTAATCATAACAGAGCAAAAGTACATTGGAAAGTGTCAGAAGATATAACAAGAACATTCAGATGCAAAACAACAGATGCACAAATATGAGAAAAAAAATCTAAGAGTGTTTTGACAAAAGCATCTTCAATAGGTCTGTGATCTCAGATTGTGATTGCTCTTGCTTTGACATCCACTTAGTCATTGTCTCAGTCTTCTCATCTTGTTTAGACATCTACTCTGACATGTCCTCAGATTTCTTGTCTTGCTTCACCATCCAAGATCTTATTTCAGATTGACCAGCTTCCAGAGCAACAATCTTGTCTCCAAAATCTGGATTTTCTGTCTTTATCTCTGATGATGGAGGTTCTGCATCCTGAACAGAGTCAATTTCCATAGGGTCTGGAGATCCTGAACAGGGTTCTACCAGAGTCATAGTCAATGCATTGGCAGTTGGTTCTGGTGGAGGAGGAAGAGGAGCTTCCAAACAAAGCAGAGGTTCAGTCTTGTTTACAATCCAGAATTGAGTTCTTTCAGCTCTGAGCTTTGCATCATCAGAACAGATGTTCTTCAGATTAGAAGCTACAGTGTTGAATCTCTTGATAAATCCTTTCCAGATGATGTCAGTCTCATTTGCATCCATAGTTTCAGAGCATCTCGTCTGAACAGTACCTAAAGACATCTGTATTTCTTGCAAAAACGTTTGAAATAAATGATCAATATTAAGTCTGGGTGGTGGTTTAAGCAAGGTTTCCAGAGTCATCTGTTTAGGTTTGGGAGTTGGTGGAATTAGTGATTTAGAGATGGAAATCAGAGGAGGGGGAACATATGGAAAGAATGGAATTTCTGGTTTTTGAGGTAAGGATCTGTTTAAAGCATTAAGCAGATTTGGTTGAGGTCTTGTGCGTGGGTAAACAACATCAAAGAATGCATTGGAGTAAGGTATGAAAGCAGAGTTTGATGGTTTATCAGATGCAACTGTGTTATCAGATGCAGGATGCAGAGCTGAAACAACAGCTTTATCAGATGTAGCAGATATGGTGGCTAAAGATCCTTCATTGGTCATAGATTGAATATATGAAAGGATTACAGATGGTAGGGTCTGTCTGAGTTTGGGTTTCAGAGGTTCCAAAGGTTCAGAAGGCTCAACTCTATCATAAAAATCTTTTAGTTTGAAACCATAAGATAAATTATGATAAAGAGAAGACACTTGGGCACAACATATTCCAGATGATGATGAATTGGAAGTGGGAATAACCATCTCAGATGAAGTTGCAGGTGGAGGCATAGGGTCTGGAATGGTAGTTTTAGTAGGTAAGGTTGATTCAGGTTCAGGTTCATGAACAGGGTATTGTCACACCCTCATTTTCACCTTTATCCTTCATACCTTACATTTGTCATATCATACATTATTCTTTTGCATTTTTGAGCATGTGGGTTCACAAGGTAAGGATTGGGCCGGTTCATGTGTTATTCATTCCAAATGAGATCATTTGTCTATCTTGGGCTACATGGAAGAAAAGGTTCCTCACTTAAGGTTTGATCTAAGTGGAAAATCTACTCATGTAGATTTCTTCAAAGAGAAGGTACTTGACAAAATGTTAGGATATGCAAGTCCATAATTCAAGACTTCATCCATTTCAAGCTTAATGGTTCTAGGGAAATCCATCATGAGTTCAAGATTAGAGGCAATTATATTACTAAGAGAAACTTTATGACATTACAAGAATGTCATTTGTTACAATATATTTAACTCTAAGTAATGTTTAGAATTTATTTCTAATCTTCATTCAAGTCTCTAGTCAAATTCATGTTATGGCAATGCCACACCAAGTCCACATTATGCTTACAAACATCCAAGAAATATGTAAGGATTAAATCAACATTGGGATGTTTTAATACCAAGATTATGCATACTAATTATGAGCAAAACAGTCCCATGCAAGAGGTGACAATTTTCATTTTATCATAAGACCATCACATGTCACAAGACCAAAGGCATAACATGTGACAATGCTACTACAAACCAGAATTTTCAAAGTGCTGTCAAAGATTGGTTAGCATTGACCAAAAGCTGTCAAAACACAAGCCAACAAAGTGGAACAAGGATTGAGGGCATGGTAGAGTAGTGCAGAAAAATGCAGCATGTGACCTTGCATGGAAATGGAAAGAAAGAGAGTGACATGAGAAAAGGTGGTAATAGACAATGCCCTATAAAATCTGCTATGTGGGGAGAAGTGTAAACCTAGGGGCTGAGATAAGAAGAGAAGTTGGGAAGCAAAGAGGAGGATTCAGAATTCATTCACAATACTACACATCACACACATTGTAAAAAACCAGAAAAATAGAGAGCTTTGGAAACCAAAAAAAAGAGAGTGAGATAGAACCAAGAGAACCACTAAAGAGTAGAAACTTTACAACATAGAGTGAAGAGGAGTGAAGGACATTCAACCAAGACCAAGGAGGACTTGCAAGAAGAAGAAACTCTTGGGTATCCATTTCCTCAAACTTTTCTCTCCTTATTTCTTTGCTATTATATTCATTTTGCGTACTCTTTTATGAGTTGTTGAACTGTATATATCATGTAAGATCCCATAAGGGACCAAGAAACCATTCTTAAGAACCGTAAAAACGAAACGAAAACACAAAAAAAAATTAGGGTTTTGGTTCTGGAAGCACAACACGGGCCGTGTCACACGACACGGCCGCCCGTGTCACACTTCTGGATGGCCTTTTCAATGAAAAATACCCAGGTCTCACAACACGGGCCGTGTTACACGACACGGCCCCCCGTGTTACACCTCTGTTTGAGGTTTTCCATGTGAAAAATCCCCAGGCTTCACAACACGGGCCGTGTCACACGACACGACCACCCCTGTTGCACCTCTGTTTGCCTTAAAAAACCGTTTTTATCCCAGGCCTTGTGACACGGGCCGTGTCCCACGACACGGCCACCCGTGTCACACCTCTGTTAAAACCCTAAACTCCTATTTTCATGCACCTTGTGACACGGGCCGTGTCACACCGCTGTTTTACCGTTTGTTTCATTATTTTTACCTCCAAAAAAATTTATGTCTCGATTTTTTTATGCAACTAACTTCATTTGTTTGTATGTTTTTAATGTGAATGTTGTTATGGTCCTTGTTGACCTTTGATTCTTAAAACCTTTTTAAAAACAAACTATCGATTTTATCGAGCCATTTTCAACCTTGTAAGCCGATTGCCTTGTGCATCGCCATCAACCTTGTCCGTATCACCTCAAATACATTTTTACAAACAATAAACCTTGATCCAACATCAAGTGATCCTTTTCTCATAAAAAATCCAAAACACAATAAGTATACGATTAGGACTATACACCATGGATTTTAAAGTGGTGGAGAAGGAATGAGAATGGAACTCTCCTACACTCGTTCCGAATGTTTTGAATACAAGGCGCTCAACTTGGTTATTCGAGACATTCACTTCTATCCAAAGTCTTTTGTGTATAATCTTAATCAAGAACCATTTTTATTCAAAAAAAAACATAAAAATAACATCAACTCATCAAACTTATTTTCGCCTTAGGGCATCAATCCAAAACCCTTTTTCAAGGTATAAAATCAACCAACAAACAACAATTTCATAAGCCTCCGAACTACGGAGCTCTGATTCTTCACTTCTTTTAAGTGATGATACGTAGGCACAAGGGCCACAATCCTTGGCGAGCATTAAAATATAACACCAACCCCTCTTTCTTTAAACAAGCAAGATTTTAGAATAAAACACCCATTCACGCCAAACAACCTAGGAGGTTCCCATCGAGTACGATGGATGCGAGGGGGTGCTAATACCTTCCCCTTGCATAACCGACTCCCGAACTCTAAGACTTGGTTGCGATGACCATGCTCCTTTCCCAAAGGTTTTATCGCTATTTCCCTTTCCCTCCGTGGGATAAATACAATTCGGTGGCGACTCTGTGTCATTTTTCGCGTAGCGACAGCTGGCGACTCTGCTGGGGACTTTTTCCTAAGCGAGTCAAGCCTAACCTAGGTTGTTTTTGCGTGTTTGGGTTCTTTCCTTTTTGCTTGTTTATCGCTTTCCTTGTTTTTTCAATTGTATCTCACCGTGTTTTGGCTTCATTGGTTCTTGGTATGGATTGAAGACTTTGGTGGCAAACCTTGAGGGAAAGACTCTATACCCGAGTCTAGAGTGTTAAAATTGAGATAGGAGAGGTTGAGTAGTATGGGCTTCCGAGATGCTCATCTCGTGATAATCGATACGAGAACCTCGCTTAGAGTAGATTCATTTGAGAATGATGAGAACCGTCAAGCTCTTGGCGTGTTTGATCAACGTTTTCTCAAGAATCCATTACTCTAAGGACCTTTTAGAACCCTAAATCTTTGGCCAACTAAGATTGATGGTCGCGTAATATGGGTCCTCGAGAAGCTCTTCTCGTGTGGATCGATACGAAGACCTCATTCAGAAGAGACTTTCTTGATGGAGTTGTTGCCTGGCAATGACTGACATACGTAACAAACAGTCAAGAAAGTCCATGACTCTGAAATCCTTGTCTAGAACCCAATGTCGATGTGTCTCGTAGTATGGGCCCCCGAGAAGTTCTTCTCATGTGGGTCGATACGAGGACCTCACCCAAAAGAGATTCATGTGATGGAGTCATCCTCCGACATATTCATGTCATGTATGATGAACAGTCATATGAATCCATGACTTTGGGATCCCTTTTAAAACCCTAGATCACACCTTGTGAGAACCTTTTCCATAAAGCAGACAGTATCGACCATATCCATACCACAGACTTATGAACCCATATGCTCGAATTCTGCATCCGTTCATACATACATACTTCATAAATAAATAAAAACAAAGCTCTTAGTGTCTTGTTCTTGTTGCAGATATAAGCATTTTTCAGAAGCAGTCATGATGAACGTGAATTTAGGAACAATGAAGCTAAACAAGAAAACCGACCGAAAGAGCACTTTCACTTTCAAATACAAAGATCCTTCAATCGACAGTCTAAAAGCTCTAAGTGCCAAGATCACTCCCATCAAGCACAACAAATTTCACTCTTCTTATGGGAGAATTTTGGATCTGTTGACAGAGAAGGTGGGGTTTGAAGCTCTCACAACCTTGGCTCAGTACTATGACACGTCTTTCCGTTGTTTTACCTTCGCCGATTTTCAGATAGCTCCTACTTTGGAAGAATTTGAGAAGATCTTGAACCTCTCCATCAAAGATCGCAATCCTTTTCCCAAGCTCGAAGAAGAGTTCACGTTGAAGAAAGTGGCTTCTGCCTTAGGGATTCCTACATCATATGTGATAGCCAATTGGGCACCCAAAGGAGCTAGGGGTTTCTCGAGGAGATTCTTGGAAGAACAAGCGTGGAAGTATGCCAAGGAAGAGAAATGGGAAATATGTGGTTCAATTCTAGCACTCTTAGTCTACGGAATTGTGATGTTTCCAAATGGGGAAAATTTTGTGGACCAAGTAGCTGTGGAAATCTTCTTGACCAAGAACCCTGTGCCTTTCCTCTTAGGTGACTTCTACCACACACTCCATACAAGACATACAAAAGGAGGTGGAATGTTCCTCTGTTGCGCCCCACTCCTGCATAAGTGGCTAAGGACCCACATGCCCGAAAAAGGTCCTTTTGCTTCCAAGGAACTCTCATGGCCTCAAAGATTCGCTTCACTCACCGCTAGTTCCATCACATGGTACAAGAGGCAATGGGAAACCAAAGATATTATCCTTTCTTGTGGGGACACGAGGTTGCATCAATTACAACCCGGTGTTACTCAAGAGACAGTTTGGACACTCCATGGATGGCCCTCCTAAGGAAGAAGATTTGGTGCCGTTCCTTGTCAATACAGCCGATCCAAGTGATCCGTCTGTACGAAGAGCAAGAAGAGCATGGGTAAACATCCAAAGAAGCAATCCAGACAATGGGCGGAAGAATATCCTTGCTCGTGAACCTTATGTCCAATAGGTAAAAGAGAGAGTGAAAGAGGTCAGATTACCTTTTATCTTTGATGCATCTGTTTTCCCATCTCATCCTGAACCCGAGCCTATCTTACCCGAAGATATGGAGAAACTTTAGGCTAAGATCCAGGAACTTGAGGATGAGAACACTCAGCTTCGAATTCGACTCAACGAGACTAAGCAGAAAAGCGAGGCTTGGGAAGACAAAAGCAAAGAGTTGAAAGAAAAGTTCGAGGATAGCAGGAAAAGGGCTAGGGAAGAGAAAGGAAAGAAAGAATGGGTTGGTGGAGCTCTCAAAAACGCCAACGCCGACTTGGATCACCAAAATAAAAAATTGGACCAAGTGTGGCGAAAGGCCAGAGACTTAGAAAATGATGTGAAAATAGCCACCCAGATGAAGAAAGATGAAAGGGAAAAATTTGAAGCTCAGATTCACAAGTTGAAAGGCATTATGAAAGGTTGTGAAGATCAATTAGCTCGTGAGCTATTGGAAAAGGAGAATGCGCAACGAGACTTCGTGCAAGCAGGGTACCATTTGGGTAGAGCTATCGAAGAAATCCGAAGACTGAAAGATGGAATATATGATGAACTATATCTAGAGTTGAAGGACAGCTGCCACTATTGGGAAGAAAGTTGTCGTCAGGCAGAAGCTGCAGTACTTCAGAGAGATGACGTCATCCATGATCTCCAAATTCTCTATGAAGAGTGGAAGGACAAATTCATAAACTTGGCGGGATTCTCCAACTTTGTGCTTCAGCAGATCCCTAAAAGATTGAAGGTAGCCGATCAAGTGATGACTCCTGAAAACACTCCTGTCCCTGTGTTCGACTTTGTGAAGTTTTGCAAGGAAACAATGGGGGAACTTGTTACAGATTTAGAGGTTGTCCGCAGAGCCCAAGGAGTCACATTTAGAGTCGATTTGTAATTTGCTTAAGAAATGTATCTTTTGTATGTTGTATTTGAACTTGGCTTCGAGCCTTAATGAAATGAGAATTTGTTCTATTATGTTTCTTCTGATTAATTGCAATGGAAAATGTTTATATTCTCAACAATAACTAACAAGGTTACTAAGAGCTTTGCGCATAACATTGTTCATATGCATTCCATACACATCATGTCGCATCTCATAAAAACAAAACCAAAAACTTACAAAAACTTGACCTCCATTCGCAGTAAACAAGCTGACTTCCCGACACCCCTACTATACTCGTGGCAAGCAAAGGTTACTGATGGATCAGATTGAGCAGACTCAAGCCGCCTTCAGAGACGAGATGACCCACATGAAGACTCAGATGGGCCAGTTGATGGAAGTCATCCAGGCTATGGCTAACGGACAAGAAGAGTTGAAGCAAGCCATGGAGAGAAACGCTGCCAACACTCCAGTTCCTACTACTGTAGGCTCAACTCCCACTCCTGGTGAAGTCATTCCAACTCCTACAAATGCAATCCCCGTTCCTGGTGGCACGATCCCTACTCCTGCTGGCGCAGGTGCAATCCCTATTCCTCGTAGTGGTACGACTACCCCTCAAATCCACTTTGACGATCATGAAGGTTTCTATAACTCTCACAATGACTTGGCTGCAGACGGTTCTGGAGCACCAACTACTGACTTGGAAAAGAAGGTACTCGCCTTGCAAGAGACGGTCAAAGGACTACAAGGCCCAAGCACTTTTGGGTTAGAGGCTGCGGATATGTGTTTGGTACCTGGTGTTAAGATTCCGCTCAAGTTCAAAGTTCCCGACTTTGAAAAATACAAAGGAACAAGCTGTCCCCGAACTCACATCCGATCTTATTGTAGGAAGATGGCTGCCTACTCTGATGATGAAAAACTACTAATGCATTTCTTTCAAGATAGCCTCAGTGGAGCTTCCCTTGAATGGTACATGCAGTTAGAAAGTACACACATCAAGACTTGGAAAGAGTTAGCCGAGGCATTTCTGAAACACTACCAATACAACTCTGATATGGCGCCCAATCGCACACAACTCCAAGGCTTGACCCAGAAATCTGGTGAAGCATTCAAGGATTATGCTCAAAGGTGGAGGGACTTAGCTGCTAGAGTCCAGCCTCCTCTTCTTGAAAGAGAATTGACCGATATGTTCATGGGGACTCTTCAAGGTCCTTTCCTAGAACGTTTGGCGGGATGCACATCTACTGTGTTCTCAGATTTAGTGATGGCTGGTGAGAGGATAGAGAATATGATAAAGATTGGAAAGATTCAAATTGCTGATGGAGCTTCTAAGAAGCCCTACCAAGGTTTTGCAAGGAAAAGGGAAGGTGAAACGAGCGCTGCTTTTACGGACAAAGGGAAGGCCAAAGCATACCAAGGATCTTATCATCATGTGGCCACAGTTACTCTAAATCAGCCTCTCTCCATACCTGCAAGTCAACCGGCTGCTCAAGCTCCCTATCAACAACAACGTCAAAACTATTATCAAGGTCCGCCAAGACAAAGGAGACCCGAGAAAAAATTTGATCCTATTCCGACAATGTACGCTAGGTTGCTTCCGCTCTTGCTTAGGGGTTCATTGGTGCAGTTAAGAGAAATGAAGGCTCCCCCAGCTGTTCTACCTCCCGGCTATGATGCAAATTCCCGTTGCGAATTCCATTCTGGAGCTCCCGGACATAACATTGAAAACTGCAAAACTTTGAAATACGTGGTACAAGATCTCATTGACTCAAAAGCCATCAATTTCACCAAGAACACTCCCAACGTGACTAAAAATCCAATGTCGCACCATGCCACGAACATGGTTGAAGAATCTAAAGGAAAGAAGTTGGTATCAGAAGTTGATAAAGTAAAGACCCCCTTTGCTGTTGTTAAAGAACAATTGTTAATGAAGAATATTGTCCCAGGATGTTCCGAGGATTGCCAACACTGTTTGAAAGATCCCCAAAACTGTCATGAATTGAGGATGGGCATCCAAAATTTGTTAGATCAAGGTGTCATATTGATAGAGCAGATGTCTAGTGCTGAAGAAGTGGCCACTCTTGATATTCCCTATGATCCAATGGAGTTTCCTTATGATGAAGAACTGTTGAACAATTTGTATGGTCAAAACCGTGTACCTTTGACAATTCCGTACGATGAAGATTGGTATCCTATCCAAGTTCCACTACAAATTCCGTATGATGTTACACCGCTGACAATTCCATGTGACCAGCCTCGTGCGCTCTTGGAAATCCCATGTGATTATGATTGGCATTCTGTTCAGACCCCCTACAATCAAGTTCGTGAACCGTTGCAAATACCATATGATCAAGTAGAGATTCCATTGTCTCCACCTTCACTTGCTCCATTAGTGATATCTACACCTGCTCCTTTCCCTTTTGAGAGCACCAAGGCTGTCCCTTGGAAATATGAGCCAACTGTTTACATTAATGGGCAAAAGGTGGAAGAGGATGCTGCGAAAGTTGATAATTCTGTAGAGAACATGGTTGGGACTGGTGGAATAACCAGAAGTGGGAGAATTTTTGCGCCCGTACCATCGCCAAACGGTACAAGTGAAAAGCAGCCAATGATTGAGCAGGGGCAGACTTCTACTCAGAGAAGGAGTTCCAACGAAGATGTCAAAGAATTCTTACGAATCATTCGAAAAAGCGATTATAAGGTGGTGGACCAGCTCAACCAAACACCTTCAAAAATTTCCATGTTGTCATTACTAATGTGCTCTCCTGCCCATCAGGAGTCATTGATCAAGTTCTTGAAGACTGCTCATGTTCCTCAAGAAATATCCGTTGTACAATTTGAAGGAGTGGTATCAAACATTGCCTCCGCACATATTCTGAGCTTTAATGAGGGAGAGTTGCCCCCCCGAGGGGAAGAACCATAATAAGGCTTTGCACATCTCCATTGAATGTGTGGATGTTGTGTTGTCGAGAGTATTGGTAGATACTGGGTCATCCTTAAATGTTTTACCAAAGAATTCATTGGCCAAGCTGACCATTGAAGGATTAATGATGAAACCGAGTTCAGTGATAGTGAAAGCTTTCGATGGGGCAAGAAGGACCGTGATAGGGGAAGTTGATCTCCCCATCAAAATAGGACCTCACACTTTCATTATCACATTCTATGTGATGGATATCTACCCGGCGTATAGTTGCCTACTAGGTCGTCCATGGATTCATGCGGTCGGTGCTGTAACGTCCACTCTTCACCAGCGGCTAAAGTTCATGGTCAATAACCAACTTGTCGTCATCGAGGGAGAGGAGGATATGCTAGTAAGCCATCTGTCTTCATTCCGTTATATTGAAGTGGGAGGGGAAGTTCATGAGACCCCTTTTCAGGCGTTTGATGTGATAAGTGTAGAAATGATCCCTGCTAAGAAGGAGGAAAAGAAATCAGAAAGGGCAGGACCCTCCGTGATTACTTGGAAGGACGCAAGGACCGTAATTGAGGCCGGTCACCCCGAAGGTTGGGGAAGAGTGTTGGAGCTACCCGTCAACAAAAACAGAACTGGTTTGGGTTACCCAGGAAATCACAAAGATCAGCAGAAGGCAACCATTGACAAAGGCAAAAGGTTCATTTCTCCACTTGCCTTTGTTAGCGGTGGACACATGGTGGATGATCAGGTGGCCGTTGTGGAAGCTGAAGATGACGCATTAAAGGAAGTCTGCATGGTGTACCCAAAGGCACCAAACCAACAGCTCAACAATTGGACCATTACGGAAATGCCGGAGGTCACCCTTGTTGAAGAGTAATTTTCCTCGTTCTGCTTTCAAATCCTATGCTCTGCCCAAGGCATAAGGATTATTTTGTAGGGCCCCCATGTTTTCAAATAATGTTTATCATGAATGAAATGAACCTCTTTGCATTCAATTGTGTTCCCTGTCTTTCTTTTTTACTTTTTGCATAAATAAATGGCAATGTTTTCTTGCATGTTTCTTTTCCATCTCCTGAAAATAAAGCATAAAATCACCAATCATGCAGATCCACCTCGGATTCCATTGATAACGATACTGCTACGGTTCCATATGACTTTGATAATCCAATCTACCATGCCGACGAGGATTGTGAAGAATATTGCAAACTCCCCGAGGAGTTAGCCAGACTATTGAAGCAGGAATCAAAGATCATCCAGCCGCATCAAGAGTCATTGGAAGTTGTCAATCTTGGAACCGAAGGGGACAAGAGAGAGGTCAAGGTAGGCGCTGCCCTAGAAGAAAGTGCGAAAAGAAGACTGATTGAGCTCCTACGTGTGTATGCAGATGTGTTTGCCTGGTCATACCAAGATATGCCCGGATTGGATTCAGATATCGTGGTGCACAAATTGCCGCTCAAGGAAGATTGCCCGCCGGTAAAGCAGAAGATGAGACGAACTCGACCCGACATGGCCCTGAAGATTAAGGAGGAAGTACAAAAGCAGCTTGATGCCGGATTCTTGGCAGTATCAAAATACCCTAAATGGGTTGCCAACATTGTACCTGTGCCTAAAAAAGGAGGAAAGGTGCGGATGTGCGTTGACTACAAAGACCTAAATAGAGCCAGCCCAAAAGATGACTTTCCGCTGCCACATATTGATGTGTTAGTGGATAATACGGCCCAATTCTCTGTATTCTCCTTCATCGATGGTTTCTCCGGATACAACCAAATCAAAATGGCTCCAGAGGATATGGAGAAGACTACCTTCATTACCCCTTGGGGAACCTTTTGCTATAAGGTTATGCCATTTGGTCTGAAGAACGCTGGCGCGACATATCAACGAGCAATGGTGACTCTCTTTCATGACATGATACATAAAGAGATTGAATGCTATGTAGACGATATGATCGCAAAATCCCAAACTGAAGAGGAACATCTCATCCACTTGGAAAAGTTGTTTGCTAGGTTAAGAAAGTTCAGGCTAAGGCTCAATCCGAATAAATGTACCTTTGGGGTAAGGTCTGGTAATTTGCTAGGTTTTATCGTGAGCCAAAAAGGGATTGAAGTCGACCCTGACAAAGTAAAGGCCATCCAAGATATGCCAGCTCCAAGAACTAAGAAGGAGGTTCGTGGTTTCTTAGGGAGATTAAACTACATTGCCAGATTCATATCTCACCTAACAGCCACCTGTGAGCCAATATTCAAGCTGCTTCGCAAAGATCAAGCAATCGTGTGGAATAACAATTGCCAAAAAGCATTTGAGAAAATAAAGGAATATCTGCAAGAACCACCGATTTTGATGCCTCCCGTGCCAGAAAGACCTCTCATCATGTACTTGACCGTTCTAGAAGGATCCATGGGATGCGTGTTGGGGCAGCATGACGAAACAGGTAGAAAGGAGCATGCTATCTACTACCTAAGCAAAAAGTTTACTGACTGTGAAACGAGATACTCAGTGTTGGAGAAGACCTGCTGTGCACTCGCATGGGCTGCCAAGCGCTTAAGGCAGTATATGTTGACCCATACCACATTATTGATATCAAAGATGGATCCAGTCAAGTACATTTTCGAGAAGCCTGCTCTCACCGGACGAGTAGCCCGTTGGCAAATGGTACTGACAAAATATGACATTCAGTACGTCTCGCAAAAAGCTATCAAAGGAAGTGTGTTATCTGACTACCTTGCCCACCAACCCGTGGAAGATTACCAGCCGATGCGTTTTGACTTCCCTGATGAAGATATCATGTTTGTCAGAGACTACGAAACACCAGGCCCAGACGAAGGACCCGAACCAGGATCGCGATGGACGCTCGTGTTCGATGGAGCCGCAAATGCTCAAGGCAATGGGATAGGGGCAATCCTCACCTCTCCTACCGGTTTCCACATTCCATTCACCGCAAGATTATGTTTCGAATGCACCAACAATATGGCAGAATATGAAGCATGTATCTTCGGGATTGAAGCCGCAATTGACCATAGAATCAAGATTCTGGAAGTGTATGGAGACTCAGCTCTAGTCATCAGCCAAGTCAGAGGCGATTGGGAAGCACGTGACAGCAAATTAGTGCCATATCGGGATCACGTCTTGAAACTAATCCCATACTTTGATGAGATTACTTTCAATCACATTCCTAGAGAAAGCAATCAATTGGCAGACGCTCTTGCCACGTTGTCATCCATGTTCAAAGTTAAATGGAAAAATGAGGCACCCTCTATCCGTATTGAATGTCTTGATGAGCCTGCCCACTGTCTGGAAGCAGAGTTAGCAACCGATGATCAACCTTGGTTCTATGATATCAAAAGATATCTAGAAAAGAAAGAGTATCCATAAAATGTTTCCATCACAGACAAGAAGTATTTAAGAAGGCTTTCGTCCAAATTCTTCTTAAGTGGAGATGTGCTTTACAAGCGAAACTATGACTCGGTCTTGCTCAGATGCGTGGATAGACACGAAGCCGACCGGATCATAAACGAAATCCATGAAGGTTCTTTCGGTACACATTCCAGTGGACACACGATGGTTAAGAAGATTTTGAGAGCCGGTTATTACTGGTTGACGATGGAAACTGATTGCTATCGTCACGTGCAAACATGTCACAAGTGCCAAATCTATGCAGATAGGATACATGTGCCGCCAGTTCCTCTGAATGTCTTGACGTCGCCTTGGCCTTTCGCCATGTGGGGCATAGATGTGATCGGACGCATCGAGCCAACCGCTTCAAATGGACATCGTTTCATCTTAGTGGCCATTGACTACTTTACTAAATGGGTGGAAGCCGCATCTTATGCCAATGTCACCAAACAAGTGGTCACTCGCTTCATCAAAAAGGAAATCATTTGTCGTTATGGGGTCCCAAATAAAATCATTACTGACAATGGTTCAAACCTCAATAGCAAGATGATGAAGGAATTGTGTGAAAGTTTCAAGATCGAGCACCACAATTCGTCACCGTATCGCCCAAAGATGAACGGCGCCGTTGAAGCAGCGAACAAAAACATCAAGAAGATTGTTCAGAAAATGGTGAAAACATATAAAGATTGGCATGAAATGCTACCATTTGCTTTGCATGGCTATCGCACTTCAGTGCGCACTTCTACTGGGGCAACTCCATTTTCTCTTGTGTATGGCATGGATGCGGTACTCCCTGTTGAGGTAGAAATCCCTTCCCTGAGAATTCTGACCGATGTCAAGCTTGACGAAGCCGAATGGGTGCAGGCGAGGTTTGATCAACTTAATCTCATTGATGAAAAACGCATGGCAGCCATCTGCCATGGCCAGCTTTACCAAAAACGGTTGAAAAGGGCGTTTGACAAGAAAGTTCGTCCTCGAGACTTCGAAGTGGGAGACTTGGTATTGAGAAAGATTCTGCCAATCCACACAGACCCAAGGGGCAAATGGACCCCTAACTATGAGGGTCCATATGTTGTAAAGAAGGTTTTCTCCGGAGGATCCTTGATATTATCCAACATGGACGGTGAAGATCTGTCATCCCCTGTAAACGCAGACGCAGTCAAGAAATACTACGCTTGAGAGCAGACCCGGTGGACAACAAAAAGAAAAAAGTCCAGGCAAAAATTAGGGTTAAAAAATAATAATAATACCCGGTAAGTTGAAAACCATTAGGGGCAACTTAGGCAAAAAAATGGGTATCCCGGTAGACTGAAAACCCGAAAGGGCGGTCTAGGCAAAAGTTAGGGACCTAAAAAAGAAAAGACTGAGGTATGCGAAAAGCCTGTGAGCTCATCATCCGAATAAGGAGAACTACACATGGGGAAGATCAATCCATCCACCTTTCTCAGAGGCAATGTACGAGAAGCTTCAAGGCCATAGGGATCATAGCAGAATTGGAACTCAATGGAAATCCGATTTTTTTTCTCACATTGCCACAGTGCTTTTTATCATATTTCTTTTGCAATTACCTCTTTTAGGAATTGTATCCTTATGTAAAATTACCCATTATGGGTCACTTTATCATCAATAAAAATCTCTTCGTGTGTCACATTTATTTTCTTCTATGTTTGCAAAAAGTGAAATTTTCATTCTTAATAAATATTGCATTGAAAAATTATGGGATACCGATAACAATAACAAAAGAAAGCATAAAGTTGTTCTTCAACCTAGGTGTATGAAGGATAAAAAAACGATCTCTAGTAGGCGCACGTGTACACTAAGCATCGTCCGATCATAAAGTTCGTCGAGAATTTGACCAAATCAAGGGCAACCTGACTGACCAACACGGCTTATCTGATAAGACCATCTGGAGATGATCCAAATTTCGTCACTAGGATGTTGGGAAGTCAAACTCGACCCCCCAAATCAAAGCCCAATCACTTGGCATGAATTATCACCCCTAACCTTCATGTCCTTACGTCCCTGACATTTTTGCATACATACTGCCTCATTGCATGTGCTTAGCCATTCATTCTCAAAGATGCGAATTTCCTGTGGAAATCCTGGCAGGATCCTTTTGGAGTATTTATCCATTCACTTACCTTTTGTAAGTCCTTTGAGCCTTTCGCATGAGATATTTTCTCACCTTACCTTTCATAAGGGATTTCATTGCCTTTTGCGTGAAATCTTTTCCCTTCGCTTCCCTTTTGTAAGCGTTTCTCGCTGTCTTTTACATGCGACAAAACTTTGTCTTGGGTATCTTCGATCTATTTGGGCGCTTGATGCCTATGTGGCCAAGAAATGAATGGTTACCATACTTGAAGAATGTCATCTCCGCCGTGGTGCCTGTGAGGTCAAATGATGTTCCAATACCCTATACAAGTCTCCTCTACCTTTTGCAAGAGGATGGTTATGGCCCTCAACTTACCTTCTGTGAGTCTTTTTTCGAAATATCTCCACTTTGCCTTTTGCAACAGATTCAACTTACCTTTAGTAAGACCTCTCGTACCTTTTGTACAGATTCTTGTCAGCTTACCTTTCGTAAGTGTCCTCTCTACCTTGTGTGGAAGGAATATTTCTCCTAACCTTTTGTTCAGGAGTCTTATCTACCTTTTGTAGAAGGAATTTTTTCTCCTAACCTTTTGTTCTGGAGTCCTTTCTGCCGTGATAGAAGGAAATACGATCGTATTCTCCCAAGGGAGTCTCCTCTATTTGATGTAGAAGGGGTATTTTGTCTTCAAACCTTTTGTTTCGGGGTCCTATCTACCTTTTGTAGAAGGAAACATTTTCTCCAAGCCTTTTGTTCGGGAGTCCTTCTTACCTTTTGTAAGAGGAAAGCCAGTTTCTAGAGTCTTCTCTATCTTTTGTAGAGGGAATATCTCACAAATCGTTTATTTTAGAGTCCTCTCTATCTTTCGTAGAAGGAATATCTCATCAGTGCTATATCTCCTGAGTCCTCTCTATCTTTTGTAGAAGGCATATCTCTCAGGCAATTATAGTTCCCTTATTATGTGAAAGTCTCACCTTCCAGGTGGCAAAGCACTCATGTTCATTCCGCATTACATCCCAAGCATATCATTATATCCCCCAAAACCTACCTGCAATAACAAACACCTTTCCCAAACCATCTCGCTAATCGTCCACTATCATCCTACACCTCTCCAGTTGAAAATCTCGGGCATTTTAGTATTTAATTCTCTTCTACCATGAATGTTCGAGCACCTTTATCCTCCAAACATTCAGGTCCAAGAGGATTAAATAGGGGCAGCTGTCACACCCTCATTTTCACCTTTATCCTTCATACCTTACATTTGTCATATCATACATTGTTCTTTTGCATTTTTGAGCATGTGGGTTCACAAGGTAAGGATTGGGCCGGTTCATGTGTTATTCATTCCAAATGAGATCATTTGTCTATCTTGGGCTACATGGAAGAAAAGGTTCCTCACTTAAGGTTTGATCTAAGTGGAAAATCTACTCATGTAGATTTCTTCAAGGAGAAGGTACATGACAAAATGTTAGGATATGCAAGTCCATAATTCAAGACTTCATCCATTTCAAGCTTAATGGTTCTAGGGAAATCCATCATGAGTTCAAGATTAGAGGCAATTATATTACTAAGAGAAACTTTATGACATTACAAGAATGTCATTTGTTACAATATATTTAACTCTAAGTAATGTTTAGAATTTATTTCTAATCTTCATTCAAGTCTCTAGTCAAATTCATGTTATGGCAATGCCACACCAAGTCCACATTATGCTTACAAACATCCAAGAAATATGTAAGGATTAAATCAACATTGGGATGTTTTAATACCAAGATTATGCATACTAATTATGAGCAAAACAGTCCCATGCAAGAGGTGACAATTTTCATTTTATCATAAGACCATCACATGTCACAAGACCAAAGGCATAACATGTGACAATGCTACTACAAACCAGAATTTTCAAAGTGCTGTCAAAGATTGGTTAGCATTGACCAAAAGCTGTCAAAACACAAGCCAACAAAGTGGAACAAGGATTGAGGGCATGGTAGAGTAGTGCAGAAAAATGCAGCATGTGACCTTGCATGGAAATGGAAAGAAAGAGAGTGACATGAGAAAAGGTGGTAATAGACAATGCCCCATAAAATCTGCTATGTGGGGAGAAGTGTAAACCTAGGGGCTGAGATAAGAAGAGAAGTTGGGAAGCAAAGAGGAGGATTCAGAATTCATTCACAATACTACACATCACACACATTGCAAAAAACCAGAAAAATAGAGAGCTTTGGAAACCAAAAAAAAGAGAGTGAGATAGAACCAAGAGAACCACTAAAGAGTAGAACCTTTACAACATAGAGTGAAGAGGAGTGAAGGACATTCAACCAAGACCAAGGAGGACTTGCAAGAAGAAGAAACTCTTGGGTATCCATTTCATCAAACTTTTCTCTCCTTATTTCTTTGCTATTATATTCATTTTGCGTACTCTTTTATGAGTTGTTGAACTGTATATATCATGTAAGATCCCATAAGGGACCAAGAAACCATTCTTAAGAACCGTAAAAACGAAACGAAAACACAAAAAAAAAATTAGGGTTTTGGTTCTCGAAGCACAACACGGGCCGTGTCACACGACACGGCCGCCCGTGTCACACTTCTGGATGGCCTTTTCAATGAAAAATACCCAGGTCTCACAACACGGATCGTGTTACACGACACGGCCACCCGTGTTACACCTCTGTTTGAGGTTTTCCATGTGAAAAATCCCCAGGCTTCACAACACGGGCCGTGTCACACGACACGGCCACTCGTGTTGCACCTCTGTTTTCCCTAAAAAACCGTTTTTATCCCAGGCCTTGTGACACGGGCCGTGTCCCACGACACGGCCACCCGTGTCACACCTCTGTTAAAACCCTAAACTCCTATTTTCATGCACCTTGTGACACGGGCCGTGTCACACAACACGGACACCCGTGTCACACCGCTGTTTTACCGTTTGTTTCGTTATTTTTACCTCCAAAAAAATTTATGTCTCGATTTTTTTATGCAACTAACTTCATTTGTTTGTATGTTTTTAATGTGAATGTTGTTATGGTCCTTGTTGACCTTTGATTCTTAAAACCTTTTTAAAAACAAACTCTCGATTTTATCGAGCCATTTTCAACCTTGTAAGCCGATTGCCTTGTGCATCGCCATCAACCTTGTCCGTATCACCTCAAATACATTTTTACAAACAATAAACCTTGATCCAACATCAAGTGATCCTTTTCTCATAAAAAATCCAAAACACAATAAGTATACGATTAGGACTATACACCATGGATTTTAAAGTGGTGAAGAAGGAATGAGAATGGAACTCTCCTACACTCGTTCCGAATGTTTTGAATACAAGGCGCTCGACTTGGTTATTCGAGACATTCACTTCTATCCAAAGCCTTTTGTGTATAATCTTAATCAAGAACCATTTTTATTAAAAAACACATAAAAATAACATCAACTCATCAAACTTATTTTCGCCTTAGGGCATCAATCCAAAACCCTTTTTCAAGGTATAAAATCAACCAACAAACAACAATTTCATAAGCCTCCGAACTACGGAGCTCTGATTCTTCACTTCTTTTAAGTGATGATACGTAGGCACAAGGGCCACAATCCTTGGCGAGCATTAAAATATAACACCAACCCCTCTTTCTTTAAACAAGCAAGCTTTTAGAATAAAACACCCATTCACGCCAAACAACCTAGGAGGTTCCCATCGAGTACGATGGATGCGAGGGGGTGCTAATACCTTCCCCTTGCATAACCGACTCCCGAACCCTAAGACTTGGTTGCGATGACCATGCTCCTTTACCAAAGGTTTTATCGCTATTTCCCTTTCCCTTCGTGGGATAAATAAAATTCGGTGGCGACTCTGTGTCATTTTTCGCGTAGCGACAGCTGGCGACTCTGCTGGGGACTTTTTCCTAAGCGAGTCAAGCCTAACCTAGGTTGTTTTTGCGTGTTTGGGTTCTTTCCTTTTTGCTTGTTTATCGCTTTCCTTGTTTTTTCAATTGTATCTCACCGTGTTTTGGCTTCATTGGTTCTTGGTATGGATTGAAGACTTTGGTGGCAAACCTTGAGGGAAAGACTCTATACCCGAGTCTAGAGTGTTAAAATTGAGATAGGAGAGGTTGAGTAGTATGGGCTTCCGAGATGCTCATCTCGTGATAGTCGATACGAGAACCTCGCTTAGAGTAGATTCATTTGAGAATGATGAGAACCGTCAAGCTCTTGGCGTGTTTGATCAACGTTTTCTCAAGAATCCATTACTCTAAGGACCTTTTAGAACCCTAAATCTTTGGCCAACTAAGATTGATGGTCGCGTAATATGGGTCCTCGAGAAGCTCTTCTCGTGTGGATCGATACGAAGACCTCGTTCAGAAGAGACTTTCTTGATGGAGTTGTTGCCTGGCAATGACTGACATACGTAACAAACAGTCAAG
Source organism: Lathyrus sativus (assembly GCA_963859935.3). Lineage (NCBI taxonomy): Eukaryota > Viridiplantae > Streptophyta > Magnoliopsida > Fabales > Fabaceae > Lathyrus > Lathyrus sativus. Next base: position 467,040,815 of record OZ012737.1, read on the forward strand.
AAAGTCCATGACTCTGAAATCCTTGTCTAGAACCCAATGTCGATGTGTCTCGTAGTATGGGCCCCCGAGAAGTTCTTCTCATGTGGGTCGATACGAGGACCTCACCCAAAAGAGATTCATGTGATGGAGTCATCCTCCGACATATTCATGTCATGTATGATGAACAGTCATATGAATCCATGACTTTGGGATCCCTTTTAAAACCCTAGATCACACCTTGTGAGAACCTTTTCCATAAAGCAGACAGTATCGACCATATCCATACCACGGACTTATGAACCCATATGCTCGAATTCTGCATCCGTTCATACATACATACTTCATAAATAAATAAAAACAAAGCTCTTAGTGTCTTGTTCTTGTTGCAGATATAAGCATTTTTCAGAAGCAGTCATGATGAACGTGAATTTAGGAACAATGAAGCTAAACAAGAAAACCGACCGAAAGAGCACTTTCACTTTCAAATACAAAGATCCTTCAATCGACAGTCTAAAAGCTCTAAGTGCCAAGATCACTCCCATCAAGCACAACAAATTTCACTCTTCTTATGGGAGAATTTTGGATCTGTTGACAGAGAAGGTGGGGTTTGAAGCTCTCACAACCTTGGCTCAGTACTATGACACGTCTTTCCGTTGTTTTACCTTCGCCGATTTTCAGATAGCTCCTACTTTGGAAGAATTTGAGAAGATCTTGAACCTCTCCATCAAAGATCGCAATCCTTTTCCCAAGCTCGAAGAAGAGTTCACGTTGAAGAAAGTGGCTTCTGCCTTAGGGATTCCTACATCATATGTGATAGCCAATTGGGCACCCAAAGGAGCTAGGGGTTTCTCGAGGAGATTCTTGGAAGAACAAGCGTGGAAGTATGCCAAGGAAGAGAAATGGGAAATATGTGGTTCAATTCTAGCACTCTTAGTCTACGGAATTGTGATGTTTCCAAATGGGGAAAATATTGTGGACCAAGTAGCTGTGGAAATCTTCTTGACCAAGAACCCTGTGCCTTTCCTCTTAGGTGACTTCTACCATACACTCCATACAAGACATACAAAAGGAGGTGGAATGTTCCTCTGTTGCGCCCCACTCCTGCATAAGTGGCTAAGGACCCACATGCCGGAAAAAGGTCCTTTTGCTTCCAAGGAACTCTCATGGCCTCAAAGATTCGCTTCACTCACCGCTAGTTCCATCACATGGTACAAGAGGGAATGGGAAACCAAAGATATTATCCTTTCTTGTGGAGAATTTCCCAACGTGCCTCTTGTGGGGACACGAGGTTGCATCAATTACAACCCGGTGTTACTCAAGAGACAGTTTGGACACTCCATGGATGGCCCTCCTAAGGAAGAAGATTTGGTGCCGTTCCTTGTCAATACAGCCGATCCAAGTGATCCGTCTGTACGAAGAGCAAGAAGAGCATGGGTAAACATCCAAAGAAGCAATCCAGACAATGGGCGGAAGAACATCCTTGCTCGTGAACCTTATGTCCAATGGGTAAAAGAGAGAGTGAAAGAGGTCAGATTACCTTTTATCTTTGATGCATCTGTTTTCCCATCTCATCCTGAACCCGAGCCTATCTTACCCGAAGATATGGAGAAACTTAAGGCTAAGATCCAGGAACTTGAGGATGAGAACACTCAGCTTCGAATTCGACTCAACGAGACTAAGCAGAAAAGCGAGGCTTGGGAAGACAAAAGCAAAGAGTTGAAAGAAAAGTTCGAGGATAGCAGGAAAAGGGCTAGGGAAGAGAAAGGAAAGAAATAATGGGTTGGTGGAGCTCTCAAAAACGCCAACGCCGACTTGGATCACCAAAATAAAAAATTGGACCAAGTGTGGCGAAAGGTCAGAGACTTAGAAAATGATGTGAAAATAGCCACCCAGATGAAGAAAGATGAAAGGGAAAAATTTGAAGCTCAGATTCACAAGTTGAAAGGCATTATGAAAGGTTGTGAAGATCAATTAGCTCGTGAGCTATTGGACAAGGAGAATGGCAGCGAAACTTCGTGCAAGCAGAGTACCATTTGGGTAGAGCTATCGAAGAAATCCGAAGACTGAAAGATGGAATATATGATGAACTATATCTAGAGTTGAAGGACAGCTGCCACTATTGGGAAGAAAGTTGTCGTCAGGCAGAAGCTGCAGTACTTCAGAGAGATGACGTCATCCATGATCTCCAAATTCTCTATGAAGAGTGGAAGGACAAATTCATAAACTTGGCGGGATTCTCCAACTTTGTGCTTCAGCAGATCTCTGAAAGATTGAAGGTAGCCGATCAAGTGATGACTCCTGAAAACACTCCTGTCCCTGTGTTCGACTTTGTGAAGTTTTGCAAGGAAACAATGGGGGAACTTGTTACAGATTTAGAGGCTGTCTGCAGAGCCCAAGGAGTCACATTTAGAGTCGATTTGTAATTTGCTTAAGAAATGTATCTTTTGTATGTTGTATTTGAACTTGGCTTCGAGCCTTAATGAAATGAGAGTTTGTTCTATTATGTTTCTTCTGATTAATTGCAATGGAAAATGTTTATATTCTCAACAATAACTAACAAGGTTACTAAGAGCTTTGCGCATAACATTGTTCATATGCATTCCATACACATCATGTCGCATCTCATAAAAACAAAACCAAAAACTTACAAAAACTTGACCTCCATTCGCAGTAAACAAGCTGACTTCCCGACACCCCTACTATACTCGTGGCAAGCAAAGGTTACTGATGGATCAGATTGAGCAAACTCAAGCCGCCTTCAGAGACGAGATGACCGACATGAAGACTCAGATGGGCCAGTTGATGGAAGTCATCCAGGCTATGGCTAAAGGACAAGAAGAGTTGAAGCAAGCCACGGAGAGAAACGCTGCCAACACTCCAGTTCCTACTACTGTAGGCTCAACTCCCACTCCTGGAGAAGTCATTCCAACTCCTACAAATGCAATCCCCGTTCCTGGTGGCACGATCCCTGCTCCTGCTGGCGCAGGTGCAATCCCTATTCCTCGTAGTGGTACGACTACCCCTCAAATCCACTTTGACGATCATGAAGGTTTCTACAACTCTCACAATGACTTGGCTGCAGACGGTTCTGGAGCACCAACTACTAACTTGGAAAAGAAGGTACTCGCCTTGCAAGAGACGGTCAAAGGACTACAAGGCCCAAGCACTTTTGGGTTAGAGGCTGCGGATATGTGTTTGGTACCTGGTGTTAAGATTCCGCTCAAGTTCAAAGTTCCCGACTTTGAAAAATACAAAGGAACAAGCTGTCCCCGAACTCACATCCGATCTTATTGTAGGAAGATGGCTGCCTACTCTGATGATGAAAAACTACTAATGCATTTCTTTCAAGATAGCCTCAGTGGAGCTTCCCTTGAATGGTACATGCAGTTAGAAAGTACACACATCAAGACTTGGAAAGAGTTAGCCGAGGCATTTCTGAAACACTACCAATACAACTCTGATATGGCGCCCAATCACACACAACTCTAAGGCTTGACCCAGAAATCTAGTGAAGCGTTCAAGGATTATGCTCAAAGGTGGAGGGACTTAGCTGCTAGAGTCCAGCCTCCTCTTCTTGAAAGAGAATTGACCGATATGTTCATGGGGACTCTTCAAGGTCCTTTCCTAGAACGTTTGGCGGGATGCACATCTACTGTGTTCTCAGATTTAGTGATGGCTGGTGAGAGGATAGAGAATATGATAAAGATTGTAAAGATTCAAATTGCTGATGGAGCTTCTAAGAAGCCCTACCAAGGTTTTGCAAGGAAAAGGGAAGGTGAAACGAGCGCTGCTTTTACGGACAAAGGGAAGGCCAAAGCATACCAAGGATCTTATCATCATGTGGCCATAGTTACTCTAAATTAGCCTCTCTCCATACCTGCAAGTCAACCGGCTGCTCAAGCTCCCTATCAACAACAACGTCAAAACTATTATCAAGGTCCGCCAAGACAAAGGAGACCCGAGAAAAATTTTGATCCTATTCCGACAACGTACGCTAGGTTGCTTCCGCTCTTTCTTAGGGGTTCATTGGTGCAGTTAAGAGAAATGAAGGCTCCCCCAGCTGTTCTACCTCCCGGCTATGATGCAAATGCCCGTTGCGAATTCCATTCTGGAGCTCCCGGACATAACATTGAAAACTGCAAAACTTTGAAATACGTGGTACAAGATCTCATTGACTCAAAAGCCATCAATTTCACCAAGAACACTCCCAACGTGACTAAAAATCCAATGCCGCACCATGCCACGAACATGGTTGAAGAATCTAAAGGAAAGAAGTTGGTATCAGAAGTTGATAAAGTAAAGACCCCCTTTGTTGTTGTTAAAGAACAATTGTTAATGAAGAATATTGTCCCAGGATGTTCCGAGGATTGCCAACACTGTTTGAAAGATCCCCAAAACTGTCATGAATTGAGGATGGGCATCCAAAATTTGTTAGATCAAGGTGTCATATTGATAGAGCAGATGTCTAGTGCTGAAGAAGTGGCCACTCTTGATATTCCCTATGATCCAATGGAGTTTGCTTATGATGAAGAACTGTTGAACAATTTGTATGGTCAAAACCGTGTACCTTTGACAATTCCGTACGATGAAGATTGGTATCCTACCCAAGTTCCACTACAAATTCCGTATGATGTTACACCGCTGACAATTCCATGTGACCAGCCTCGTGCGCTCTTGGAAATCCCATGTGATTATGATTGGCATTTTGTTCAGACCCCCTACAATCAAGTTCGTGAACCGTTGCAAATACCATATGATCAAGTAGAGATTCCATTGTCTCCACCTTAACTTGCTCCATTAGTGATATCTACACCTGCTCCTTTCCCTTTTGAGAGCACCAAGGCTGTCCCTTGGAAATATGAGCCAACTGTTTACATTAATGGGCAAAAGGTGGAAGAAGATGCTGCGAAAGTTGATAATTCTGTAGAGAACATGGTTGGGACTGGTGGAATAACCAGAAGTGGGAGAATTTTTGCGCCCGTACCATCGCCAAACGGTACAAGTGAAAAGCAACCAATGATTGAGCAGGGGCAGACTTCTACTCAGAGAAGGAGTTCCAACGAAGATGTCGAAGAATTCTTACGAATCATTCGAAAAAGCGATTATAAGGTGGTGGACCAGCTCAACCAAACACCTTCAAAAATTTCCATGTTGTCATTACTAATGTGCTCTCCTGCCCATCAGGAGTCATTGATCAAGTTCTTGAAGACTGCTCATGTTCCTCAAGAAATATCCGTTGTACAATTTGAAGGAGTGGTATCAAACATTGCCTCCGCACATATTCTGAGCTTTAATGAGGGAGAGTTGCCCCCCGAGGGGAAGAACCATAATAAGGCTTTGCACATCTCCATTGAATGTGTGGATGTTGTGTTGTCGAGAGTATTGGTAGATACTGGGTCATCCTTAAATGTTTTACCAAAGAATTCATTGGCCAAGCTGACCATTGAAGGATTAATGATGAAACCGAGTTCAGTGATAGTGAAAGCTTTCGATGGGGCAAGAAGGACCGTGATAGGGGAAGTTGATCTCCCCATCAAAATAGGACCTTACACTGTCATTATCACATTCTATGTGATGGATATCTACCCAGCGTACAGTTGCCTACTAGGTCGTCCATGGATTCATGCGGCCGGTGCTGTAACATCCACTCTTCACCAGCGGCTAAAGTTCATGGTCAATAACCAACTTGTCGTCATCGAGGGAGAGGAGGATATGCTAGTAAGCCATCTGTCTTCATTCCGTTATATTGAAGTGGGAGGGGAAGTTCATGAGACCCCTTTTCAGGCGTTTGATGTGATAAGTGTAGAAATGATCCCTGCTAAGAAGGAGGAAAAGAAATCAGAAAGGGCAGGACCCTCCATGATTACTTGGAAGGACGCAAGGACCGTAATTGAGGCCGGTCACCCCGAAGGTTGGGGAAGAGTGTTGGAGCTACCCGTCAACAAAAACAGAACTGGTTTGGGTTACCCAAGCAATCACAAAGATCAGCAGAAGGCAACCATTGACAAAGGCAAAAGGTTCATTTCTCCACTTGCCTTTGTTAGCGGTGGACACATGGTGGATGATCAGGTGGCCGTTGTGGAAGCTGAAGATGACGCATTAAAGGAAGTCTGCATGGTGTACCCAAAGGCACCAAACCAACAGCTCAACAATTGGACCATTACGGAAATACCGGAGGTCACCCTTGTTGAAGAGTAATTTTCCTCGTTCTGCTTTCAAATCCTATGCTCTGCCCAAGGCATAAGGATTATTTTGTAGGGCCCCCATGTTTTCAAATAATGTTTATCATGAATGAAATGAACCTCTTTGCATTCAATTGTGTTCCCTGTCTTTCTTTTTTACTTTTTGCATAAATAAATAGCAATGTTTTCTTGCATGTTTCTTTTCCATCTCCTGAAAATAAAGCATAAAATCACCAATCATGCAGATCCACCTCGGATTCTATTGATAACGATACTGCTACGGTTCCATATGACTTTGATAATCCAATCTACCATGCCGACGAGGATTGTGAAGAAGATTGCAAACTCCTCGAGGAGTTAGCCATACTATTGAAGCAGGAATCAAAGATCATCCAGCCGCATCAAGAGTCATTGGAAGTTGTCAATCTTGGAACCGAAGGGGACAAGAGAGAGGTCAAGGTAGGCGCTGCCCTAGAAGAAAGTGCGAAAAGAAGACTGATTGAGCTCCTACGTGTGTATGCAGATGTGTTTGCCTGGTCATACCAAGATATGCTCGGATTGGATTCAGATATCGTGGTGCACAAATTGCCGCTCAAGGAAGATTGCCCTCCGGTAAAGCAGAAGATGAGACGAACTCGACCCGACATGGCCCTGAAGATTAAGGAGGAAGTACAAAAGCAGCTTGATGCCGGATTCTTGGCAGTATCAAAATACCCTAAATGGGTTGCCAACATTGTACCTGTGCCTAAAAAAGGAGGAAAGGTGCGGATGTGCGTTGACTACAAAGACCTAAATAGAGCCAGCCCAAAAGATGACTTTTCGCTGCCACATATTGATGTGTTAGTGGATAATACGGCCCAATTCTCTGTATTCTCCTTCATGGATGGTTTCTCCGGATACAACCAAATCAAAATGGCTCCAGAGGATATGGAGAAGACTACCTTCATTACCCCTTGGGGAACCTTTTGCTATAAGGTTATGCCATTTGGTCTGAAGAACGCTGGCGCGACATATCAACGAGCAATGGTGACTCTCTTTCATGACATGATACATAAAGAGATTGAATGCTATGTAGACGATATGATCGCAAAATCCCAAACTGAAGAGGAACATCTCATCCACTTGGAAAAGTTGTTTGCTAGGTTAAGAAAGTTCAGGCTAAGGCTCAATCCGAATAAATGTACCTTTGGGGTAAGGTCTGGTAAATTGCTAGGTTTTATCGTGAGCCAAAAAGGGATTGAAGTCGACCCTGACAAAGTAAAGGCCATCCAAGATATGCCAGCTCCAAGAATTGAGAAGGAGGTTCGTGGTTTCTTAGGGAGATTAAACTACATTTCCAGATTCATATCTCACCTAACAGCCACCTGTGAGCCAATATTCAAGCTGCTTCGCAAAGATCAAGCAATCGTGTGGAATAACAATTGCCAAAAAGCATTTGAGAAAATAAAGGAATATCTGCAAGAACCACCGATTTTGATGGCTCCCGTGCCAGAAAGACCTCTCATCATGTACTTGACCGTTCTAGAAGGATCCATGGGATACGTGTTGGGGCAGCATGACGAAACAGGTAGAAAGGAGCATGCTATCTACTACCTAAGCAAAAAGTTTACTGACTGTGAAACGAGATACTCAGTGTTGGAGAAGACCTGCTGTGCACTCGCATGGGCTGCCAAGCGCTTAAGGCAGTATATGATGACCCATACCACATTACTGATATCAAAGATGGATCCAGTCAAGTACATTTTCGAGAAGCCTGCTCTCACCGGATGAGTAGCCCGTTGGCAAATGGTACTGACAGAATATGACATTCAGTACGTCTCGCAAAAAGCTATCAAAGGAAGTGTGTTATCTGACTACCTTGCCCACCAACCCGTGGAAGATTACCAGCCGATGCGTTTTGACTTCCCTGATGAAGATATCATGTTTGTCAGAGACTACGAAACACCAGGCCCAGACGAAGGACCCGAACCAGGATCGCGATGGACGCTCGTGTTCGATGGAGCCGCAAATGCTCAAGGCAATGGGATAGGGGCAATCCTCACCTCTCCTACCGGTTTCCACATTCCATTCACCGCAAGATTATGTTTCGAATGCACCAACAATATGGCAGAATATGAAGCATGTATCTTCGGGATTGAAGCCGCAATTGACCATAGAATCAAGATTCTGGAAGTGTATGGAGACTCAGCTCTAGTCATCAGCCAAGTCAGAGGCGATTGGGAAGCACGTGACAGCAAATTAGTGCCATATCGGGATCACGTCTTGAAACTAATCCCATACTTTGATGAGATTACTTTCAATCACATTCCTAGAGAAAGCAATCAATTGGCAGACGCTCTTGCCACGTTGTCATCCATGTTCAAAGTTAAATGGAAAAATGAGGCACCCTCTATCCGTATTGAATGTCTTGATGAGCCTGCCCACTGTCTGGAAGCAGAGTTAGCAACCGATGATCAACCTTGGTTCTATGATATCAAAAGATATCTAGAAAAGCAAGAGTATCCATAAAATGTTTCCATCACAGACAAGAAGTATTTAAGAAGGCTTTCGTCCAAATTCTTCTTAAGTGGAGATGTGCTTTACAAGCGAAACTATGACTCGGTCTTGCTCAGATGCGTGGATAGACACGAAGCCGACCGGATCATAAACGAAATCCATGAAGGTTCTTTCGGTACACATTCCAGTGGACACACGATGGTTAAGAAGATTTTGAGAGCCGGTTATTACTGGTTGACGATGGAAACTGATTGCTATCGTCACGTGCAAACATGTCACAAGTGCCAAATCTATGCAGATAGGATACATGTGCCGCCAGTTCCTCTGAATGTCTTGACGTCGCCTTGGCCTTTCGCCATGTGGGGCATAGATGTGATCGGACGCATCGAGCCAACCGCTTCAAATGGACATCGTTTCATCTTAGTGGCCATTGACTACTTTACTAAATGGGTGGAAGCCGCATCTTATGCCAATGTCACCAAACAAGTGGTGACTCGCTTCATCAAAAAGGAAATCATTTGTCGTTATGGGGTCCCAAATAAAATCATTACTGACAATGGTTCAAACCTCAATAGCAAGATGATGAAGGAATTGTGTGAAAGTTTCAAGATCGAGCACCACAATTCGTCACCGTATCGCCCAAAGATGAACGTCGTCGTTGAAGCAGCGAACAAAAACATCAAGAAGATTGTTCAGAAAATGGTGAAAACATATAAAGATTGGCATGAAATGCTACCATTTGCTTTGCATGGCTATCGCACTTCAGTGCACACTTCTACTGGGGCAACTCCATTTTCTCTTGTGTATGGCATGGATGCGGTACTCCCTGTTGAGGTAGAAATCCCTTCCCTGAGAATTCTGACCGATGTCAAGCTTGATGAAGCCAAATGGGTGCAGGCGAGGTTTGATCAACTTAATCTCATTGATGAAAAACGCATGGCAGCCATCTGCCATGGCCAGCTTTACCAAAAACGGTTGGAAAGGGCGTTTGACAAGAAAGTTCGTCCTCGAGACTTCGAAGTGGGAGACTTGGTATTGAGAAAGATTCTGCCAATCCACACAGACCCAAGGGGAAAATGGACCCCTAACTATGAGGGTCCATATGTTGTAAAGAAGGTTTTCTCCGGAGGATCCTTGATATTATCCAACATGGACGGTGAAGATCTGTCATCCCCTGTAAACGCAGACGCAGTCAAGAAATACTACGCTTGAGAGCAGACCCGGTGGACAACAAAAAGAAAAAAGTCCAGGCAAAAATTAGGGTTAAAAAAAAAAAAATAATACCCGGTAAGTTGAAAACCCTTAGGGGCAACTTAGGCAAAAAAATGGGTATCCCGGTAGACTGAAAACCCGAAAGGGCGGTCTAGGCAAAAGTTAGGGACCTAAAAAAGAAAAGACTGAGGTATGCGAAAAGCCTGTGAGCTCATCATCCGAATAAGGAGAACTACACATGGGGAAGATCAATCCATTCACCTTTCTCAGAGGCAATGTACGAGAAGCTTCAAGGCCATAGGGATCATAGCAGAATTGGAACTCAATGAAAATCCGATTTTTTTTCACATTGCCACAGTGCTTTTTATCATATTTCTTTTGCAATTACCTCTTTTAGGAATTCTATCCTTATGTAAAATTACCCATTATGGGTCACTTTATCATCAATAAAAATCTCTTCGTGTGTCACATTTATTTTCTTCTATGTTTGCAAAAAGTGAAATTTTCATTCTTAATAAATATTGCATTGAAAAATTATGGGATACCGATAACAATAACAAAAGAAAGCATAAAGTTGCTCTTCAACCTAGGTGTATGAAGGATAAAAAACGATCTCTAGTAGGCGCACGTGTACACTAAGCATCGTCCGATCATAAAGTTCGTCGAGAATTTGACCAAATCAAGGGCAACCTGACTGACCAACACGGCTTGTCTGATAAGACCATCTGGAGATGATCCAAATTTCGTCACTAGGATGTTGGGAAGTCAAACTCGACCCCCCAAGTCAAAGCCCAATCACTTGGCATGAATTATCACCCCTAACCTTCATGTCCTTACGTCCCTGACATTTTTGCATACATACTGCATCATTGCATGTGCTTAGCCATTCATTCTCAAAGATGCGAATTTCCTGTGGAAATCCTGGCAGGATCCTTTTGGAGTATTTATCCATTCACTTACCTTTTGTAAGTCCTTTGAGCCTTTCGCATGAGATATTTTCTCACCTTACCTTTCATAAGGGATTTCATTGCCTTTTGCGTGAAATCTTTTCCCTTCGCTTCCCTTTTGTAAGCGTTTCTCACTGTCTTTTACATGCGACAAAACTTTGTCTTGGGTATCTTCGATCTATTTGGGCGCTTGATGCCTATGTGGCCAAGAAATGAATGGTTACCATACTTGAAGAATGTCATCTCCGCCGTGGTGCCTGTGAGGTCAAATGGTGTTCCAATACCCTATACAAGTCTCCTCTACCTTTTGCAAGAGGATGGTTATGGCCCTCAACTTACCTTCTGTGAGTCTTTTTTCGAAATATCTCCACTTTGCCTTTTGTAACAGATTCAACTTACCTTTAGTAAGACCTCTCGTACCTTTTGTACAGATTCTTGTCAGCTTACCTTTCGTAAGTGTCCTCTCTACCTTTTGTGGAAGGAATATTTCTCCTAACCTTTTGTTCAGGAGTCTTATCTACCTTTTGTAGAAGGAATTTTTTCTCCTAACCTTTTGTTCTGGAGTCCTTTCTGCCGTGACAGAAGGAAATACGATCGTATTCTCCCAAGGGAGTCTCCTCTATTTGATGTAGAAGGGGTATTTTGTCTTCAAACCTTTTGTTTCGGGGTCCTATCTACCTTTTGTAGAAGGAAACATTTTCTCCAAGCCTTTTGTTCGGGAGTCCTTCTTGCCTTTTGTAAGAGGAAAGCCAGTTTCTAGAGTCTTCTCTATCTTTCGTAGAGGGAATATCTCACAAATCGTTTATTTTAGAGTCCTCTCTATCTTTCGTAGAAGGAATATCTCATCAGTGCTATATCTCCTGAGTCCTCTCTATCTTTTGTAGAAGGCATATCTCTCAGGCAATTATAGTTCCCTTATTATGTGAAAGTCTCACCTTCCAGGTGGCAAAGCACTCATGTTCATTCCGCATTACATCCCAAGCATATCATTATATCCCCCAAAACCTACCTGCAATAACAAACACCTTTCCCAAACCATCTCGCTAATCGTCCACTATCATCCTACACCTCTCCAGTTGAAAATCTCGGGCATTTTAGTATTTAATTCTCTTCTACCATGAATGTTCGAGCACCTTTATCCTCCAAACATTCAGGTCCAAGAGGATTAAATAGGGGCAGCTGTCACACCCTCATTTTCACCTTTATCCTTCATACCTTACATTTGTCATATCATACATTGTTCTTTTGCATTTTTGAGCATGTGGGTTCTCAAGGTAAGGATTGGGCCGGTTCATGTGTTATTCATTCCAAATGAGATCATTTGTCTATCTTGGGCTACATGGAAGAAAAGGTTCCTCACTTAAGGTTTGATCTAAGTGGAAAATCTACTCATGTAGATTTCTTCAAGGAGAAGGTACTTGACAAAATGTTAGGATATGCAAGTCCATAATTCAAGACTTCATCCATTTCAAGCATAATCGTTCTAGGGAAATCCATCATGAGTTCAAGATTAGAGGCAATTATATTACTAAGAGAAACTTTATGACATTACAAGAATGTCATTTGTTACAATATATTTAACTCTAAGTAATGTTTAGAATTTATTTCTAATCTTCATTCAAGTCTCTAGTCAAATTCATGTTATGACCATGCCACACCAAGTCCACATTATGCTTACAAACATCCAAGAAATATGTAAGGATTAAATCAACATTGGGATGTTTTAATACCAAGATTATGCATACTAATTATGAGCAAAACAGTCCCATGCAAGAGGTGACAATTTTCATTTTATCATAAGACCATCACATGTCACAAGACCAAAGGCATAACATGTGACAATGCTACTACAAACCAGAATTTTCAAAGTGCTGTCAAAGATTGGTTAGCATTGACCAAAAGCTGTCAAAACACAAGCCAACAAAGTGGAACAAGGATTGAGGGCATGGTAGAGTAGTGCAGAAAAATGTAGCATGTGACCTTGCATGGAAATGGAAAGAAAGAGAGTGACATGAGAAAAGGTGGTAATAGACAATGCCCCATAAAATCTGCTATGTGGGGAGAAGTGTAAACCTAGGGGCTGAGATAAGAAGAGAAGTTGGGAAGCAAAGAGGAGGATTCAGAATTCATTCACAATACTACACATCACACACATTGCAAAAAACCAGAAAAATAGAGAGCTTTGGAAACCAAAAAAAAGAGAGTGAGATAGAACCAAGAGAACCACTAAAGAGTAGAACCTTTACAACATAGAGTGAAGAGGAGTGAAGGACATTCAACCAAGACCAAGGAGGACTTGCAAGAAGAAGAAACTCTTGGGTATCCATTTCATCAAACTTTTCTCTCCTTATTTCTTTGCTATTATATTCATTTTGCGTACTCTTTTATGAGTTGTTGAACTGTATATATCATGTAAGATCCCATAAGGGACCAAGAAACCATTCTTAAGAACCGTAAAAACGAAACGAAAACACAAAAAAAATTAGGGTTTTGGTTCTGGAAGCACAACACGGGCCGTGTCACACGACACGGCCGCCCGTGTCACACTTCTGGATGGCCTTTTCAATGAAAAATACCCAGGTCTCACAACACGGGCCGTGTTACACGACACGGCCACCCGTGTTACACCTCTGTTTGAGGTTTTCCATGTGAAAAATCCCCAGGCTTCACAACACGGGCCGTGTCACACGACACGGCCACCCGTGTTGCACCTCTGTTTTCCCTAAAAAAACGTTTTTATCCCAGGCCTTGTGACACGGGTCGTGTCCCACGACACGGCCACCCGTGTCACACCTCTGTTAAAACCCTAAACTCCTATTTTCATGCACCTTGTGACACGGGCCGTGTCACACCGCTGTTTTACCGTTTGTTTCGTTATTTTTACCTCCAAAAAAATTTATGTCTCGATTTTTTTATGCAACTAACTTCATTTGTTTGTATGTTTTTAATGTGAATGTTGTTATGGTCCTTGTTGACCTTTGATTCTTAAAACCTTTTTAAAAACAAACTCTCGATTTTATCGAGCCATTTTCAACCTTGTAAGCCGATTGCCTTATGCATCGCCATCAACCTTGTCCGTATCACCTCAAATACATTTTTACAAACAATAAACCTTGATCCAACATCAAGTGATCCTTTTCTCATAAAAAATCCAAAACACAATAAGTATACGATTAGGACTATACACCATGGATTTTAAAGTGGTGGAGAAGGAATGAGAATGGAACTCTCCTACACTCGTTCCGAATGTTTTGAATACAAGGCGCTCGACTTGGTTATTCGAGACATTCACTTCTATCCAAAGTCTTTTGTGTATAATCTTAATCAAAAACCATTTTTATTCAAAAAAAAAACATAAAAATAACATCAACTCATCAAACTTATTTTCGCCTTAGGGCATCAATCCAAAACCCTTTTTCAAGGTATAAAATCAACCAACAAACAACAATTTCATAAGCCTCCGAACTACGGAGCTCTGATTCTTCACTTCTTTTAAGTGATGATACGTAGGCACAAGGGCCACAATCCTTGGCGAGCATTAAAATATAACACCAACCCCTCTTTCTTTAAACAAGCAAGCTTTTAGAATAAAACACCCATTCACGCCAAACAACCTAGGAGGTTCCCATCGAGTACGATGGATGCGAGGGGGTGCTAATACCTTCCCCTTGCATAACCGACTCCCGAACCCTAAGACTTGGTTGCGATGACCATGCTCCTTTCCCAAAGGTTTTATCGCTATTTCCCTTTCCCTCCGTGGGATAAATAAAATTCGGTGGCGACTCTGTGTCATTTTTCGCGTAGCGACAGCTGGCGACTCTGCTGGGGACTTTTTCCTAAGCGAGTCAAGCCTAACCTAGGTTGTTTTTGCGTGTTTGGGTTCTTTCCTTTTTGCTTGTTTATCGCTTTCCTTGTTTTTTCAATTGTATCTCACCGTGTTTTGGCTTCATTGGTTCTTGGTATGGATTGAAGACTTTGGTGGCAAACCTTGAGGGAAAGACTCTATACCCGAGTCTAGAGTGTTAAAATTGAGATAGGAGAGGTTGAGTAGTATGGGCTTCCGAGATGCTCATCTCGTGATAGTGGATACGAGAACCTCGCTTAGAGTAGATTCATTTGAGAATGATGAGAACCGTCAAGCTCTTGGCGTGTTTGATCAACGTTTTCTCAAGAATCCATTACTCTAAGGACCTTTTAGAACCCTAAATCTTTGGCCAACTAAGATTGATGGTCGCGTAATATGGGTCCTCGAGAAGCTCTTCTCGTGTGGATCGATACGAAGACCTCGTTCAGAAGAGACTTTCTTGATGGAGTTGTTGCCTGGCAATGACTGACATACGTAACAAACAGTCAAGAAAGTCCATGACTCTGAAATCCTTGTCTAGAACCCAATGTCGATGTGTCTCGTAGTATGGGCCCCCGAGAAGTTCTTCTCATGTGGGTCGATACGAGGACCTCACCCAAAAGAGATTCATGTGATGGAGTCATCCTCCGACATATTCATGTCATGTATGATGAACAGTCATATGAATCCATGACTTTGGGATCCCTTTTAAAACCCTAGATCACACCTTGTGAGAACCTTTTCCATAAAGCAGACAGTATCGACCATATCCATACCACGGACTTATGAACCCATATGCTCGAATTCTGCATCCGTTCATACATACATACTTCATAAATAAATAAAAACAAAGCTCTTAGTGTCTTGTTCTTGTTGCAGATATAAGCATTTTTCAGAAGCAGTCATGATGAACGTGAATTTAGGAACAATGAAGCTAAACAAGAAAACCGACCGAAAGAGCACTTTCACTTTCAAATACAAAGATCCTTCAATCGACAGTCTAAAAGCTCTAAGTGCCAAGATCACTCCCATCAAGCACAACAAATTTCACTCTTCTTATGGGAGAATTTTGGATCTGTTGACAGAGAAGGTGGGGTTTGAAGCTCTCACAGCCTTGGCTCAGTACTATGACACGTCTTTCCGTTGTTTTACCTTCGCCGATTTTCAGATAGCTCCTACTTTGGAAGAATTTGAGAAGATCTTGAACCTCTCCATCAAAGATCGCAATCCTTTTCCCAAGCTCGAAGAAGAGTTCACGTTGAAGAAAGTGGCTTCTGCCTTAGGGATTCCTACATCAGATGTGATAGCCAATTGGGCACCCAAAGGAGCTAGGGGTTTCTCGAGGAGATTCTTGGAAGAACAAGCGTGGAAGTATGCCAAGGAAGAGAAATGGGAAATATGTGGTTCAATTCTAGCATTCTTAGTCTACGGAATTGTGATGTTTCCAAATGGGGAAAATTTTGTGGACCAAGTAGCTGTGGAAATCTTCTTGACCAAGAACCCTGTGCCTTTCCTCTTAGGTGACTTCTACCACACACTCCATACAAGACATACAAAAGGAGGTGGAATGTTCCTCTGTTGCGCCCCACTCCTGCATAAGTGGCTAAGGACCCACATGCCCGAAAAAGGTCCTTTTGCTTCCAAGGAACTCTCATGGCCTTAAAGATTCGCTTCACTCACCGCTAGTTCCATCACATGGTACAAGAGGGAATGGGAAACCAAAGATATTATCCTTTCTTGTGGAGAATTTCCCAACGTGCCTCTTGTGGGGACACGAGGTTGCATCAATTACAACCCGGTGTTACTCAAGAGACAGTTTGGACACTCCATGGATGGCCCTCCTAAGGAAGAAGATTTGGTGTCGTTCCTTGTCAATACAGCCGATCCAAGTGATCCGTCTGTACGAAGAGCAAGAAGAGCATGGGTAAACATCCAAAGAAGCAATCCAGACAATGGGCGGAAGAACATCCTTGCTCGTGAACCTTATGTCCAATGGGTAAAAGAGAGAGTGAAAGAGGTCAGATTACCTTTTATCTTTGATGCATCTGTTTTCCCATCTCATCCTGAACCCGAGCCTATCTTACCCGAAGATATGGAGAAACTTAAGGCTAAGATCCAGGAACTTGAGGATGAGAACACTCAGCTTCGAATTCGACTCAACGAGACTAAGCAGAAAAGCGAGGCTTGGGAAGACAAAAGCAAAGAGTTGAAAGAAAAGTTCGAGGATAGCAGGAAAAGGGCTAGGGAAGAGAAAGGAAAGAAAGAATGGGTTGGTGGAGCTCTCAAAAACGCCAACGCCGACTTGGATCACCAAAATATAAAATTGGACCAAGTGTGGCGAAAGGTCAGAGACTTAGAAAATGATGTGAAAATAGCCACCCAGATGAAGAAAGATGAAAGGGAAAAATTTGAAGCTCAGATTCACAAGTTGAAAGGCATTATGAAAGGTTGTGAAGATCAATTAGCTCGTGAGCTATTGGAAAAGGAGAATGCGCAGCGAGACTTCGTGCAAGCAAAGTACCATTTGGGTAGAGCTATCGAAGAAATCCGAAGACTGAAAGATGGAATATATGATGAACTATATCTAGAGTTGAAGGACAGCTGCCACTATTGGGAAGAAAGTTGTCGTCAGGCAGAAGCTGCAGTACTTCAGAGAGATGACGTCATCCATGATCTCCAAATTCTCTATGAAGAGTGGAAGGACAAATTCATAAACTTGGCGGGATTCTCCAACTTTGTGCTTCAGCAGATCCCTGAAAGATTGAAGGTAGCCGATCAAGTGATGACTCCTGAAAACACTCCTGTCCCTGTGTTCGACTTTGTGAAGTTTTGCAAGGAAACAATGGGGGAACTTGTTACAGATTTAGAGGCTGTCCGCAGAGCCCAAGGAGTCACATTTAGAGTCGATTTGTAATTTGCTTAAGAAATGTATCTTTTGTATGTTGTATTTGAACTTGGCTTCGAGCCTTAATGAAATGAGAGTTTGTTCTATTATGTTTCTTCTGATTAATTGCAATGGAAAATGTTTATATTCTCAACAATAACTAACAAGGTTACTAAGAGCTTTGCGCATAACATTGTTCATATGCATTCCATACACATCATGTCGCATCTCATAAAAACAAAACCAAAAACTTACAAAAACTTGACCTCCATTCGCAGTAAACAAGCTGACTTCCCGACACCCCTACTATACTCGTGGCAAGCAAAGGTTACTGATGGATCAGATTGAGCAGACTCAAGCCGCCTTCAGAGACGAGATGACCCACATGAAGACTCATATGGGCCAGTTGATGGAAGTCATCCAGGCTATGGCTAAAGGACAAGAAGAGTTGAAGCAAGCCATGGAGAGAAACGCTGCCAACACTCCAGTTCCTACTACTGTAGGCTCAACTCCCACTCCTGGAGAAGTCATTCCAACTCCTACAAATGCAATCCCCGTTCCTGGTGGCACGATCCCTACTCCTGCTGGCGCAGGTGCAATCCCTATTCCTCGTAGTGGTACGACTACCCCTCAAATCCACTTTGACGATCATGAAGGTTTCTACAACTCTCACAATGACTTGGCTGCAGACGGTTCTGGAGCACCAACTACTGACTTGGAAAAGAAGGTACTCGCCTTGCAAGAGACGGTCAAAGGACTACAAGGCCCAAGCACTTTTGGGTTAGAGGCTGCGGATATGTGTTTGGTACCTGGTGTTAAGATTCCGCTCAAGTTCAAAGTTCCCGACTTTGAAAAATACAAAGGAACAAGCTGTCCCCGAACTCACATCCGATCTTATTGTAGGAAGATGGCTGCCTACTCTGATGATGAAAAAATACTAATGCATTTCCTTCAAGATAGCCTCAGTGGAGATTCCCTTGAATGGTACATGCAGTTAGAAAGTACACACATCAAGACTTGGAAAGAGTTAGCCGAGGCATTTCTGAAACACTACCAATACAACTCTGATATGGCGCCCAATCGCACACAACTCCAAGGCTTGACCCAGAAATCTGGTGAAGCGTTCAAGGATTATGCTCAAAGGTGGAGGGACTTAGCTGCTAGAGTCCAGCCTCCTCTTCTTGAAAGAGAATTGACCGATATGTTCATGGGGACTCTTCAAGGTCCTTTCCTAGAACGTTTGGCGGGATGCACATCTACTGTGCTCTCAGATTTAGTGATGGCTGGTGAGAGGATAGAGAATATGATAAAGATTGGAAAGATTCAAATTGCTGATGGAGCTTCTAAGAAGCCTTACCAAGGTTTTGCAAGGAAAAGGGAAGGTGAAACGAGCGCTGCTTTTACGGACAAAGGGAAGGCCAAAGCATACCAAGGATCTTATCATCATGTGGCCACAGTTACTCCAAATCAGCCTCTCTCCATACCTGCAAGTCAACCGGCTGCTCAAGCTCCCTAACAACAACAATGTCAAAACTATTATCAAGGTCCGCCAAGACAAAGGAGACCCGAGAAAAAATTTGATCCTATTCCGACAACGTACGCTAGGTTGCTTCCGCTCTTGCTTAGGGGTTCATTGGTGCAGTTAAGAGAAATTAAGGCTCCCTCAGTTGTTCTACCTCCCGGCTATGATGCAAATGCCCGTTGCGAATTCCATTCTGGAGCTCCCGGACATAACATTGAAAACTGCAAAACTTTGAAATACGTGGTACAAGATCTCATTGACTCAAAAGCCATCAATTTCACCAAGAACACTCCCAACGTGACTAAAAATCCAATGCCGCACCATGCCACGAACATGGTTGAAGAATCTAAAGGAAAGAAGTTGGTATCAGAAGTTGATAAAGTAAAGACCCCCTTTGCTGTTGTTAAAGAACAATTGTTAATGAAGAATATTGTCCCAGGATGTTCCGAGGATTGCCAACACTGTTTGAAAGATCCCCAAAACTGTCATGAATTGAGGATGGGCATCCAAAATTTGTTAGATCAAGGTGTCATATTGATAGAGCAGATGTCTAGTGCTGAAGAAGTGGCCACTCTTGATATTCCCTATGATCCAATGGAGTTTGCTTATGATGAAGAACTGTTGAACAATTTGTATGGTCAAAACCGTGTACCTTTGACAATTCCGTACGATGAATATTGGTATCCTACCCAAGTTCCACTACAAATTCCGTATGATGTTACACCACTGACAATTCCATGTGACCAGCCTCGTGCGCTCTTGGAAATCCCATGTGATTATGATTGGCATTTTGTTCAGACCCCCTACAATCAAGTTCGTGAACCGTTGCAAATACCATATGATCAAGTAGAGATTCCATTGTCTCCACCTTCACTTGCTCCATTAGTGATATCTACACCTGCTCCTTTCCCTTTTGAGAGCACCAAGGCTGTCCCTTGGAAATATGAGCCAACTGTTTACATTAATGGGCAAAAGGTGGAAGAGGATGCTGCGAAAGTTGATAATTCTGTAGAGAACATGGTTGGGACTGGTGGAATAACCAGAAGTGGGAGAATTTTTGCGCCCGTACCACCGCCAAATGGTACAAGTGAAAAGCAACCAATGATTGAGCAGGGGCAGACTTCTACTCAAAGAAGGAGTTCCAACGAAGATGTCGAAGAATTCTTACGAATCATTCGAAAAAGCGATTATAAGGTGGTGGACCAGCTCAACCAAACACCTTCAAAAATTTCCATGTTGTCATTACTAATGTGCTCTCCTGCCCATCAGGAGTCATTGATCAAGTTCTTGAAGACTGCTCATGTTCCTCAAGAAATATCCGTTGTACAATTTGAAGGAGTGGTATCAAACATTGCCTCCGCACATATTCTGAGCTTTAATGAGGGAGAGTTGCCCCCCGAGGGGAAGAACCATAATAAGGCTTTGCACATCTCCATTGAATGTGTGGATGTTGTGTTGTCGAGAGTATTAGTAGATACTGGATCATCCTTAAATGTTTTACCAAAGAATTCATTGGCCAAGCTGACCATTGAAGGATTAATGATGAAACCGAGTTCAGTGATAGTGAAAGCTTTCGATGGGGCAAGAAGGACCGTGATAGGGGAAGTTGATCTCCCCATCAAAATAGGACCTCACACTTTCATTATCACATTCTATGTGATGGATATCTACCCGGCGTACAGTTGCCTACTAGGTCGTCCATGGATTCATGCGGCCGGTGCTGTAACGTCCACTCTTCACCAGCGGCTAAAGTTCATGGTCAATAACCAACTTGTCGTCATCGAGGGAGAGGAGGATATGCTAGTAAGCCATCTGTCTTCATTCCGTTATATTGAAGTGGGAGGGGAAGTTCATGAGACCCCTTTTCAGGCGTTTGATGTGATAAGTGTAGAAATGATCCCTGCTAAGAAGGAGGAAAAGAAATCAGAAAGGGCAGGACCCTCCATGATTACTTGGAAGGACGCAAGGACCGTAATTGAGGCCGGTCACCCCGAAGGTTGGGGAAGAGTGTTGGAGCTACCCGTCAACAAAAACAGAACTGGTTTGGGTTACCCAAGCAATCACAAAGATCAGCAGAAGGCAACCATTGACAAAGGCAAAAGGTTCATTTCTCCACTTGCCTTTGTTAGCGGTGGACACATGGTGGATGATCAGGTGGCCGTTGTGGAAGCTGAAGATGACGCATTAAAGGAAGTCTGCATGGTGTACCCAAAGGCACCAAACCAATAGCTCAACAATTGGACCATTACGGAAATACCGGAGGTCACCCTTGTTGAAGAGTAATTTTCCTCGTTCTGCTTTCAAATCCTATGCTCTGCCCAAGGCATAAGGATTATTTTGTAGGGCCCCCATGTTTTCAAATAATGTTTATCATGAATGAAATGAACCTCTTTGCATTCAATTATGTTCCCTGTCTTTCTTTTTTACTTTTTGCATAAATAAATAGCAATGTTTTCTTGCATGTTTCTTTTCCATCTCCTGAAAATAAAGCATAAAATCACCAATCATGCAGATCCACCTCGGATTCCATTGATAACGATACTGCTACGGTTCCATATGACTTTGATAATCCAATCTACCATGCCGACGAGGATTGTGAAGAAATTGCAAACTCCTCGAGGAGTTAGCCATACTATTGAAGCAGGAATCAAAGATCATCCAGCCGCATCAAGAGTCATTGGAAGTTGTCAATCTTGGAACCGAAGGGGACAAGAGAGAGGTCAAGGTAGGCGCTACCCTAGAAGAAAGTGCGAAAAGAAGACTGATTGAGCTCCTACGTGTGTATGCAGATGTGTTTGCCTGGTCATACCAAGATATGCCCGGATTGGATTCAGATATCGTGGTGCACAAATTGCCGCTCAAGGAAGATTGCCCGCCGGTAAAGCAGAAGATGAGACGAACTCGACCCGACATGGCCCTGAAGATTAAGGAGGAAGTACAAAAGCAGCTTGATGCCGGATTCTTGGCAGTATCAAAATACCCTAAATGGGTTGCCAACATTGTACCTGTGCCTAAAAAAGGAGGAAAGGTGCGGATGTGCGTTGACTACAAAGACCTAAATAGAGCCAGCCCAAAAGATGACTTTCCGCTGCCACATATTGATGTGTTAGTGGATAATACGGCCCAATTCTCTGTATTCTCCTTCATCGATGGTTTCTCCGGATACAACCAAATCAAAATGGCTCCAGAGGATATGGAGAAGACTACCTTCATTACCCCTTGGGGAACCTTTTGCTATAAGGTTATGCCATTTGGTCTGAAGAACGCTGGCGCGACATATCAACGAGCAATGGTGACTCTCTTTCATGACATGATACATAAAGAGATTGAATGCTATGTAGACGATATGATCGCAAAATCCCAAACTGAAGAGGAACATCTCATCCACTTGGAAAAGTTGTTTGCTAGGTTAAGAAAGTTCAGGCTAAGGCTCAATCCGAATAAATGTACCTTTGGGGTGAGGTCTGGTAAATTGCTAGGTTTTATCGTGAGCCAAAAAGGGATTGAAGTCGACCCTGACAAAGTAAAGGCCATCCAAGATATGCCAGCTCCAAGAACTGAGAAGGAGGTTCGTGGTTTCTTAGGGAGATTAAACTACATTGCCAGATTCATATCTCACCTAACAGCCACCTGTGAGCCAATATTCAAGCTGCTTCGCAAAGATTAAGCAATCGTGTGGAATAACAATTGCCAAAAAGCATTTGAGAAAATAAAGGAATATCTGCAAGAACCACCGATTTTGATGCCTCCCGTGCCAGAAAGACCTCTCATCGTGTACTTGACCGTTCTAGAAGGATCCATGGGATGCGTGTTGGGGCAGCATGACGAAACAGGTAGAAAGGAGCATGTTATCTACTACCTAAGCAAAAAGTTTACTGACTGTGAAACGAGATACTCAGTGTTGGAGAAGACCTGCTGTGCACTCGCATGGGCTGCCAAGCGCTTAAGGCAGTATATGTTGACCCATACCACATTACTGATATCAAAGATGGATCCAGTCAAGTACATTTTCGAGAAGCCTGCTCTCACCGGACGAGTAGCCCGTTGGCAAATGGTACTGACAGAATATGACATTCAGTACGTCTCGCAAAAAGCTATCAAAGGAAGTGTGTTATCTGACTACCTTGCCCACCAACCCGTGGAAGATTACCAGCCGATGCGTTTTGACTTCCCTGATGAAGATATCATGTTTGTCAGAGACTACGAAACACTAGGCCCAGACGAAGGACCCGAACCAGGATCGCGATGGACGCTCGTGTTCGATGGAGCCGCAAATGCTCAAGGCAATGGGATAGGGGCAATCCTCACCTCTCCTACCGGTTTCCACATTCCATTCACCGCAAGATTATGTTTCGAATGCACCAACAATATGGCAGAATATGAAGCATGTATCTTCGGGATTGAAGCTGCAATTGACCATAGAATCAAGATTCTGGAAGTGTATGGAGACTCAGCTCTAGTCATCAGCCAAGTCAGAGGCGATTGGGAAGCACATGACAGCAAATTAGTGCCATATCGGGATCACGTCTTGAAACTAATCCCATACTTTGATGAGATTACTTTCAATCACATTCCTAGAGAAAGCAATCAATTGGCATACGCTCTTGCCATGTTGTCATCCATGTTCAAAGTTAAATGGAAAAATGAGGCACCCTCTATCCGTATTGAATGTCTTGATGAGCCTGCCCACTGTCTGGAAGCAGAGTTAGAAACCGATGATCAACCTTGGTTCTATGATATCAAAAGATATCTAGAAAAGCAAGAGTATCCAGAAAATGTTTCCATCACAGACAAGAAGTATTTAAGAAGGCTTTCGTCCAAATTCTTCTTAAGTGGAGATGTGCTTTACAAGCGAAACTATGACTCGGTCTTGCTCAGATGCGTGGATAGACACGAAGCCGACCGGATCATAAACGAAATCCATGAAGGTTCTTTTGGTACACATTCCAGTGGACACACGATGGTTAAGAAGATTTTGAGAGCCGGTTATTACTGGTTGACGATGGAAACTGATTGCTATCGTCACGTGTAAACATGTCACAAGTGCCAAATCTATGCAGATAGGATACATGTGCCGCCAGTTCCTCTGAATGTCTTGACGCCGCCTTGGCCTTTCGCCATGTGGGGCATAGATGTGATCGGACGCATCAAGCCAACTTCTTCAAATGGACATCGTTTCATCTTAGTGGCCATTGACTACTTTACTAAATGGGTGGAAGCCGCATCTTATGCCAATGTCACCAAACAAGTGGTCACTCGCTTCATCAAAAAGGAAATCATTTGTCGTTATGGGGTCCCAAATAAAATCATTACTGACAATGGTTCAAACCTCAATAGCAAGATGATGAAGGAATTATGTGAAAGTTTCAAGATCGAGCACCACAATTCGTCACCGTATCGCCCAAAGATGAACGGCGCCGTTGAAGCAGCGAACAAAAACATCAAGAAGATTGTTCAGAAAATGGTGAAAACATATAAAGATTGGCATGAAATGCTACCATTTGCTTTGCATGGCTATCGCACTTCAGTGCACACTTCTACTGGGGCAACTCCATTTTCTCTTGTGTATGGCATGGATGCGGTACTCCCTGTTGAGGTAGAAATCCCTTCCCTGAGAATTCTGACCGATGTCAAGCTTGACGAAGCCGAATGGGTGCAGGCGAGGTTTGATCAACTTAATCTCATTGATGAAAAACGCATGGCAGCCATTTGCCATGGCCAGCTTTACCAAAAACGGTTGAAAAGGGCGTTTGACAAGAAAGTTCGTCCTCGAGACTTCGAAGTGGGAGACTTGGTATTGAGAAAGATTCTGCCAATCCACACAGACCCAAGGGGCAAATGGACCCCTAACTATGAGGGTCCATATGTTGTAAAGAAGGTTTTCTCCGGAGGATCCTTGATATTATCCAACATGGACGGTGAAGATCTGTCATCCCCTGTAAACGCAGACGCAGTCAAGAAATACTACGCTTGAGAGCAGACCCGGTGGACAACAAAAAGAAAAAAGTCCAGGCAAAAATTAGGGTTAAAAAAAAATAATAATACCCGGTAATTTGAAAACCCTTAGGGGCAACTTAGGCAAAAAAATGGGTATCCCGGTAGACTGAAAACCCGAAAGGGCGGTCTAGGCAAAAGTTAGGGACCTAAAAAAGAAAAGACTGAGGTATGCGAAAAGCCTGTGAGCTCATCATCCGAATAAGGAGAACTACACATGGGAAAGATCAATCCATCCACCTTTCTCAGAGGCAATATACGAGAAGCTTCAAGGCCATAGGGATCATAGCAGAATTGGAACTCAATGGAAATCCGATTTTTTTTTCACATTGCCACAATGCTTTTTATCATATTTCTTTTGCAATTACCTCTTTTAGGAATTGTATCCTTATGTAAAATTACCCATTATGGGTCACTTTATCATCAATAAAAATCTCTTCGTGTGTCACATTTATTTTCTTCTATGTTTGCAAAAAGTGAAATTTTCATTCTTAATAAATATTGCATTGAAAAATTATGGGATACCGATAACAATAACAAAAGAAAGCATAAAGTTGCTCTTCAACCTAGGTGTATGAAGGATAAAAAACGATCTCTAGTAGGCGCACGTGTACACTAAGCATCGTCCGATCATAAAGTTCGTCGAGAGTTTGACCAAATCAAGGGCAACGTGACTGACCAACACGGCTTGTCTGATAAGACCATCTGGAGATGATCCAAATTTCGTCACTAGGATGTTGGGAAGTCAAACTCGACCCCCCAAATCAAAGCCCAATCACTTGGCATGAATTATCACCCCTAATCTTCATGTCCTTACGTCCCTGACATTTTTGCATACATACTGCATCATTGCATGTGCTTAGCCATTCATTCTCAAAGATGCGAATTTCCTGTGGAAATCCTGGCAGGATCCTTTTGGAGTATTTATCCATTCACTTACCTTTTGTAAGTCCTTTGAGCCTTTCGCATGAGATATTTTCTCACCTTACCTTTCATAAGGGATTTCATTGCCTTTTGCGTGAAATCTTTTCCCTTCGCTTCCCTTTTGTAAGCGTTTCTCGCTGTCTTTTACATGCGACAAAACTTTGTCTTGGGTATCTTCGATCTATTTGGGCGCTTGATGCCTATGTGGCCAAGAAATGAATGGTTACCATACTTGAAGAATGTCATCTCCGCCGTGGTGCCTGTGAGGTCAAATGATGTTCCAATACCCTATACAAGTCTCCTCTACCTTTTGCAAGAGGATGGTTATGGCCCTCAACTTACCTTCTGTGAGTCTTTTTTCGAAATATCTCCACTTTGCCTTTTGCAACAGATTCAACTTACCTTTAGTAAGACCTCTCGTACCTTTTGTACAGATTCTTGTCAGCTTACCTTTCGTAAGTGTCCTCTCTACCTTGTGTGGAAGGAATATTTCTCCTAACCTTTTGTTCAGGAGTCTTATCTACCTTTTGTAGAAGGAATTTTTTCTCCTAACCTTTTGTTCTGGAGTCCTTTCTGCCGTGACAGAAGGAAATACGATCGTATTCTCCCAAGGGAGTCTCCTCTATTTGATGTAGAAGGGGTATTTTGTCTTCAAACCTTTTGTTTCGGGGTCCTATCTACCTTTTGTAGAAGGAAACATTTTCTCCAAGCCTTTTGTTCGGGAGTCCTTCTTACCTTTTGTAAGAGGAAAGCCAGTTTCTAGAGTCTTCTCTATCTTTTGTAGAGGGAATATCTCACAAATCGTTTATTTTAGAGTCCTCTCTATCTTTCGTAGAAGGAATATCTCATCAGTGCTATATCTCCTGAGTCCTCTCTATCTTTTGTAGAAGGCATATCTCTCAGGCAATTATAGTTCCCTTATTATGTGAAAGTCTCACCTTCCAGGTGGCAAAGCACTCATGTTCATTCCGCATTACATCCCAAGCATATCATTATATCCCCCAAAACCTACCTGCAATAACAAACACCTTTCCCAAACCATCTCGCTAATCATCCACTATCATCCTACACCTCTCCAGTTGAAAATCTCGGGCATTTTAGTATTTAATTCTCTTCTACCATGAATGTTCGAGCACCTTTATCCTCCAAACATTCAGGTCCAAGAGGATTAAATAGGGGCAGCTGTCACACCCTCATTTTCACCTTTATCCTTCATACCTTACATTTGTCATATCATACATTGTTCTTTTGCATTTTTGAGCATGTGGGTTCACAAGGTAAGGATTGGGCCGGTTCATGTGTTATTCATTCCAAATGAGATCATTTGTCTATCTTGGGCTACATGGAAGAAAAGGTTCCTCACTTAAGGTTTGATCTAAGTGGAAAATCTACTCATGTAGATTTCTTCAAGGAGAAGGTACTTGACAAAATGTTAGGATATGCAAGTCCATAATTCAAGACTTCATCCATTTCAAGCTTAATGGTTCTAGGGAAATCCATCATGAGTTCAAGATTAGAGGCAATTATATTACTAAGAGAAACTTTATGACATTACAAGAATGTCATTTGTTACAATATATTTAACTCTAAGTAATGTTTAGAATTTATTTCTAATCTTCATTCAAGTCTCTAGTCAAATTCATGTTATGGCAATGCCACACCAAGTCCACATTATGCTTACAAACATCCAAGAAATATGTAAGGATTAAATCAACATTGGGATGTTTTAATACCAAGATTATGCATACTAATTATGAGCAAAACAATCCCATGCAAGAGGTGACAATTTTCATTTTATCATAAGACCATCACATGTCACAAGACCAAAGGCATAACATGTGACAATGCTACTACAAACCAGAATTTTCAAAGTGCTGTCAAAGATTGGTTAGCATTGACCAAAAGCTGTCAAAACACAAGCCAACAAAGTGGAACAAGAATTGAGGGCATGGTAGAGTAGTGCAGAAAAATGCAGCATGTGACCTTGCATGGAAATGGAAAGAAAGAGAGTGACATGAGAAAAGGTGGTAATATACAATGCCCCATAAAATCTGCTATGTGGGGAGAAGTGTAAACCTAGGGGCTGAGATAAGAAGAGAAGTTGGGAAGCAAAGAGGAGGATTCAGAATTCATTCACAATACTACACATCACACACATTGCAAAAAACCAGAAAAATAGAGAGCTTTGGAAACCAAAAAAAAGAGAGTGAGATAGAACCAAGAGAACCACTAAAGAGTAGAACCTTTACAACATAGAGTGAAGAGGAGTGAAGGACATTCAACCAAGACCAAGGAGGACTTGCAAGAAGAAGAAACTCTTGGGTATCCATTTCCTCAAACTTTTCTCTCCTTATTTCTTTGCTATTATATTCATTTTGCGTACTCTTTTATGAGTTGTTGAACTGTATATATCATGTAAGATCACATAAGGGACCAAAAAACCATTCTTAAGAACCGTAAAAACGAAACGAAAACACAAAAAAAAATTAGGGTTTTGGTTCTGGAAGCACAACACGGGCCGTGTCACACGACACGGCCGCCCGTGTCACACTTCTGGATGGCCTTTTCAATGAAAAATACCCAGGTCTCACAACACGGGCCGTGTTACACGACACGGCCACCCGTGTTACACCTCTGTTTGAGGTTTTCCATGTGAAAAATCCCCAGGCTTCACAACACGGGCCGTGTCACACGACACGGCCACCCGTGTTGCACCTCTGTTTGCCCTAAAAAACCGTTTTTATCCCAGGCCTTGTGACACGGGCCGTGTCCCACGACACGGCCACCCGTGTCACACCTCTGTTAAAACCCTAAACTCCTATTTTCATGCACCTTGTGACACGGGCCGTGTCACACAACACGGCCACCCGTGTCACACCGCTGTTTTACCGTTTGTTTCGTTATTTTTACCTCCAAAAAAATTTATGTCTCGATTTTTTTATGCAACTAACTTCATTTGTTTGTATGTTTTTAATGTGAATGTTGTTATGGTCCTTGTTGACCTTTGATTCTTAAAACCTTTTTAAAAACAAACTCTCGATTTTATCGATCCATTTTCAACCTTGTAAGCCGATTGCCTTGTGCATCGCCATCAACCTTGTCCGTATCACCTCAAATACATTTTTACAAACAATAAACCTTGATCCAACATCAAGTGATCCTTTTCTCATAAAAAATCCAAAACACAATAAGTATACGATTAGGACTATACACCATGGATTTTAAAGTGGTGGAGAAGGAATGAGAATGGAACTCTCCTACACTCGTTCCGAATGTTTTGAATACAAGGCGCTCGACTTGGTTATTCGAGACATTCACTTCTATCCAAAGCCTTTTGTGTATAATCTTAATCAAGAACCATTTTTATTAAAAAAAACATAAAAATAACATCAACTCATCAAACTTATTTTCGCCTTAGGGCATCAATCCAAAACCCTTTTTCAAGGTATAAAATCAACCAACAAACAACAATTTCATAAGCCTCCGAACTACGGAGCTCTGATTCTTCACTTCTTTTAAGTGATGATACGTAGGCACAAGGGCCACAATCCTTGGCGAGCATTAAAATATAACACCAACCCCTCTTTCTTTAAACAAGCAAGCTTTTAGAATAAAACACCCATTCACGCCAAACAACCTAGGAGGTTCCCATCGAGTACGATGGATGCGAGGGGGTGCTAATACCTTCCCCTTGCATAACCGACTCCCGAACCCTAAGACTTGGTTGCGATGACCATGCTCCTTTCCCAAAGGTTTTATCGCTATTTCCCTTTCCCTCCGTGGGATAAATAAAATTCGGTGGCGACTCTGTGTCATTTTTCGCGTAGCGACATGTATTTGTCAGATGGATTAATCAGAAAATCAGGATGAATTTCTGATTCTGATGAATTTGAGGATGTTTCAGGTGTACAAGAGGTAGAAGAAACTTGAAACACTATTTTTAATGGAGTGATGTCAAGAACTTCTGTCTCAGGGATGTGAGATGGTTCTGAAGGAATATCAGATTGTTGAGAAGGTGGTTCAGATGAAACAGAAGCAGAAGTTACTTTAGTGGGTTCAGAAGTAACAGGTGCTACAGGTTCAGAAGATGGAATGTTTGATGGTGGTATGACAGAGTCTTTTTGTGGTTGATCTTCTGTGGTTTATTTTTCTGGATTATCAGAAGTTTTTGGTTGATTTTCTGTTTGTGGTTGAGCAAGGTTTTGTTTATCAGAATTTTGTTGTAGTTCTGATGGTTGTGGTTCTGTTTGTTGTGGTTCTGTAGGTTGTGGAACTGATGGTTGTTGAATTGTTGGTGATGGACGTGGAGTGAAGTGTTTGATGTGTATTTTGGGTTGAGGTGGTTTTGATACATAAGCAGTTGCTTATTTCTGAGGTGAGACAGAGCTGGGGGCAGCAACAGATGTTGTTTGAGTGACTGGTGGTTTGGGAACAGACTTAATAGATGAATCATTAATAACAACATTTTTAGAAATAACAGAAGCTTTAGTACCTTTGAGTTTAATCCTCTTAGTAGATGCAGAGGCAGCTTCTCCAGAGTCCTTTCTCTTTAACAGATCCTTTGGTTTCTCAGCAATCTTAACCTTCTTCTGGACAGGTTCAGATTCTGCTACAGGCTGAGATCTTTTCCTCTGAAGTGGAACTTCTTCTTCTTCTTCTCCTGCATCTGGCAGTGGTTGTTTGACAAGTTGAAACACATTGGCTGGAACAAGCACTCCTTCCTTTTTGCATTCCTCTATATACATCAGAACAATGTGTCTAGGTTCTTCAGCAAAGAATAGAGGAAAGTCAGATACTGGAATCCTCTTATTCAAATCAGACATATTTAACCTCTTTGGAGCAGTAGTAAGTTCATCCACAATCTTGAGTCTCAGAAGGCTTTTAGCGTTCAGAGGCTTTCCCATAATGAACTCTAGTTCCTCTGTAACACCAGCATCATACAGAGCAGCCACTAAACCATTTTCAGTGAGAAGATCTGAGAGCAACCTTCCAAAAGGTATCCAAGGCCTGATCTTCTGGCCTTTTTCCTTCACAGATTCTCTAGATGCATTGATGTGATTCCACAGATGCATGAACAAAATGTAAGGAAGATCTACCTTGTTGCTCTGACTAAGGCAGTACATAAAATAGATCTGTTCATTGTTGACATAATCTGGGGAATTTGTTGACTTTCTGTGATGTATGCATCCCATGAAGATCTTGGCCCAGATCTTGTAATCAGGCTTCAGATCTTTGAATCTGTTAGAGGCTTGTCCAGCAGTCATAACTTCCTCATAAACTTCATCCATATCAACACGCCCAGCTGGCAGATGTGAAACACCATCTGTTTCTTCATAACCAATCAGTCTTCTAATCAGATCCTCTGTGATGATGATCTCCTTTCCCAGCACAGATGATAAGATAAACTTGGGATACACAGATGCATGAATCCAGAATTCCTTAACAAGCAGAGGGTAAACTGGTCCAAACAGTCTATCAAAGTATTTCACCCAACCTTGAGCTCTAACAATGGAGCAAAAATCAAACCCATTGTCAGCCAGAGAATCAAATTCAACCATGGATTCACACAACACTTCTAATTTATCAACTGGTGTGAGAAGAGTTCTCTTTGGAGGAGTATATGGAACAACACCTAGGTTATCTGAAGTTACAGCAGCCATTGTGGATTGAAATTGTGCAGTGGTTGATGAAGAAGACGCCATTGAAGAATGCTTTTTAGAACACTTAGGTTTTGAGTTTTTATGCAGAGAGAACAATAGATGAAAACGCATGTAAATTCTGAGAGTGAAAAGTGTGAAAGTGAAAACACAACAAGTATTTATACTAATCACATAGGCATATCAAGAGACAGAAAGAACGCACGTTTGAGCAGCATCAAATGAAGAGAATAAAATCATTTCAAAAAATAAATGCTTCTGACAAGTTTTGGGGGGAAAACCAAGATAATTACTATTCAAATTTCACCTCAAACATCTTTTCAGTTGTGCACACGCCACCTCATCAGATTTTGTGGGACACGTGTTTGCTTGCATGCTGTTCTGAATTCTCTCAAGAAATGAAACGTTAGCCAACGTTCAGATCTTCTAAAGATGATTAGTTCAGATTTTCACATCAGAAATATTAATCAGAATAGAATGAATGAACAGAATAAATACTTCAGATGAATCAAGCATTTTTGCATCTGAAACAATTTGCTTCTGATAAATATTATTCTGGACAAAAATCCATACCAATATTTTTCAGAATAAAATTGAATCTATCTTCAACAAGGGGTTTTGTAAAAATATCTGCCCATTGATGATCTGTATCAACAAAGGCTAAATTTATAATTCCCTTCTGAACATAGTCTCTGATGAAATGATGCTTAATTTCTATATGTTTTGCCTTAGAATGTAAAATGGGATTCTTGGACAAACATATAGCAGAAGTATTATCACAAAAAATAGAAATGTTACTCTCAAAAATTTGATAATCT
Organism: Lathyrus sativus; assembly: GCA_963859935.3. Classification (NCBI taxonomy): domain Eukaryota; kingdom Viridiplantae; phylum Streptophyta; class Magnoliopsida; order Fabales; family Fabaceae; genus Lathyrus; species Lathyrus sativus. The sequence goes on from OZ012737.1 coordinate 467,073,274, forward strand.
TCTAGTTGACTTTTCATCCAGAGCATCTGCGTGCTACATCCAGCAGCAGCAATGTATTCAGCCTCTGTGGTTGAAAGTGCAATTGTGGGTTGCTTCTTGCTGTACCAGGAGATTAGATTTCTTCCTAGAAATTGACAACTTCCAGAAGTACTTTTTCTTTCCACTCTGTCTCCAGCATAGTCAGCATCACAGAATCCAACTAATTTGAAATCATCAGATTTTCTGTAACACAAACCCACATTAGAAGTACCTTTCAGATACCTTAGAATCCTCTTGACAGCTGTCAAGTGTGATTCTCTAGGATCTGATTGGAATCTAGCACACAGACAAACACTGAATAATATATCAGGTCTAGAAGCAGTAAGATAAAGAAGAGAGCCAATCATACCTCTGTAGAGCTTCTGGTCTACTTTCTTACTTACCTCTTCTTTGCCAAGTGAGCTAGTAGGATGCATTGGAGTCTTTGCCACCTTGCTGTCAGACATGTTGAATTTCTTCAGAAGTTCTTTAACATACTTTGTCTGATGTATGTAGGTGCATTCTGGAGTTTGATTAACTTGGATTCCTAAAAAGAATCTGAGTTCTCCCATCATGCTCATTTCAAATTCTGCCTGCATACATGTAGCAAACTCCTTTCCAAGCATAATATTTGTTGATCCAAAAATAATATCATCTACATAAATTTGACAGATTAGAAGATCTTTCTTTATAGTTTTACAAAATAGAGTTGTATCCACTTTGCCTCTGATAAAATTCTTCTCCAGAAGAAAATTACTCAATCTCTCATACCAAGCTCTGGGAGCTTGTTTTAATCCATATAGAGATTTCTTTAATTTGAAAACATGATCTGGAAATTTTTCATTTTCAAAACCAGGAGGTTGATGGACATAAACTTCTTCTTCTATAATACCATTAAGAAAGGCACTTTTAACATCCATCTGATACAGAGTGATGTTATTCTGTGCAGCAAAAGAAATAAGAAGGCGTATAGATTCTAACCTTGCCACTAGAGCATATGTCTCAGTGTAATCAATACCTTCTTGCTGACTGTATCCTTGAGCAACCAGCCTTGCCTTATTCCTCTCAACTTCTCCTTTCTCATTCAGTTTATTTCTGAAGACCCATTTTGTACCAATAATATTAAATCCTTGAGGTCTTTGAACTAGATCCCATACATCATTTCTGCTGAATTGATTAAGCTCTTCTTGCATGGCAATAATCCAATCATTGTCTTGCAGAGCTTCTTCTACAGAAGATGGTTCAATTTCTGACACTAGTCCAAATAGAGACGCCTCAGATGATCTTAGAAAAGATCTTGTTCTGATGGGATCATCTTTCTTTCCAATAATGACATCCTCTGGATGAGAAGCTTTAATTCTGGATGATGATCCTCTGATAGTTGACTCTTCAGAAATATTTAGATTATTCATCTGAGAAGTTAAGGGAGTAGCATCTGGAGTTGCTTCTGGTTCCTTCACTTGAAGTTTGTCTGCTTCTGGAACTTCAGAGTCAATAAAGACTACTTCCCTATCTGCAGAGTTATCAACCTGCTTTGGCTTTTCAGAGCCAAGCTTATCATCAAATCTGACATGAATGGATTCTTCCACAATCTGTGTCTCAGTGTTGTATACTCTGTAGCCTTTAGAGCGTTCAGAATATCCAAGCATGAAACACTTCTGTGCTTTGGAATCAAACTTGCCCAGATTTTCCTTAGTGTTCAACATATAACAGATACATCCAAAAGGATGAAAATAAGAAATGTTGGGCTTTTTGTTCTTCCACAATTCATAAGGAGTCTTTTTCAGAAGAGGTCTAACAGAAACTCTGTTCTGAATGTAGCATGCTGTATTGATTGCTTCTGCCCAAAAATGTTTTGCCAGATTTGTCTCATTGATCATGGTTCTGGCCATTTCTTGCAAAGTTCTGTTTTTCCTTTCTACAACCCCATTCTGTTGTGGAGTTCTAAGACAGGAAAAATCATGAGCAATGCCATTTTCAGAAAAATATTTTTCAAAATATTTATTTTCAAATTCACCACCATGATCACTTCTGACTTTTATAATTTTGAAATTCTTTTCAATCTGGACTTGCTTGCAGAAGTCAAAGAACACAGAATGTGACTCATCCTTGTGTTTTAAGAACTTTACCCATGTCCATCTGCTAAAGTCATCAACAATGACCAATCCATACTTCTTTCCTCTGATGGATGCAGTTTTCACTGGTCCAAACAGATCAATATGAAGTAGTTCCAATGGTTTAGAGGTAGAAACAACATTTTTAGATTTGAAAGATGTTTTTGAAAACTTCCCTTTCTGACATGCTTCACAAAGAGCATCTGAAGTGAACTTCAGATTAGGGAGTCCTCTGACAAGATTAAGTTTATTAATCTAAGATATACGTCTCATATTAATATGGCCCAATCTTCTGTGCCAGACCCATTGCTCTTCATTCACAGACAAGAGGCATTTAACATTTTGAACTTTAAGTTCTGAAAGATTTATTTTATAAATGTTGTTTTTCCTCTTACCACTAAATAGGATAGAGCCATCCTTCTGACTAATAGCTTTACAACATTTTTGATTAAAAGTTATATCGTAACCATTGTCACTTAATTGACTTATGGACAATAAGTTATGTTTTAACCCTTCAACAAGTAAAACATTAGTAATGGAGGGAAGTTTACCATTTCCAATTGTGCCAGATCCAATGATCTTGCCCTTCTGGTTCCCTCCAAACTTCACGTCCCCTCCAGATCTAAGTTCCAGGCTTTGGAACATAGACTTTTCTCCCGTCATGTGTCGTGAGCATCCAGAGTCCAGGTACCATGATTGGTGTCCTGACCTTGCTGCTAAGAACATCTGCAACAGGAATTATTTTGTTTTTAGGTACCCAGATCTTCTTGGGTCCTTTGGGGTTAGTTGGTTTGTAGGTTTGTCTAAACTTCTGTTTTGCAACATAATGTTTATTCTGACTTGCCTTAGGTTTAAACACATAAGTACTCTTCTCAGAGCTTGTGTGTTTAATGTCATTCAAGTGACCAAATTTGAATTGAGAATACAGAGGTGTCTTCCTGATGAAAAGTTTGTCAACAGGTTTTGGATTGCTTCCAGATGAAGACTCATATCCAATGCCTCTTCTGTTGTTTCCACTAACACCATAGATCATGGAAGCCATCTTGCTTCTGTCTATGCTCTTAGTGAGAAATCTCTGAAAACTTGAGTCATATTTTTCTAAAATATTTTCACAAGACTTAGTCTCAGATTCAGATTCTTGTTGAGTTCTATCAAAGTCATTTTTGATTTTTAAATTAATTTCTTTCTGCTCAACAAGTTCTGTTTTCAGAAGATCAATCTCAGATTCAAGATTGCTTTTCAGCTTCTTGTTTGAGTTTGATGTTGTTATAACTTTTAAGAACTTCTGTTACAACTTTAATGAGTTATTCTTTGGTAAGTTTAGCCATTACCTCTTCTGCATCATCATCAGATTCAGATTCTGATTCATATCCTGAGGTGCCTTCCTCTTGATCTTCTGTCCTGGCCATCAGTGCAACGTTTGCACATTCTTCTTCTGATTCAGAAGATGATTCACACTCATCTGAGTCATCCCATGTTGCCATCAGAACCTTCTTCTTTTTGTTGAACTTCTTCTTAGGTTTTTCTTTCAGAAGTTTGGGACAATCATTTTTGTAGTGCCCAGGTTCTTTGCACTCATAGCACACCACTTCTTTCTTGGCAAATCTTCTGTGACTAGAAGATTCCTTTCTGTTGTCAGATCTTCTGAAGTTGTTGAACTTCTTTCCCTTGTGCTTCCAGAGTTTGTTAATCCTTCTGGACAGCATGGATAACTCATCTTCTTCTTCAGAAGAAGACTCTTCAGAGCTTTCTTGAATGACCTGCAAAGCTTTAGCAGTTTTGTTAGATTTTAATGCTACAGATTTACCTTTATCTTTCTTCTGAGGTTCATCTTCCTCAAGCTCAATCTCATGGCTCCTCAGTGAGCTGATGAGTTCTTCTAGAGAGATCTTGTTCAGATCTTTGGCCATCTTCAGGGCAGTCACCATTGGTCTCCATCTGATGGGCAGACTTCTGATGATTTTCTTTACATGATCTGACGTGGAATATCCCTTGTCCAGAACTTTCAGCCCAACAGTGAGTATCTGGAATCTGGAGAACATGGCTTCAACAGATTCAGAGTCTTCCATTTTGAAAGCCTCATACTTCTGGATCAGAGCCAGAGCTTTTGTCTCCTTAACTTGAGAATTTCCCTCATGAGTCATTTTAAGGGATTCAAACATATCAAAAGCTGTCTCCTTGTTTGTGATTTTCTCATACTCTGTATGTGAAATAGCATTCAGTAATATGGTTCTGGCTTTATGGTGATTTCTGAAGTCTTTCTTCTGAGAATCTGTCATAGATTTCCTGTCAATCTTTTTGCCATCTCCATCTGTGGGATGTACATATCCATCTATGATAAGATCCCATAGATCAGCATCATATCCTAGGAAAAAACTCTCAATTCTGTCTTTCCAGTAATCAAATTTTTCTCCATCAAACATTGGAGGTTTGGTGCTGATCCTATTCCTCTCTTCATATTTATTGTTAATATTTGACATTGAATTATCAGCCATGATAACAAATAAATATATTTATCAAAGTATATCTCTCTGGATCTTTACTGACACTGTTAAGTGATAGCACACTCAGAACCGGAGCTCTGATGCCAACTGAAGGTGAGATAATACTTAGAAAGGGGGGGATTGAATAAGTATGGAAAATTAAGACTTGAAAAAGATCACACAATTATTTTTATCCTGGTTCGTTTAACAACTACTCCAGTCCACCCTTCCAGAGTGATTTGTCTTTCTCAACAAGGACTTAATCCACTATTAAATCAAACTGATTACAATAGTATCACCTAAGAACAATAGTTCTTAGTCTTCTCAAGAGCTACTGATTCTAACTGAATCCTCTTAAGGAATATCCTTTACAATCAATGTAAATTAAATACAAGAGTTTTTAATGCTTCTATAAAGCTATAATCACAACAGTGATTTTTCTCTTAAGTTTAAGTACAATGAGATTCTATGAAGAATAAGAATGAAAGCTTTTAGAATATTATGATTTCTTTTCAGCAAGCGTGTAGCACTGAAGAATGAAGTGAAGATCTCCTTTTATAGGCAGCTGAATCATGCAAGCTGAACGTTGAAAAGAGAGTCCCAAAAGGTCTGAAACTTTTTTTCTTCACATCAACTGACCTTTCCTTGAAATAGATGGCACAGAAAAATCCTTTTTGTCTGTGTAAGTGTGTCTAGCACAAATAAGGAAAGAGACTTTGAATATTTCCAACGGATATATTCTTGAAAATACTTCTTTAGTTTCAGCAAGTTCTTCAGAGTCTGAATGGATCAGAGTCTTCTAATGAGATTCAGAACTATGCTGTATCAGAGTCTTCTGCAGCGTGTGTGCTTCTAGCGTGTTGATTATCAGAGCATTTTGACACTGAACTTCAGTACTTGGCAGCGTAGGTACTTTCAGAAATTTCTGTAGGTCAATGCTTTGAGAAACTCTTCAATCAATATTCTTCTATAGTTCTGATGCTTCAGCTTCAGATGCTTCTGACTATCTTCAGATGCTTCTGATTATCTTCAGATGCTTCTGACTCAGAATGTTCTGGAGCTATTTTCTTCAGATCCTTCTAGAGACTACGCTCAGGATCTTCTGTGAGTACCAAACAAATTCTTCTGTGAGGTGCATCTGGCGCTTCAGAGTCAGAATAACTTCTTGTATTCAAGGCAGATTTGCTTCTAGAGAGTTAATATAATTTCAATCTGCAGTAAAACTCTCAAACAAATTTTAGAGTATATAATTCTTAAATATAAATTTCCTAACAGTTATCATCAAAACAAAGAGTAATTATTAAGAACCAATCTGTGTTCTAACATACCATAGAGGGACTTTATGTCATAGAGAGGAATGGAAGCAAAGGAAGCTATCCATGTTTATGAAAGAATTTCTATTCTAAGGCTCTACCTATACCCTATGTCCTATGGTCTTCAAGCAACTCCAAGCAAGCCAAGCAATCTTCATCAAGCTTTGATTTTGATCTGCAATCTTCATCTTTAATCCTTGCCAAGCTCCACAAGCTCTAACTAAGCCCACACCCCAAGCAAAAGCCCCAAAAGCCCACACAACAAAATAAACCCCAAAAATGGGCAAACCAAACAATCACACAATTGGAAAATATACTAAAAAATAGTAATATAATATTTACAGGTCTAATATTAATTCTAAGGGAAATACTATATCTACCCTATATACCCCATAGGTCCCATACTCTAATTAAATCTAAAAACCCAAAATAAAATGTTCAAGTGCACATATGTTGTGTATAAACCCTAATCTAACTATCTTAATATCATCTAATCAAAACTAATCAAAACTAATCAAAACCCAATTATAAAATCATGGAATAAATCCAGGGGGGAGCTCAAGTTTATATCTAATTACTCTAAAAAGAATAGCACTAAAATGTAAAGGGAGCTAGCTAAACAAAAATCTACAAAATTATGTACCAACTAAATGCAATAAAAAACAACTAAATGTAAAATATTCACAAAAAATAAAGAAAATACCTAAACTAATATTTTTATTTATTTACAATTTTCTTGAAACCATTATCAACATGTGGCAAAGATTCCCATGTCAAAATAACTCTTTTTCAATTTTATATGATTTTTCAAAGTTGTAAAGAAAAATGAATTAAATGAATTAAAAAAAGAAAATACTTTGGTGCAGATAGCAAGATATTATAACACAAAACGCATATGGGTCAGGCAGGGGGGGGGGCGCGTAACAAAATTCACTAAGCCCAATTAAACTTCAGAAAGTGAAACGAAAATCCAAAGAAAAATGAAAAAATAATGGTGCAGGAAGCAAGAGAATCAAGAGCAATCTAGTGGGCTTGTCTACTGGGGGTGGGAACAGCGAAAACAACTTAAGCCCAATGCTTCACTTAAATGAAACGATTGTGTATTGGTATTTCAGCAAAAACCTTCACAAACTGAGACTTAATCTCATCCACACGATTCCATTTTAAGTCAACAGTCAGCGCACATCCAATGGTCCAGCTTCATCTTCTCCATTTGAAATGTTCTTGGAGCCAAACTCCATTGATGAATGCTTATGAACACCTCTCAGCCTCCACTCGAACATCATCAATTCTTGATCAAAATTCACAAAATAAAACCCTAACATGCTCTATTTTTCACCCTGTTTCCATCTATGACATTGAAATCCATTGATATAGTCTCTAACTCTAAACACAATTCCATCTCCAAGATTTGGTCCAACATCAATTGTCATCAATCATCAAATTAAGTGTCCCAACCTCTTCATCACCTAACACTGATCAATTATAACCAAAAACCTAAGGCTCTACCTCCATATCCATCACGTTCTTGATCTCAACAGAAATTACACCACTATGTCAATCATCACCAAATGGCTTCAAACTGTCCAGAAAGATTCATTTAACCACATACTATGCTTCTAACCTAAAGATTCATGCCAATTCTAACTAAATCGAGCCATGGTTTGAAAGTTACTAACCTGATGAAATGATGAAAACAGATGGTAGAAACCTTCAAATCAGGGCTTACAAATCTCCAGATTCCTTCAAGATGACATTTGCTTGCTTCTGTATGCACTAGATTCTCCTCTAACAGCTTGAATCCTTGAAACATAATTTCAGTTGCAGGTGTGAAAGTTCAACTTCAAGAACTCGATTCAACCATGGATTCACTCTGATTTTGATCTCTACACACTCAGTGATGATTATAGAATTGAATGAAATCAAGAACTTGGATTGATTGTAAAGAAAATAGAGAACTCGATTATGATTTGCAATGGAAGAAGATGAAGTTCAATCTTTCTTCTCTGCACCAAATGACACCCAACCCCTATTCTGATCAGTTACAATGGCTTTATAGAGGATGTTAGAAACTTCTAGAGAGTGCTGGAATGATCCTATGAGAAATTGGATATCTCATGCCATGATATTATCCTTTAATGAGTTCAAAAAACCAGTTGGAGTTTGGTCTGTTACAGCACATGAATAAGGCTTGAATTTCTCTCCAAATGAGAAATAGAATGTGCTTGGATAGTACCTTGCATTGTAATCCACTCCTAGCTTGATTTGGCAAGTGTAACTTCTTATATAAGTAACCAATGATAAGTCCAATTTCTTGACCTAAAATTCAAAATCCAATGATGTTAATGATTTCAAAATGTTTTTTCCCTTCAATTTGGTATATCACATGATGCATTTTAGCCTTGGATCAAAAAAATCCAAATTTGGTCACTTGAAAATGGACTTTTACCTTCCATATTTGGTCAATTTTATCATTTTGAGTTCCATGCATTTCCAAGCTATCATGACCTCTTACCTAGACTCAAAACATAATTTTGAGCAAGTTTGATGTTGAACATTTTTTCATTTGAAGTTTGCAAGTAGGAGTTTTAGGCATATGCTTGAAATGACCTATAATCTTACTTTCCCAAAATACCCCTGGCTTGTCAAGAGTATAAGTAGAGTTCCACAAATCAGAATGAGGCATACCATACCTTTCTAGAAAGCTAAGATCATGAGGAACAACTTTCATGTTTACCAAAAATCCATTTGAAAATTCCTTGTGGGGAAAAAGTTGCTTGGAAGTCAAGTAACTTTCACATATAAATTTCAGTGTCCTCATATGACCTGTAACTTGCAAGAACCATAACTTGAGTTCTATAAATCTCCTTGATGCCTTCCACCACTCAAATTAAAGGTATTGAGATGCTATACAAGTTTCATGTTTGCCAAATATCCATTTGAGACTTGTATTTTGAATTATTTTGCTTGGAAGTTTGACCTAAATCAATGAATCTCACACAGAAACCCTAATTTAGAAACTTCTCTTCTTCCTGATTTCTTTTGATTTCTCCTTGGCACAACACCACATCCCTATCCACATATCAAATGATTAATTCCCCATCCTTAAAATAGGCCTTGATGCCCTTCAATCAAGCATTAAACCTAGGGTTGACCTAGGGTTGACCCAGATGAAACCCTAGTTGACTGTCTTCAACTGTAGCTCTTGTAACCACACCAATAACTTGTCTTACTCTCAAAATGACCCTATAGGTCTTTCCTAATGTCTACACACATTCCACGCCTCATTTCATAGCTCACAACCTCTTTGATGATCTTCAAATACTCCCCAGATAGGATATAAATCCACTGCTTGATCTATTAACTTCTCAAAGCTTCACCTTCTTTCTTGGTGACTTGAATAGGCTTGAACTTGAATAAAAACCTTTTGGATATACTCCTTGAGATGAAAATAGCACTTGATCCCTTGTTGGATGGCTGGACAATGCTATGCTATGCAAATGAATGAACTATGTATATGATCTACTGTGCAAATGATAAAGCTATGAAAACACAAATCAGGTAAAACAAGTTGGTCAAATTTCAGGGTGCAACAACGTGTTCCATGTATTTCAGTTGAGGAAATACATTGCGGATCCGTCTCATGTAGTCCAAGTAGATGATGTGCAGGTGAGAAATAACCTGACTGTGGAGACATCACCTATGCGGATAGAGGATCGAGAGTTGAAGCAACTTCGAGGGAAAGAGATTGCTTTGGTGAAGGTCGCTTGGGGAGGACTGGCGGGTGGAAGTGTGACTTAGGAATTGGAGAGTCAGATGAGGGAGTCTTATCCAGAGTTGTTTGAATCAGGTAACATTTTCGAGGACAAAAATTTCTCAAGTGGGGGAGAGTTGTAACAGCCCAATTTTCACTAATTAATTATTTATATTACTTAAAGGATTTAAGAGGATTGTTTGATTAATGTATGATTAATTAAATGAATTAAAAGATGTTGGAGAGAATTAGAAGGGAAATACATATAAAGGAAAAGTGGAGAGAAAGGAGAAAGATAGAAACATAAGAGAAAGAATAGAGAAAGAAGGAGAAATAGGAGAAAAGAGAAGGAGAAGAAGGAAGTTGGGAAAGCTCAAGAACAACTCTCAAGCATCGATTTAATCAAGGTAAGGGTATGAAACGTTGTTATTATATCAATGTATATGATTATGTATGCTTGGGTTAGATTGTTGGATATTTTTCTACAACTTCCATTTTAAGGCAAAGTGGATTTAGTCGATAGAAACCGAGTTTTAACGGTAGAAAATGAGAATAAGTGGGAGAGTTTAGTCGATGAATGCTAAGTTAAGACTGCGGAAACGATTCGGACTGAATCGGGTGGATTTGGTGAGTTTCGGAGTTTTGGATAGTGAGGAATTTCTGAGTTCACAGACGTTCGCTAGCACCTTCTCTATGCGAATAGGTCGCGAACATTCGCTAGCAACTCGCTGAGCGAATAAGTTAGCGAGAGGTCCCAGACTTGGACAAAATGCATTTGATTTGGTTCGCTGGTAGCGAGTGTGGTGGCGAAGGATTCGCTAGAGCCTCGCTGCAGCGAGTAGGTGGCGAGCGAAGTTAGTAGCTTCTGTTTGCCTTCACGAGCTTGTTCGCTAGGCGAACAGGTAGCGAGTATTCGCTAGAGACTAGCTAGGTGAGCAAGTCAGCGAGCGTGACAACATTTGGTTTTCTTGTGATTCCATTCCATGTTGAATTCTTTGCTCGATTATGTTTGATCCTTGTTGGAATGAGTAATTCTATACTGTAAAATATATGTTGTGGGTAGCCGTATGGCGTGAATCCTAGATTGTGGAATTGATTATGAATACATATTGTTTGTATGAGATTGTATGAATAGAATGCATGAGAACATATTGTGAATATGTGTGCATTGCTTGATAATTGTATTGATGATATAAGAATATGTTATGTGTGCAATCATGTTATAATTCTTGTGTGATGAATTATTTGAATGCATGGAATTAAGATGCGAGACGATCTTAAGTGCATTTGGTGGTTGATTGCATATGCATCATTTAGTCAAGAGGCAATGTTTGCTAGTTTCGTGGAGACTAGTGACTTGTCCCAAACCTAGAAGGGTGGGTTTGAAAGCTTAGGGAACGGGCTTTTGTTGTTATCGGTCTAGAAGGGTGGACCCGGTTTAAGTGTAAAAACCGAAAAATGATAACAAGTATTGGTACCACATGGCATGAGTTGCATTGAGTTGTATTGAGTCACATGATTAATGTGTATTGTTGAATGAAAGTATACCTTTATGTGAAGTATTGAATAGAGAGTTATGGATGTATGCATGATGAAATGTGCTTGGTGATTATCCATGGTTGTTTACACGTATATTATGATATATATGATGATTGGAATGAATTGTGGCGGGAAATGTGAAATGTATGTGTTCTATACTTGTGTATGTATATATAATTATATGCTTTGATTATTATGATAATATTTCTCACCTTTCTGCTGTTTCATAATGCTCTATGAGGCATTGCAGATTAGGTTGCAGGAGGTCTTTTGTGAAGTTAAGTCTCATCCTTTTGGTCGGTTATGCTCTGATATGTAGCACCGGGTAGTTAGGCTTGTATAGTATTCTTTTGGGATACATTTTGTGTATGTATCTGATGGTAAATGTTTTGTAAACATGAATGATATGGTGAACCAAACTGAATTATGTATTTATATGATAACATGTTTTAAATGATTCAAAGTTTTAATCTTCCGCTTTAATTTTAATATTGAGATACAGGTGTAGGACTAAGTTCTTCTATTGAACTACCCCACTGTTGCATGTCTATTATAGAGCAGGCGCTGTATGTTATTTTAGTGAATGATGTGGCATACTTCTTTTATACCATATTTTAATTTACTCTGATGAAATTTATTATATGCTTATGTGATTTATTTGTTTATTTGGGGGTATAGAAGGGGGTGTTACATTAAGTGGTGTCAGAGTAGGTCGGTCTGTTGACCAAGTTGTTAATGTATTTATTTCGCATTTGCATTTGGTACGTGTGTGTAACACTATCAATATGGTTGTTCTAATGAAGTTTTTTGTGGGAATCAAGAACGTTGGTTGCAGGTAGGAATGACGAAGTGATTGCGGAGGCTTTGACGAGGTTGGCTGGAGCGATTGGGCAGAATCCTCAAGCCGGTGTGAATATAGGGAACCATGCTGATGATGAGTTCCGTGCTTTGGGAAGGTTTCAAAGGAATAACCTACCAGTTTTCAAGGGAACCCATGAACATGACAAATCACAAGTTTGGCTGAAAGCTATAGAGAAGATCTTTCGGGTTATGAATTGTTCGGATGCACAGAAGGTGCAGTTTGGCACTCATATGCTCGAAGAGGAAGCTGAGGATTGGTGGGGTAATACTCGCCAAAGGTTTGAAGAGAATGAGATGGTGATTACTTAGGATCTTTTTAGGGAAACATTTCTGGAGAAGTATTTTCTAGAAGATGTGCGTGGAAAGAAGGAAATTGAGTTTCTTGAGTTGAAGTAGGGTAACTCAACTGTGGCCGAGTATGCGGCAAGATTTGAGGAGTAGATTATGTTTTGTCCTCATTATAACACTGCTAATACGGAGTGTGAATGGTTTGAGGATGGAAATTAAGCAAGTTGTTGGTTATCAAGAGATTAGGCGATTTTCGGAGCTGGTGAACAAGAGTAGAATTTATGATGAAGATAGTAGGGCTCGGTCTAGCCACTACAAGAGTTTAAGTGAAAAGAAAGGAAATGGTAAATTTAGAGGAAAACCGTATGTGACTCCTGCAGAGAAGGGGAAACAAAAAGCTAGTTTCGAAAAGAAGCCAAGTGGGGGAGGAGTTTCCACTCTGGTGAGATGTATTAGATGCGGTGAAGAGGGACATCATGCTCCCGAGTGCAAAAGTGTTGAGCTGAAATGTTTTATGTGTGGGAAGCCAAGCCACAAAGCTTTAGAGTGCAGAAGCAGTGCGAATGCGACTTGTTACAACTGTGGTGAGAAAGGGCACATTAGTACCAAGTGTGATAAGGCAAAGAAGACCTAAGGGAGCGGGAAAATGTTTGCTCTATCAGGATCGGAGACTGCTAATGATGATCAATTGATCCGAGGTACGTGCTTCATTAATGGTATACCTTTGATCGCTATAATTGATAATGGAGCTACGCATTCTTTTATTTCTTTGGATTGTGTTAAGAGATTAAGTCTTGAGTTGTCTGTCATGAGTGGAGGTATGGTTATTGATACTCCTGTTATGGGTTCGGTAACTACCCCGTATGTATGTTTGAATTGTCTGTTGAGTATTTTTGGTAAAGACTTTGGAGTTGATTTAGTATGTCTTCACTTAGATCAACTTGATGTTATTCTTGGGATGAATTGGTTGGAATTCAATCGTGTTTATATTAACTGTTTTGACAAAACAGTTATTTTTCCTAAACCTGAGAAGGAGGAAGATTTGTTTATGACTGCTAAGCAAGTGAAGGAATCACTGCAAGATGGTGCTAAGGTATTCTTGTTAATGGCAACAGTGAGTATTGGTGAAAGTGGAACGATTGATGCTTTACCAATTGTCCGTGACTTTCCGGATGTTTTTCCTGAGGAGATAATAGATTTACCGCCGGAACGAGAAATGGAGTTTGTGATTGATTTAATTCTTGGAACTAGTCCGATATCGATGTCTCCATATTGTATTTCCGCATCAGAATTGAAAGAGTTGAAGAGTCAACTTGAAGAGCTACTTGAGAAGAGTTTTATTCGTCCGAGTGTGTCACCGTGGGGTGCACCGGTGTTGTTGGTTAAGAAGAAAGGAGGTTCTATGAGACTCTGTGTGGTTACAGACAATTGAACAAGGTGACTATCCAGAATAAATATCCACTTCCAAGGATTGACGATTTGATGGGTCAGTTGGTTGGTGCGAGTGTGTTCAGTAAGATAGATTTGAGATCTGGGTATCATCAGATTCGCATGAAGGCTAGAGATATTCAGAAGACTGCTTTTAGAATGAGGTATGGACACTATGAGTATTCTGTGATGTCATTTAGTGTGACTAATGCACCAGGTGTATTTATGCAGTACATGAATAGGATTTTCCATCCTTATTTGGACAAGTTTGTGGTTGTGTTCATTGATGATATTTTGATTTATTCGAAGAGTGAAGAAGAACATGCCGAGCATATGAGGATTGTGTTATCTGTATTGAAAGAGAAGCGTTTGTATGCTAAACTTTATAAGTGTGAATTTTGGTTGAAGGAAGTGAGTTTCCTTGGTCATGCGATTTCGAGTAGAGGTATTGCAGTTGATCCATCGAAGGTTGAAGCGGTGTCGCAATGGGAGACTCCAAAATCAGTTTTTGAGATTAGAAGTTTTCTTGGTTTGGCGGGATATTATCGGAAATTTATTGAGGGATTAGCCAAGTTATCATTGCCGTTGACACAGTTGACTAGGAAAAGTCAAGCTTTTGTGTGGGATCCGAAGTGTGAAGGAAGTTTCCAAGAGCTTAAGTGAAGATTGACGACAACTCCTGTTTTGCCAAATCCGACATAACTGTTCGTCGTGTATTGTGATGCTTCTTTGATGGGTTTAGGAGGTGTGTTGATGCAAGATAAACAAGTTGTAGCTTATGCTTCGAGGCAACTCAGAGTGCATGAGAAGAATTATCCGACGCATGATTTAGAGTTGGTCGCTGTTGTATTTGTGCTGAAACTTTGGAGGCATTATTTGTTTGGTTCGAGATTTGAGGTGTTTAGTGATCATAAGAGTTTGAAGTATCTTTTTGATCAGAAAGAATTGAATGCAAGGTAAAGGAGATGGTTGGAACTTCTGAAGGATTTTGATTTTGGTTTGAATTACCATCCGGGTAAAGCAAATGTGTAGCTGATGCATTGAGTAGGAAATCATTGCATATGTCGATGATGATGGTAAAAGAGTTGGAATTGATCGAGCAATTTCGTGATTTGAGTTTGGTATGTGAGAAGACTTCTTATGGAGTTAAGCTGGGTATGTTAAAGCTTACTAGTGGTATTCTGGACGAGATTCGAGAAGGACAGAAATCTGATTTGAGTTTAGTTGATCGGTTGACTTTGATCAATTAAGGTCGAGGTGGTGATTTTTGGATTGATGATAATGGTATCATGAGGTGTCATGATCGAGTTTGTGTTCCTGATGTTGTTGAGCTGAAGAAGAGTATTCTTGAGGAAGGACATCGTAGTGGATTGAGTATTCACCCAGGTGCTGCTAAGATGTATCAAGATTTGAGGAAAGTATTTTGGTGGCCCCGCATGAAGAAGGATATTGCCGAGTTTGTGTATTCTTGTTTGACTTGTTAGAAGTCGAAGATTGAGCATCAGAAACCGTCGAGTTTGATGAAGCCGTTGTTTATTCCTGAGTGGAAATGGGATAGCATTTCTATGGATTTTGTATCTGGTTTACCGAGGACGCCGAATAACTTTGAAGCTATTTGGGTTATTGTGGATAGATTGACCAAATCTACTCACTTTATTCTTATGCAAATGGATTACCCGTTGGAGAGGTTGGCAAATCTATACATTGAGAGGATTGTCAGTTTGCATGGTATTCCGTCTAGCATTGTGTCAGATAGAGATCCGAGGTTTACTTCGAGATTTTGGGAAAGTTGGCAAAGTGCTTTGGGTACGAAGTTGCGTTTGAGTTCAGCTTATCATCCGCAGACCGATGGTCAGACTGAGAGGACGATTCAGTCACTTGAAGATCTTTTGAGAGCTTGTGTGTTGGAGAAGGGAGGAGCTTGGGATAGCTACTTGCCTTTGATTGAATTTACTTACAACAACAGTTTTCATTCGCGTATTGGTATGGCACCGTTCGAGGCATTGTATGGTAGATGGTGTAGAACACCATTATGTTGGTATGAATCTGGAGAGAGTTCTGTGGTTGGACCTGAGATAGTCCAGCAGACTACCGATAAGATTAAGATGATTCAAGAGAAGATGAAGATTTCTCAGAGCCGTCAAAAGAGTTATCATGACAAGAGGAGGAAGGCACTTGAATTTCAAGAGGGAGATCATGCGTTTCTTCGAGTTACTCCTATGACTGGTGTTGGTAGGGCATTGAAGTCGCCTAAGTTGACGCTGCATTTTATTGATCCTTATTATATTTTTCAGAAGATAGGGGAGGTATCCTATCGTGTCGCTTTGCCGTCGTCGCTTGCTAATCTTCATGACGTGTTCCATGTATCTCAGTTGAGGAAATACATTGCGGATCCGTCTCATGTAGTCCAAGTAGATGATGTGCAGGTGAGAGATAACCTGACTGTGGAGACATCACCTATGCGGATAGAGGATTGAGAGTTGAAGCAACTTCGAGGCAAAGAAATTGCTTTGGTGAAGGTCGCTTGGGGAGGACTGGTGGGTGGAAGTGTGACTTGGGAACTGGAGAGTCAGATGAGGGAGTCTTATCCAGAGTTGTTTGAATCAGGTAACATTTTCGAGGACGAAAATTCCTCAAGTGGGGGAGAGTTGTAACAGCCCAATTTTCACTAATTAATTATTTATATTAATTAAAGGATTTAAGAGGATTTTTTGATTAATGTATGATTAATTAAATGAATTAATAGATGTTGGAGAGAATTAGAAGGGAAAGACATATAAAGAAAAAGTGGAGAGAAAGGAGAAAGATAGAAACATAAGATAAAGAATAGAGAAAGAAGGAGAAAGAGGAGAAAAGAAAAGGAGAAGAAGGAAGTTGGGAAAGCTCAAGAACAACTCTCAAGCATCGATTTAATCGAGGTAAGGGTGTGAAATTTTGTTATTATATCAATGTATATGATTATGTATGCTTAGGGTAGATTGTTGGATGTTTTTCTACAACTTCCATTTTACGGAAAAGTGGATTTAATCGATAGAAACCGAGTTTTAACGGTAGAAAATGAGAATAAGTGGAAGAGTTTAGTCGATGAATGCTAAGTTAAGACTGCGGAAACGAGTCGGACTAAATCGGGTGGATTTGGTGAGTTTCGGAGTTTTGGAGGGTGAGGAATTTATGAGTTTGCAGACGTTCGCTAGCACCTTCGCTAGGCGAACAGGTCGCGGACATTCGCTAGCAACTCGCTGAGTGAATAAGTTAGCGAGAGGTCCCAGACTTTGACAGAATGCATTTGATCTGGTTCGCTGGTAGCGAGTGTGGTGGCGAAGGATTCGCTAGAGCCTCGCTGCAGCGAGTAGGTGGTGAGCGAAGTCAGTAGCTTCTGTTTGCCTTCACGAGCTTGTTCGCTAGGCGAACAGATAGCGAGTATTCACTAGAGACTCGCTAGGCGAGCAAGTCAGCGAGCGTGACAAGATTTGGTTTTCTTGTGATTCCATTCCATGTTAAATTCTTTGCTCGATTGTGTTTGATCCTTGTTGGAATGAGTAATTGTATACTGTAAAATATATGTTGTGGGTAGCCGTATGGCGTGAATCCTAGATTGTGGAATTGATTATGAATACATATTGTTTGTATGAGATTGTATGAATAGAATGCATGAGAACATATTGTGAATATGTGTGTGTTGCTTGATAATTGTATTGATGATATAAGAATATGTTGTGTGTGCAATCATGTTATAATTCTTGTGTGATGAATTATTTGAATGCATGGGATTAAGATGCGAGACGGTCTTAAGTGAATTTGGTGGTTGATTGCATATGCATCATTTAGTCAAGAGGCAATGTTTGCTAGTTTCGTGGAGACTAGTAACTTGTCCCAAACCTAGAAGGGTGGGTTTGAAAGCTTAGGGAACGGGCTTTTGTTGTTATTGGTCTAGAAGGGTGGACCCGGTTTAAGTGTAAAAACCGAAAAATGATAACAAGTGTTGGTACCACATGGCATGAGTTGCATTGAGTTGCATTGAGTTGTATTGAGTCACATGATTAATGTGTATTGTTGAATGAAAGTATACCTTTATGTGAAGTATTGAATCGAGAATTATGGATGTATGTATGATGAAATGTGCTTGGTGAGTATCCATGGTTGTTTACACGTATATTGTGATATATATGATGATTGGAATGAATTGTGGTGGGAAATGTGAAATGTATGTGTTCTATACTTGTGTATGTATATATAATTATATGCTTTGATTATTATGATAATATTTCTCACCCTTCTGCTATTTTATAATGCTCAATGAGGCATTGCAGATTAGGTTGCAGGAGGTCTTTTGTGAAGTTTAGTTTCATCCTTTTGGTCGGTTATGCTCTGATATGTAGCACCGGGTAGTTAGGCTTGTATAGTATTCTTTTGGGATACATTTTGTGTATGTATCTGATGGTAAATGTTTTGTAAACATGAATGATATGGTGAACCAAACTGAATTATGTATTTATAAGATAACATGTTTTAAATGATTCAATGTTTTAATCTTCCGCTTTAATTTTAATATTGAGATGCGGGTGTAGGACTAAGTTCCTCTGTTGAACTACCCCACTGTTGCATGTCTATTATAGAGCAGGCGCTGTATGTTATTTTAGTGAATGATGTGGCATACTTCTTTTATACCATATTTTAATTTACTCTGATGAAATTTATTATATGCTTATGTGATTTATTTGTTTATTTGGGGGGTATAGAAGGGAGTGTTACAAACGACACCTTGTCATTCTACCCCAGTGAGTAAGAATCTCGCACGTTTACATATTCTCAACATCATTATCACATTACCAAGCAATGCATTTAATTGCCAAAAGGCCATAATTCACAATCTAGGATTCAGGCCATAAGGCTACCCACAACACGTCTCATCTCAATAATACACAAACTATTCATATTATATAAGGATTAACATAATTGAACCAAACAAATTACCATTGGATGGAAAAATACAAGAAAACAACATGCTGACACGCTCGCTATCTTGCTCGCCTAGCGAGCTCCTAGCGAGTGCTCGCTACCTGTTCGCCTAGCGAACTAGCTCGCGAAGGCAAACAAAAGCCATTGACTTGGTTCGCTACCTCACTCTCTCAGCGAAGGCCTAATGAATGCTCGCCACCCCCTTCGCTACCAGCGAAGAACACCACAACCATTATGCCCAAGTCTAGGTCCGTTCGCTACTGAATCTCCACAGCGAATGCTCGCGACTTGCTCGCCTAGCAAACTTGCTAGCGAGGGTCTGCGAACTCCGAATATCCCACTGTCCAAAATCCTGAAACTCCTCAAAATCCACCCGATTCAATCCTCAAAACCCAGTCAAACCATAGTTGCACCAATCATGGCTGAGGCTTCTTATTCTGGCACAATGACCTGTCTAGGCCTCAAAGTGATCTTCAACACTTCTCATGAGCTCTCTCAAGACCTCAAGTCTTACTTCATGGTTTCAGAATCATCTGATGGCTTCCCACAACTCTCAAGTTAGGAGACCTACACACTTGGCTTCAATCACTCTCTCTGAGGATCTTTTAACTTCTCTGACAAGGATATCAACCCTTGAACACTTGAATAACCTTCTTAGCTAGCCTCACAGTCTTGTATAGCTCTTGATTGGTAATCATACCTCTTAGTCTCCTGCATACATGTCAATGAAATGCAAATGATAATGCTAATGTGAATGAAATGAAACATAAGCTAGGTAAAGAAATGTTGGGCAAATTTTGGGGTGCAACAGCAAGCTCCTAGCGAGTGCTCGTTACCTGTTCGCCTAGCGAACTAGCTCGCGAAGGAAAACAGAAGCCACTAACTTGGTTCGCTACCTCACTCGCTCAACGAAGGCCTAGCGAATGCTCGCCACCCCCTTCGCTACCAGCGAAGAACACCAAAACCATTCTGCCCAAGTCTAGGACTGTTCGCTACTGGCTCGCCACAACGAATGCCCAGCGAATGCTCGCGACTTGCTCGCCTAGCGAACTTGCTAGCGAGGGTCTGCGAACTCAGAATATCCCACTGTCCAAAATCCCGAAACTCCTCAAAATCCACCCGATGCAATTCCAACTCGTTCTAGTAGCCTTAGCCCAACATTCCTCGACTAAACTCTACCACTTATCCTCATTTTTAACCGTTAAAACTCGGTTTCTACCGATTAAACTCATTTATGCCCTAGAATGGAAAATGAGGAAAAACAACCAAACAATCCATACATAATCACATACATTGGTAAGATAACAATATTTCACACCCTTACCTCGATTAATCGGAAGCTAGAAGTTGTTCTTGATGATTTCCAAGCTTTTCCCTTTTTCTTCCTCTTTTCTCCTCTTCCTCTTTCTTCTTTCTTTCTATCTGTTTCCTTTTCTCTCTTCTTTCTTTTATATATACTTCTCTTTTATTTCTCCTCAATATCTGATCTCTCAAAAATATCTATCAATTCCTTTTCTCACCAAAATATCTCATCTTATGATTAATTAGAGAATATCTAGTAAATCCACATTATTCTACTAAATAGAATAAATCAGTTAAATCCAATAATTCACTTAAATCAGATAAATCACACAAACCAATTAATTAGTACCATTAATCAGTTATTGAAAATTAGGCTGTTACAGATAGAACCCTTGCAAGTCATGAGTGGTGAAAATAAATCACCTCCCACCATCTTCTCTAAAATAGCCTTCAGCAACCTATAATACACAACAGAACAACCCAAGCACACAGGCAACAACCCAGGCACACGAACAACACAGCTACAACATTCAGCAATCTATAGAACAAAAATTAGAGTAGCAGCAGACACTATTTTCCAACCATCTACACACCTGCTACAACCATATATCAAACTGTATACAATATACATACCAATCTTCTCCCAGGACTACCAGAGTTCTTCCATCAGAAAAATGCAGCGGAACCTCCAAAAGAACATTTTCAACATGCTCTAAACAAGATGTCAGAACATCTTATAGGACACAATATAGAAGAAACAGCCAATCCTCCTACTGTTGTTGTAGAAAATCCTATATTAGAGAGCACAAAAGCAGATACACAGAATCCTTCAAAAGCAGGAGTAAACACAAACCCCCCCTTAACTTCATAAGTAGAAACTCCTCAAGAATCCATCAGCAGCCCAAACATTTAGCAAGATCAACAAATCAGCTACAACTTCTCCTTGTTTAAAACACCAGAAAGTATGTCCCAAGATCTCATCCAGAACAGACAGGATGCCTGCTCTGATACCAATTGAAATTCTGGTATGCAGATCTCAGATGTCCTAAGAGATGTTAAGAACACAGATCTCTGATAGAACACAAATTGGTTCTTAGTTATATCTTTATGCTTTGATGATAACACTAATGAAATTTTGTATTAAGAAATTATATACTCTAAATTTGTTCAGGTATTTTTGCTGCAAATATTAAATTTAATATTCTTCTGAAAGCAAAAATGAATCTGAACATTGAACTACGCAAGGCTCTGATCGTCAGAAGCATCTTGTTAGAAGACTCTGAGTGCTGCCTACAGAAGACTCTGAAGTAGAAGCTACAGAAGCATCTGAAGCATAGTTGAAGAATTTGTATGAAGAGTTTCAAGCATTGTTTTTCAAAAGACTCTGATAGTACTGCTTGCTGGAAGTACTGAGGATCTAATTTCGAAACTCTGCTCTGATTGATTTCACGCTGAAGCACTGTTACTGCAACACTCTGATACAACAAACTCTGATGACATCAAGACTCTGATCACTCAAGGCTCTGATGTTGATTGCTGTGAAATAGAAACTTGTTGAAAAAGATTATTCAAAGTTATATCTGTTGGCATATTCCAAACGTCTCTTTCCTCTTTCATGCTAGACACAAGAATTCAGGCAAAAAGGATTTCTTTGAATGTTCTACTTCTAGGAAAGGTCAAGTCATGTGAAGACAAAAGGCTACAGCTACTTTGCAGTACACGGTCTTCAAGCTTGCAACGTCTTGGACTTCTTTGTCTATAAAAGCAAGCCTTCAACAACTTTCTATAGTTGACGTATTTTGACAAGTTCATTGAAAACTCTCTCAAAGCTCTCATACAAATTATATTTCTTTGTTGAATAGTTTCATACGTTCTTAATCTTAAGTGTATAAATCACAGTTGTGATATAGCTTTCATAAAAGCATTTAAACACTTGTTTAGTTTACATTTGATTGTAAAAGTTCCTTAAGAAGACCAAGTTGTGGTCAGTAGTTCTTGAGAAGACTAAGACAGTTGTTCTTAGTGGTTGACATTGTAATCTGTTTGATTATAGTGGATCATGTCCTTGTGGAGAAAGGCAAATCACTCTTGATAGGGTGTACTGGATTAGTTGAGTTCAACGAACCAGGATAAAAATCTTTGTGTTTTTATTGCCATAATTATTTGAAAACCCTTATTCAACACCCCCCCCCCCTTCTAAGTATTTTATCACCTTCAGTTGGCATCAGAGCTCCGGTTCTGTGTGTGTTGTCACTTCACCGTGAACAGAAAAGATCCAGTTGAGAAAACTCTTGATATTTTTCTTGGTTGATATTATGGCTGAAGCTTCAACATCCAACAGCAACAGATATGAAGAAAGGGATAAAATCAGCACAAAACCCCATATGTTTGATGGGGAGAAGTTTGACTATTGGAAGGACAGAATAGAGAGTTTCTTCCTTTGATATGATGCTGATCTTTGGGACTTAGTCATTGATGGTTATGTTTACCCCACTGATGGGGATGGCAAGAAAATTGATACAAAATCTATGACTGAAGCTCAGAAGAAGGAGTTCAGAAATCATCACAAAGCAAGAACAGTCCTATTAAATGCTATATCTCATACTGAGTATGAGAAGATTACCAACAGAAAACAACATTTAATTTTTTTGAGTCTTTGAAGATGACTCATGAAGGGAACTCACAAGTTAAAGAGACCAAGGCTCTGGCGCTGATCCAGAAATATGAAGCCTTTAAAATGGAAGAATCTGAATCTATAGAAGCCATGTTCTCTAGATTCCAGATCCTCACAGCTGGATTAAAAGTGTTGGACAAAGGCTACTCCATTGCTGATCATGTTAAGAAGATCATTAGAAGTTTGCCCATCAGATGGAGATCAATGGTCACTGCTCTAAAGCTAGCTAAGGATCTGAATAAGATCACATTAGAGGAACTGATCAGCTCTCTGAGGAGCCATGAGATTGAACTTGAAGAAGACGAGCCTCAAAAGAAAGGTAAATCAATTGCTTTAAAGTCTAACAAATCTGTTAAATCATTGCAGGTTTTAGAAGAAAGTTCTAAAGAGTCTTCTTATGAAGAAGAAGATGAATTGTCCCTGCTGTCCAGAAGGATTAACAAACTCTGGAAGCATAAACAGAGGAAGTTCAAGAACTTCAAGAAGCCAGATCAATGCAAAGAGTCTTCTGGACACAAAAGATCTGGAAAGAAAGAGGTTGTTTGCTATGAATGCAAGGAACCTGGGCACTACAAGAATGAATGCCCAAAGCTTTAGAAGGAGAAGCCAAGAAGGAAGCCTGCGCATAAAAAAAGTTCTGATGGCTACATGGGATGATTCAGATGTATCTGAATCTTCATCAGATTCAGAAGAAGAATGTGCCAACATGGCACTGATGACTGGTGTGGAAGATCAGGATGAAGGAACATCTGGATCTAAATCTGATTCTGAATCTGACTCAGAAGAGGTACTTTCTAATCTCTCTAGGGAAGAACTTATTGAGGTTTTATCAGAAGTTCTGAAAAACTATAACCAGATTAAACTCAAGTGCAAGAAGCTTAAATGAAATCTTGAATCTGAGAATAGTCTGTTAAAGTCAGAAGTTGCTGAGCTCAAAGAAAACAATTTGAAAATGAAAAACAATTTTGAAAAAGCTCAACAAGACTCTGAATCTAAAACTAAGTCAAAGTGCAAAAATATTTTAGAAGAATATGACTATAGTTTTCAGAAGTTTCTGGCTAAAAGCATAGATAGAAGCAAAATGGCTTCAATGATCTATGGAGTTAGCAGAAACAACAGGAAAGGAATTGGATATGAACCTTCCTCTGGAAAGGATTTAAATCCAATACCTGTTGATAAACTTATCATTAAGAAGACTCCCTTATATGCTCATTTTAAGTTTGGTCATCTGAATGACATTAAACACACTCGTTCTGATCAGAATGTTCCTGTGTTTAAACCGAAAGTTAGTCAGAACAAACCTGTTGTAAAAAGACAAAAGTTAAGACAAACTTTTAAGGCAACTAACCCAAAAGGACCCAAAAAGATCTGGGTACCTAAGGATAAGATAATACCTGTTGCAGATGTATTTAGCAGCAAAGTCAAGACGCCAATCATGGTACCTGGACTCTGGCTGCTCACGTCACATGACGGGAGAAAGGTTTATGTTCCAAATCCTGGAGCTTAAATCTGGAGGAGGCGTCAAGTTTGGAGGGAATCAGAAGGGCAAGATAATTGGCTCTGGTACTATTGGCAATGGTAACCTTCCCTCTATATCTAATGTTTTACTTGTAGAAGGATTAAAACATAATCTATTGTCCATAAGTCAATTAAGTGACAATGATTATGCCATAATATTTAATCAAAAATGTTGCAAGGCTGTTAGTCAGAAGGATGGCTCAATCCTATTTAATGGAAATAGGAAGAACAACATTTACAAAATTAATCTTTCAGAACTTAAGGTTCAAAATGTAAAATGCCTTATGTCTGTTAATGATGAGCAATGGGTCTGGCACAGAAGATTGGGGCATATTAATATGAGACGTATATCTCAGATTAATAAACTCAATCTGGTCAGAGGACTTCCTAAGTTGAAGTTCAACTCAGATGCTTTTTGTGAAGCATGTCAAAAAGGAAAATTTT
Source organism: Lathyrus sativus (assembly GCA_963859935.3). Lineage (NCBI taxonomy): Eukaryota > Viridiplantae > Streptophyta > Magnoliopsida > Fabales > Fabaceae > Lathyrus > Lathyrus sativus. The sequence continues at coordinate 467,097,969 of OZ012737.1, forward strand.
CAAAATCTTCTTTTAAAACTAAAAATGCTGTTTCAACCTCAAGACCATTAGAGTTGCTTCACATTGATCTGTTTGGACTAGTGAAAACTGCATCCATCCGAGGCAAGAAGTATGGATTAGTCATTGTTGATGACTACAGCAGATGGACATGGGTGAAATTCCTAAAACACAAGGATGAGTCACATTCTGTGTTCTTTGACTTCTGCAAACAAATCCAGAATGAAAAAGATTTTAAAACTGTTAATGTCAGAAGTGATCATGGTGGCGAATTAGAAAACAAAAATTTTGAAAAATATTTTAATGAAAATGACATTGCTCATGATTTCTCCTGTCCTAGAACTCCACAACAGAATGGAGTTGTAGAGAGGAAAAAAAAGAACTTTGCAAGAAATAGCCAGAACCATGATCAACGAGACTAATTTGGCAAAACATTTTTGGGCAGAAGCAATAAACACAGCTTGTTATATTCAGAACAAAGTGTCTGTAAGACCTCTTATGGAAAAGGCTCCCTATGAATTGTGGAGGAATAGAAAGCCCAACATTTCTTATTTTCATCCTTTTGGATGTATATGTTATATGTTGAATACTAAAGAGAATCTGAACAAGTTTGATTCTAAAGCACAAAAGTGTTTCATGCCTAGGTATTCTGAACGCTCTAAAGGCTACATAGTATACAATACTGAAACACAGATTGTGGAGGAATCTATACATGTTAGATTTGATGATAAGTTTGGCATTCAAAAGCCAAAGCAGTTTGAAAGTTATGCAGATAGAGAAGTAATTCTCACAGACTCTGAAGGCTCAGAGGCAGAAAAGGTTCAAGTGAAAGAGCCAGAAGCAACGCTAGATGCAATTCCTTTGGCCACTCAAATGAACAACTTGAATATTTCTGAAGAATCAAATGTTAGAGGATCATCTTCCAGAATCAAGGCCTCTCACCCAGAGGATGTGATAATTGGAAATAAGGATGACCCTATAAGAACAAGGTCCTACCTCAGATCATCTGAAGCGTCATTATTTGGTTTAGTGTCAGTTATTGAACCAACTTCTGTGGATGAAGCTCTGCAAGACAATGAATGGATAATTGCCATGCAAGAAGAGCTCACCCAATTCACAAGAAATGACGTTTGGGATTTGGTTCCAAGACCAAAAGGATTCAACATTATTGGAACTAAATGGGTTTTTAGAAACAAATTGAATGAAAAAGGAGAAGTTGAAAGAAACAAAGCAAGGCTTGTTGCTCAAGGTTATAGTCAGCAAGAAGGAATTGACTACATAGAGACTTATGCTCCTGTGGCCAGGTTAGAGTCTATTCGTTTACTCATTTCTTTTGCTGCACAAAATAACATCACTCTATATCAGATGGATGTTAAAAGCGCATTCTTAAATGGGATTATAGAAGAGGAAGTGTATGTTCACCAACCTCCTGGTTTTGAAAGTGATAAATTTCCAGAACATGTGTTTAAACTTAAGAAATCTCTTTATGGTTTAAAACAAGCTCCCAGAGCTTGGTATGAGAGATTAAGTAATTTTCTTATGGAGAAAAAATTTATCACAGGAAAAGTGGACACAACTATCTTCTGTAAAACATTTAAGAAAAATTTGTTAATTTGTCAAATATATGTGGATGATATTATATTTGGATCTACAAATATTACGCTTGGAAAGGAGTTTGCTCAATGTATGCAGGCTGAATTTGAGATGAGCATGATGGGAGAATTGAAATTCTTTCTGGGAATTCAAGTCAACCAAACTCCAGATTCCACTTACATTCATCAGACTAAATATGTAAAAGAGCTTCTGAAGAAGTTCAACATGACTGATAGTAAGTTATCAAAGACTCCAATGCATCCAACAAGCACTCTTGGTAAGGAAGAGGTAAGTAAGAAAGTAGATCAGAAACTCTACAGAGGTATGATTAGATCTCTTCTATACTTAACTGCTTCTAGACCTGACATTTTATTCAGTGTATGCTTGTGTTCTAGATTCCAATCAGATCCTAGAGAATCACACTTAACAGCTGTTAAGAGGATTCTAAGGCATCTGAAAGGTACTACTAATGTGGGTTTGTGTTACAGAAAATCTAATGAACTTAAGTTAGTTGGATTTTGTGATGTTGATTATGCTGGAGACAGAGTTGAAAGAAAAAGTACTTCTGGAAGTTGCCAATTTCTGGGAAGTAATTTAATCTCCTGGTACAGCAAGAAACAACCTACAATTGCTCTATCAACTACAGAAGCAGAATATATTGCTGCTGCTGGATGTAGCACACAGATGCTCTGGATGAAAAGTCAGCTAGAAGACTATCAGATCTTTGAGAGTACTATTTCTATATTATGTGATAATACTTCTGCTATATGCTTATCTAAAAATCCAATTTTACACTCTAAAGCTAAGCATATAGAAATTAAACATCACTTTATTAGAGACTATGTTCAGAAGGGTATTATAAACTTAGACTTTGTTGATACAGATCATCAATGGGCTGATATTTTCATAAAACCTCTTGCTGAAGATAGGTTTAAGTTTATTCTGAAAAATATTGGTATGGAATTCTGTCTAGAATAATATTTATCAGAAGCAACTTTCTCAGATGCAAAATGTTTAAACTCTGAAGTATTTCATCTGTCATTTATTTAATTTCTTGAATTATTATTTTTGTGTATATCTGAACTAACAAGTCTCAGAGGATCTGAACATTGGCTAACGCTTCATTTCTCAAAGAGTTTTCAGAAACACATGCAAGCGAACACGTGTAACTCAGAATCTGAAAAGATGGAGTGCACAATACTGAAAAGACGTTTGAGGTACTGTTTGAATATTTGGTTTCTCGTTGTCCCTCCAAATTATCAGAATCATTAATTGTTTGAAATGATTATATTCTTTTCATTAAATGCTAAGTGCAAGCGTGTTGATCGTGTGTGCCCTAATTTCCTCTATAAATGCCACAACTTTACACACTTCACACCTTTCACTCTCACGAACACCTTGCATGCATTTCTTCTTGGTTCATTGCTTCCATCTCTCTCTCAAACCCAAACATCTCAGAAACCCTAAATTTTCAAGAACTTCCATGGCTACTTCATCTTCAATGTCTGCTCAATTCCAATATTCAATGGTTGTTGTTTCTTCTTCAAACATGGGTGCTGTTGCGTTTAAGGAACCTATCAGAACATTACTCACACCTATTGACAAGTTAGAAGTTTTGTGTGAATCCATTGTCAACTTTGAATCGTTTGCTGAAAATGGGTATGATCTTCGTCCCATTTTTGATGCACAGTGTTGGACAAAGTTTTTTGACAGGCTAATGGGACCATTTTACCCTTGTCTGGTAAAGGAATTTTGGATACATGCTTCTTGTTGCCCTAAGTTCATAGTTTCATTTGTTTTGGGTAAAGAAATTATTATTACTGAAGATTTGATAAGGAAACTCATAGGATATGAGGAAACTGATGGAGTCACTAATCTACCATCTGGGCGTGTGGATATAACTGATGTGTATAGAGAAGTTTGCTCATCTGGAGTAGCTTCTAACAAGGTTAAGGATCTGAAGCCAGTTTACAGGATCTGGGTTAAGATTTTCATGAGCTGCATTCATCACAGAAAATCTTCCAATTCTCCAGATTATGTTAACACTGATCAACTATACTTCATGTATTGTCTGAGTCAGAGCACCAAGGTGGATCTGCCATATCTTCTGTTTAATCATCTGTGGACACATGTTAAACAGCCAAGGGAAGAGGTTAGAACCAAGCATCAGAAGCTAAGGAAATGGATTTCAGTGGGAAGACTTATCTCATACATTCTGACTGAGAATGGTCTTGTTGGTCATCTGGTAGAAGCTGGAATGAAGAAAGAATTAGCTTCTACAGTTGGAAAACCTCTGGACGGAAAGAGTCTTCAGAGGATGAAAGTTGTAGAAGAAGTTACTTCTGCTCCAAAGAAATTCAACACTGAAGAGGCCACTCAAAGAAGAGTTCCAATTGCAAATTTTCCTATGTTCTTTGCTAATGAACCAAGGGAGATTATTCTGGATTACATCACAGAGTGTCTGAATGAAGGAATTCCTCTACCAGCAAATCTGGTTCAGAAGGCAGGTGAACCTGCTCCAGATCTTTATGAGGCCAGACACAAGAATAAGAGAAAGGTTGCTGCAGAAGAACCTTCTAAACCCAAGAGGAAGGCTACTGGTGAAGCTGCTGCTGTCAAGCCAAAAAGGGTCAAGAAGCAAGAGATCAATCCTCCAGAGGCAAGTCTAAACGAGATTCTGGAAACTATCAAAGAGGTATTAACATCTATTGTACCCCAAATTTTGACCCCTTAGATTCTCATTATCATTTTAGAAGCATGATCATGAACTATCTAACCCTAAATCAGTGCAAGTTCATTATTGTCAAGTTACAGATGAATCAAGGTTTTCGCACCGACAAATTCAAAACAACCAAGGAATGATCAACCAATGATTTGGGCCAATTCAATCATGTAATGAAATCAAAGATAATATCAAAGTCAAATTAGAAGTCAATTTGAAGAAATCAGTTCAGAATCAAAGACAGTGCAGTCGGGAGGCCCCGATTAGGGTTTTTAACTAGTGAAAAGTCAATTGTGGTTTGACTTTGATGTTGGAAGATGTTGTAATGGTGGGATTGAGGTCCATGGAGTTCATATAGCTTATTAAAGTCTATTCAAGAAGTTTCAAAGTCTCAGGAGGTCCAGAATGTCAACAGGCGACGCGATAATCACCGATCGGTCGTACGGTTGACCGAAAAGTCAAGTCTCCAAATTTTATGAATTGAACTTCAAGTTGTGAAACAAAGTTGTTCCTTATGTCATATTGGACTTGCATATCAATTTTCATGATCCTTGGATCAAGGATGAAGGAGTAATCGAGAAATCGGGAAATTAGGGTTTTGAAAAGGGCTAAACCATAACTCCTTAACCACACATCCAATTGAGTTGGTTCAAAGCTCATTTGGAAGCTCTTGGCAAGTCCTACAAAATCCCCTGAGTGGTCCATGATCAGAAAATGCATAGATGTTGAGTTATGGTCAAATTCATTTCAAGAAGGGAAAAAGACTTGGGAAAATTTCACTTTTTAAGCTCATTTTTAGCAACTTTGGAGGGCTTTTTGGCCAAGTTACTTTGACAAATTGAAACTCATGAAAGCATGAATGTTTTAGAGCTATGTGAGGGATTTCTAAATTGTACTAGAACATCTCAAGAGGAGTTATGAGCAGAAAGTTACATGTGTTCAAAGTTGAGGGTTTCACACTTTAGTCCCACATTGGCCAATTTTCAAGAATGACTTATTTCACTAATTTTGCCAAATTTTCTTGATCCAACTTGTTGTATGTGATGTATCAGATATGTGTAGCATGAAACAAGAGAAAATTGTGGAGGAATAGCCCAAAATCAAAGCTTGGACTTCATTGCCATACAAGTGGGCAAAGTTGCCAAGTTTGACAATTTCAACCATGAGGTGTAAAGTGAAGCTGCACCAGCCCTTCCCCATGGTTTCTAGCCTGCTACAAACATCAAAAATCAGTGAGAAATGTTGACAAAATAGCCTTGTATTAGAACCAATGATGAAAACCCTCCCTTGAAGGTTTGCTCCAAAATATCACAAGTTTGCTTCATGATGAAGAAAGGTCCCTAGCAAGCACCTCAATCTCTTTTCCTACAAAAGGAGGGCTCATTCACCTCATTCCACACACAATTCATCTGATAGAAACCATAGAGAATCTCTGTTATCACAATTTCCACTCCTTGCTTCAAATTCTCAAAAACACCAAAATCCATGAAAACACCTAAAATGGTCATGAAGTGAAGATTGCTCAAATTCATTTCTATCATTTCCAACACCTCAAACACCCTCCACACAACTTCTAAATATCATATAGAAGGTGTATGATACTTTGAACCACCAAGAAACTTCAAAAATCAAAAAGTCAAACTTCTACCTACCATACTTTGACCAAAAGCCACAAAAATCACCAAAACTAGTCCTAGGCACATTCTTGGCATTCTAACCCCTCTAACACCTCACAAATGACATTTCTCAACTGTCTAAGCTGTTAGAAACAATTGGAAACCCCTATCTCTTCATTTGGCATCATAAGTGCATTGTTGCTTAAAGTTGAAGAAAAGTTCAAAGGCAAGAAAGTGAAGTAAGAGGTCTCTGGTTTTCTCAACTATTCTAGCATATTCAAAAGGGTCATTAAGAGGTATGTATCTGTTTCTTATTGGTTTTAGCATCATGTCTCATGAAATCACATTTTTGAGTGCTTTTGGTAAAATTTGAGATATGCATACCTTGTTGATTTTCATGATGTATGTTTTCAAATAAGTGGTAAGACTCCCATAGGCATTAGCATAAAGTGGTGAACCTGTTTGTCATGATGGTATTCTAATTGATAGGCCATTCCAAACATTTGAACAAATGATTTGATCTTGGTTATTTTCTAAAAAATACAAACTTGTTAATGCTATTAAGATTTCTCTTTCATGATTCATGTTTAGTAAATGTTGCTATCAAGGCTTATGCTTGACATTCAAAATACATTGGCTTTTAGCTTTAAAAGCAGAAACCCCCAGCCTGCTGTCATGAAATTTAAAACTTGGTATTGAAAGTCAATTGATTTGATTCATTGTTGTTTTGCTGCTATTAAAAGAAAAGTACTGCTACTGTCAAAACAAATTACAAGTTGAAAATTCATTTTTTGCATAAGGCATCACAAGACCTGATTTTATCTTGCAAACATGTTTCTATGTGCATTTTAGGTATGCCTATATATTTACATTGCTCAAATTGTGCATAGACTCCAAATTCATATGTTGCCACAAATGCTTCAAAACTCATCAAATCACTCAAAAACCATTTTTCCATACCAATTCCTTTTTGCATCAAAATAACATTTGAACATCTCATATACATCATGCCAACATCATCATTTTTCATTGAAAACAATTGGTTGTGAATTTCATGCTTCAAAGCCACTTTCACATACACATTTATGCAACTTGATTGCTACTTTTTGCATGAACTTGTTTTTTTACCAAAGACACATTACACACACTTCATATTAGTTATTTTTAAGATGTTGGAATGATCTTTTGGCACTAAAACATACTGTCATGAAATATCACTTTTCAAAAGGCATGATTCTTCACAAAAGCAACACCTCACAAGCTAGTTTTTGCACAAACTTATTTTTCACTCAAACCACACCACATACACTTCATATTAACCATTTCTAAGATGTTGGCATGATCATTTTGCACTAAAACTTGCTGTCATGAAATTTCACTCTTCAAATGCATTTTCTTCATAAAGTGACACATCAAGACACCAATCTTTGCATCATTTTGTTTTTCACTAAAAGGCATGTTCTAACATCTTGTATTTGTTATTTATGATATGTTTGTATGATCACATGAAGCTTAAACTGCCTGAACACAAATCACCTACCAAAAATGCATGTTCACACACAAAAGGCATCTTGGACACCAAAACTCTACACAATCATTACATGCCCTTATTTTTCATGTTAACTCACTCATTAACTTGTGTTAGAGGTGTGTGTAATCTTGTTGTGATCAATGTTTGCCTTGGACTTGAAATGCCTAAATGTCATGCATGATTTCTATGTCATTTTGCATTTTACACATGAATTTTCATAACAGACCAGATTCAGCCCCAAGGATGAGCTGCATTCATTCATTACCATTTATCTATGATGTGTTCATGGTTGATATGTTTTGAACATGAGTGTGTGAGGCTACACATATGAAAATGCATCTCATTACACTTCAGTACAACAGCTATCGGGTTTTGCAGAGGTTTGAGAATTTTCAAAAACTGAGACCACCATTAGATTCCTTGTTTGATTCTACCCCAAATCCATATAAATTTTGTTCCTTTCCGATAAACGGTTAGGGAGATACGATACAAAACGTAAATGCCCGGTTATGTGTGTTCTTGCCCAGCCATAGTGTTAAGTTACCCTTATAATTAATTAGGGGTGGCTTCATCAATGAATGTATAGCCACCCCAGTGGTATGACCATGCGCCTTTCACCCCTTGTTCCTGAGTTTGACCCCTGAGGAGGGCAACTCTTTTATCCATTTTTGTGATTTTTAGTGCAAACTTCGGAAATTCATATCTCACTCGTTTTTCATCGTTTTTCGTCCGTTCTTTTTCTGCTGTGCTTGTATTAATGTGTACTTTCATGCCATGTTTTTATTTTTCATGTTTGCATATTTCAACACTAAGTTTGTTTATGTGCAAATGTGCGTGTTTTCGCGATCGTTCATGTAATTGCAGATAAATGTGTATGTGTTTCCCTTCAACATTTTTCTTGAAAATTGTTTGAATCCATGCCCATATATGTTAGTTAACATGCTAGGATTTATTTCTTGGTTGTTACCATTTTTATCTGTTTGATTTTCATTAAATGCGAACTGTCGTCGCAGTGTCGATTATTTCATCTGTTAACTGTTACCTTCATGTTTCATTTTTACCATCTCTCATTGTTTACTTGGTTGTAACCATGTGTCGCTACTGCGAAAATCGGCATCGGCTCCCCAGCAGAGTCGCCAGCTGTCGCTACTGCGAAAATCGGCGCCGGCTGAACAGAAGAGTCGCCACCGTGCGTTATTTATCCCAACAGAGGGAAAGGAAACACTCGAAGTAAACCTACCGCAAAGACGGGAAAGGAATGGTCATCGCAACCAAATCCTGGATTCGGGAGTCGGTTACGCAAGGGGAAGGTATTAGCACCCCTCACGTTCGTCGTACTCGACGGGATCCACGCTTGTTTTCTAGCGAAAGGTGTGTTATTCTATCTACTCTATAGGTCTGGGTTGAAAAGAAAAGAAAATGACTCGGCAAAGCATCGTACTTTATGCCTACGTATTCCCGTCTGGAACGGGAAATCAGAGTCAACGTAGTTCGCCTACCTACGGGAAATGAGGGGAAGGTTGCTCGCTAGGATATCGCATCCTATGCCTACGTACTTTCATCCAGCATGAAAGATCAGAGCAAACGTAGTTCAGGCTACGAAAGACACAAGCTTGTCTGAATGTTTTTTATCTCCTTATGAAAGGGTTTTTCCTGATTAAGAGTCCAAGCGGACAAAAATGACACTTTTGATGTTTGTTATTAATCTTTTACGCAAGAACTGTCTTTTATGATGTTTGCAATCTCTGACGTACTAGAGACTATGATTTGAGGGTGACTACGTCGTATATCACCCTAAGGGTAACACACCAAGCAGTCAGATTGCTGAAGAGTGACCCTCCAACAACCTTTCCCAAATAGCTCAAGGCTCGTAACGTACGACATCGATTATCCGTATTACTGTGTTTTGAATTATTCTGAGGTAGAAGAGAAGTCTAAAAACCTAGGTTTTGAAAGGGGAATCAAAACTACCCTAATGTTGTCATGCATAGATTAACACCTAATGTCTGTCATAATTCCCTCATGCGCAGAGGAAATCAGATATCCTAGGGGATAAACGGAAAAGAAACAGCAGATATATAGTAAACAGTAAAATGCATGAGATGCAGCAAAACAAGCGAGGCAAAGGAATCACTCAACCTCGAACCTAAGAAAGCAACAGGAAAAGTGAATCAACTTCACTTCAAGCCTAAAGGGCAAGTAGCACAAGCCAACAGACAATACAGAGAAAAACAAAAGATACAAAGGAGGCAGCCCAAGCAGCAACAACAAACTCCTACAACAAACAGCAACAACACGCTCTGAACAGCAAAGTTGAAATGACAGCAAAAGTCTTATCTTTGAGCTAGATTCCATCTTCAAGCTTCTTCAATCTTCATCTCCAAGCTTTAGCAAGCACACTCCAAGAAGGGATTTGTCATCAAGATCAAGTTGCAATGTTGGCATACTTGTTAAAAACCAAAGGAATTCAACAAGAACCAACATCGAAGTGGAAGTGTATCCTCAAAAGTTCTACTCTCTAGGGTATGCCCCACTTCCCTCCAAAGGAGAGATGTAACTTCCCTAAGAGGACTTTGAATCATAGGATAGAATAGAAGCAAACAATGCATTCTATGCTTGATGGAAGAAATGAACTAATTCTACAAAAGCTCTCCCTAAAAGCCTAATTCTACCAACTCCTAAAACAAACTTAAAAGAGAAATAAAGTTCCACTCCAAGCCCCACTCTTCAAGCCAAAGCATCTTCATCATGTCCAGAAGCTCCTCTAAAAAGGAATCCAAAGTCTTCAAGCTCCAAGTCCACCAAACGCTCTAAACAAGGCAAAGCACTCAAGAGAGAACACCGAAAGCAACAATCATTTGCAAAACCCAAAAAAAAATAGCAAAATAAATTGTAAAATTCTAATAAAATTCCTATGTGAACATGCATGTTTGAACATTCTAAAATTCCAGAATCAGGACCTAAATTTCTAAGTCATCTAAGCAATTACTAAATGAAATTTGGTCATGGGAAACCATTATTTGGGAAGGATCTAAACTACACGCCTAAAACAGAATCTAATCAATTTTACAAATTCTAAGAAAATTCCAGGGGAAACCTATGGATGTCCTCTAAATCATATCAAAAGAATCAGCTCAAAAGCATAAAGCATCAAAGAGAACAAAATTAAACAAACAGAAATATCAATTATGCATAACAATGGATATTAGCACAAAAGAAAACTCGTAACTAATTCAAATAAAATCCTAAAAATGAAAACTCAATTCCTACAGTTTCTTAATACAATCAAGATCTACAGAAAAAAATTTCATAATTTTTCGATCATTTTTACTATTTTTAACGCAATTAATCCAAACAGCTATTAAAACAGGAAAAAAAAGAACGAAAATGAATTAAACTAAGTTAATGTGCATTGGGCCAGGGGTGCGAACAACAGAATTCCAAAGCAATGTCCGTGTGGGCTCGCGAGTGGGGGTGGGAACAGTACCCGCGCGGTACTGTAGCTGTTCCGGCGGTGACATTTTTTCGGTAACTTCCGAGCAACATAACTCCATCGATTCTTAACCGTTTCGCACGAAGTTTTAGTCAAACTTGAAGGAAAAAAATCAAGGATTCCAAATATGCTCTTGGATTCCATCAAAACTCCATGATCAAAGAGATATATCATCATCAAGAAAACATACTCATCCAAAAAAGTCTCTAATCCTTAATTTCTTGATCCTAATTTCATCTATACATTTTCCAGATCCTAACCACATGAATAATCTAATCTAATTCGTCCTAAAATCATAGAAAAAGTGAATTTCACATACCGGCTTCGGAGCGTCGAAACGGAGTAGTTGGAGCTCGTTTTTTCTTGCCAAAAAGTGTGGAAAACCTTTGTTGAAGTTTGTTGGAGAAGATTAAATTCTTGATAACTCTTGAAAATGCCTTGAATCCAACTTTGATCTCTCACTTTTTCTCTTCTAAACTCCAATGTCAATCTATGGTTTTTGCACAAATGAATCACCAACCCCTTGCTCTAAAACCTCTTCACAAGTATATATAGAATGTATTTGAATACCCTAGAAAGTTCTAGATTGATCCAATGAGAAAATCAACTTCTCATGTCATGAAAATCTCTTCTTATGCTATGCACATACCATCTCATGTTTTGGCTTGCAATTCACTTGGTTATGAGTTTAAATTCTCTCCAAATGAGATATTGGAGGTGTATGGATGGAAAGGAGCCTTGCATTTGCTTGGAAGTGTGGTTTTGCATATGTGCCTTATGATGCAAGTAGCCCATTTACAAAGCAAGTCCTTGAAATAACCCTCAATTCAAAATTGTGGCAATGCCATTGTCTTTAAAATGCATTTTACAATCAAATTGGTATGTCATATGGCTTGTTTGTGACCTCTAACCCAAAATTTGATTTTTTCCACCAAACTTTATTTGACTTATTCTCTTTTTTTTTAGGCCATTTTAAGTGACTTTTTGAAATAAACCGATCAATCCACCATGATGACTTATTTGACCTAAAAACATCATTTTAAGCACATTCCATGTTGAACAATTCTTCATTTGAGAAATGGAACATGGAGATTTTAACCTATGCTCAAAAATGACCTGTAATTCAACTTTCCCAAAATACCCCTGGATTGCCAAGACCATAACTTGAATTCTACAAATCCTCTTGAGGACGTCTAGTACTCAAATTAAAGCTACGATCAATATCTACAACTCTTATGTTGGCCAAGAATCCATTTGAGAACTCCTTGATGGGCAAAAGTTGCTTGGAAGTCAAGTGACTTTCACAGATAAATTTCAGTATCCTCTAGGGATCCATAACTTGCAAGAACCATAACTTGAGTTCTATAAATCTCCTTGAAGACTTCCAGTACTCAAATTAAAGCTATTGAGATGTTATACAAGTTTCATGTTTACCAAGACTTCATTTGAAACTTGCATTTTGACTTATCTGGCTTGGAAGTTAGGCCTAAATTAGGGTTTTTTTACACTAAAACCCTAATTTAGTAACTCCTCCTCTTCTTGATTCCTTTTGATTTCTCCTTGGCACAACACCACACATGCATCCACATACCAATTCATGAATTCCACATACTCCAAGTAGGCCTTGATGCTCTTCAATCACTCAGTTGACCTAGGGTTGACCTAGGGTTGACCCAGATGAAACCCTAGTTGACTGCACTTCAACTCTGGCTCTTGTACTTGTATCAATGACTTGTCTCATCTTCAAAATGACCCTCTAGGTCTTCCATGATCTTTTTACACCTTCCATGGCTCACACACTCATTGATGATCTTCAACATATCCCCCAGATTGGGAGAGAAATCCACTGGTTGACCTTCAAACTTCTCAAAGCTTCAACTCATTTCTTGATTACTTGGATGGTCTTGATCTTGAATAAAACCCCATGATGGGCCTCTTTCTGATAAGAAAGGCACTTGATCCCCTGTTAGATGACTTGTTATTCTATGCTATGCAAATGATTAGACTATGTACATGACTTATTATGCAAATGCCAATGCAATTGAAACATAACCCAGGTGAAATAGGTTGAGTAAATTTTTAGGGTGCAACAACTGCCCCTATTCAAACGGCTTGGACCCGACTGGGTGAAGAGCGAACGGCCTTCAAACATTCGAGGTACGAGACGGTTGAATACCAAGAACCCGGAAATTGGCCAACCGTAAGGATAAACTACACCACTGCTTGGGGGAACACCATTCATCAATTGGACTTGATTGTTACTGTAACAACCGATCAACCACACGATACATATCTGATTAACTGCCTGTGCAGCTCCAAACTTGTCAATACAGGAATAACCTGGACGACTTCACTGGGGAAGTACTTCTGTCAACAAAACATGACTCTCCCAACGATACAGGGAAAAAAGCTCCGCCACCACTACGGGAAATACTCTGGGAAAATAACACTGTCATCACTGTGGGTAATACCACCGCCACCACTGCGGGAAATACTCTGGGAAAATACCACTATCATCACTACTGGAAATACTCCGCCACCACTACGGGAAATAATCTTGTCATCACTACAGGAGAAGAACACCGCCATCGCTACGGGTAATACTCTGTCATCACTACAGGAAAATAACACCGCCATCGTTACGGGTAAACAACACCGCCATTGCTACGGGTAATACTCTGCCATCACTACAAGGAAATAACACTGCCATCATTACGGGTAAACAACACCGCCATTGCTACGGGTAATACTCTGCCATCACTACAGGAAAATAACACCGCCATCGCTACGGGTAATAACTCTCTGTCACCACTACAGGAAAATAACACCGCCATCGCTACGGGTAATACTCTGCCATCACTACAGGAAAATAACACCGCCATCGCTACGGGTAATAACTCTCTGTCACCACTACAGGAAAATAACACCGCCATCGTTACGGGTAATAACTCTCTGTCACCACTACAGGGAAATAACACCGCCATCGCTACGGGTAAATACTCTTGAATACAGCTCCTCTGCCTATCTTTGCAGTAGCTAACTCCATCAGTCAAATGGGTAACACATAATGGTCCAATCTTTCAATCTTTAATGTTGACATGGCAATAAATCTGAAAAGGACTCTACTGGGGATTTTCTGAACTCAAACTGCCAGACACCTACTTCGACATAGGCGGCAGCTTCCACAACTTGATTCGCGAAACCTTTTGATAACATCATAACAACAATCTTGAAGAAATACTCCGCTGGAGGGGTAAGAGAAACTTAACCAAGCAACTCTGTAGGGAATAATGACAAGGCAAACATTATCGCCACGTGTCTCATGCTGAGACATTTAATATTTGGTAATTGATCTGAGCAAGAGCTCTTTCCACCTGCAAGGGAAACAACACTTGGATACCAAAGGTTAACCAAGCTGGCCTATGTTTCAAAATGCGCATGTTTGACAATGGCGTAATGCTCCGTACAGCATGGATATGCTACGCGTTTTTGGGTAGATGCAAATATGACACTATATGCAAATGCAAATGCAGGCTGAAGCTGCTGGGGAAACTTTGACAAGCTTGCTTCAACACAGCTGTTGAGAGTGAATATCACCATGTTGGGGATGAACAGGTATCATACAGTCCTCCGGCCAAAATAAATGTCGGGCATACAACCAACTCTGCCGAGGAGATTAAACTTTGATTTCCACTGGGAGGAAAGAACACCTGTTGGGGAGAGTAATTCCGCTGGGGAGGAATCGACTCTCTTGGGGAAAGTAAACTGACTGAGCAAGAAACGACTCAGCTGGGGAACGATGAAATCCCTATGGAGGAAACAATGTTGTCTGGGCACAGCTTACAAACTCGGAGTTACCGCTCCGCTGGGGATAATCATCCTGACGAAGGCATGACGACCTGTGGGAAGAAAACCATCTTCTATGGGAATAATCCTTCTGAACCAACTATGACTTGGCTAAACTCTGCGGGAACCCTCCAAACTGGGGATTGATCGTTCATATACTCGACTCCCTGGGGAGTGCAACCTCTGCAAAGGATACTGATTTTAACTGGCTGGGGATATCCTCTAGGGATAAGCTGTGACTAGCTGGGGAAATTGATCCCTCAGGGGATGAAATCCGACCTGCATGGGGATTAGCATCATACAAAATCAAGTCTTTCACCACGAACCTCCGGCTGGGGGCCATAAGTTCTGAGCGTCCATTTTAAAGGTGAGAACCCTGCAAAACACAAACGAGACAAGACAAAATCTACACAACCAAATCTATTCAGGTTAGTGTCCGTGACATTACTTCAGTCAATTCGAAGTTTTATCAATTATTGGCAAGGGCCAGCAAAGTTATGCACATGCAAATTCATCAAAACATCGGCGTTTTCCACATACAAAACAGTAAAGCACAAACATCAAGTACTAAATAACATGTTTTATTAATAACAGACCTCTGAATAGGCAAAGTTTTGTACATCGGATGCAACTCCTGAAAAGAGGAAGTTACGTACACACACATACATATATGCACAAGAAGCATAAAAATACAAATACAACTTGAATTTGTACACATGTCGGCAACATGGTGCAGACAAACATCGTGAGCTGATCCTCCTATGACTCGCCCGACTCTGGCGCTTTCCCAGTATTCAATTTTCGGAAGAGATTGTGTTGGATAAACGAACCCTCAGGTGTTCCCAAACCACTAATCAATGCAGGTATCGAATTCGGACCGCAGTCATTTGCCTTTTAAATCCCTAACTTTTGCGTGAACCGCCCTTTGCGGGTTTTCAATTCACCGGGATACCCTTTTTTGCCGAAGTCACCCAATGCAGGTTTTCGAATTCGCGGGTGTACATCTTTTCAATTTTATCCCTAACTTTTGCCCGAACCTTTTTATTCTGTTTTTGGTTCGCCGGGATGCCCCTTTTTTGCCCGGACTCTCTTTTTTTTCTGTCCAGCGGGTCTCTTTCAAGCAAAGTATTTTTTTAACTGCGTCCGAATTCACAAGAGACGAAAAGTCTTCACCATCCATGGTAGACAACAACAATGCTCCTCCTGAGAAGACTTTTCTGACAACGTATGGCCCTTCGTAGTTAGGGGTTCATTTGCCCCTGTGAGCTGTTTGTGGTGGGAGGATCCTCTTCAGCACAAGGTCGCCCGTCTGAAAGCTTCGCGGACATATCTTCTTATCGTATGCTTTCTTCATTAGTCTCTGGTACAACCGACCGTATGCTAGAGAAGCTAGCCTCTTCTCATCCATTAAGCTCAGCTGATTCAACCTATCTTTTACCCATTCTGCCTCGTCAAGTTGGACATCTCGTAAAACCCTCAAGGAAGGAATCTCAACCTCTAACGGTAACACTGCCTCCATTCCGTATACTAATGAGAAAGGGGTTGCCCCGGTTGATGTGCGTACCGTCGTACGATAACCGTGCAAAGCGAAAGGTAGCATCTCGTGCCAGTCTTTATAAGTCACGGCCATCTTCTGAACAATCTTCTTTATGTTCTTATTGGCCGCTTCAACAGCGCCATTCATTTTGGGTCGGTAAGGAGAAGAGTTGTGATGTTCGATCTTAAAATTCTGGCACAGCTCTTTCATCATCTTGTTATTCAAATTCGAACCATTGTCGGTGATAATCCGCTCAGGGATTCCATATCTGCAGATAATATCTTGTTTGATAAATCTGGCGACCACTTGCTTGGTGACATTGGCATATGACGCTGCTTCCACCCATTTGGTGAAGTAATCGATTGCCACCAAGATGAACCGGTGTCCGTTTGATGTTGTAGGCTCAATCTTTCCAATCATATCAATTCCCCACATCGAGAATGGCCACGGTGATGTCATCACATTCAGAGGACTCGGGGGTACATGGACCTTGTCCGCATAAATTTGGCATTTATGACATCTCTTTGCAAACTTGAAACAATCTGTTTCCATAGTTAGCCAGTAGTAACCTGCCCGCAGCAGTTTTCTCGTCATAGCATGCCCACCAGCATGTGTACCAAACGTACCCTCATGTATCTCTTCCATGAGCAACTTCGCCTCTTTCTCGTCTACACAGCGTAGCAACACCAAGTCGTGGTTTCTCTTGTATAGGACACCGTCCGGGTTCAAATAGAAATTGCCAGCCAATCTCCTGAGAGTCTTCTGATCACGACTGGATTCCCCAGCCAGATACTCCTTGTTCTTCAGGAAATTCTGGATGTCATAGTACCAGGGTTTATCATCCGATGCTTCGTCAATAGCAAATATGAAGGCAGGTCTGTCAAGCCGAGAGACAACAATCCGGGGAGCCTCGTTCCAGAAGTTAACTTTATACATGAAGAACAATGTCACCAGGGCGTCAGCCATTTGATTTTCTGCTCGCGGCACATGATGCAATTCAACCTTGTCGAAGAAAGACAACAATCTCCTTGCATAATTCATGTATGGTATCAAGTTGGGCTGACGTGTCTCCCATTCTCCTTTAATCTGGTTCACCACCAGAGATGAGTCTCCGTATACATCCAGATGTTTGATTCGCAAATCAATAGCTTCTTCAAGACCCATGATGCAAGCCTCGTATTCAGCTTCATTATTGGTAACCGGAAAGGTCAATCGAGCAGTAAATGGGATGTGCAACCCCTGAGGAGTAGTAATAATTGTGCCTATTCCGCTACCATAGGAATTCAAAACTCCATCAAATATTAACTTCCATTTGGAACCCAATTCTGGTCCTTCGTCCGACAACGGTTCTTCATAATCCTTCATCTCCAGGTACATGATATCCTCATCAGGAAAATCAAACCTCATCGATTGGTAGTCCTCAACAGGCTGCTCCACAAGGTACTCTGACAAGACGCTACCTTTAATGGCCTTTTGTGAGACATATTGAATATCATATTCAGTTAACACCATCTGCCATCGGGCAATTCTTCCGGAGAGTGCTTGCTTCTCAAACACGTATTTGATAGGATCCATCTTTGAAATGAGCAGGGTTGTATGATTTAGCATGTATTGCCTCAAACGTTTGGTGGCCCAGGCTAGCGCACAACACGTTTTCTCGAGCATTGAGTATCTGGACTCACAGTCAGTAAACTTCTTACTCAAGTAGTAGATCGCATGCTCTTTGCGCCCAGTCTCGTCGTCTTGACCGAGAACACAACCCATACTTTTCTCAAGAACTGTTAAATACATAATCAAAGGTCTCCCGGCCACTGGGGGTATCAAAACGGGAGGTTCCTGCAAGTATTCTTTTATCTTGTCGAACGCCTTTTGACAATTTTCATTCCAAGTCACAGCCTGGTCCTTTTTCAACAACTTGAATAACGGCTCACACGTCGCAGTTAAGTGAGAGATGAACCGGGTGATGTAGTTCAACCTCCCTAAAAATCCGCGCACTTCTTTTTCTGTTTTAGGCGTCGGCATTTCTTGTATCGCTTTTATCTTCGCAGGATCAACCTCTATTCCTTTTTCACTCACAATAAACCCCAGTAGTTTACCCGATCTCACCCCGAAGGTGCACTTGTTAGGGTTCAGTCTCAGCCTGAACTTCCTAAGCCTCTTGAATAATTTTAGCAGATTAACCAAATGATCTTCCTCCGTCTGGGATTTGGCAATCATATCATCAACATAAACCTCAATCTCTTTGTGCATCATGTCATGAAAGAGAGTCGTCATAGCACGTTGATATGTTGCCCCAGCATTCTTCAATCCGAAGGGCATCACTTTGTAACAAAATGTTCCCCGGGGAGTAACGAAAGTAGTCTTTTCCATGTCTTCTGGCACCATTTTGATCTGATTATAGCCCGAGAAGCCATCCATGAAGGAGAATACACAGAATTGAGCAGTGTTATCGACCAGCACATCGATGTGAGGAAGTGGAAAGTCATCTTTCGGGCTTGCTTTGTTCAAGTCACGGTAGTCTACGCACATTCGCACCTTACTGTCTTTCTTTAGCACTAGCACAATATTAGCGACCCATGAGGGATATTTTGTAACAGCTAGGAAACCAGCATCCCACTGTTTTTGAACTTCCTCCTTAATCTTCACAGCCATGTCCAGTCTAGTTCTTCGGAGCTTCTGCTTAACCGGCGGGCATTCTTCTTTTAATGGCAGATGGTGAACAACCATATCCATATCCAGCCCAGGCATGTCCTCGTACGACCAGGCAAAAATATCACTGTACTCTTTGAGCATGTCAATCAACCTTTGCTTGACGTCGCTTTGCAGCGCAGCCCCTATACGGATGTTCCTTTCAACCCCTTCCGACCCCAAATTGATAATCTCAATGACTTCCTCATGAGGCAGATTGATCCTTTCTTCTTGTTTCAATAACCAGGTCAGCTCTTCTGGTACGTCGCCATCTTTCACAATCTCTTCCTCAGCCTGAAATACCGGGTGCTCGAAGTCGAAATGAGTCATAGGCGGTTCATAGATGTCATCTGAAATAGTAATCCTGCAAAGGAAATGGTTAAATGCTTCAAAACGCAGACAAAGCAAATAACCACGTTGCCATTTTATTGTAAAAAATAAAAACAAGAAAAACAAGGATCACAATATTTGTATATGAAAAACGCCTTTATTCATGATTAAACAACGTACTGTACATAACCAAAATGGCCCTAAGCAAAATCGTTGTGCCCCAAGTAGGGCACAGGATTATTCAACAATTAAGAAAACAAATCATTACTGTTTAGTTGTCATAGGAACAGTTTCCCGGATAAACCATGCGTCCATATCACAGTCGCTATCTCCTTCTTTGGAATCGGAAACAGCATTGATAGTCTCGTAGCATACTCCATTCTATGTTATGGTTATTGGCCCTCTGAACCTGGGGGCTTCTGAAGAGGATGCTGATGACGAAGGATGATATCCGAGCCCGAACCTGTCGTTCTTCACGGGAATCTCCAACACCTGACCCCAGCCCTTTGTTTCGCCTACCCGTACTAGAGCTTGAGCCTCTTTATATGATGATACTGCCACATCTGATATCTTGGGTACTAGAGCTTTGTCTTTAATCTTTAGCCCTTCAAATGTCTGATAGGGTGTTTCATGAATCTCTCCGTCGACTTCCACGTATCTGAATGAAGACAGATGGCTAACCAGAATATCTTCTTCTCCACAAATAGTGAGGACACTATCCCCCACCATATATTTCAACTTTTGGTGCAACATGGATGTGACTGCCCCGGCGGCATGGATCCATGGACGTCCAAGAAGGCAACTATATGCTGGCTGGATGTCCATTATATAGAATTCTGTTTCAAATATTTCTGGCCGCACCTGCAATGGCAACGTTATGGATCCGAAAACTGACATTCGCGTACCATCGGACGCCCTCACCACTAAGTCACTGGGCGTGCAGAGAATCCCCCTGATATCCAACTTCATCATGGCCTTCTTTGGAAGCACATTCAAGGAAGACCCTGTATCCACCAACACACGGGACA
This sequence comes from Lathyrus sativus, assembly GCA_963859935.3. Taxonomy (NCBI): domain Eukaryota; kingdom Viridiplantae; phylum Streptophyta; class Magnoliopsida; order Fabales; family Fabaceae; genus Lathyrus; species Lathyrus sativus. Next base: position 467,118,350 of record OZ012737.1, read on the forward strand.
TGACCGTGCCCCTGCATTCAACTGATACGTGCAACGCCATATTATGCTCTCTCCCCCTCGGGGTCAAATCAAAATCTGTAAATCCCAAACTATGCCCTGCGTTAACATGCGCCATCACCCCTTCTAACTGATTCACAGAAACCTCTTGAGGAACGAATGACGAGTCTAGGATCTTCAGCAAAGCGTTCCAATGAGCCTCGAAACATAATAGCAGTGACAAGATCGAGATCTTTGATGGCGTTTGCTGAAGGTGCTCTACAATTTTGTAATCACTTTTACGGATGAGCCTCATAAACTCTTCCACATCCTTAAGTGATGTTTCCTTTTCCTTTATCTGCGAAGGGCCACTCTCGTCTACCTTGGCTTTCCCCTTTGCCAATCTTTCTGCCTCTACCTCAGGCGATGTGAAGATTCTCCCACTTCTGGTCATACCTCCTGTTCCAACAACATTATCTACAACCCCAGCTGGTTGTTTATTTACTTCAATTTTCTCACCATCGCAATATACCTCCAACCCGTAAGTCCATGGTACTGCTTTAGTACTTTCAAAAGGGATCGGTCCTGCTTTAGTAATAGTGATCGTCGGCCGCCTGGAGGGCGCCGTTATCGTTATTGTTTTCCTTGGAATTGTTACCGTAGCAACATCGTTCAGCTCATCACACAATGCCTCCACCGGCACTTCAACTGCGGTTATATCAAACTGCAATTTTCCTTCGTTCATTAACGCCTGAATACCCTGTTTCAACTCATTACAACCTCTGGCTGTATCCAACAATCCAAGCAAAATTCGTCGCACCCCAGGAATACACCCCCTTTTAACAACCTGCTTTTGATCTCACCAAACAGTGTCTTCAGCTCATTGACATCCGTCACTAGATTCAAACTCTCCTCGGTCAGGATGGTGTTTGCCCCATGATTGGGCATAGGCTGTTGTACTATATTTGGACCCGCCTGTCCAAAGTTAATAGCTTTGCTGTCCAACAAGTCTTGGACTTTATGTTTAAACGCATGACAGCCTTCAATATCATATTTGGGCGCCCCGGAGTGGAAATCACAGTGCTTACCAGCATCATAACCAAACGGAGGATTGCCCGTTAACGGTGCCATGGTCCTTTTCTTGACCAACTTTAATCCTAGCAATGTTTGAAGCAGTTCGGCGTATGTTGAAGGAGGCATTTCAAATACTCGCCTGGGCTTGCCCTCTAGGATTCTGCGTTGGGCGGGGTGTTGCCTTTGTTGTTGTTGCTGCTGCGGCTGCTGTTGCTGTTGTTATTGTGGAAAAGGGATGGTAACACTAGCGACCTGTTGATGCTGAGCATACTGACTTCGTCCTCTACCCCGGCCTCTGCCGTCAAACACAACACTAGAATCACCTTGACGCCTACCACCGAATGCTTTTCTTGTACCTCCTGCGGGGGCAGACTCACCTGCTTGGAATCTTCCAACCTTAATACTGTCTTCGACCATCTCGCCCATGAGAATCAAATCTGAAAAACTGCTCAACGAAACGTTGAACAACTTTTCGTAATATATCCTCGTGAACGTTCCAATGAACATACTATTCATTTCTCTTTCATATAACGGAGGATGTACTCTGGCTGCCATATCGCGCCATCTCTGCGCATACTCTTTAAAGCTTTCCTATTTCTTTTGCGACAAACCTTGCAGTTGAACTCGGTTCGGTGCCAGATCACTATTATATTTATAATGAAGGACGAAAGCATCCGCCAATTGCTTCCAGGTTTTGATTTGAGCGGGCTCCAACCCCATGTACCACTCGAGTGACGGCCCTGATAGGTTGTCTTAAAAGAAATGCATAAGCATCCTTTCGTCATCCGAATACACGGACATCCTTCTGTAATAAGCACGGACATGCACCTTAGGGCAAGTGTCCCCCTTATATTTGTCGAACGTGGGAGCTTTGAATTTCAGCGGTACCCTCAGCCCAGGCACCAAGCCCATAGTAGTCATGTCTAGTCCGGTAGAATTCTGATTAGCCATACCCTTCACCTGTTCTTCAAGCATTTTAATCCTCTGAGTATTGTCACCGGGTCCTTCAAATCCCATGCCTCTTCCAGAGAAGGCGTCCTCTTGACAATCTTCGTCCCAGTTCATATTTCCATTTCCATACCCGTTATAACCAGTGTTGCGACCAAACCCTTGCGGATTAGTCATGGGACCTCGTCCCCCATTACCATAGCCTAGATTAACCCCGGCATGCCCGAAACCAGTGTTGACAGGAATCAATCCAGCACCATTTCCACCATAACCCTGGTTAGCGTTACCGAAACCGTCGTAGCCGAAACCCTGAGTGTTGAAGCCGAACTTTCCGCCCTGATTGCCGTACTCAAACCCCTGGTCATTATAGACGAATCCATTATTACCGCCATTGAAGTTACCACCTTCCAGATTGGCGTCTCTGAATCCAACATTGTTATCAACCGTCTCGTTTCCGTTCCCGGCGTTGCCATTGCCAGCGCCAGCGTCATTGTTCATAACCACAACAGGTGGGGTCACCACAGGAGGAACCACAGGCGTAGGGGACCCATCTTCCGGAATAGTCTCAACATGCGCAGAGTTGTGGTCATTGTTGCCATTCCCATTAGCCCGTGTCAGCAACGGTTGTACCAAAGTCTAGAGATTCTCATGGCCTTTAGCAATACTCTCCATGGCCTGCATGAACAAGTTCAACTTCTCGCGAATCTCCTGCATCTCCACTTGGACTTGATCCATGATTCTTTTGTAGTTGTTTCGGGTTGAGTAGCGGTGAACTCTTTGTTCGTCAATCCTGGAAACCTGTGAATTTTCAGGAAATAAGATACAGATTCACGAATACCGGTCATGCAACATGAATGCAAATGCAATTATGTAAATATGCTACAGGTTATATCCCCCCAATTCTAGTTTCGGAGAAAATGCCAACACGACAACGGAGTCCCTATCCAGCAAGCAAGGAATCAGAAAACCCTCATATATAAACACATGCCAAAAGGCTGAGTACAAGAGTACAACTGAATACAACTGAAGAGACCTCGGCCAACAAGCCTGGCGATGGTCCAAATACAAGTACAAATAACAAAGGCAAGACAAAGATAAATCAGGCCAAATGGCATGCTCTTACGTCCTCCAAAATCCCCATTGTCTCCGAGTGCCCTAGTCGGGAGATCAGCTCCTGTATCAGTAAAGCATGCCGCTCGGTAGTGGATCTCAGCTTTTTGGCATCATCCTGGTAGGCTCCTTTGCTAGAACTCTCGTCGAATCTGTACCTCTTGGAACCAGCCTTCTCTTCATAACCTCTCGGCTTCTCGTCAATGTCACTTACTCTGAGCTCAGCAGCGCTCCTAAGTGATGTCGCTTCAGCAATCTTTGCGTCTTGGTCTCTAACCTGTGCCTCTAGCGTGGCAATCTGCAACTTCAGTTCGTCTTCGCGCTCCTTCCGCTTGGTAAGCGTGGCATTCCACAAAGCTTCCCACTTGCTGATACGGGCATAAGCTTTGCTTAGGAGTTCCTTCTTGGAAGTAAGCACCTTGCTAACACCGTTCAAGGCTATTCCCACTTTTTCTTTCTTGTTGGTTGCTTCTGTCAGCTCCGATCCCAACCTGTTGATCAATTCAGTCTGTTCTTTCACAGTGAAGGTGGCTTCATTCTTCTCACGATGTAACTGGAAGATCTCCTTCTCTAACTCCTCATTGGCTTTCTTCAGTTCCTCGTTTTCAGCCAACAATTTGCTATACTTCTCACTCTCTTCCGAAGGAGGTACCTCAATCAAAGGGAGATACAGAGGTTCCACAGCAGGATAAGGCATCAAAGAAGTACCAACTCTCTCGCGGACCCAAGCCAAATAGGGATCATAAGCTCTGTTGTTGCTCTTACCGAGCAAAGCCTTCCCCCTCCTATGGATGTTAGCCCATGCATGTCTTAATCTGATCAAAACAGCTATGTCTAATGACCCTGTGAGATATAGAGATTCCTGTATCTCCTTCTCGATAGAAGCGTCTCTCAAAGCGTAAGCGAACTGTCGTACCAGCAATAAAGGATTATAGTTGATACAGCCTTTCCATCCAATCAGGGGAATATATAATAGAAAGAGAAAGCAATAAATAAACAATAAGAGAAAATAAACATAAAGAAAATAGTTAAGCAAAAGGTTAGCATTCCCAAATCGAATCAAGTTAGGCTTGACTCTCTCTTGAGTAGGGCAATGCGTGGTCCCCAGCAGAGTCGCCATCTGTCGTACCTCGAAAAATACGATCCTCGCGATGGCCGCGAAAAAATACTGTTCGAAACAGAGTCGCCACTGAACTTTATTCATTCCAAGAGTGGAATAGGAAAATATCGATAAAACCTTGAAGGAGATAAGAACATGGTCATCGCAACCAATATTCTAGGTTCGGGAGTCGGTTACGCAGAGGGAAGGTATTAGCACCCTCTACGTCCGTTGTACTCAACGGGAACCACTTGATCGATTCGAGAGTAAAGTTAACTATGCTCATTTGTTTTCTTCTAGGTTTATCCTATTGGGAAATGGGTGGTTATAGGATAGGGTGCTCGCCAAGGATTGGGGCCCTTGTGCCTACGTATCTTCACTTGTAAGAAGTGGAAAATCAGAGCATTCGTAGTTCGTGGGACTATGGGTAAAAGAGGGGATTGTGCTCGCCAAGATCGTCGCAATCTTGTGCCTACGTATCTTACATTCAAGAGGAAATGAAGAATCAGAGCAGCCGTAGTTCGGCTAACTACGGTAAAGAGGTTTGGTATGGGAATGAACGAGTGTTTAGGTCGCATTCTAACTGCTAAACATTGGCTTGTCTGCTCGCTAGGGGAGGCTGAAGCACGAGTTTGTTATGCGCGGAAGAAGGGACTAAACAATGTTCTTTGGCAAAAGGTATGGGAACCTAAAGGTGGGAAAGAAAGAAAAGTGCTTGCTAGGATCATCACAATCCTATGCCTACGTATTCTCAATGGATGTGAGAAATCAGAGCAGTCGTAGTTCGGCTAACTACGGGAAAAGGTTTGTGTTTGACGAACGAGTGTTTAAGTCACATTCTAACTGCTAAACATTGGCTTGTCTGCTCGCTAGGGGAGGCCGAAGTACTAGTTCATATGCGCGGAAGAATGGACTAAACAATGTTCTTGGTAAAAGGTGGGTATGAGTTGAACGAGAGTTTAGGTCGCATTCTAACTGCTAAACATTGGCTTGTCTGCTCGCTAGGGGAGGCTGGAGCACTAGTTTGTTATGCGCGGAAGAAGGGATTAAACAATGTTCTTGATAGAAGGTTTTTTGAGTTGTAAGGATCGCGCGAGGGCGAGGAATTGGTTTTGAGAAGTTTTGGTTTGTTGAGTATTTTGTTTTGGAAAATAAGATGGATTTGACTAGGTTTTAAGGTTATGGTCGCATGGGGGCGAGAGAGAGGAGTTTGGTTAGGATATTTGATGAAGAATGACGATTACTCGATAAACGAGACGTCAGCCTCACAATCAATTAATCGGGGTGTTATTGGAATGCTAGATCCCAACAACGCCTTTTTCATTCAAATAACTACGAAATATGTTTGAGAAAGTTTCAATCGCGCGGGGGCGAGAGAAGAAAGTTGGGTTGAATAGTTTAAGGGAGAATGACGACTACTCGATAAACGAGACACCAGTCTCGCAATCGATTAATCGAGACATCATTGGAATGCTAGATCCCAACGATACCTTTTTCACTCAATTAATTGTGAAAGTGTATTTGGATGGACAATTAAGGTATTTGTCAAAGTAACTAGGGCATGTATTTTATAAACGAAAGGTTGAGCGAACCACAACCTAAACCGTACGCCCCAAGAGTAGTTACTCAAAAATTCAAGGGGTGCGAGACTCCAAGAACTCAGTTCTTTTGTAATTTGATTAGGAAAATAACTTGAATTTGATGTACGGTTTAGAGACATACTAGGGTTTAGACTCGACCGTACGGAAGTGAGAAACGAGGTTAGAGAGGTTGTATGTTTAGGCGGAATAACGACTACTCGATAAACGAGACGTCAGTCTCGCAACCAATTAGTCGGGATATCGTTGGAATGCTAGATCCCAACGACAATCTTTTTCATCCCATTAATTATGAAAGTGTTTGCTGGACAGTGAATACTTGTCCAAATAATTATGGAGATATTTTAGAAACGAAAGTTCGAATGATATACTGTTCGAGGTGTACACCTTGATCGTAATTATTCTCGAATTCAAGGAATGCGCGACTCCAGGAACTCGATTATTTCGTGATTTAATTATAAAAATAAATTAGGAATATTAGCGTACTCGGACTAGGCGTGCTATGTACTCTAGAAAATAAGATCGAAAGGGTCACAACTCGAGGTGTGCACCTTGAGAGTGGTCGCTTAAAAAATTCAAGGAAAGCGAGATCCAAGAATTTAATTATTTTGAAATTTGTTTAGGAAAAAGTTTAATTTAATTAAAAAATAGTCTTAATTTTTATAGAATTAATTAATCAATTGTAAAGTTTCGATTTTCATATATAAGAAATAAATTAATCAATTGTTTATAAAAAGATTTTGAGAAAAGCTAGTCATATTTGATTGTTTTGAAAAAAAATCAAAAAAAGGTTTAATATCTTGGAAAAATATTTTAGTCAAAATCGCGCAAGGTTTAATATCTTGGAAAAATATTTTAGTCAAAAAAAGGTTTAATATCTTGATAAAACTTAACCGCGCAAAATCGAACCAAACAAAACAATTACAACACAACTAATCATAACCGTCAGAAACTTAACAGTTAAATGTTAACTAAATGGCGTAGTAATAACGACAATTAAGTCAAAATCACAACAGAACAATAGCTCAAGATCAAGCAATCTGATACACATTTCGAACATACATCAGCTACAAATAAAAACCAGCATACTTCATGTACTTAATCCAAAGATTACTCATTCACCGAGTAGTGCACTCAAGGTTACAGCCAAAAACCAACAACATATACACCAATATAAACCCACAGGAAAATCAACAATCGACATAACAGGCAGTTAAGATGAAATAAAAAAAGAAATGGCTCGAAACGATACTTGAACCTCGATGGTTGATGCTGATTTTATAGCAAGGTCGGTTTCCTCGTGTATCACTTGAAAAGCCAAGTTGATGCTGTGAATCTGAGCGGCTGCGTCGGTTGCTACTCAAGTCGAAGCTGAACCGCGAGGTGAGCCTTTGGTTACATGCTATTGTGATTGAAATGAACAGCACAATGAGGCGTCGAATTCAGAGTTTAACGGATTGGATTCCACATCCTGGAAGAACTGCATTGCCGACGTTGCACTGTCGGACCTGTTAAACTTGTTAAACTCAAACTTTGTTTTACAATATCAGCAGCATCAACCTAGCTTTACCAAGCTCATTGAATCCGCATGCTTCACAATGTTCTAATCACGCCCAAGAATCAAAGGTATCCTGCAGTGATCAACTAATAATCGACAGCATCAATCCATCACCAAAAATTATAGATTCACGCGTTATACCGCAAAATATATTGTCTTTTTCAAACTTATTGCAGCAACATTTTAGAACATTTTATTTACATAGGAATATGTAGCAGGGTATTATACTTCAAAAATAACATACAAGTATGACTATCATGTCTGGATAACTGCAACAAGGGCTGCTCGCACGGTGTAACAACAGCAGCAGTGATACACAAGTTAGCATGGTGATACCGACATACTACGGATGTCAAAAACACAAGTTAGCATGGTGATATCAATAGAACAACCACAACAGTGATACACAAGTTAAATCCCGATTTCAACTACAATATAAAACATTGTTTATCCTCTTCTTACAAAAATGTGCAGAAGTCGATAATGTTCAGATACGAAACAAAAACAATGAAAGCATAATATACAATTCTGTAGCATATAGTCTGCGGCATACATACCAGTTTCATAGGATATCACAGCAAGCCATTCATAAAAGAAAACATAAATACAATAGCATATTTACAATCATCTAAACACCTAGCACACTTACGGGTCTTGCTTCCAAAAGAGTTTCAACCAGATATTTGCAAATCGAAAACATAATTTGTGTAAACAAGGAATTTTACTCACAAAATAACAGCCAGGAACCTATTCAAACACAGAGGATTGTTTTGAGCTATTAACGCAATGTTCGGATCAAACCTGAGTTGACAACCGTAGCTGGGACCTCCTTGGTCACTGCGGTTAAGGACATTAAGGTCGACACCGCGAACACGTAAGTCACTGCCGCCTTGAGTTGTTGTTGCGAAACTGTTGTGAGGTGAATGTAGCTTTGACGTAGCTACAGCGCGAACATTGCAATCTTATGACAGCTTCAACATCTGAAACCTCATAGAGCTGCTACCACGTCGTCTATTTCGGCGCCAGCATGATGGGACACTCGTATTCGGTCGCTCTAATTTGTTCAGCTCTGTTCTCGTTCTATCATCAACAACCAAAACGAAATTTGATGTTGTTCCGATTTTGAAGGCGTCACTACGGGAAGTGAGTTGCTTCGCGGCGGCGAGATTGATGGTTGAGGTGGTATGAAGGGTTCGGCGGCAGAAATAGGGTTCTGATTTGAGAGCTTAGGGTTTTCGGATTTAGGGGCGGCTAGGTTTAGCTGAGAGATTGAGGGAAAGGTGTCGGCGAGGGTTTTTTTTTGAAGAAGAAGAGGAGAGGTGGGTTTTATTGAGGCTAGGTTTTCTTGATTTGGGAAGATAAACTGTACCTCCATTATCGTCTTCCTACATCCTTATCTTGTTTCCCTTTCTCATATTTTAAATTATTTTTTTTATTTATTTACAATTAATTAATTCTATTTTCTTTTCTATTTTTTTTTCTTTTAATTTTCAATTAACTAACAACTCTTACTTTTTTTATTTCTAAATTAACTTTTAATCCTAATTAATTAACATAAAAAAAATCAAATTCTATTCCTAATTAAAAGGTTCCATTCTAATAAATAAATAATTATAATTCTATCCTATTTAAAACTAATTAATCAATTAACAATAAAATGTTAACACATAAATAATAATAAATAAAAAGATGCCATGTGGCGTAAATTTATTGGGCTAAAAAGGTGAAAGAGTTTATTTTTGCCGAAAAATACGTTACGCCGTAAAAGCGATGCGAATTGAAAAATAAAGTCGGGCAAATGAAAATTTTCAAAAAGGTAGGAGAAATTTGGGGTATGACAGATGCCCCTATCTAATTGTCTTGAACCTGAGAGAATGAACAGTTGTATGGCGTTCATTTTGAGGTGGAAGTCAATTAGATACAAGAAGACCCCAAAATTTGTCCGACAAGGAAGTAAAAATGCAAAGAGGCGGGATATACCCGAACGGGATGACCAGATGCAAAAATAGATGAACGAGATAACCTGATATTTCCTAGGTGGTCGAAGCAGTCCCTTATCCAATAAGGTTCTTCGCGGTACTAGAGCGGTATAAGTGATCCTCCTTGGGTGGTCGAAGCGGCCCCTCATTCGTTAAGGTCCTTCGATGATACCAAAGCGGTACAAACGATCCTCCTTGGGTGGTCGAAGCGGCCCCTCATTCGTTAAGGTCCTTCGATGATACCAAAGCAGTATCTCGAACAAAACTTGAGATCCTTCGGGTGGTCGAAGCAGTACCTTATCTATTAAGGCTCTTCGATGATACCAAAGCAGTATCTCGAGTGATAATTTTGCTGAGGAATAGTTGAGCTAAAATTCCTATTTAAAGGAACAGCGTAGTCCAATCTCTGCAGGGGAGAAATCTTACATAAACTCTCTAAGATAACCTCTGCTTGGGGAACAATAAGAGCAACGACTGTTGGGAATCGTCATTATCAACTGCATGGTTGAAGAATGACTTGCTGGGGATAGAATTCTTTGAACACGTGCGGGGTATCAACTCTGTCTAGAGAAATATTGCCGACTCTGATTGGAGGACTGGCCAAGATGCTTGTGAACTGATCCTGGGTACTGTTATGCTATGTCGCTGGGGACAGGAATGTAATGCTTTGTATGATGCGCAAATATGCAATTAAAATACAACTGCTATGGAATGCAAGATGTATATGCAAATGATTGAAATGCAATGCGCATGAGAATGCAACCGGGTAACGGGATTATGGTAAGGCTTTATTTCTAGTTTAAGATTAGATGCAACAAGGTGAAAATATTTACGGGGTATACTGGCATATCAACTCGGGGGTTAAGAAGAACAAATATACTATCGACTCGGGGGTCGAGGATAAATCAGAACAGCAAGTCAGCTGGAGGTTTGAAGATGAATAGCAAATATCTACTCGGGGCCGAGAGAAAGTAAAGGCAATATCGACTCGGGGGTCGAGGAAAATAAAGGTAAATATCGACTCGAGGGTCGAGAGGAAAAAATAACAAAGATATCGACTCGGGGGTCGAGAAAATAAAGACATATCAACTCGGGGGTTGAAGAAAGGTAAATATCAACGCGGGGGTTAAAGAAAGGTAAATATCGACTCGGGGGTTGAAGGAGGAAAAGGCAAATATCGACTCGGGGGTTGAAAGAGGAAATGATCGTGCTATGTATGCGTATGATACATGTCAATTGTATGATGCATATGTGAATGCAAGTAGGAGATTGGTTTTATGAAGGTGCCAACAAGGGTGGACTTTGGTAGTTGCCAATAAAGGATTGGACTTTAAGAGATGCCAAGCGGGGTTAGACTTTTAATAGTTGCCAATACAAATTGGACTTTAGGAGATGCCAAGCGGGGTTGGACTTTGGTAGTTGCCAATACAAATTGGACTTTAGGAGATGCCAAGCGGGGTTGGACTTTTGGGTTACGATGCCAGCCAGGTGGACTTTTATGTAGTTGCCAATAAAAATGGACTTTAGGAGATGCCAAGCGGGGTTGGACTTTTAATGGTTATGATGCCAGCAAGGTGGATTTTTATTTTGTTGCCAATAAAAATGGACTTTTGGAGTTTTTAGGGATGCCTACAAAAGTGGACTTTATTTGGTGAAAGTATTTGACTTCCCGACACGGTATCTGATAATGATATGCTCATAAGACAAATGTGGATGTTCTCGGATGCCCCAAGTTAGATCTTTTGCAGAAGTTGTGCATTCGTTCTTGTAAGAACCTAGCTTCTAGCTGATATGCCTTAATGGCGTGCGAATGTTGAGCGCAACGACATAACCAAAGCATGTTGAATATGCGAGCGTAACGACTTAACCAATGCATGTTGATCGTGCCTTTGCTCTGCCCCAAGGCTTTTGGCGCTTGTTGACCTCAACCATCAGCTAGTTTGCCCCAAGTTCAACCAGTTTGCCCCAGTCTGGCGGGTGTTTTGAAGGACTTTCTTCTGGGATGAGAACTTTGGCAATGATTATACCAGGATATGGCTTGAACCCATTTGCCCCAGTGTCTGAACCTTACAGTGGTCCGCCCCGGTTTAAACCTCAGAAGGACTTGCCCCAGATTCGCAGGGTTATGAGAAAGTCTTGATTCAGGTCAACACCAATGAGTGATTGAGTTCCTCTTTGATTGCTCTTTTGTTGGAATTTCCATAATGTCAAGTACTTGTCTTGCAGTTAAAAAGTGTTTATTCAAAAATGGTAATTTTAATGCGACATTTATGCAAAATTTGAAAGGATCATTTATTAGAATGATGTGACAATGTATGACGAGTGGACTATTAGTCCAAACGCAATGCTAATTTATCTGGTGCGAAAGATATAGCAAGAATAATGACACCAATGCTGGTGATGAGCAATCATGTGAGGAGTCAGGTTACGCAACCTTGTTGTAGATATGCTTTCAGAATAAAGCCCTGCCTCAATTAGGTCTTTTAAGGGTTGTAACGCGGTCTGGTTCATGGTTATAGAAACAAAGGATATTAGGCTCAAAGTATGATTTGGTACCCACCCCTTCTTCGTGATAATCTCCATACCTACGTTCAGTTAATTTTGCACCTGCTTGACGATGTAAACTTGATGGTTTAAAGTTTGCCTGAAATGGCAGCCACCTTATTTTGATGGATGTCAGTAACCCCTTGATTTGGGTGACCATGAATCTTATTTTGTTTTTGTAGAGGGTTTGAGTACCTCTTTTGGGTTTTGTTCTGATCCCTAACTTTTGCATGGGCTGATCTTGCTTTTCGAGTCCATCGGGATTGCCTTGATTTTTTGCCTAAGTCTCCTCTTGAGGTATTCGACTTAGCAGGCTTTTGATTTTCTTTTTTTTGAATTTTGTTGGAGGTTTGTGACTACCAAGTCATTGGTCCTTGATGAACAACCGTCATGCTTTTTGGATATTCCTCGTGATTCGAGTGCGTAATCAGGTTAACTGAATACTACCCATGTCCCAGGTTAAGTGTAAGGGTTTAGCAATCCGAAGGAAACTCCTACTTCTAGGCTCGAAGTGGTTGACTAGGGACTAACTCCTTATCTCTTCGGTGTTTGGGGATTTGAAACAATGCCTGTATATCATCGGCGAGATTTTATTCAAAAGCATACTATCAGCAATTATGGGTATTTCGTTTTCGTCATCCTCCCTCAAATCTTTGCTAAACAGCAGTGCGATAAAGGAAGTGGAGTGAAAATTTTTTTTGTGATTTTTTGCAATAAGTGAGAAAATGTGAGTGAATACGAATGGATTTGATCGAAAGCATGCATAATCATCACATTAACAATACCATTAATAAGAAACAATGTCTAAAAGCAAGTAGCATTATAACAGAAAAGAAACTACAAATGCGAAGAAACAATATGGAAATTGCCAGTATTGAGGAACTGGACTTTTCTCTCTTGCATCACAGTTGAGCTACCCTTCTTGCTCATCGAGACCAGCATGATAACCTTCTTCATATCTACTCTCTGCAGCTTCTTCCATGCCATGAACTGATGAACTCACTTGACCAGATGACGGTTTGATGTTGATATGAAGTCCTTGAGGTATGAACGAGATTAGCTTGGACTCGATCAGATCTTGAACCTTATTCTTGAACTGTTTGCAATCTTCGGTCGAATGCCCCATTGCGCCAGCATGGTAGCCACATCGGGCATTAGTGTCAAAGCCTGGTGGATATGGTGGGATCACAGGATCTAAACCCTTTGGCATTATTAGTCCACTACTAATCAAACGTGGTAGCACGTGATTGTATGGCATTGGTAATGGATCAAAGTGTCTCTTTGGTCTTTGATTATAGTAACGTCGTTGTTGCGGACGTCTATTGACAGGAGGATATTGACCATGTGAAGAGACTGGAGTCCCACAGGTAGACCCATAGGATTGCTGACTTTTAACAGCTGAGATGATTAGGTACTGAAGATAAGGCACCGAGGATGGAGCATGGGGAGCGTCCCTGATCGTGTTTATCTCATCTTTTTCTTCCTCTCGGGAGCTAACAACTGATTCACTTTCACTGGCTGGGATGTTCGAGGTGTCTTGGATCTTTCCCTTCTTGAGATGGCTCTCAATGCGTTCTCCTACTAAAACTAAGTCAGAGAAGTTTGATGTCCCATTGGCTATCATCTTTTCCAAGTATGGTTCTTGCAAAGACTCTATGAACATGTCAACCAATTCCCTGTCCAAGAGCGGTGGTTGGACGCGAGCAGCTACCTCTCTCCATCTCTGAGCATACCCTCTGAAGGACTCGTTTTCCTCTTGAGATAGGCTTTGCAACTGTATGCGGTTGGGAGCCACATCAAGATTGTATTGGTATTGTTTCAGAAAGGCGTTGGCTAAGTCCGACCACGACTGGATATGGCTACTTTCTAGCTGCATGTACCAACTCAGCGATGCCCCACTCAAACTGTCTTGGAAACAGTGGATCATAAGTTTGTCATTGCGAGCATAGAACGTCATCTTTCTGTAAAACATTACCAAATGTTGCTTCGGACAGCTATCTCCTTTGTACTTTTCAAAATTTGGCATCTTGAACTTTGGAGGTATCACAAGTCCGGGTACCAAACACATATTCAAAGCATTCAGATCAACAGTATCACGCTCCATCATGGCTTCAACTTTCTCTTCCAATGCACGACATTTTTCAGCAAACTCATCATTCTGAGGTCGTTCAACATTCCCCACCAAGCTTGCCACTTGGGAATTCGGTGTAGTGAATGCGAAGCTATGGTATTCAACAACATCATAAGACGAGGTATGTTCATCCTGAATAATGTGACGCTCTTGTATAACCTGGTCTTCAACAGGAATCTGCACAAGCTGAGGTATGACGTTCTTAGTGACTATAGGCCGTTGAGATTTATTTTCTTTCCTTGAAAAGGCTAGCATAGCTTCCACAAGCAGGTCCAACTGGTTCTTCATTAAGTCAACATTTGCTCTTGATGCAAACTGGTTCTGCTCTTCTGAACTCATGATTCTTCCAAAAGCTGCTTCAAGTCCGATACGGGTGTCGGGAAATCAACTGCGGATTATGAACAAAGGATGGATAAGTTTTCCGACTGAGTGAACGATATGCAATGCAGATGAGATGCACATGAAATGATATGCAAATGCAATGCAGGCACAAATAGGATCCAGGATAACATAAGCAGGTCAAAGCACCTTAACCGGTAGGCTATACTAGGAAAGTTCTAGATTCTTTACCCACAGGCCCACTCACGGGATAGCTTCTATGTTGATGGATAAGTTTCCCAAGAACACGGACACCGATCGCATCAACATTACGCAACAGGCTAGCTGTATTATAACGAGAGTACGATAAGGTCTTTCCTGAGCGAAGTCCTCATGCTAGGCACACGAGGAGAGGGTCCTCGGAGACTAACATTACACGACTACCAATATAGAAACTGGTTCTAAGAGTGGTTCCCAGAGTCATGGACCCTTCATGAATCAAATCGTGTAACAGGCTAGCTGCGTTACGATAGGATCTACGAAAAGGTCTATTCTGGAGGAGCTTTCATGCTAGGCACACAAGGAGCGAGTCCTTGGGGACTAACACTACTCGACTACCAATTCTAAACTATGTTTTCTCTCTTCTTTTTCCAAAGCTCGGGTGTAGTGCTTTACTTGCAATGCTATCCCCGAATCCAGCAGGAAAATATAATACAAAGCATATAATAGAAAGAGAAAGCAATAAATAAACAATAAGAGAAAATAAACATAAAGAAAACAGTTAAGCAAAAGGTTAGCACTCTCAAATCGAATCAAGTTAGGCTTGACTCTCTCTTGCGTAGGGCAATGCGTGGTCCCCAGCAGAGTCGTCATCTGTCGTACCTCGAAAAATACGATCCTCGCGATGGCCGCGGAAAAATACTGTTCGAAACAGAGTCGCCACCGAACTTTATTCATTCCAAGAGTGAAATAGGAAAATATCGATAAAACCTTGAAGGAGATAAGAACATGGTCATCGCAACCAATATTCTAGGTTCGGGAGTCGGTTACGCAGAGGGAAGGTATTAGCACCCTCTACGTCCGTTGTACTCAACGGGAACCTCTTGATCGATTCGAGAGTAAAGTTAACTATGCTCATTTGTTTTCTTCTAGGTTTCTCCTATTGGGAAATGGGTGGTTATAGGATAGGATGCTCGCCAAGGATTGGGGCCCTTGTGCCTACGTATCTTCACTTGTAAGAAGTGGAAAATCAGAGCATTCGTAGTTTGTGGGACTACGGGTAAAAGAGGGGATTGTGCTCGCCAAGATCGTCGCAATCTTGTGCCTACGTATCTTACATTCAAGAGGAAATGAAGAATCAGAGCAGCCGTAGTTCGGCTAACTACGGTAAAGAGGTTTGGTATGGGAATGAACGAGTGTTTAAGTCGCATTCTAACTGCTAAACATTGGCTTGTCTGCTCGCTAGGGGAGGCCGAAACACTAGTTCATATGCGCGGAAGAATGGACTAAACAATGTTCTTGGTAAAAGGTGGGTATGAGTTAAAAGAGAGTTTAGGTCGCATTCTAACTGCTAAACATTGGCTTGTCTGCTCGCTAGGGGAGGCTGGAGCACTAGTTTGTTATGCGCGGAAGAAGGGATTAAACAATGTTCTTGATAGAAGGTTTTTTGAGTTGTAAGGATCGCGCGAGGGCGAGGAATTGGTTTTGAGAAGTTTTGGTTTGTTGAGTATTTTGTTTTGGAAAATAAGATGGATTTGACTAGGTTTTAAGGTTATGGTCGCACGGGGGCGAGAGAGAGGAGTTTGGTTAGGATATTTGATGGAGAATGACGATTACTCGATAAACGAGACGTCAGCCTCACAATCAATTAATCGGGGTGTTATTGGAATGCTAGATCCCAACAACGCCTTTTTCATTCAAATAACTACGAAATATGTTTGAGAAAGTTTCAATCGCGCGGGGGCGAGAGAAGAAAGTTGGGTTGAATAGTTTAAGGGAGAATGACGACTACTCGATAAACAAGACGCCAGTCTCGCAATCGATTAATCGGGACATCATTGGAATGCTAGATCCCAACGATACCTTTTTCACTCAATTAATTGTGAAAGTGTATTTGGATGGACAATTAAGGTATTTGTCAAAGTAACTAGGGCATGTATTTTATAAACGAAAGGTTGAGCGAACTACAACCTAAAGCGTACGCCCCAAGAGTAGTTACTCAAAAATTCAAGGGGTGCGAGACTCCAAGAACTCAGTTCTTTTGTAATTTGATTAGGAAAATAACTTGAATTTGATGTACGGTTTAGAGACATACTAGGGTTTAGACTCGACCGTACGGAGGTGAGAAACGAGGTTAGAGAGGTTCTATGTTTAGGCGGAATAACGACTACTCGATAAACGAGACGTCAGTCTCGCAACCAATTAGTCGGGATATCGTTGGAATGCTAGATCCCAACGACAATCTTTTTCATCCCATTAATTATGAAAGTGTTTGCTGGACAGTGAATACTTGTCCAAATAATTATGGAGATATTTTAGAAACGAAAGTTCGAATGATATACTGTTCGAGGTGTACACCTTGATCGTAATTATTCTCGAATTCAAGGAATGCGCGACTCCAGAAACTCGATTATTTCGTGATTTAATTATGAAAATAAATTAGGAATATTAGCGTACTCGGACTAGGCGTGCTATGTACTCTAGAAAATAAGATCGAAAGGGTCACAACTCGAGGTGTGCACCTCGAGAGTGGTCGCTTAAAAAATTCAAGGAAAGCGAGATCCAAGAATTTAATTATTTTGAAATTTGTTTAGGAAAAAGTTTAATTTAATTAAAAAATAGTCTTAATTTTTATAGAATTAATTAATCAATTGTAAAGTTTCGATTTTCATATATAAGAAATAAATTAATCAATTGTTTATAAAAAGATTTTGAGAAAAGCTAGTCATATTTGATTGTTTTGAAAAAAAAGCAAAAAAAAGATTTAATATCTTGGAAAAATATTTTAGCATCATTGATAAAGTTCATATATTTTTTTATACTTAAAATATTATTAATTGTTTTGAAAAAAGTTAATATCTTTAAGAAGAAATAAGATATATTTTTTGAAAAGTTTATTATTTAAAAGTATTAATTTGGTAATGATTTTTGAAATATATTTTTATTTTAAAAGAATGAATATTTGGAAATTTATTATAAAAGATCTTATTAATAAAAATTGTTTAGAAACATTTTTTTTAGAAATTTTAATTAAATTAAATAAAAACAATTTGAAAATCAAACGACGGAACAACCACAACTCAAGGGCGTGCGCCTCGAGAGCGGTTGTTCAAGGACTCAAGGAGTGCTAGACTCCAAGAGTTCGCTACTTTCGTTATGCGGCGAGATATCCAATTAATGTGTAAGAATATTTGGTGGCACCATCGACATAGAATCGCCGAAACCATGAACTTTGTAAATTCAATTTAGTGAACATCAATACAAACAACAAACAGAGAGTGTTACAACATAGAGAACTCAAGTTGCATAGAAATTCATATAAAATGATGAAACACATAGAGAACTCATGCATTTACAACACTTACATTTCATGTTTTAAACATAGGATACTAACAGTTCCAAAGAATAATTAGGATTAAAATGGAAGCAATTATATAGCTAACTAGTACCAAAAGAAGAACATGTTCTATCAAAAAGAAATCCTATTTACTGCTATAAACGCAAACGCCCGTAAAATACAAATTAGCCACAAAATTAATGCACACATATTATCTACCACACCATAATGAAGATACAGCCTTCAAACCGCAACATAATAAGTAAACACCACATCCATTATTTTAGAAAAAAATTGATTGTTAGTAAAGAAAAGATTAACTAAAGAAAAATAAACAGTGACGCCGTTAATATCAACATTCCTTCAAGCCACGTCAATGGATCTAAATGCTATGCTATACATATCGTTATATTTCATGATAAAAGAAAACTCACACTTTCTACTTCCTCTGTAATCACAGTGAAACCGGATGAGTCGTTAGATAATAGTCATTATAATCAACCAACAAGACTACCGAATCATGAGCATTCAAAATCTAATGATTGAGGCGTAAAACTAAAACTTAACCGCGCAAAATCGAACCAAACAAAACAATTACAACACAACTAATCATAACCGTCAGAAACTTAACAGTTAAATGTTAACTAAATGGCGTAGTAATAACGACAATTAAGTCAAAATCACAACAGAACAATAGCTCAAGATCAAGAAATCTGATACACATTTCGAACATACATCAGCTACAAATAAAAACCAGCATACTTCATGTACTTAATCCAAAGATTACTCATTCACCGAGTAGTGCACTCAAGGTTACAGCCAAAAACCAACAACATATACACCAGTATAAACCCACAGGCAAATCAACAATCGACATAACAGACAGTTAAGATTAAATAAAAAAAGAAATGGCTCGAAACGATACTTGAACCTCGATGGTTGATGCTGATTTTATAGCAAGGTCGGTTTCCTCGTGTATCACTTGAAAAGCCGAGTTGATGTTGTGAATCTGAGCGGCTGCGTCGGTTGCTACTCAAGTCAAAGCTGAACCGCGAGGTGAGCCTTTGGTTACATGCTATTGTGATTGAAATGAACATCACAATGAGGCGTCGAATTCAGAGTTTAACGGATTGGATTCCACATCCTGGAAGAACTGCATTGCCGACGTTGCACTGTCGGACCTGTTAAACTTGTTAAACTCAAACTTTGTTTTACAATATCAGCAGCATCAGCCTAGCTTTACCAAGCTCATTGAATCCGCATGCTTCACAATGTTCTAATCACGCCCAAGAATCAAAGGTATCCTGCAGTGATCAACTAATAATCGGCAGCATCAATCCATCACCAAAAATTATAGATTCACGCGTTATACAGCAAAATATATTGTCTTTTTCAAACTTATTGCAGCAACATTTTAGAACATTTTATTTACATAGGAATATGTAGCAGGGTATTATACTTCAAAAATAACATACAAGTATGACTATCATGTCTGGATAACTGCAACAAGGGCTGCTCGCACGGTGTAACAACAACAGCAATGATACACAAGTTAGCATGGTGATACCGACATACTACGGATGTCAAAAACACAAGTTAGCATGGTGATATCAATAGAACAACAACAGCAGTGATACACAAGTTAAATCCCGATTTCAACTACAATATAAAAAATTGTTTATCCTCTTCTTACAAAAATGTGCAGAAGTCGATAATGTTCAGATACGAAACAAAAACAATGAAAGCGTAATATACAATTCTGTAGCATATAGTCTGCGACATATATACCAGTTTCATAGGATATCACAGCAAGCCATTCATAAAAGAAAACATAAATACAATAGCATATTTACAATCATCTAAACACCTAGCACACTTACGGGTCTTGCTTCCAAAAGAGTTTCAACCAGATATTTGCAAATCGAAAACATAATTTGTGTAAACAAGGAATTTTACTCACAAAATAACAGCCAGGAACCTATTCAAACACAGAGGATTGTTTTGAGCTATTAACGCAATGTTCGGATCAAACCTGAGTTGACAACTGTAGCTGGGACCTCCTTGGTCACTGCGGTTAAGGACATTAAGGTCGACACCGCGAACACGTAAGTCGCTGCCGCCTTGAGTTGTTATTGTGAAACTGTTGTGAGGTGAATGTAGCTTTCACGTAGCTACAGCGTGAAGATTGCAATCTTATGACAGCTTCAACATCTGAAACCTCATAGAGTTGCTACCACGTCGTCTATTTCGGCGCCAGCATGATGGGACACTCGTATTCGATCGCTCCAATTTGTTCAGCTCTGTTCTTGTTCTATCATCAACAACCAAAACGAAATTTGATGTTGTTCCGATTTTGAAGGCGTCACTACGGGAAGTGAGTTGCTTCGCGGCGGCGAGATTGATGGTTGAGGTGGTATGAAGGGTTCGGCGGCAGAAACAGGGTTCTGATTTGAGAGCTTAGGGTTTTCGGATTTAGGGGCGGCTAGGTTTAGCTGAGAGATTGAGGGAAAGGTGTCGGCGAGGGTTTTTTTTTGTGAAGAAGAAGAGGAGAGGTGGGTTTTATTGAGGCTAGGTTTTCTTGATTTGGGAAGATAAACTGTACCTCCATTATCGTCTTCCTACATCCTTATCTTGTTTCCCTTTCTCATATTTTAAATTTTTTTTATTTATTTACAATTAATTAATTCTATTTTCTTTTCTATTTTTTTTTCTTTTAATTTTCAATTAACTAACAACTCTTACTTTTTTTTATTTCTAAATTAACTTTTAATCCTAATTAATTAACATAAAAAAAATCAAATTCTATTCCTAATTAAAAGGTTCTATTCTAATAAATAAATAATTATAATTCTATCCTATTTAAAACTAATTAATCAATTAACAATAAAATGTTAACACATAAATAATAATAAATAAAAAGATGCCATGTGGCGCAAATTTATTGGGCTAAAAAGGTGAAAGAGTTTATTTTTACCGAAAAATACGTTACGCCGTAAAAGCGATGCGAATTGAAAAATAAAGTCGGGCAAATGAAAATTTTCAAAAAGGTAGGACAAATTTGGGGTATGACAAGTATATACCCCAGTCGTATCAAATGCAGAAGGTCTGTACAACAAGCTAAGCAATCTCCCATAAGATACTCTGAACTCATCCCTCACACTCTTATCTGCCAGAGCAACTAAACCCAACAATGAACTGATATCTGGTGAATGCAACCGGTAAGCAACTGTCTTCTTCAGGGACTCCATGTCTGGCTAGAAGATACACTAGAATCAGAGGGGAATGATCACCTGCAACATAAATACATGTTAATGAAATGCAATCATGAAAATGCACATGCATATGCAAACAAGGGACCAAGTGCAATGCTGATAGACTGGGCTGCTCTGTACTGAAGCCTGAGAACCATCCAATCTTTATCTCAAACCAAACTACTCAAATGAACCTTGTAACCACATCTCACTGCCAGCGATAAACCAGGTGTTATGAGGTCGAAAGGTTCCCTGCAAACAGACCCCCCTACCCCTCACAAGTGTGTACTTAACTCGCAAACGAGGTACGACATCCTATGCGGGTTCAATGTCACAGACTTTCAAGAGCGATGATACGATACCCAGAAGGTGTGGCATCATCATTGTTGCACCCCAAAATTTGCCCAACCTTTTCTAGCCTAGGTTTATGTTTCAATTGCATAGTCATTTGCATTGTCATCATGTACATAGTGTATTCATCTGCATAGGCAAGCTATCTTAATCAGGGGATCAAGTGCTGTTATTATTTCAAGAGGTATATCCAAGGGTTTCATTCATATTCAAGACTACTCAGGTCATCAGGGAAGAATTTGAGCTTTGAAGAGCTGCCAGGTTGATCAGTGAATTCTCTCCTATCGTGAGGCTAGTGGGGGATCATCAGAGGAAATGTGAGCTATGACCCAAGAGCGTGAGGTGTGTATGGATGTTATGAAGAGTCTAGAGAATCATTTATGAGGAGAACCAAGTCATTTGAATGATTGCAAGGACCTCAGTTGAAGTCAGTCAACTAGGGTCAACACTGGGTCAATTCTAGGTCAAAGAAGTGTTTTGAAGGGTATCAAGGATCATTTGAAGAATGGGGGATTCATTATTTGCTATATGGATATGGATATGATGTTGTGATAAAGAAAAATCAAAAGGAGTCAAGGAGAACTGGAGTTACTAAATTAGGGTTTCAGTGTAAAATCCCCTGATTTAGGTCAAACTTCAAGGCAGTGTAGCTCATGATGAAAGATTCATATGAATTCTTGGTCCACATGAAACTTGTAGAGTATCTTCATAGCTTTAATTTTATGGGTGGAAGTCATCAAGATGATTTATAGAACTCAAGTTATGGCTCTTGCAAGTTACAAGTCATCTGAGGGCACTGAAATTTGTCTGTGAAAATTGTCTGTATTCCAAGCAACTTCTGACTTTCAAGGGTACTTCAAATGGATTTCTGGCCAACATGAGAATTGTTCCTTATTGTCTTAGCTTTCTAGAATGGTATGGTATGCCTTCATATGATTTATGGAACTCTACTTATGGTCTTGGCAAACAAAGGGTATTTTGGTCCTTTGAGGATTACAGGTCATTCTTGGTATATGCCTAAAACTCATACAAGGAAGCTTCAAATGAAAAACTTCACAACATAAAAGTTGTTCAAATTGGGATTTTAAGGCTATAAAAGAAGGTGTGAAAGTTTGGAAAAGCTTAGAGCATGGAATTTTAAAATTGGTGCAAATGACTTGAAAATGGCTTATAAGTTGAAAAAGTTGAAATGAAAAATTGGTTTGGGAGATCTACAAATCCAATATGGGTCATCCAATATACCAAATTGATTCCAAACATCATTTTAAAGACATTGGTTCAGCTACTTTTTTGAGTTAGGGTTTAAAAATTGGACTTGCTTTGTATTTTTGTTACTTGCATAATAAGGCAAGTATAGAAAACTTGGCACAAGATGAATTTTCAAGGCAAGGAGCTTACATACACTTCCCATATCTCATGTAAGGAGATTTTGACATAAGTTTGGAAATGTGCAAGCATGAGATAAGAGATATTCAAAGTATCATGGCATGAGAAGTTCATGAAATTTCCACAACTTTCTAGAATCCTCCAAGATTATTCTAGAAACCTCTAAGTTTGTTAATCATCATCTATATATTGGATTGAGATCATTAAGAGTAAAGGTTGGTGATAGTTGATGTTGAATCCATTTTTCTCCATTTGCAAATCATATTGAATTTTTTTCTCTTCACCATTTTTTCCATTTTTCCCACACTTTCACATTTTGGAATTTCCATTTTTTTCAATCTTTTTTTTCTCTCACTTTCCATACTTTTTCTCTTCACCAATCAATTACACAACAATTATAGAGATGGTTCATCATTTTTTTTGAGAGAATTGGAGCAAGAGGAACCTTGTAGTAACATGAAAAAGTGGTGAAAACTCAAATTCCAATTTTCACTTTTTCATCAATTCAAGACTTGTCAAGGCTTCAAACATATTCACCAAGTATTGTTGAGTGATTCTACATCATTTTCTCAAAGAATTGGTGATCGAGTGAAGCTCCATAAGCCATTTTTCGGAGGTATAAAGAATTCGACATAACTCATTATTTAGGAGTCTTTCTTGTATTATTTTTATTGCATTCCATTGCCATAAAGGTCTACATGGATTCTAGTACAAAAAAGATGGGTTTTATGACAATTTTTGGTTCTTGAGTTTTTCTTGAGGTGCCACGTTTTGGGAGTTAGAGAGAGTTTCAAGAAAATCTAAGACCATATTTGGATTCCTTGATTTTTTTCCTTCAAGTTTGACCAAAATTTTGTGCGAAACGGATAATTATTGATGGAGTTATGGTGCTTCAAAGTAGCAAAAAACTCATGTTCATAGGGCTGCGGGTTACTATTCACAAAGTTGAAAAATTTGATTTGCAGAAGAAGGTGTTAACACCGTCGAATGCATTTCCAAGTCAAGGTTTCTTCCATTCATCCAACGCCTCTCACTGCGCCACGTAATCGGCCACATAAGCCTCATGCCACTTTTATTTATTCATGTTATTTTCTTTTATTTTCCTATTGCCATGTTTCTTTTAATTTTTCTGTTTTATATGCTGACTTCAAATAATCATAAAAAATAGGAAAATTAGTCTTTTTGATCCCCAGTTTTTTGTGCTGAATCTTTAAGATGTCTAGGATTTAATAAAACTGGAATTATAATTTTACCATTTTTTGACATTTTCTTTGGATTTTTTACATTTGGGTCGTCATAAAAAGGCCAATTCTGGTGCTATCATTTTGTTGAATTTCTTTGACCTATCAAAACACAATTTAAATGTCAATCCTTTTGCAGGGATCTCATACACACGTTGAGGTATTGTGATATATTTTTGTGGGAATTTTATTGTACCATTTTAATTGGTTTTGGATGCTTTCTTTAACATGCTCCACTTTAATCTTTCCTTTGGTATACATGAGATATCTTGCAATGTTTTCATCTTGTTTGACCATTTATCTTTGGATATTTTTGTGGTATCTCTCACCCCTGGTTTGTGGCTTGATGTAGGGCATTGGAGATTTTTATTTGAATTTTTTAGCACCTTTTTCTATTTTTCTTATGTTTTGTATTCGAACTTGTAATTTGGACTTCCGAACGGACTTTATTTTTGTTAAGGCTCCAACGGCCGCTTTGTGTTTGCGTGATGAACGCCGTGGCTTATATTTCTTATTGTAGATAGGTTAGAGGTATTGGAAGACCCTTAGGTGGCTGTTATTTGTATGTGTAGCTTGCCCGATTATCGACTTGTTTGCATGATAGCACGTTGCGATTCCAAATAGTGGATTACGCGTTTCATTCGGAGTTTTCACTCGATTCTTTGCATATGATCACTTGATATTTTCTTATTCCATCCATGAATGGGCTTGAGGTTGAGATGAACCTTCCTCCCTCCTTTGCATTGCATTTACCATTGCTATATTCATGTTCACTTGTATGCGGTTATTACTTGTATTTCCGTTTCTTCCTTTCGTTTCCTTTCCCGTAGGACTTCCATTCTTCCTTGTTCAAGGGAGGATGTGATAGACATTAGGAGTTAACCCATGCATGATAACATTAGGGTAGATTTTATTCCCTTTTAACCCTAGGATTTGTAGAGTGTCATCTCTTCTTCCTTCAAAACAACAGAAAAACATTAATAAAGGTTATAACAAAGATTAATTCATTTCTTCCGTCAAAAGATTTGAACAGACATCAACCTTTTTGCAATAAGAAAGCCCTTGTTTAAGGTGAGATTTTTCATAAAAGACACTTGAACAGCTTGTGTCGTGCGTAGCCCGAACTACGTTTGCTCTGATCTTCCATGCAGTATGGAAGTACGTAGGCATAGGATGCGGTATCCTAGCGAGCAACCTTCACCCACCTTTCCCCGTAGTTAGGCGAACTACGTTGACTCTGATTTCTCGTTCCAGACGGGAATACGTAGGCATAAAGTGCGATGCTTTGCCGAGTCACATTTTATTTTCTTTTCAGACCTCATCCTTTAGTTTAGATAGAAGTGTAATCCGTACATACCAAGCAAGCGTGGATCCCATCGAGTACGATGGACGTGAGGGGTGCCTAACACCTTCCCCTTGCGTAACCGACTCCCGAACCCAGGTTTTGGTTGCGATGACCATACCTTTCCCTTTTTCGCGAGGTTTACTTCGAGCGTTTCCTTTCCCTCCGTTGGGATAAATAACGCACGGTGGCGACTCTTCTGTATTGCCGGCGCCGATTTTCGCAGTAGCGACAGCTGGCGACTCTGTTGGGGACCCAACGTCCCCTGGCTGCTAAGGATTGCGATGGTCCTTATGCATTTGGGATCCAACGTCCCTTAAGAGAGTCAATCCTAGCGTTTGTTTGCCCGTCGAGGATTTTGTATGGATTTACATTTCTGTATTTACATTTCAGCATTTTATTATCATTATTATTGCTGTATTATGGGGTGTGACGGGTGTTCTTTGATTGAGTGAGAAGCCGGACCTGGGCTTGAGTGCACCTAGACTTAGAGTAGAGATTAGTGGGCGCGCACGTGCTTTGCATGTCCTAGTGTCCCGCGAAATCTACGCTCAGACGAGGTTCTTCTGGTTGGCCTCCTGTCCTGCCCTTTGGGTGGCTCGGGTTGCTGGTTAGTTGGATTGTCGACTCTGGGGACCGATCATTTGGAAGTTGGCTAAGTGAGGCCTCTTCAGGATGTGATGATGCCACTCCTTCTGGGAATCGTATCGTCACTCCTGAAAGTCTGTGACGCCGACGACCGCATAGGATGCCATACCTTTGTCAGTTACTAGGACATCCACCTGTGAGAGGGTTTGGGGTTATGCAGGTAACTAGACCTCCAGACACCGGTTATTTCTTGATCAGAGATCCTTGGTATTTATGGATAGTTGTGAGGTCTATCAGAGACCAGTCAGAGTTATGGTGTGAGGTCTGTCAGAGACCAGTCTGAGTTTTGATTTGAGGTCTATCAGAGACCAGTTGGAGTTACGTTATGAGGTCTGTCAGAGACTAGGTATGGGTTATATTATCGGGTCTATCCGAGACCAGGCTGAAGTTCTTTGTGAGGTCTGTCTGAGACCAGAGTTTGATGAGTATTTGAGGGTCTGTCTGAGACCTGTTCTTGGTGTGACTTGGGCTTCTTATTCAGGGCACTTGACCCCCTGTTGCAGCTGTTTGCATTGCATTGTTTGCATACCCATTTATCATTGCATTTTGCATACATACTCATATTTGCATTACAGGTTTGTGAGTCGTGTATCTTATCTCCCGCATCCGTTCCAGGTATTTTCAGGATTGAAGAAAGGCGGGTCCACCGTTACTCTACAAGAATCAACCAGAGGAAGATCATGGACGCCATGCAGCTTGGAATGCAAGAGATACGTGACAGGATGGACCTGTTCATGCAAACCATGGAGACTATCGCCAAAGGGCAGGAACAGTTGCAGAGTCTGGTACAGCCGTTGGTTGCTCGTGCTGAGATCAACGGCACCCCGCATGGTGAAAATGTGGCTAACTCTCCCAGGGTTGAAAATCATCAAAGTGCTGATCACATTCAAGTCGCTAGGCTGAACAAAGGTGAAGCTGGTCCTGCTGGTGGGAACGGAAACACTGGTAACACTAACGGAGATACTGCAGGAGTGTTCGTCGGGAACGTCAACCAGGGTTTCAATATGGGTGCGGAGAACGTCGGGCTGAATGGCGGCAATGGTAATTAGGGCTTTCAGGGTATGAATGTGGGATATGGCAATGTGGCTGGCGTCAAAACTGGATACGGAGACCGTGGTTATGGTAACGCAGGATATGGAATGGGTATGAACAACGGCCAGGATATGGGCAACCTGAGGGTAACCCCGGGTACTTCCAAGCAGGTCTGGGTCGTAACGCCGGACATGCTGCATATGAAGAGATACCTCGTTGGGAGGACCATCAGGAAGACGTTTTCTCCGGCCATAATGAAGGCTACGGGAGGCCTACAGGGGACAGCCTCCGCATGAGATTGTTGGAAGAAAAGGTAAATGGTCTGGCTAATCAGAACGCTGTGGGACTGGATATGTCTAACATGGGGTTGGTACCAGGGCTGAGGGTACCTCTGAAATTCAAGGCGCCATCTTTTGATAAGTATAGAGGCGACACGTGCCCGAGGGTGCATGTCCGTTCATTTTACAGAAGGATGTCCGCGTATTCGGACGACGAAAAGATGCTTATGCACTTTTTCCAAGACAGCTTATCAGGGCCGTCATTGGAGTGGTACATGAGCCTGGAGCCAACACAGATCAGAACTTGGAAGGAATTGGCGGAAGCTTTCGTGAAGCACTACCAATACAACAGCGATCTCGCTCCTAACAGAGTTCAGTTGCAAAGCATGTCCCAGAAGCCCAAGGAAAGCTTCAAAGAGTACGCCCAGAGATGGCGTGACCTGGCTGCGAGAGTACAACCACCTATGGTCGAGAGGGAAATGATGGACTTGTTCGTAGGGACATTCTCAGGGATGTACTATGACCGGCTGCTCAACTTCTCAATGAGTACCTTCTCCGAGCTGATCCTGATGGGGGAGCGTATAGAGAACGGGATAAAAAATTGGTAAGATTCAACCAGGAGAATCTGCTTCAGCTGGAAGCAACAGGAAAGCCTTCGGTGGTAAAAGGCAAGATGATGCTAATGCGGTGTATAACGTTCAGCGGAGAAATAGGAATCAGAATCGGCGTCCACAGCCTCAAGTTGCAAGTGTGACTATTCCGGGACCACCTCAGCAACAGAGACAACAACAGCAGCAGGCTCAACAGCAGCCTAATCAGAATCAACGGCGGTTTCAGGCTCCAAGGCCGAGGAGGGTATTTGAGGTACCGCCGATGTCTTACGCAGAGCTCCTTCAGACCCTATTCAAGTTACAGCTAGTTGAAAAGAGAACCTTAGCGCCGCCGACTGGCACGCCACCAGTAGGGTACGACATCAACGAGCATTGTGATTTTCACTCTGGTGCACCCGGGCACAACATCGAGAATTGTTTAGCTTTCAAGCACAAAGTGCAAGATTTGCTTGATAGCTCAGCCATCAATTTTGGGAAGGAAGGTCCCAACATTACGCAACAACCAATGCCAAACCATGAATAGGTTGGAATATGGTGGACAAAGAGGAGTTCTATAGTTCGAGTGGGCCGTTAAAAGCAGATCAGAACAGTGGCAGGCTGCCTCTAATAAATGAATGTGAAGATAGCTGGTTCAGCAGCAGGACAGATGTGAAAGCCCGGTTCTCGGAAGCTGGCGTTTTTCTTTGTTTTATCTTGTCATTTCTTTACGTTTGTAGTTTCTTTCATGATTGAATTGCGATCTTGTTCGTAAAACTTGTTGTTTTCATTTCGATTGATGATAATGAAATAAATATGCATGTTTTGATTAAATCCAGTCGTGTTTACTAATTGTTTTTACAAATGTCCAACACCTGGTTAAGAGGAATCTGGGGGGGATGACGAAAATGAATGACATGCAGCTTCTGATTGTATGCTTTTGAAATAAAACCTGTTGATGATGTACAGGCATTGTTTCAGATCCCTAAACACCGGAGTTATAAGGAAGATAATCCCTTATCAACCCCTTTGAGCCTAGTAGTAGGAGTTCTTTCTGCGAATGAAAAACCCTCAATCTTAACCCGGGGCAGGGTAGGTGTTAGCTAATTTGGCTGAGCGTTCAAGTTGCAAAAGGAGTGTCCATTCGAGGATCAGTCATACCTCTAGAGGTCGTGCCTAAAAAACCACAATGGTCAAATCAAGAGTGAGACAGTCACATCATTCTCCAATGAGTCAGGCAACCAGTGTCACACGACTTGTTCGAAGAAAAGGAAAAAGGAGAAAAGAATCAAAAGCCCGCTAAGTCAAGAAAAGAAAACAATTGACTTAGGCAAAAATGAGGGCATCCCGCTGGACTTAAAAAATCAAAAGAAACTCAAAAGGAGTCAGTCCAGGCAAAAGTTAGGGATAAGGAAAAAAGATGAAAGGAGGACAAAAAGAAAAATCCTCAAATCAAATGCGAGTCGTGTGACCCTAAGTGTCAAAGACGAAAAGTGAGTGGCTGTCACTCCAGAAGTTCATGGGTTCTCGAACTATCACTCCTATATTTCATCCTCTGAGAGGTGAGCGCTAAGGTCGAATTAGCTGAACGTAGGATCGGAGAACATCAAGGAGAATGGGTGGGTTAAAATAAACTTTGAGCCTTTATCCTTTCCTTCAAAACCGTGAACCTGACCACGTTATAACCTTCAAAAGTCCTAATTGAAGCAGGTTGTTTCGAAAGCATACTTCGGTAAAGGTCGCGTCGATTCTGACTCCTAAAAGGGTTCCTCTTACCGTGTTGGTACTGATGTTGATAAATGTTTTGTGCATTATATGCCATAAACTGTTTTTCCCTTTTCCCAGTGAACAGATTGGATGTCAAAACTATCATATGTGTTGCATTAATATGTCTTTTACGCAGAACAACTTGTTTTACTTGCGAGTAAGCGCTTGACAGCAGGAAAGTTTTCTGCAATGGAAAGTATGGTCAGGATAGAATACAGAGCGCCCGAATGTTCCGAGAGTAGGGGCAAGCTATTATCGTGATTCCCAGTCAGGTCAGCCATGAGAAGTCAGCTACTCTGGGGCAATCAGGTCGAGATTCAGTAAATCTCTCGTAGTTGGAGGTACTGTTCTGGACCAGCTAATCGGGGGCAAAGTCATGTGAATCAGGGGCATTGACTTCCAGTGAGTTCGGAATCGGTTAGTCTGAGGACAAGTCCTGAAGCTTCAGTTGATTAAGGGGCAGTATGCTTGAGAGGCAACTAATCGGAAGAGAGTCTTCTCGAGATCCCATCAGGCACTACAAGAAAAAAGGAGATTTACGACACTTGAGTTGCAACAGTTATCACAAAACGTCATTATTCTTGGATTGCGACGGTTTTCACGACAGTTAGGGTCAACTGTCGTAGATTTTTGGCGACAGTTATAAAAAAACCGTCCTTATTCCTGGACTACGACAGTTTTCACGACGGTTTGAGCCAACCGTCACAAATTATTTAGACATGTTGTATAAAATAATTCGACAATTACCAAAAAACCGCCCTCTTTTCGCAATCGCGACAGTTAAGGCGAACTGTCGCAATTACTTTAGTCAATCATAATCACTATTTTTTTTATTTCTTTAATTTTCCACTTTTTTTTTCATTTTTATTTTCTAACCTTTTCAATTTTATTAATTAATTTAATAAATAATTATTATAATTATTAGAATTTTCATGACAATGTAGTTTAATAGTAATAAATTAAATTTAAAATATATAAAAATTAAAATATTATATATACTTAAAATAAAAATTTAATTTTAAAAACAATTTTTATAGTAAAAATTAAATTCAAAATATTCTATTCAAAATTAAATTATTAAAATTAAATTATATATCAAAATTTTATAAACTCAAAATTTTAAAAACAATTTTTATAATTTTTATAGTAAAAATTAAACATAAAATTAGACTATATATACTCATAATAATATAAAATATCAAATAAACAATACATTTCAATCAATATTAAAGAAAAATATAAAAAATTAATTAAAATAAAACTGTACTATTTCTATCAAAATTCCGTCTTTTTCCGCTAAAATTGAAAACTGATTCACCTTTTCTCATTTTTTTCCAGAAATCCTTGGAATGGAGGTTGCCATTGAATAGAGTGGATCACCGGAACTTTGCGTGGTTTCCCTTTAAGTCCCAACGCCCGAAGTCTAAGCGGATCAGTCTGCGAATTGATCATGGATTCGATGTCAAATGAGTTAGCTTCCCGAAGCACAGCCGAGTCGTTCACTGCCAAAGGCGGGGAAAGCTAAGAGAGAAAGGCCGGTAGGAGAGCAAGCGGTGGTCCAAGGAAGGACACAAACTTTTTTCTCAGCCACTCACGCCGTCATTGCGAATCACCGTCAAAGCAATCACCATCAATTCGAATCTTAACATGTTTGTCTTCTCAAACCCTAAATTACTTTTCAAACCTTAAATCAGATCCTGGTTTGAAACCTTGTATATTGTTAATTCAATGGTTTTGTCCTGAGATCATATCAGACTCGATTTTGTTTCCGGTGATCGTGTCTGGCTGCGGCAGTTACTTTCTCTATTGTGCTTGTTGTTTGATTTGGAGTCTTTTGCTTGTTTAGGAGTTTAAACTTGTAGCTTGATTTTTTATACATTGTTTATAATTCAGAACATGCTTCATACTAGTAATTTAAATCGAAATATCGGGTTGTGTGATTTTAGACTAGATCTTCTATAGAATATTTTGAGAAAGACATAATTGTTCATAGTAGCCAAATTAGTGCAGAGATAGAAAAATGGTAGAGTGAGAATCATTGATTTCAACTACATCACAGTGCTGTAATTCACAAGCCAAAATAGTCTTTACAAATTCATACAACTTCCTTAATTCATTACATCATTTAATCTATGTTGCTCTTTGAGAATCATATGCGAGAGCAACCAATTTCTTCTGATTGCGACAAAAATGATATCTCAAGAAAAACCTCTCATAGTAGTAATAGAATCTTAATATCTTGAGAAAAAGAACCTCGATCGATCTATGAAACCTCTTTGGCGGAAGAAATGATGGCTTTCTTGGTTGATGTGAAGCCACTGCATACGGCGGTGTCCGGCGATTTGTCTGACTGGGAATTCGCCGATGAAGGTGATCTGTTCATAACCGGCGGAGAGCCCACGCCAAGAGTGGTGTTCGGCGATGTCCCTACCTTTAAGGAAGCTACCGCATAATTGAAGGAAGTTATTGATCAAATTTACCTTTCATCTGGTAATTCTCAATGTGAGGGTTCATCTCCTGGTAGTCAACTCTCTGTTGTGTCTCCTCCTGCTAAGGAAACAGGGACAAAGTCTTGTCTTGTTGAGGCTATTTCAAGTCCTTCAGTGCCTAAGCATGCCAGTCATGCTTTTCAATTGCTCAGCACAAGTCCTGAGGCCCAGACTGTGGTGCAATCTATTGCTTGTGACATAGCTCAAATTAGAAGCCTTAAACTGTTCTGCTGCCTGAGTTGGTAGCTGTGAACTCAAGTCCTCAATCTTAGCTTCACCAAAACTAATGTAGGTGTCGGAAACTCTTTTCAGGTACTCTTTTCAGGTATTCTCCGTCATGAGATTGTGGAACATGCAAGGGCCGGTGACACGCAAGCTTTTTCTAGCCACTTATTTGCTTGAAATGTTCAAATTTTACTGAAATTTTAACTTTTCTTACTTTATCAACTCAATAGTCCAACCATAAACTGTCTCCTCGCAGAGTGATTTTTACTGGCACTGTAATTGTCATACCGGATATATTGGCATTGACATCCCCTGGTCACTACAAGAAAAACGATTTGAAGGTATGTTTTCTTTTAGACTAAGCTATATTTGTTTAGGTAACGATTTGAACACAATTATCTTCATATTCATTTCTCTGTTGCTGGATTTTTTAGAGCTCATTCGTTTCCCCAAATTGAAATTCGAAACTAATTCTTATTTATCAGATTATTCAGCTGGGCAGTTTTTTGAGAATGCAAGGCAAGCGACAAGATCTATTCTTGACAAAGGTCGCATTCCGATAGTTGCTGGAGGCACTGGACTGTATTTAAGATGGTTTGTCTTTTTCAATTAACTGTTCTGAATTTTTATTCTAATTCTTTGAAATGCATTTTCTTAATTGTGGCATAGTTGTTGTATCATGTTTCTGTAAGGGAAAATGCTATATGGTACGACACGCAAACCAACAAATACATCTTATTGTTTGTTCTTTTTTTTACCATGCTTCCTGTTTTTTTCTGCCAGTACTTTGACTTTGTATTTACTGGCACTTTGATCGGTCCGTACAGGTTCATGTGCTTTCGGCGGAAGTTTTCTTTCCAAGTGTAATTGCTGATCTGTAACAGGTCAATAAGAGTGCATAAATCGTAAATGGAATCCACTTCTCTTATTCTGCAATCTACCGATGAAGTTATTCATTTCTTTATGAATTCCCAGAATATTTACATAGTTGCATGATTATACATTACTATATTATGAGTAAGTAGTAATGCAAACTTGGTTGTGAGTCTTGCATAACTTACGTTAACTATACATTAACTATACGTTAAGAAGCTAGAGGTTCGATTGGTTGGTCTTTTGTACAATATAAACTAACTTTTGTCAAAAACTACTGTGTTGACTGACACCCACCATATTAGTGAGTTATCACTATTTTATTACATATCATTATTGTGTTTCTTTTTTGTAAGTATTTATAAATCAGCTAATAGGGAATATATACCTATGATTTTTTTTTTCCGATCTTTAAAATACAAGGTTCATATATGGAAAGCCAGATGTGCCTAAACCCTCTACAGAGATAACATCTCAAGCATATATAGAGTTAGCTGAATTACGAAGAAATGACGACTGGGATGCTGCTGTGAAATTGGTGGTAAAAGCAGGTGATCCAAAGGTCCAACATTTAGCAGTGAATAATTGGTATAGATTACGGCGTAGTCTAGAAATTATTAAGGCAAGCTTGCTATTTTATAATGTTACACATAAGCACCTTTAAATTTTTGACTGGCTACTAACCTTTACCAAAAGATTGTATAAACCTCTCAATGTTGAAATTTTAATATCCTTTCTTGCCTGTCTTTCTCTCTTCCATTTGTAGCACATGTATGAAAATTATGCAAATATGATAACGAGCTCAATGAATCATATTGCCAGAAATTTTTTTACTTTCCTCAATATGGTGCTCTTATCTCTTTCTAATGTGCTTAATTGTAACTGACTGCTTACTTAGTGAATTATCTGTTTATACATGTATTTTTGTGTGGATGTATATGAGGAATATGGTTTCTTTGATCATGAAGTTAACTGAAATATATCATCAATTCACCATATATTTATTATCTTTTGAAATGTCAGTCTAGTGGATCACCTCCTTCTGCTTTTCGGGTACCATATGATTCTTTCAGGGAACAGGGTGATTCTAGAGTTGCTGATGGTTCTGATCCATCTGATACAAACACTAATTATGATGCAATGAAAGAAACTGATTCAGCAAAGTTAGACTACGATTTCATGTGTTTTTTCCTTTCAAGCAACAGACTTGACCTCTACAGCTCACTTGATTATTGGTGTGAAGAAATGTTATTAGGTATATCATGAACTGGAATCACACGTAATTTGCATATAAATATGAATCCGATACATGTTCATATCAAATTATGTTTACTGTTATAACAATAGATTCAATGTTATTTGTCTACATTATGTGAATATATAATTGCAATCAGTCTCACGGTTTTCTTTGATTGCAGGAGGGGATAGCATTTTGTCTGAGGCTCAATGGCTTCTTGATACCGGTCTTCGACCAAACTCCAAGTCTGCAACAAAAGCAATTGGTTACAGACAAGTATACTGTTATTCACTTTATGTTCTACATTTACATTTCACTATTACTATTTGCAATACTTAAATAAAGAAATAGATTTGTTGGAAATTTCTGCATATTGTGTACCATGTGCTTTACGAAATATCTTTGGTTGAACATTCTCTCATTTTAGGCACTGTTTATTTAAGGTTTTGTAAACTGTGATTTAAGATTGTGTAAAATAATGATTTATATTTCAATTAAAATAGTAGGTGTTGGAAATAGAAAAAATGCATTGTATGTTTTCCACTAAAATGAACATTTAAGTCTTAGGTTCTTGTATATTTAGATTCATGCATTTAGGAAGTTAGACTATTATTTATTTCTCCTTGTAAACATAATATGTAATTAATTATATAGTGTATATAAATATCATAGTTGCTGAGTGATTTATTCACTCAAGCACATTTAGAAAATTTCTTTTGCTGACATTTCTGCTTTAATTGTGTTGCAATAAGGCTCTTGCTGTTGTAGAAGCATTGGAAGGAAAGGTTAGCATTTTTATTTCTGAAACATTATGGTTAAGGCTTATTGTATAGGTTCACTCAATCATTTATCAATTCACAATTGCAGCTGGTTGGCTGGAAATATCTTGTTATAGTTTGAAACTTATATTTTCTGTTTGATTTTTGATGCTGCAACTAATATTTGAATATTCAATACAATAGAGGGTGGAAACATTCATGTCTTCATTCATAGCTGTGACAGAAGAGAGGTATTAACGTGTCTTTTTTGTTAGTTGTACTTATGGCATTGCTTTTACCAAAGCTTCTGTCTTGACGAGAAACCTTTTGTGATTAATTTTTCCAATGGGTTGCCTTTGAAAAAGCTTGACAAGAAACTAGAAAGAACACGTCTACATTCATATCGTAAGGTATGTCCTGAAACTGCAAGTTTGGTGAAAATTTAGAATGTTGCGTAGTTCTTGACCTGATTAGATATTATGTGTTGGATGTTTCTTTGTATACTTTGTGCAGTGTATTTTATAATCTTGAGCTTTACTTCTTTCCACCATCCTCCTCCCGGGTAAAAATAATTATTAATAATAATAATAGAAGTCAGAAAAAATTCATATGTATGTAGAAGTTGTAAAATGCATCTACTGGTAGGCTTATAATAACAATGTTTCTCATTTTAACTTTAGTAATTATGCTCATTTGTAACTGTATTTTTCTACCCTTCTTAAAGTCTTTTCACCTCTCACTTCCGGGTAAAACTAAATAGAACTCAGAGTAGTTATAAAATTCATCTAATCGTAGGCTTGTAATAACTATGCTCCTCATTACAATTTAGTTATTATACACTTGTTTGTTACTGTGTTTGACGTTTTTCCCTGATTTGGTTCTTTTGATAAAGAAAATGCATTTTCTGGACGAACTACCTATGTCCACTGCAAAGCTGGACGGGGTCGCAGCACAACTATTGTTATTTGTTATCTGGTTAGTTCCCAATCATAGAAGAGTAGAAAAATCAAAGTATGACAGGTTGGTGTTGTTATTTTCTTACATTGTGATCTTTTTGGTGTAGGTGCACCACAAATTGATGTCACCTGATGCTGCATATGAATATGTAAAGTCAATTTGGTCGAGAGTGCTTTTAGCTTCCTCTCAGTGGCAAGTAAGTCTGTAGCTTGTATTTCTTTTTATCACTAGTACTATTGAAGTTTTGTAGATTTTGCAGCTCTAATTTACATATCATGGTTTTGGGTAAGTTTGTTGCTGAAAATGAACAAAATTTATATTTACTATGAATGAGAATACTCTTTTTCTGAACGGGATCCCCAATTTTAATAACCCATCAATATTATTATTTTTTAATCCATTTTTTATTTCGATAATTTTTTTTGTGTTGGCAAAACAATAAGGAGTTGTGATGGTTAATCTTCATTCATTTAATTTTTGAAATTTCAGGTTGTCCAGGACTACTATCGCCACCTTATTGTGAGCCACCTTATTGTGAGAAGGGTTGTCAGATTTTCGCCTGCAGCTGATCTATTAGTAAAGGCTTCTGAGGTCGCAGCAGCTTCACAAGATCTTGTAAAATTTGATGACAATTCTGTATTCATTTTTGGCACAATGATACTTATTCATTTTTGGCACAATGATACTTATTTTTGGCACAATGATACTTATTTTATAAGATTATGATTTGATATGTTTTCGGATTTTTGTATTACATGACATGATTATGGAACTTTCATTTTACATTATTATGAAACTCACGTTTTTTCGATATTATAATGTTTAT
The DNA here is from genome assembly GCA_963859935.3 of Lathyrus sativus. Classification (NCBI taxonomy): domain Eukaryota; kingdom Viridiplantae; phylum Streptophyta; class Magnoliopsida; order Fabales; family Fabaceae; genus Lathyrus; species Lathyrus sativus. The sequence continues at coordinate 467,155,489 of OZ012737.1, forward strand.
TTGATATTAAGTTTTGGAATTAATTTTACTATGCTAAAAAGCGATAGAAAAAAATTTTAAAAAAACTATAAATAAAAATATTATTGTATAAATAATTTAAAGAAAAAATAATATAACTATTTTGGTAGATAATAATTTAAATAAAAGAATATATTATAAAACAATATAATACAATATATAAAAATTAATAATGAACCGTCAAGATATCACATTCACGACAGTTTTAAACCGTCACAATCAACAATGGTAACAAAAATCAAAAGGATATTCACGACAGTATTTAACTGTTGTCATTTCCAATTTATGTCAGTTCCAACCAGTCGTGAAATAGAGTTCACGACAGTTTTAAACCGTCACAATCAACAATGAAAATAAAAATCAAAAGGCTAGTAACGACGGTCTTTAACCGTCGCTATCTCCAGTTTAGGTCAGTTCAAGCCCGTCGTGAAATATAACGACGGTTGTGTGTGACGGTTTTTTCAACCGTCGCTAAACAGCCTGGGGACACACGTTTCTGCGACGGTACTACAACCGTCGTAGAATGTAATTGGTGGTGGTTTTAACCGTCGTAACCTACCAAAATAACCGTCGCAATCCATTGTTTTTCTTGTAGTGAGGGGCAGTCATGCAGAACGTGGGGATTTGAAAGCAGATACTTCAGGTGGAAAATCAGATCAGGATAGGTCGCTAGAACGCTCATTCAGGGGCGAGTCGCCGCAGAGAGCATTGAAACCGACTGGGTTGATCGGATCTAATGGAGATTGAATCTTTTTGCCGTATAGTTACCGGGGCAAGAAATCTCGAGGTCGTCTCATAGTAAGCGGTTCAACGCAAGTATTCCCAGGAGGTAGATAGGGGCAAGTGGAGTGCACTGGGGCAAGCTATTCAAAAGCTCGCAAAGTTCCTCGCCAGAATCCATGGCAGGCTGGTACCCTCTCTAGAGGATGAGTGTTGTGTCTTCCCCAGTAAAGTTGCCCCGGGCAAAACTGAATGTTAATTCCCCAGGAGAGTTAAGATTAATGTATCTTCAGTTCAGCATTAGCTTATCAAGCAGAGTAGAGTCCTCCCTAGTGAAGGTCGAGATGGATACGATTAACTCCCAGAGGGTTCTCGTGCAGTGCAAATCAGAATGTGTGGTTCAGTCCCCAGCTCAGTGATGGCGGGATGATTTCCCCAGCTCAGTGATGGCGGGATGATTTCCCCAGCTGCAGTGATGGCGGGATGATTTCCCCAGCTCAGTGATAGCAGGAGAGGTTCACCACAGAGTGTGATCAGGTGGTTGGAGCAGCTTAAAGGAGTTTTCCCGAGCGGGATTGTCCTTTCTTTCCCCAGCAAGTCGCTCTTTCTCGTCAGGAGGACCGTCATCAGCAGATTTTGGAGTTCTGAGTTCGTGAGCTATTTTCCCAGCAGGGTGGTCATCCCCAGCAGAGTTAGTTCATCTCTCCAACATTTATTTTGTTGGAAGCGTATCGGCGGTATTCCGATCATCCCCAGCGGATCCAGTGTGTCTTCAGCATTTATTCTGCTGAAGTAACTCTTTGCATAAGCATGCATCATGAGCATTTGCATTCTACCCAAGTATGTAGCATTTCCATGCAGTATGGAAGCATTTCGTCATTATCAAACATGCATATTTGAAACATAAGCCAGGTGGTTACCTCTCCAGTTTCAGATATGTTATTCCTTGCCGATAAGAGAAATCGTGATTCAGGAAGATGTGAGTTTTGTGGTCAAAGTACGCAGTGATCGTATTTGTACCCTCTATGGGGTTCATATTGTAAGGCACGCAGTGATCGTGTTAATTTTGAGATGTTGATTTGTTGCCCAAGTATGCAGTGATCGTATTTGTGCCAGTATGGGGTTCATGTCGTAGGACACGCAGTGATCGTGTTGATCTTGGAATGTGTATCTGTGGTCGAATGGCGCAGTGATCGTATTCGTCCCGATCTAAGAGGATTGTTTTGTAAGGCACGCAGTGATCGTGTTGATGTTGAGATGTTAACTTGTGGTCAAAGTACGCAGTGATCGTATTTGCATCATCTACGGGGTTCATATTGTGAGACACGCAGTGATCGTGTTGGTTTTGAGATATTGATTGGCGGCCCAAGTATGCAGTGATCGTATTTGTGCCAGATATGGGGTTCATGTTGTGGGACACGCAGTGATCGTGTTGATATTGGTATGTGTATCTATGGTCTAATGGCGCAGTGATCGTATTCGTCCCGATCTAAGCAGATTGTTTTGTAAGGCACGCAGTGATCGTGTTGGTATCATCCAGGGGTTTCATCGAGCAGGACGCGCAGTGATCGTGTTCACTTTATTATTGGGCAAGACACGCAGTGATCGTGTTTGCCATGTCATGTGATGGTTGTTGGTCAGTACGCAGTGATCGTATTCGTCCGTTATACAGTGGTTATGGATTGACGCGCAGTGGTCGTGTTCATCCAGATTTGTTGGTCCGTGTACGCAGTGATCGTATTCGTCCGTTATACAATTTGGTTATGGGGTGAGGCACGCAGTGATCGTGTTTCGTCTGGTTGGTTGTGGCCGAAGTACGCCGGGATCGTATTCGTCCCATGTTTGAAGTGGTGTCACAAAGCGCGCAGTGATCGTGTTTTTTCCTCCAGTCAAGAGGGTCGTGACATGAAGCGCGCAGTGATCGCGTTCACCCTAGGTATGATTGGAATATGCAGTGATCGTATTCGTCCAGTTATGTGGGTTAGTTGAGGCACGCAACACGCAGGGATCGTGTTTTTCTCCAATCAAGAGGATCGTGGCTCAGAACACGCAGTGATCGTGTTCAAACACGCAGTGATCGTGTTCCAGATACGCAGTGACCGTATTCACGCAACACGCAGGGATCGTGTTTTTTCTCCAGTCAAGAGGATCGTGGCTCAGAACGCGCAATGATCGTGTTCAAACGCGCAGGGATCGTGTTCAAGATACGCAGTGATCGTATTCGTACAACATGCAGTGATCGTGTTGTTAGTACCATGAGAACTTATGATGCGGAGCGCGCAGTGATCGTGGCTATTGTATCAGTTGGTCGTTGATCAAGATACGCAGTGATCGTATTCGTACAGCATGCAGTGATCGTGTTGTTAGTACCATGAGAACTTATGATGCGGAGCGCGCAGTGATCGTGGCTATTGTATCAGTTGGTCGTTGGTCGGCATACGTAGTAATCGTATTCGTCCTGTTACATGGGTTGGTTTTGTGACACACGCAGTGATCGTGTTGACATAATTCCGGGGTTTGTTGGTCGAGATGCGCAATGATCGTATTCGTCCTATTACAGCACACGCAGTGATCGTGTTTATCATATTGGTGGTTGAAGTACGCAGTGAACGTGTTCGCCTCTTCTATGTGGATTTATTTCGTCTGGCACGCAATGATCGCGTTTGTCTCATCCGGTTGGATTTATGGTCGATGTGATTGTAACGCGGCATGCAGTGATCGTGTCCGTCGTGTTTGTCCCGTTAAATGGTTTTTGTTTGTAAGACACGCAGTGACCGTGTTCGTCGCAATTTTGTGGATTTGTTGTGCCAGACACGCAGTGATCGTGTTCGCCATGGCACATTCTCATAGCAGAGTTGCTTGGTCAAGCATTTCTCTTTCTCCCCAGACGAGTTCTTTCTCAAAGTGCTGTAGAAATGACAGGGTGCAGGTTTTGGGTGGTTACCCACAGTTTCCCCAGTAGAGACGTAATCCCCAGCGGGTTGTTCTTCAACGAGATACTTGGTTAAGTTCCTCGTAGTCCCTGGCAGGGTATCCTTTGACAAGTCGCTTGGTTAAGTCACTTGTATTTCCCCAGCTGAGTCTTTCTCAAGATGATGTGGTATCAGTATTAGAAGGTGGTAATACAGATTTTCGGGTGGTTACTCGCAAGTCCCCAACAGAGTTATGTCCTCCGGCAGGGTGTTACTTTAATGGGTTGCTTGGTTAAGACCCTCATAGTCTCCAGCAGGGAGCTCGCTACAGGAGTTGTTTGGTTAAATTACTCGTAGTTTTCAACAAGGGTGCTTGGTTAAGTTCCCATTTTCCCCAGCAGGTGTTTAACGGCAGTCGTCAGAATTTGTCCCCTCAGAGTTGCTTGGTTAAGTTTCTCATTTCCCCGCAGAGTCGGTTGTTCATGTCTTCGGACCTTGTCTCGTTTGGTTAAGCGTTCTCTCGTTTCTTCAGGATACGAAAAGTTGATCAGTGAAGTCAACATGACAAGTGAAGTCAATATTCTCCCGCTGGTTAGCGTGTGCTCAGTTGATAAGTGAGATCAACAGAGGTTGATAAGTGAGATCAACAAAGGTTGATAAGTGATATCAACAATTTCTCGTTACATGGTGTATGCTCATTTCTTCGGAACGGAGTGGTCTGCGGACAACATCAATTTATTTGACAGATGGATGGCTAGTTGTTGCCGTGACAACAGAAGCCAGTTCCCAGGGTTTTCTCAAGCAGTAGTCGTTTTCGCAATTTATTTTTGCGGTTGGCAAATTTCCGGGTTCTTTCGTATTCAACCGTCTCGTACCTCGATTGTCTGAAGGCTGCACGCTCTTCATCCAGTCGGGTCCAAGTCGCTTGAATAGGGGCAGCTGTTGCACCCCAAAATTTGCCCAACCTTTTCTAACCTAGGTTTATGTTTCAATTGCATAGTCATTTGCATTGTCATCATGTACATAGTGTATTCATCTGCATAGGCAAGCTATCTTAATCAGGGGATCAAGTGCTGTTATTATTTCAAGAGGTATATCCAAGGGTTTCATTCATATTCAAGACTACTCAGGTCATTAGGGAAGAATTTGAGCTTTGAAGAGCTGCTAGGTTGATCAGTGAATTCTCTCCTATCGTGAGGCTAGTGGGGGATCATCAGAGGAAATGTGAGCTATGAGCCAAGAGCATGAGGTGTGTATGGATGTTATGAAGAGTCTAGAGAATCATTTATGAGGAGAACCAAGTCATTTGAATGATTGCAAGGACCTCAGTTGAAGTCAGTCAACTAGGGTCAACACTGGGTCAATTCTAGGTCAAGGAAGTGTTTTGAAGGGTATCAAGGATCATTTGAAGAATGTGGGATTCATTATTTGCTATATGGATATGGATATGATGTTGTGATAAAGAAAACTCAAAAGGAGTCAAGGAGAACTGGAGTTACTAAATTAGGGTTTCAGTGTAAAATCCCCTGATTTAGGTCAAACTTCAAGGAAGTGTAGCTCATGATGCAAGATTCATATGAATTCTTGGTCCACATGAAACTTGTAGAGTATCTTCATAGCTTTAATTTGAGGGGTGGAAGTCATCAAGATGATTTATAGAACTCAAGTTATGGCTCTTGCAAGTTACAAGTCATCTGAGGGCACTGAAATTTGTCTGTGAAAATTGTCTGTATTCCAAGCAACTTCTGACTTTCAAGGGTACTTCAAATGGATTTCTGGCCAACATGATAATTGTTCCTTATTGTCTTAGCTTTCTAGAATGGTATGGTATGCCTTAATATGATTTATGGAACTCTACTTATGGTCTTGGCAAGCAAAGGGTATTTTGGTCCTTTGAGGATTACAGGTCATTCTTGGTATATGCCTAAAACTCATACAAGGAAGCTTCAAATGAAAAACTTCACAACATCAAAGTTGTTCAAAATGGGATTTTCAGGCTAGAAAAGAATGTGTGAAAGTTTGGAAAAGCTTAGAGCATGGAATTTTAAAATTGGTGCAAATGACTTGAAAATGACTTATAAGTTGAAAAAGTTGAAATGAAAAATTGGTTTGGGAGATCTACAAATCCAATATGGGTCATCCAATATACCAAATTGATTCCAAACATCATTTTAAAGACATTGGTTCAGCCACTTTTTTGAGTTAGGGTTTAAAAATTGGACTTGCTTTGTATTTTTGTTACTTGCATAATAAGGCAAGTATAGAAAACTTGGCACAAGATGAATTTTCAAGGCAAGGAGCTTACATACACTTCCCATATCTCATGTAAGGAGATTTTGACATAAGTTTGGAAAGGTGCAAGCATGAGATAAGAGATATTCAAAGTATCATGGCATGAGAAGTTCATGAAATTTCCACAACTTTCTAGAATCCTCCAAGATTATTCTAGAAACCTCTAAGTTTGTTAATCATCATCTATATATTGGATTGAGATCATTAAGAGTAAAGGTTGGTGATAGTTGATGTTGAATCCATTTTTCTCCATTTGCAAATCATATTGAATTTTTTTCTCTTCACCATTTTTTCCATTTTTCCCACACTTTCACATTTTGGAATTTCCATTTTTTTCAATCTTTTTTTTCTCTCACTTTCCATACTTTTTCTCTTCACCAATCAATTACACAACAATTATAGAGATGGTTCATCATTTTTTTTGAGAGAATTGGAGCAAGAGGAACCTTGTAGTAACATGAAAAAGTGGTGAAAACTCAAATTCCAATTTTCACTTTTTCATCAATTCAAGACTTGTCAAGGCTTCAAACATATTCACCAAGTATTGTTGAGTGATTCTACATCATTTTCTCAAAGAATTGGTGATCGAGTGAAGCTCCATAAGCCATTTTTCGGAGGTATAAAGAATTCGACATAACTCATTATTTAGGAGTCTTTCTTGCATTATTTTTATTGCATTCCATTGCCATAAAGGTCTACATGGATTCTAGTACAAAAAAGATGGGTTTTATGACAATTTTTGGTTCTTGAGTTTTTCTTGAGGTGCCACGTTTTGGGAGTTAGAGAGAGTTTCAAGAAAATCTAAGACCATATTTGGATTTCTTGATTTTTTTCCTTCAAGTTTGACCAAAATTTTGTGCGAAACGGATAATTATTGATGAAGTTATGGTGCTTCAAAGTAGCAAAAAACTCATGTTCATGGGGCTGCGGGTTACTATTCACAAAGTTGAAAATTTTGATTTGGAGAAGAAGGTGTTAACACCGTCGGATGCATTTCCAAGTCAAGGTTTCTTACATTCATCCAACGCCTCTCACTGCGCCACGTAATCGGCCACATAAGCCTCATGCCACTTTTATTTATTCATGTTATTTTCTTTTATTTTCCTATTGCCATGTTTCTTTTAATTTTTCTGTTTTATATGCTGACTTCAAATAATCATAAAAAATAGGAAAATTAGTCTTTTTGATCCCCAGTTTTTTGTGCTGAATCTTTAAGATGTCTAGGATTTAATAAAACTGGAATTATAATTTTACCATTTTTTGACATTTTCTTTGGAGTTTTTACATTTGGGTCGTCATAAAAAGGCCAATGCTGGTGCTATCATTTTGTTGAATTTCTTTGACCTATCAAAACACAATTTAAATGTCAATCCTTTTGCAGGGATCTCATACACACGTTGAGATATTGTGATATATTTTTGTGGGAATTTTATTGTACCATTTTAATTGGTTTTGGATGCTTTCTTTAACATGTTCCACTTTAATCTTTCCTTTGGTATACATGAGATATCTTGCAATGTTTTCATCTTGTTTGACCATTTATCTTTGGATATTTTTGTGGTATCTCTCACCCCTGGTTTGTGGCTTGATGTAGGGCATTGGAGATTTTTATTTGAATTTTTTAGCACCTTTTGCTATTTTTCTTATGTTTTGTATTCGAACTTGTAATTTGGACTTCCGAACGGACTTTATTTTTGTTAAGGCTCCAACGGCCGCTTTGTGTTTGCGTGATGAACGCCGTGGCTTATATTTCTTATTGTAGATAGGTTAGAGGTATTGGAAGACCCTTAGGTGGCTGTTATTTGTATGTGTAGCTTGCCCGATTATCGACTTGTTTGCATGATAGCACGTTGCGATTCCAAATAGTGGATTACGCGTTTCATTCGGAGTTTTCACTCGATTCTTTGCATATGATCACTTGATATTTTCTTATTCCATCCATGAATGGGCTTGAGGTTGAGATGAACCTTCCTCCCTCCTTTGCATTGCATTTACCATTGCTATATTCATGTTCACTTGTATGCGGTTATTACTTGTATTTCCGTTTCTTCCTTTCGTTTCCTTTCCCGTAGGACTTCCATTCTTCCTTGTTCAAGGGAGGATGTGATAGACATTAGGAGTTAACCCATGCATGATAACATTAGGGTAGATTTTATTCCCTTTTAACCCTAGGATTTGTAGAGTGTCATCTCTTCTTCCTTCAAAACAACAGAAAAACATTAATAAAGGTTATAACAGAGATTAATTCATTTCTTCCGTCAAAAGATTTGAACAAACATCAACCTTTTTGCAATAAGAAAGCCCTTGTTTAAGGTGAGATTTTTCATAAAAGACACTTGAACAGCTTGTGTCGTGCGTAGCCCGAACTACGTTTGCTCTGATCTTCCATGCAGTATGGAAGTACGTAGGCATAGGATGCGATATCCTAGCGAGCAACCTTCACCCACCTTTCCCCGTAGTTAGGCGAACTACGTTGACTCTGATTTCTCGTTCCAGACGGGAATACGTAGGCATAAAGTGCGATGCTTTGCCGAGTCACATTTTATTTTCTTTTCAGACCTCATCCTTTAGTTTAGATAGAAGTGTAATCCGTACAAACCAAGCAAGCGTGGATCCCATCGAGTACGATGGACGTGAGGGGTGCCTAACACCTTCCCCTTGCGTAACCGACTCCCGAACCCAGGTTTTGGTTGCGATGACCATACCTTTCCCTTTTTCGCGAGGTTTACTTCGAGCGTTTCCTTTCCCTCCGTTGGGATAAATAACGCACGGTGGCGACTCTTTTGTATTGCCGGCGCCGATTTTCGCAGTAGCGACAATCATCCCTTGAAGCGGCCTCACTTAGTTGAATCCCAATTGATAGGTTCCCAGAGTCGACAATCCTCGGGTCAGACAACTTGTCGAGCCCTAAGGGCCAGGCAAGAAGCATCAAAGAGAATCTCGTCCGAGCGTAAATTTTGTGGCTAGCTGGTGCGAGCTAAGCAAGCAGGCTAACCACTACTCTCTACTTCTAAGTCTATGTGTAACCTCAAGCCCAGGTCCGGCTTATCTCTCAACAGATTACCCCCTTCCCACAGCAGTAATAACAGTATAAAGCTGATAATAAAAGGCGGAAAGTAAAGGCAGAAAAGTAAATCTATACAACACCCCGACGGGAAAACAAGCGCTAGGATTGACTCGCATAGGGGATATTCCTGTCCCCAGTAGAGTCGCCAGCTGTCGCTACTGTGAAAATCGGCGCCGGCTCCCCAGCAGAGTCGCTAGGTGTCGCTACTGCGAAAATCGGCGCTGGCTGAACAGAAGAGTTGCCACCATGCGTTATTTATCCCAACAGAGGGAAAGGAAACGCTCGAAGTAAACCTACCGCAAAGACGGGAAGGGAATGGTCATCGCAACCAAATCATGGATTCGGGAGTCGGTTACGCAAGGGGAAGGTATTAGCACCCCTCACGTCCGTCGTACTCCACGGGATCCACGCTTGTTTTCTAGTGAAAGGTGTGTTATTCTATCTACTCTATAGGTATTGGTTGAAAAGAAAAGAAAATGACTCGGCAAAGCATCGCACTTTATGCCTACGTATTCGCGTCTGGAACGGGAAATCAGAGTCAACGTAGTTTGCCTACCTACGGGAAAGGAGGGGAAGGTTGCTCGCTAGGATATCGCATCCTATGCCTACGTACTTTCATCCAGCATGAAAGATCAGAGCAAACGTAGTTCGGGTTACGAAAGACACAAGCTTGTCTGAATGTTTTTTATCTCCTTATGAAAGGGTTTTTCCTGATTAAGAGTCCAAGCGGACAAAAATGACACTTTTGATGTTTGTTATCAGTCTTTTACGCAAGAACTGTCTTTTATGATGTTTGCAATCTCTGACGTACTAGAGACTATGATTTGAGGGTGACTACGTCGTATATCACCCTAAGGGTAACACACCAAGCAGTCAGATTGCTGAAGAGTGACCCTCCAGCAACCTTTCTCAAATAGCTTAAGGCTCGTAACGTACGACATCGATTATCCGTATTACTGTGTTTTGAATTATTCTGAGGTAGAAGAGAAGTCTAAAAACCTAGGGTTTGAAAGAGGAATCAAAACTACCCTAATGTTGTCATGCATGGATTAACACCTAATGTTTGTTATAATTCCCTCCTGCGCAGAGGAAATCAGAGATCATAGGGGATAAACGGAAAAGAAACAGCAGATATACAGTAAACAGTAAAATGCATGAGATGCAGCAAAACAAGCGAGGCAAAGGAATCACTCAACCTCGAACCTAAGAAATCAACAGGCAAAGTGAATCAACTTCACTTCAAGCCTAAAGGGCAAGTAGCACAAGCCAACAGACAATACAGAGAAAAATAAAAGATACAGAGGAGGCAGCCCAAGCAGCAGCAACAAACTCCTACAACAAACAGCAACAACACACTCTGAACAACAAAGTTGAAATGACAGCAAAAGTCTTATCTTTGAGCTAGATTCCATCTTCAAGCTTCTTCAATCTTCATCTCCAAGCTTTAGCAAGCACACTCCAAGAAGGGATTTGTCATCAAGATCAAGTTGCAATGTTGGCATACTTGCTGAAAACCAAAGGAATTCAACAAGAACCAACATCGAAGTGGAAGTGTATCCTCAAAAGTTCTACTCTCTAGGATATGCCCCACTTCCCTCCAAAGGAGAGATGGAACTTCCCTAAGAGGACTTTGCATCATAGGATAGAATAGAAGCAAACAATGCATTCTATGCTTGATGGAAGAAATGAACTAATTCTACAAAAGCTCTCCCTAAAAGCCTAATTCTACCAACTCCTAAAACAAACTTAAAATAGAAAGAAAGCTCCACTCCAAGCCCCACTCTTCAAGCCAAAGCATCTTCATCATGTCCAGAAGCTCCTCTAAAAAGGAATCCAAAGTCTTCAAGCTCCAAGTCCACCAAACGCTCCAAACAAGGCAAAGCACTCAAGAGAGAACACCGAAAGCAACAATAATTTGCAAAACCCAAAAAAAATAGCAAAATAAATTGTAAAATTCTAATAAAATTCCTATGTGAACATGCATGTTTGAACATTCTGAAATTCTAGAATCAGAACCTAAATCAATTTCTAAGTCATCCAAACAATTACTAAATGAAGTTTGGTCATGGAAAACCATTATTTGGGAAGGCTCTAAACTACACGCCTAAAACAGAATCTAATCAACTTTACAAATTCTAAGAAAATTCCATGGGAAACCTATGGATGTCCTCTAAATCATATCGAAAGAATCAGCTCAAAAGCATAACGCATCAAAGAGAACTAAATTAAACAAACAGAAATATCAATTATGCATAACAATGGATATTAGCACAAAAGAAAATTCGTAACTAATTGAAATAAATTCCTAAAAATGCAAACTTAACTCCTACAGTTTCTTAAGACAATCAGGATCTACAGAAAAAAATATCATAAATTTTCGATCATTTTTACTATTTTTAACGCAATTAATCCAAACAGCTATTAAAACAGAAAAAAAAAAAGAACGAAAATGAATTAAACTAAGTTAATGTGCATTGGGCCAGGGGTGCGAACAACAGAATTCCAAAGCAATGTCCGTGTGGGCCTCGCGAGTGGGGGTGGGAACAGTACTCGCGCGGTACTGTAGCTGTTCCGGCGGTGACATTTTTTCGGTAACTTCCGAGCAACATAACTCCATCGATTCTTAACCGTTTCGCACGAAATTTTAGTCAAACTTGAAGGAAAAAAATCAAGGATTCCAAATATGCTCTTGGATTCCATCAAAACTCCATGATAAAAGAGATATATTATCATCAAGAAAACATACTCATCCAAAAAAGTCTCTAATCCTTAATTTCTTGATCCTAATTTCATCTATTCATTTTCCAGATCCTAACCACATGAATAATCTAATCTAATTCGTCCTAAAATCATAGAAAAAATGAATTTCACATACCGGCTTCAGAGCGTCGAAACGGAGTAGTTGGAGCTCATTTTTTCTTGCCAAAAAGTGTGGAAAACCTTTGTTGAAGTTTGTTGGAGAAGATTAAATTCTTGATAACTCTTGAAAATGCCTTGAATCCAACTTTGATCTCTCACTTTTTCTCTTCCAAACTCCTATGTCAATCTATGGTTTTTGCACAAATGAATCACCACCCCTTGCTTTAAAACCTCTTCACAAGTATATATAGAATGTATTTGAAGACCCTAGAAAGTTCTAGATTGATCCAATGAGAAAATCAACTTCTCATGTCATGAAAATCTCTTCTTATGCTATGCACATACCATCTCATGTTTTGGCTTGCAATTCACTTGGTTATGAGTTTAAATTCTCTCCAAATGAGATATTGGAGGTGTATGGATGGAAAGGAGCCTTGCATTTGCTTGGAAGTGTGGTTTTGCATATGTGCCTTATGATGCAAGTAGCCCATTTACAATGCCAGTCCTTGAAATAACCCTCAATTCAAAATTGTGGCAATGCCATTGTCTTTAAAATGCATTTTACAATCAAATTGGTATGTCATATGGCTTGTTTGTGACCTCTAACCCAAAATTTGATTTTTTTCCACCAAACTTTATTTGACTTATTCCCTTTTTTTTAGGCCATTTCAAGTGACTTTTTGAAATAAACCGATCAATCCACCAAGATGACTTATTTGACCTAAAAACATCATTTTAAGCACATTCCATGTTGAACAATTTTTCATTTGAGAAGTGGAACATGGAGATTTTGACCTATGCTAAAAAATGACCTGTAATTCAACTTTCCCAAAATACCCCTGGATTGCCAAGACCATAACTTGAATTCTACAAATCCTCTTGAGGACTTCTAGTGCTAAAATTAAATCTAAATCAATATCTACAACTCTTATGTTGGCCAAGAATCCATTTGAAAACTCCTTGATGGGCAAAAGTTGCTTGGAAGTCAAGTGACTTTCACAGATAAATTTCAGTATCCTCTGGGGATCCATAACTTGCAAGAACCATAACTTGAGTTCTATAAATCTCCTTGAAGACTTCTAGTACTAAAATTAAAGCTATTGAGATGTTATACAAGTTTCATGTTGACCAAGACTTCATTTGAAACTTGCATTTTGACTTATCTGGCTTGGAAGTTAGGCCTAAATTAGGGTTTTTTACACTGAAACCCTAATTTAGTAACTCCTCCTCTTCTTGATTCCTTTTGATTTCTCCTTGGCACAACACCACACATGCATCCACATACCAATTCATGAATTCCACATACTCCAAGTAGGCCTTGATGCTCTTCAATCACTCAGTTGACCTAGGGTTGACCTAGGGTTGACCCAGATGAAACCCTAGTTGATTGTACTTCAACTCTGGCTCTTGTACTTGTATCAATGACTTGTCTCATCTTAAAAATGACCCTATAGGTCTTACATTATCTTTGTACACCTTCCATGGCTCACACACTCATTGATGATCTTCAACATATCCCCCAGATTGGGAGAGAAATCCACTGGTTGACCTTCAAACTTCTCAAAGCTTCAACTCATTTCTTAATTACTTGGATGGTCTTGATCTTGAATAAAACCCCATGATGGGCCTCTTTCTGATAAGAAAGGCACTTGATCCCCTGTTAGATGACTTGTTATGCTATGCTATGCAAATGATTAGACTATGTACATGACTTATTATGCAAATGCCAATGCAATTGAAACATAACCCAGGTGAAATAGGTTGAGCAAATTTTTAGGGTGCAACACCATGAATATGCTTTATCTTGATTTTTATCTTGTTTAGCATTTATTTTCTTTTCTCCCCAAATGATAAAGCTCGTTAGCTTTCACCTAATTATTTCCCCAGTCTCCCCCTAAAGGAAGGTATGTCCATTTGACCCTCGATGTCATGGATAACTTATTAAAATCACACCCTTGACTTTGTTAAGTCATTTTCAACCTTAGATTAGAAGCCCTAGACTTTTCTTAAGTCTAAAAGACCCACCCGTACTAGGAGCGTTCTTCAACTAGAACCCTAGGAAAGAGTTCGTCAACTCTGCGTGAGAATCATCGTCATGATCTCTTACTTTCCCCTTCTACAATTTAGAATAAGGAGTTTTGTCAAACTCCACACAAACATTGTCATGTTTGTTCCCCCCTTTGAATCTTGATCGTCATCAAGTGTTCTTTTCCCTCGTGAGGTGAACTACGATTGCTCTGATTCTATCCTAGTCAGGATACGTAGGCAGAAGTCGCGACGTCTTTGCGAGCAAACTTAGGAAACCACATAGGACTTTATTTATTTTTATCTTATCCCTTAACCATAGCACAATTCACAAACTTAGCAATCAATCAAACAAAAGGTTCCTGTAGAGTACTACAGATATTTAGGGTGCTAATACCTTCCCTAGATATAACTAACCCCCGATCCCTGAATCTCTTAGCGTTGTTTACATCGCGAAAAAGGTTTTTCTTTCTTGAGACCTTTCATTTGGATAAATTAAAGATCGGTTGTAAAAGAAATAAGATTCAAGTTAATTAATAGCTTGTTATCCAATTTTCACCGCAACAGAAATGGCGACTTCACTGGGGACACTTGCCTTTTGTTTTGAGGGTTTAGCCTATCTTGTTTGAATACTTGCTTATTTGTGAATACTTGTAAATATGTGCATATGTGCTCTATTGGTTCTTGGGGACTTTGAATGGTGAGACAACACTATACCCGTGTTTAAGCGTACTTATGATAGGACGGTGGTATATTCAAGGAGACTTATAGGGAGTTGATTCCCGACCAAGTTGACTTGAGAAAACCACCACTCAGTAGAGTCCCTTTTGAGAGTTAGTATTGTTGATCGAGTATTCGTGAAAACAATGCTACTTTCTACAAAGGAGCCCGTGATACTGAGGACCTTTAGATTAACTTTTCCCCCACTATGGCTTTATTAGGATGTAGTGCGATGACTATAAGGAAGTAATTCCAAAGTAGTTGATACGCGATACTACACTTGGACGAGACTCTCTTGAGAATATTATCGACCACCAAGTATTTGGGAAATTGATAATATCCGAAAGATGGGTCGAAGACTCCGGGAACTCTTTTAGAACCTTGTTCTGCAGTCGTGGGAACCTTAGTACATACCTTTTGGGATGGGTAGACCTTGACTCCTTTTTCCTTATCCAAACCAAAAACCTTGTCTGTTTACTTGTGTAAATCTGTGAATATGTGATTATCTGTGTTTGTGCATTCATGCATCCATAAACATCATGTCATAAAAGTTTTATGGAACTCAGAGTCTCTTATTTATAAAATATCAGGGAACATCATGGACAATGGAAAAAAGAAAACTATAAAGTACACTTACAAAAGCCCTAATGTGGATGAGATTGAAAGGTTGAGCACTCTGATCACAGATGTAGAAGGGTTCAAGAGCAGGTACGAGAATTTGTTGTCTCTACTGAGAATGAAGAAGAGAATAGATCTGGGACTCCTTTCCACATTACTCCAGTTCTATGACCCACTTTATCACTACTTCACATTTCCTGACTATCAGTTAGTGGCGACACTTGAAGAGTATTCCTGTCTGATTAGGTTACCCATCCTTGATGCATCTCCTTTTCCCGTCATGGAGAAGGACCCTAAAGAGGAAGAAATTGCTAAAGCCACACGTATCGGGTTGGTAGACATTCAGAAGAACATGGTTACTAAAGGAGGGATCTTTGGGCTGACTGCAAAATTCTTGATTGGGAAGGATCAGTATTATGCTGATCACTTGAGTATGGATGCTTTTGAGGCTATTCTAGCCTTGCTTATTTATGGGATCTTTCTGTTTCCGAGCTTTGACAACTTTGTGGATCTCAATGCCATCAAAATATTCTTGAAGAAGAATCCAGTACCTACTCTACTAGCTGATGCTTACCACTCTGTTCATCTAAGAAATCTTCACAAAGGAGGGATGATCGTGTGTTGTGTTCCATTGTTGTATAAATGGTTTGTTTCTCATCTACCCAAAGCCCATACTTTTTGGAGAAAAGGATGGTGGTCTGAAAAGATTATGGCTCTTACTCACTCCGATATTGACTGGTACAGCCGTAGTTACGATGGAATCAAAATCATTGATAGTTGTGGAAGCTTCGGGAATATACCTCTCCTTGGTACAAATGGGGGAATCAGCTATAACCTCGTGCTTGCTCGTCGACAACTTGGTTATCCGCTGAAAGACAAACCCTGCAGTGCTCACGTAGAAGGTATTTTCTTCATAGGAGTTTCAGAATTAAAAGATGAAATTCTCAAAGCAAGGGGGCATATACACAGGAAAGGGAAAGAGGACTTGGGAAGACCTAACATCATCTCTTTTGAACCTTATCTCTAATGGGTCCGAAAGAGGGCCATTCAGTTGAAAATGCCTTATCCTCCACAAAAGCCTATGGTCTTAATAGAAGAACAGCCGTTGATTTTCATGTCTGAGGAAGAGAAGTTGAAGATTGGTCTAAGGAAGTCACAGCAGACTGAGGTATCCTGGAAGTACAAATATCAGGTGGCTATGGAAGAGAACGAGGAACTCCGCAAACAACTTCAGTTGAAAGAAGAGGAAGCAATTGCAAGCAAGAAGAGGAAGGCACAAGAAGATGCATTTTATTCCAACCATCAATCAACTCCTTGGAAGGCTATGGTAGACAAACTCATCCTTGAGAAAGCACAGGTGGAAGAAGAGCTCAGAAGAATCAAGAAGAGAGAGGACTTTCTTTTAGAGCATATTGAGTTGTAATGTTAGGGCTTTTGTAAGATGTACTAAAATCTTTTGTAATACCCCTTTGAAAAATCAATGAAATGAAAGGATATTTTGGTAAATTTGAGTTCCATAAAACTTTTGCATTTACATTTGCATTCTTGTTATTTAAACATTCAAGGAAATAAAGTTTATTTTGCAGACATTGTCACAATGAACTCGGGAAAGAAAACAACCACAGGAGGTATGTTCCAAATCCCAGGTCTGGGAAATCTTAGAAGACTAGCAGGGTTGGTACAGTTCTACGACACAACCTATCACTGTTTCACTTTCCCAGATTACCAACTACTCCCAACCTTGGAAGAATACTCCGCCCTGATGGGGGTGAGTGTTACTCCCTGTCGCTTGCGCGAAAATAAGGTGCCGGAACGACAGAAGAGTCGCCACCTTTCGTTATTTATCCCTTAGAGCGGGAAAGGAAACGATCGGAAAAACCTGACGAAAAAAGGGTAAGACAAGGCCATCGCAACCATTGTCTGGGTTCGGGAGTCGGTTACGCAAGGGGAAGGTATTAGCACCCCTCACGTCCGTCGTACTCGACGGGATCCACGCTTGTTTGTTTACTTGGACGGGTTGGTTATAATCTATCTACCTATCAAGGCTGGCTGAAAAAGAAAAGAAAAATGACTCGGCAAAGCGTCGCACTTTATGCCTACGTATTCTCATCAGAGAATGAGAAATCAGAGTCAACGTAGTTCGGCCTACGAAGGGTTGTGGGGGAAGGTAGCTCGCCAAGACTTCGCCATCTTGTGCCTACGTACTCTCAACAGGTATGAGAGATCAGAGCTCACGTAGTTCGGGAAACTACGGTTTGTTTCCTATTTTGAAAGAAGTGTTTTTTATTGTGTTTGCGATTTCGACCGCACTAGAGACTATGACCTGAGAGTGAATGCGTCGCATGTCACCCAAAGGGTACCATACTAAACATCCAGACTATGGAAAAGAAGCTCTCCCACAATCCTTTCTCAGATAGCTTAAGGCTCGTAACGTACGAGAGAAATCATTCATGATTACTGTATCTTAAACTGTTTTTAGATGAGAAGAGAACAGGCCCAACTAGGAGGGAGACTATCAAGTCCTACTGTTATCATGCCATGGATTCATCCTATGGTTGAGGTTTGAACAGGGAACTCCTAGAAGTTGTCATGCATAGGTTTCAACCTAAAAGTCTATCATCAAATCCTTATCAAAGGAAATGAGAGTCCTAAGGGATCATGTCAATGATACACCAAAACAGACAAAGCATCAGCTTAACAGTAAAATGCATGCAATGCAAGTGAGGGAGGAAATGTGTGTGGGGCTTCAGCCTCCACAAGCTCGTCTCGACCTTAAGCCAGTCATGAAATAATAGTAATCATACTGAAAAATGAACAACATGCTATCAAGCAATAAACAGCTAAAAGAAATGAAGTGCCATCAGGCAAACAAACCACATGCTTGAGAAAGAAATTCTACACCTAAGCTCTATCTAATCCTAACCCTAAAACAAAACCCTAATCAGATCTAAGCAAAGCCCTAAAGCAAAACCCTAATCAAAAGAAAACAATCCCAGTCTTCAAGCTTCAAAACAATCTTACCAAAGAAAGGGAGCTAAGTAGGCAGACTCATAGTGCCCTCCTCAGGAAAGCACTAGGAGGCTTATACTCAGGAATCATATCCTATGTGGCTCAACAACTGTGATCAGTTTACATTCCTCCTCAGGAGAAACTAAACTCACATGAAGGCTCCAACATCATTGGATACTTGAGAAGTCCTACATGAACTAAGGGAACTAAGTGAACAGACCCATAGGACATTCCTCAGGAAAGTACTAGGAGGCTTCCACTTAGGAATCGTATCCCATGTGGCTCAACAACTGTGATCAGTTTACATTCCTTCTCAGGAGAAACTAAACTCACATGAAGGCTCCAACATCATTGGATACTTAAGAAATCCTATATGAACTAAGGGAACTAAGTGAATAGACCCATAGGACCTTCCTCAGGAAAGTACTAGGGGGCTTCCACTTAGGAATTGTATCCCATGTGGCTCAACAACTGTGATCAGTTTACATTCCTCCTCAGGAGAAACTAAACTCACATGAAGGCTCCAACATCATTGGATACTTAAGAAAGAGGTGAGAAGAAATAATGAAAGACATCCATAGTGCCTTCCTCAGGAAAGTACCATGAATTTCCCTCAAACTTCAGGATCTCAAACCTCACAAACAGAGAACAAGCTCCAACCTCTCAACCTCTGAGTCTTGATCTACAATCTTCTCCTTCATCATGCTCCTTCAACAAGGTCTTCAAGACAAACCAAACCCCACAACAATTCCCCAAAGATAAACCCCAGAGACAGACAAATATCACACAGACAGTCAATACAATCAGTCCTATTCAGAAAATACCCTAAAAATATAAAGACCAAGGGGAAAAATTCTAACAATTATTCACAAGGGTCTACTACACCTACCCATAATAGCCCTATAGTCTCATACCCAAAAATCAAAACAAAACTCTCAAAAGGAAATGATTTACTGCACCTATGCATTCTTAAACCCTAATTATAGTACCCTAATGCTAACCTAATTAAACTAATCAAATTTTAATCTAAAAATCTTGAAATAAATCCTATGGGAAACTATCATTCAATATCTAATCACACCAAAAAGAATGGCTCCAAAAGATTAAGGTAAGGTCCTAAAATAAATTCTACAATATTGAGTATCAAACTAAACCTATTAAAAAGATATTTAAAAGAATAATATTCTAAAAACACTAAACTAAAAATAAAATGGAATTTTTATTTTTATTAATTTTATAGACAAAATTATAAACCTATAGAAAAAACAAGAATTGAAAAATATCTATTTTTGGATTTTTTATGATTTTATTTACAAACAAGAAAATATAAAGGAAAAACAAAATAAAAGAAATGAATTAAAATGGGGAGGGGGGTGTAACAATGAATTCGCCCAGTTCATTATTAGGATGGGCCTGGAGGGGTGGGGTAAATAGCAAAGGCGTTAAGCCCATGCGCTCAGAAAAAACAATATGAAAAATCAAAGAAAATTAAAAAAACAACGGTGCAAATAGCATTATATTTCAGTTCAAAATTGGACTGGGCCGTGCGAGGGGGTGTGGGTAGCAAGCTTTCATTAGGCCCAGGGTTCCTCATTTATTTAAACGCTGCGTTGCAGCTGGGAGATTTCCCTCCGTTTTCATTTTTTAACCGTGGCCGTTGGATGAGATTATTAAGTCAAGAATCTGAGATGATCTAACGGTGAGGAGATCATCTTCTCCAACACACCACCTAAGGTTTCAGTTTGCAGAATCCATGCACACTACTTCTCCTCCTTCGTGCTCTCTCATATGGCCATGAAAAGCCACGATCCAAAAACCAAAATTGCTCCATTTTCTTCCAAGATTGCAATCGTACCATTGGTTTCATCTAAAACCTCGTGTATCCTCCAAACAGAATGCATCAAAGTCTTGGTTCCACCATTTTTCTCTGATATCAACCTTGATTAAACTCAATTCTAATGGTATAAACTTGTTCCTCATGTTGCCCTAATCAATCTAAACTATAACATGATCATTTAAACCCTACATACAACTTGTTCTTGAATCTTGAAGAAATCGTGACCTGTCATGGAACTCCATAGATCTTCCTCTAATCTTCAAGAACTAATCAACTAACCTAGCATGCTCATTCTATACCTATAAACCTAACAGAAAACATATAAATAAAGAGATATAGGGAGAGAATAAAACCTGCCAAATGGTAATGGTGAGTGCAGTTAGAGGTGGTTTCAGAGCTTTCTATCTCTTCCAAACACTCCTCTAATGGTGTAGAGGTTTCTGTTTGCAATGGCTTTGAAGGAGAAGGCTTGTAGAGATGAATCCGAGTCTTGCTTGCACTTGAAGGAAACTTTGAAATCCACTCTCTCCCTCACTCTTCACCAATGAATTCACCAACCTTTTTCTTCATTATGATCCTCTCAATATATAACAACCAATGGAAGAGTCTAGAACTATCTAGAATGAGCTAGAATATCATGGAAAATCTCACTTGAAGACATATTGGAATGATCTCATCTCATGTATTAAGACCTTAATTTTGTGCCAAAATCTCCTTACAAGAGATATTGAGATGGAATGAGTGAAAAACAAACATTTCCTTGCCTTGTATGAAGTTTTCCAAAGGTTCCTTATTATGCAAGTAACAAGATTACAAAGTAACCCCCATTTTTAGACCTCAAATCAAAAATGTACTTAAACCATTGTTTTTAAAATGATGTTTGGATTCAAAATGACATATTGGATGACCTATTTTGGATTCATAGATCTCCCAAACAAATTTCCAACTTGGATCCATTTAAGTTATAAGCCATTTTTAGGTCATTTTCACCCATTCTTGTCAATCCTTGCTACAAGCTTTTCCAACAACTCATGACCACTTTTCTAGGCTTAAAATGACATTTTGAACAACTTTGATGTTTTGAGTTTTTTCATTTGAGGCTTGGAAATAGGAGATATGTCCTTTGCTTAAAATGACCTATAATCACCAAATGACCAAAATACCCCTGTCTTGTTCAAACCATAAGTTGAGTTCTACAAATCCTATAAAGGACTTATAGTACTCTCTAGAAAGCTAATAAGATGCTCTTCAACATTCATGTTTACCAAGAGATCATAGGAATCATCCTACTAGGGCAAAGGTTGTCTGCAAGTTGGGTGACTTTCAAGGACCCAGATTCACACACCTCAGATGACCTGTAATTTGTCAAAATCATAACTTGAGCTCTGTACATCCTATCAAGTACTTATACCACTCAAATTAAATCTAAGAACAAGCTCTTCAACATTCATGTTGTGGGGAAGGTGAGATAACAATCACATCTTGAGCTAAAACTGCCTGGAAGATGGGGATCAAACTAGGGTTTTTTCACTGACCATCCTTAGAAACCCTGACTTAAAACTTCTCAAACTCCTCAATCATGATGAGTTGGTCTAGGAATCATCTTTATAACATCTCCATACATCATTCCATGATCTCATGGCCCTTGGATTAGGTCTCAACCTTCTCCAAATCTTCAGTTGACCTAGGGTTGACCCAGTCAAAACCCTAATTCTACCATTCATGGTTGAATCTTCTGAATTCTTGCATGATGACATCTCTGGGCTTCATGATGGCTTTCAAGACATCTCATAAACTTTACCAAAGCTTCAAGTTCATTCTCAAAGTCTCAGAATCATCTGAGGAGCACCCACAACTCTCAAGTTAGGAGACACACAACCTTGGTTTCAACTAATTCCTCTGAGGATCTCTTGAACTTTCTGATGAAGGTATCAACCTTCAAACACTTGATGGGTGAATAAATGTTAGTCAAATTTTGGGGTGCAACAGCTGCCCCTATTCAAACGGCTTGAACCTGACTGGGTGAGTAGCGACTGGCTCTCATCCAATCAAGGTGCGAGACGATTGAATACCGGTAAACCCGAAAATTTTCCAACTGCACGAGCACACGATACTTTGCGGGGGACAAACCTTCGAACACTGCAATACTAGCTGCACGATAACTAGCTGGAGAAATACTGATCTGACATCACCGTCGGTTATCCACGTTAACTTCTTCTGACATTGCCTTCAGACAACCACAACACCCAACATCGCCGCTGGAAGACTATACCACCTGACATCGCCGTCGGAAAATCGAAATACCCCGCATCACCGCTGGAGAACTAAATCTGCCATCGCCGTCGAACAATCAAAATACCTCGCATCGCCGCTGGAGAACTAAATCTGACACCGCCGTCGAGTCCAAACATCCAACCTCGCCGCCGGAAACTAACATAACTCTAAGAGACACTCGACATCGCCGTCGTACAAACATCATCTCTGCTGGGGATTTAAAGAGTCTGACATCGCCGTCAAACAAACATCCAACCTCGCCGTCGGAAACAAACATAATCTGACCTCGCCGTCAAATCCAAGCATCCAACCTCGCCGCCGGAAACAACCTTAATCTGACCTCGCCGTCGGATAATCAAAATACCCCGCCTCGCCGCTGGAGAAAATACAACACTGAACAGCTCTGACCTGGGGTTCACCCCTGGTACATGGAACAAAAGGTACACTTGCGTATTTGAAACTACTCCGCTGGGAATGAGAGACTTAACCAAGCACACTCTGATCTAGGTCTCTCCATCAGAACCATGACGAACATCCAAATACTACTGCATGCTGAGCTCACCGTAGCACTTCAACGTCAAAGCTATACGAAACCCTGGCCCCTGGCCACTTCCAGCTTCAGCTAGAAAAGATCTTCAAGTACTCCTGAAGATGGGATCCTTGGCCTCCAAGGATATAAACCTTGCCCTTCGGCGATTCCAGCTTCAGCTAGAAAAGATCTTCAAGTACTCCTGAAGATGGGATCCTTGGCCTCCAAGGATATAAACCTTGCCCGTCGGCGATTCCAGCTTCAGCTAGAAAAGATCTTCAAGTACTCCTGAAGATAAGCATCCTTGGCCTTCAAGGATGTAAACTTTGCCCATCGGCAACTCTGCAGGAGGTATCTTCGACTTCAGTCTGAAGAAAATGATCCTTGGCCTTCAAGGATACATGGATCTGCCTTCAGGAAACTCCGCCTCTGCTATAGAGTATCCGTGACTTCAGTCAAGGATATACTTCGGCCTTCAGTCCGAAAAATGAATCCTAAGTCATTCATGACTTTGGGGATAACCTTGCCTTCAGGCACCTTCGCTTCAGCTTGGGAAATCTGTGACTTCAGTCAGAGAAATGGTATCCTGAGCCATTCATGACTCTACGGGGATTCAAACACTTTGCCTTCAGGCAAACTCCGCTTCAGCTGGAGAAACATCTTCGACTTCAGTCAGAAGAAACACTATTCACTTGATCGCAATCAATCATCACCTCAGGACAACTGACTTGGTCTTCAGGCCAACACGGATCACCTTGCATACAAAAGTTTGAACCTTGTCTTCAGACAAACGCTGATTCATCAACACGAAACTCTGAATCCACAGGAACCTTCTGATATCGCCTTCAGTCGTTTACGAAGTCAATCTTCAGATTAGACATCACTGTTGGAGCAAACATATCACGCTGCTAAGGACTTCAAGAATCATCTTGAACAAACAACTCCGTCGGGCACCTTCAAGAATCATCCTGAACCAATAACCATTCTGGAGACTTTACTCTGCTGGGGACTCCGGGAATCTTCCTGGACTACTCTCGCTGGGTACAAACCAATCACGGCTTGAGCAGCTTCCAAGGACTCGGCTCTCTTGGAGTTTCAGGCATTGTCCTGGGCGATCTTCGCCGGGGACTCTAGGTATCAATCTGAGCAACCAACTCGGGAGACTGCACTGGGGTCTTAAGAATCATCTTAAGCAAACGGCTCGGGAAACTGCGCTGGGGATCTCACAAATCATCTTGAGCAAACGGCCCTGCTGAGGGATTCGAGAATCATCTCGAAATGAAGACTTCGTTGGGGATCTCAAAAATCATCTTGAGCAAACGACTTCGTTGGGGAGAATGTCAGGAATCATCCTGAGTAACTGGTCCTTCGGCGGAACACCTGTAAAACAAGAATGATAATAACCTAGATCATGTTTATGATGCATATGCTTTGGCGCCATGCCCCACACGGTGGAAATGCTATGCGTTTATGCTAAATGCTATGCAATCATGCACAATGATGCGATCCCGTCAGCAAAATAAATGCCGAAGGGGAATTCTCCTGTCAAGGAGAAAAGAACTACTCCGATAGAGGAATCATCCTGCTGAGGAGAACATGGCCACGCCAATACCAATCGGACTCTGTCTGGGGAAATGATCTTCGGTTGACTGCTGCAGGGAAAACAACTTCAGTCGATTACTGCAGGGGACGAAGCTCTACGAGAACCCGAACCTGCTGAGGGAAAGCGATGTCAATCGCGAGAATAAACTGCGTGGCCGCCATGGCTACTTTTCTGGGGATAATAACTCTGTGGGGAAACAACTTCAGCTGCTCAACACTCCACTGGGGAAACAACTAAATATGGTCTGATCAACTTTCAAGGACTCGACTCTCTTGGACATCTGCAAACTCGGCTGAGGAAGGAGAAACCATTCTGCTTCGCTGGAAGGAGTATAACCCTGGGGGAAATACAACATCGGCTGTTCAATACTCTGCTAGGGAAAATCCACTCATGGTCCTAACTGCTTCCAAGGATTCGGCTCTCTTGGGGGTCTGCGGACTCAGTCGGGGAGAGAGAAATCATTCTATTTCGCTGGAGAGTACGACTCTGACGAGGAATTTCAATTCCGCTGGGGAAGAAAGAATCATCTGACTTCGGGGGAGAGTACAACTCTGCAGAGGAATACAACATCAGCTGTTCCGACACTCTACTGGGGGAAGAGGGAATCATCCGGCTTCAGGAGAGAGCATGACTCTGGCGGGGAATCTCAATTCCGCTGGAGACTTCAGTCTGGCACCAACAGTTACGGCATACTTCGGCGTACGAATAGCTTCCTACGAAACCTGCACTTGTAACCCGGTGCTGGGGGAAGAATCCTGCTTCGGCGACTTTACTGGGGAAAACACGAGCTTCGGCACCCAAACAGTTCTATGAAGCCTGCACTTGTGACCCGGTGCTGGGGGAGAATACGAGCTTCTGCGCATGACTCAGCTGATGAGATGACATTCCTTCAGGATGCGTCTGCTTGGGGAAGAGAATCATCTCTGCCTGGGGAGACATATCAATGCTCACTATTCTGCGTTCAGATTCTGTGGAGGGGAGACCACTGAACTCTGCTGGAGAAGGAGGACTCGCCTTGCTTCGGGGATGCGCACGGCACATCTTCTGGAAGGTGCTACACCTGCAACAACACAAACAAACAGACAAGATACCCTCCTCAAAGGGGCCTATCAAGGTTATTATCTCGTGACAATATTCAGGTATTTAATTGTTTCAACAATCAATGGGCCTAGGCCCGTAAGTTTATGTATGCGCATTTTATCAAAAACATCGGCGTTTTCATTCGCGAACAAAACGGATAAATGCTAAACAGGCAAGCAGAATTGCTGAATAATATGCATTTTATTGATGGTGAGCCCCTGAATGGGCAAAAAATGTTTTACAACAGAGGCAAGCTCCTGGAATGAGGAAACCGCGCAAAAATAAAACATAAATATACATCAGTATACAAATGTCGGCAACGAGGCGTAGACGAAAACCATGAGTTGATCCCTCTAAGACCCACTCGACTTCGATACTTCTCCGACGCTTCAGCTTCGGAAGAGATTGATTCAGATAAACGGCCCTCAGGTCCTCCAAACCACTAAACAATGAAAGTCCACACGCGGAACGCAGTCATTTGCTTATTCAAATCCCTAACTTTTGCGTGAACCGCCCTTTACGGGTTTTCAGTTCACCGGGATACCCCTTTTTTGCCGAAGCCGCCCAGTGTAGGTTTTCGACTTCGCGGGTGTACATTTTTTCAATATATCCCTAATTTTTGCCCGAACCTTTTATTCTGTTTTTGGTTCGCCGGGATGCCCCTTTTTGCCTGGACTCTTTCTTTTTTGTCCAGCGGGTCTCTTTTAAGCAAAGTATTTTTTAACTGCGTCCGCGTTCACCGGGGATGCAAAATCTTCACCATCCATCGTGGATAACAACAAAGCTCCTCCCGAGAAGACCTTGCTGACGACATACGACCCTTCGTAATTCGGAGTCCACTTGCCCCGGTGATCGGAGTGTGGCGGAAGAATCTTCTTCAGGACGAGATCACCCGTCTGAAAGCTTCTAGGACGCACCTTCTTATCATAAGCTTTCTTCATTCGGCTTTGGTACAGACGACCAAATGCAATCGATGCTAACCTCTTCTCATCCATCAGGCTGAGTTGGTTCAAACGATTTGTAATCCATTCTGCCTCGTCGAGTTTCACATCAACCAAAACTCGCAAAGAAGGAATCTCCACTTCTAACGGTAGGACAGCTTCCATACCGTACACCAAGGAGAAAGGAGTTGCCCCGGTCGACGTACGCACCGTCGTACGATAACCGTGCAAGGCAAACGGCAGCATCTCGTGCCAATCTTTGTACGTCACAACCATCTTCTGAACAATCTTCTTTATGTTCTTGTTGGCGGCTTCGACGGCGCCATTCATCTTCGGCCGGTAAGGAGATGAGTTGTGGTGTTCAATCTTGAAGCTTTGGCACAATTCCTTCATCATCTTGTTATTCAAATTCGAACCATTATCAGTAATGATCCGCTCGGGAACTCCGTAACGACAGATGATGTCCCTCTTTATGAATTTAGCTACCACCTGCTTGGTCACATTAGCGTACGAGGCTGCCTCCACCCATTTGGTGAAGTAGTCGATAGCTACCAGAATGAAACGATGACCATTGGATGCAGTGGGCTCGATCTTGCCTATCATGTCGATGCCCCACATGGAGAACGGCCAAGGGGAGGACATGACATTCAATGGGCACGGCGGCACATGAACTTTATCAGCATAAATCTGGCATTTATGACATTTCTTCGCGAATCTGAAGCAATCCGACTCCATAGTCAGCCAGTAATACCCTGCTCTCAGGATCTTTCTCGTCATGGCATGCCCGCCGGCGTGCGTACCAAATGTGCCCTCATGGACTTCTTCCATGAGCATACTTGCCTCTTTCTCATCTACACATCTGAGTAACACGAGATCGTGGTTTCTCTTATACAACACTCCATCAGGATTGAGATAAAAGTTTCCAGACAGCCTCCTCAGAGTCTTCTTATCCTGGGTTGACGCACCCGCAGGATACTCCTTAGTCATAAGGAAGGTCTGGATGTCGTGGAACCATGGCTTGCCGTCGGCGGCACCCTCGATTGCAAAGACAAATGCCGGCCTATCAAGACGCGAAAGTACAATTCTTGGAGCTTCATTCCAAAGATTGACTTTATACATGGAAGCCAACGTGGCTAAGGCATCAGCCATCTGATTTTCAGCCCTGGGTACATGATGGAGTTCCACTCGATCGAAGAACGGAAGCAGCCTCCTGGCATAATTCATGTACGGCACCAAATTCGCTTGACGAGTTTCCCACTCCCCTTTAATCTGATTGATTACGAGAGCTGAGTCACCATATACGTCTAGATTCTTGATTCTCAAATCAATTGCCTCTTCTAGACCCATAATACACGCTTCATACTCTGCTTCATTGTTGGTAACTGGAAACGTCAGTCTCGCAGTAAACGGGATGTGGGATCCGTGAGGAGTCGTGATGATAGCCCCGATACCACTTCCATAGGAATTAACCGCTCCGTCGAATATCAACTTCCACTGAGACTTCCTATCTGGCCCCTCACCGGGCAATGGCTCATCGCAATCCTTCGCTTTGAGAAACATAATATCCTCGTCAGGGAATTCAAACTTCATCGGCTGGTAATCCTCGATCGGCTGCTCGACAAGGTAATCAGATAATACGCTTCCCTTAATGGCCTTCTGGGAGACGTACTGAATATCATATTCCGTTAACACCATTTGCCATCTGGCAATCCTGCCCGAAAGAGCCTGCTTCTCGAAGACGTACTTGATCGGATCCATCTTCGAAATTAGCATAGTGGTGTGATTGAGCATATAATGTCGTAGACATTTGGCGGCCCAAGCTAATGCACAACACGTCTTCTCCAGCATCGAGTATCGAGATTCACACTCAGTGAACTTTTTACTCAAATAATAAATGGCATGCTCTTTTCTGCCCGTCTCGTCGTGCTGACCGAGAACACACCCCATACTATTCTCCAAAACCATCAGGTACATGATTAATGGCCGTCCAGCCACTGGGGGTATCAAGATTGGAGGTTCTTGAAGATACTGCTTTATCTTATCGAATGCCTTCTGGCAATCCTCATTCCAAGTAATCGCCTGATCTTTCTTTAAAAGCTTGAACATCGGTTCACAAGTGGCCGTGAGCTGCGGGATAAACCTTGCAATGTAGTTTATTCGGCCCAAGAAACCACGAACTTCTTTTTCTGTCTTCGGCACTGGCATTTCTTGAATAGCTTTTATTTTCGCAGGATCAACTTCGATACCTCGTTCACTAACGATAAACCCCAATAACTTTCTGGACCGCACTCCGAAAGTGCACTTGTTAGGATTCAGCCTCAGCCTGAACTTCCTAAGCCTCTCAAAAAGCTTCAATAAGTTGACCAGATGCTCTTCCTCCGTTTGGGACTTTGCAATCATGTCATCAACATAGACCTCGATCCCATGATAAATCATATCATGAAACAAAGTTACCATTGCTCGCTGGTAAGTGGCCCCTGCGTTCTTCAGACCGAAGGGCATTACCTTATAGCAAAATGTTCCCCAGGGGGTGATAAACGTCGTTTTCTCCATGTCCTCCGGTGCCATCTTAATCTGATTGTAACCGGAGAAGCCATCCATGAACGAAAACACGGAGAACTGGGCTGTGTTGTCGACCAACACATCGATATGAGGCAACGGGAAATCATCCTTAGGGCTCGCCCTATTCAAATCCCGATAATCAACGCACATGCGTACCTTTACCGTCCTTCTTCGGTACAGGCACTATATTGGCGACCCACGGAGGGTAAGTGGTAACGGCTAGAAATCCTGCGTCCAACTGCTTCTGGACTTCTTCTTTGATTTTTACAGCCATATTTGGTCTCGTCCTCCTAAGCTTCTGCTTGACTGGAGGGCAATCTTCTCGCAACGGCAAGCGATGAACCACAATGTCTGTGTCAAGTCCGGGCATATCTTCGTATGACCAAGCAAAGACGTCACTATACTCTTGAAGCATCTCGACCAGTCTATGCTTGACATCATTCTGCAGCGCAGCCCCTACTCTGACATTTCTGACGAGCTCTTCAGAACCCAGGTTTACGATCTCAATATCTTCCTCATGAGGCAGAATAACCTTTTCCTCTTGTCTCAACAAGCGGGCCAACTCTTCCGGAAGGTCTTCGTCTTCATCAATCTCATCCTCGGCTTGATATATCGGGCAATCGAAGTCATAGTGAGCCGTAGAGGGTCCAGAGTCGATGTCGTCTGTTATGTGGATCCTGCAATAACAAGGGTTAAGTTTAAAGCAAGAATATGCAGGTTAGCACAAACCCCGTTGCCATTTTACTGTTTTTCAAAATAAACATAAAACAAGAATAACAGAGAACACAATATTTGAGTACGAAGAAAACGCCTTTGATTTATTAACAAAATGCATGTACATAATCCAACAAGGCCCTGACAATAAAACCACTATGCCCCGGGCAGGACATAGGGTTGTACAAAGATTCTAAAAAGCAAATCATTACTCTTCACTTGTCAGCTGGATAATCTCTTTGATGGTCCAATTGTTGAGGCGCTCGCCCGGCTTGCTTGGCTGAATCCAGGCGTCCAGATCACAATCGCTATCCCCGCTGTCCTCTGACGCCGCGTTGATGCTTTCGAAAATCACTCCGCCCTTGGTAAATAGGATCGGCCCCTTCCCACGAGACGAACTGCTAGACGAAGAAGATGAAGCTTCAGCTTCAGGAGAATACCCCAATCCAAACTTGTCCTGCTTGATCGGTATCTCCAAAACATGCCCCCAGCCTAGGGTGGAACCGGCTTTGACGACGGCCCGAGCTTCTTTGAACAAGGAGAGATTCATCTCTTGCTTCTCTACGACGAAAGGAGCTACCTCTTTCACCTTGACGACTTCAAATGCTTGGCAGAGAGTTTCATGGATTTCGCCATCCATTTCAACATACTTAAAGGATGACAAGTGGCTGACCATAATGTCCTCCTCACCACAGACGGTTACTATGCTTCCCCCGACAGCATATTTGAGCTTTTGATGCAGCGTGGACGTCACGGCACCAGCAGCATGGATCCATGGCCGACCTAAGAGGCAACTGTAGGCAGGCATGATATCCATGATATAAAAAACCGTATCAAACGTCTCGGGACCAACTTGAATCGGCAGGGTCAACTCTCCGAAAACGTGGCGCTTAGTTCCGTCAAATGCTTTCACCACCAGGTCACTGGGCGTGCAAAGCAATCCACGAGTGTCTAATTTCATTAGTGCCTTCTTCGGAAGCACATTAAGCGACGAACCCGTGTCCACCAGGACATGCGACATGATAGTGCCTCTGCACTCTATCGAGACGTGCAAGGCGCTGTTGTGGTCTCTCCCTTTAGGAGTCAGCTCTAAATCTGTGAAACCTAGCCCATTGCCAGCATTAACATGGGCTACCACTTCTTCCAGCTGATTCACGGATATCTCTTGCGGTACGTAGGCAGCGTTCAATACCTCCAGTAACACGTTGCGGTGCGCTTCAGAACACAGCAACAAGTTGAGAATAGAAATCTTTGACGGAGTCTGATGAAGATGGTCTACAATCTTGTAGTCGCTCTTCTTGATTAACCGCATGAACTCTTCGGCATCTTTAACTAGCAAATCTTTCTCTGCCCCACAAGGGACCTCTTCGACAGCTTTGCCTTTACCCTTATCAGCAGCATCAGCTCTGACCACTTTCTCTGCCACAACCTCTGTCGGCACAAACACTCTTCCGCTTCGAGTTATGCCACTGACTCCTGCGAGATTCTGCACAGTCGACCCGTACGGCTCCAGCTCTAACTTCTGACCATTGCAATAGACTTCGGCGCCGTAATGCCACGGAACGGCGTTAGTGCTCTCGAATGGGATCGGCCCGGCCCTGGTAATAGTGATTGTAGGCGGTCGGGGCGCAGAAATAGTAATAGGTTGACGAGGAATAGTGATGGTAGCAACTTCATCTGCCTGCTTCAGCACAACCTCTCCCGATACACTTTCGACTCTCCGACTGAACTGCAAAATACCCTCAGACATCAGACTTTGGATACCTTCTACCAGCTGCTCACACCCATCAGGATGTGTAGCACAAGCCATGCATAACTCTCCGCATCCTGGAAAGAACCCCTTCTTCAACAACTTAGCTTTGACGAAGTTAAGCGGCGTCTTCAAGTCTTTGACATCAGTCAACATATTTGCACTCTCCTCTGTGATAATGGCGTTTACTCCACCTCCCCTATGATGAGGCATAGGGTTTTTGGTGACATTGGGCACATTATCAGAAAAGTTAATAACCTTGGCGTCTACCAGGTCCTGCACCTTGTGCTTAAAGGCTTTGCAGTTCTCAATCGTATGGCCTGGTGCCCCAGTATGGAAATCGCAAGTGGCATTTGCGTCATACCCCGGTGGTGGTGCCCCTGTTAAGGGAGCCAACGTCCTCTTTTGAACTAGCTGAAACTGAAGCAAAGTTTGCAAGAGCTGCGCATACGACATAGGTGGAGCTTCAAAATGACGGTTTGCCAAAGGAGCCCGATTCTGATATTTCCTATACCCCTGCTGATTCTGTTGCTGAGGTTGCTGCTGCTGCTGCTGCGGCGGAGCTGCCGGGATATTTATGCTAGCAATCTGCTGCTGAGGGCCCTTGCCCTTCCTCCGAGCGTTGGTGACAGCACTCGCATCCCCTTCTCGACGCTTGCCAGCGTAAGTTTTCTTTCCACCCCTCCAGCTGAGGATGATTCGCCTTGAATTTTTCCAATCTTTATACCATTCTCGACGTGCTCGCCCATAGTGATGAGAGCCGAGAATGTCCCAGACATGCCACTGACTAGCTTTTCATAGTAGATTCCAGGAAGGGTAGCCACGAACATTTGCACTAGCTCGCGCTCAACCATCGGCGGTTGAACCCGAGCAGCCAACTCACGCCACCGCTGGGCGTACTCTTTAAAGCTTTCATTATTCCGCTGTGAAAGGTTTTGGAGCTGAACTCGGTTGGGGGCCAAGTCGATGTTGTATTGATAGTGGAGGACAAACGCTTCAGCGAGATCTTTCCACGTGCGCACTGTAGCAGGCTCCAAGCCCATATACCACTCGAGGGATGGACCAGAAAGACTATCTTGGAAGAAGTGCATCAGCAACTTCTCATCGTCAGAATAGGCAGACATCTTTCTATAATAAGATCGAAGGTGGACACGGGGGCAAGTAGTACCCTTATACTTCTCAAAGACAGGCACCTTGAACTTATGAGGTACCTTGAAATCAGCAATTAACCCCAGCTTGGACATATCAACGCCCAATGTATTCTGATTCTCAATGTCTCTCATTTTGTCTTCTAGCGCTTTGAACCTGAGTCGCGCTTCAGCATTCAACTCTGCTTCCACACCTCTTTGAGAAAACACATCATCCTGATGATCCTCAAGCCACGGTTGAGGCACCAACAGATTTCCGACACCAGTATTACCGTTGACCGGCCCTATGTTGACATTAGCTCCCAGACTACCATTGCCGACGCCCGTCGCATTGAGCCCGATATTGGTCATCATATTGCCATTAGCACTGTCGTTGCCCCCGGCAACAGGAACAACATTCTGCGGCGCATCAACTGGAGGAGGAGTAGGCACAGACCCGCCATGAAGTATGCCTTTACTATCAACCCTGGAGATCAAAGGTTGGACCAAAGTACGAAGCTGGTCCTGACCATTAGCGACTACCTGCATCAGTTCCATAAAACGATCCATCCGTTCACGGAGCTCTTAAACATCTGACTGCACCTGATCCATGATCCTTGTCTGATTAGCCCGAGTTGAGTAACGGTGAATGAGTCTCTGATCAATCCTGGAGATCGGAAGCAGCTCGGAACCTGTGAACCTGAAAAACCTGTCAACATTAAAGGTTAGGAAAAGCAACAAAATGTACACCATGCAAATGTTTCATGCAGATGCATGTGTGTGTCTGTGTGCTTGGGAGATTTTCCCCGATCCTAGCGCCTTAGTACCAGTGCTGACAATAATAATAAGAAGAAGAAATCCGAGCCCAATCATGGAAACATCAATCTCATATATACATGGGAAGCCTATAGCATCAGCGACAGCCAACTTCGACACATCAGAGGCCGGGAACTTGTACGCAACAGTCTTCTTGAGAGAGGCTGTAATAATACAATAGGGGGCGAGAGATCCTGGATCGGGGAAACGGTACCTGCGACACAGACACACGTTAATGGAATGCAAATGAACATGCAAACTAATGCAAAATGCAGGCATGCAATAATATATCCAGGTAACTGTTGTGGAGACTCGGTGTCAACAATCACTGATGAGAAGAAAACCCCGGAGGAGGACCACAGATCTGATCTGCCAAGAACAACCATCTGATAGGACGATATATATAAGATCAAAATTCTGCTTTGCCTAGAGCAAATGTCTGATAATAAGGACCCCGGGTGTATGATCAAGAGATATCTGCTGATGAAGTCTTCAGACCCCAAATCAAAAATCTGCCCTATCAAGAACAAACATACAGCTGCTGATGAGATCTTCAGACCCCACTCAAAATCTTCCCTATCAAGAACAAACAACATCTGCTGATGAGATCTTCAGACCCCACTCAAAATCTGCCCTATCAAGAACAAACAACATCTGCTGATGAGATCTTCAGACCCCACTCAAAATCTGCCCTATCAAGAACAAACAACATCTGCTGATGAGATCTTCAGACCCAACTCAAAATCTACCCTATCAAGAACAAACAACATCTGCTGATGAGATCTTCAGACCCCACTCAAACTCTGCTCCATCCAGAACAAACCACTGATGACAATACTCTGATCAAAACCTGCTCTATCAAGAACAGACATACACCTGATGATAAGATCCTCTGATCAAAAACCTGCTCTTATCAAGAACAGACAAATCTTGCAACTGAGAAACCTGGTACCAACATAACTGATCCACTGTCAAGAAAACCAGGTGGTCTGGAGGTCAAAGTTTCCTGCAATAAACCCAATCCCTCTCACAGGTATGGACCTAATCCACGGACAAAGGTACGGCATCCTATGCGGTCGTCAGCGTCACAGACTTTCATGAGTGACGATACGATTCCCAGAAGGAGTGGCATCATCAGGTCATGAAGAGGCCTCACTTAGATGACTTCCAAATGATCGGTCCCCAGAGTCGATAATCCTCACGTATGGACTCCCCTCAGATCCTCAGGACCGAAAAGGAGCACCTCTGCAAGAACCTCGTCTGAGCGCAGATTTCGTAGGGAACTGTGCCTGCTCAGCAGACAGGTCCGTCTACTACTCTCCGCAACTATGTCTAGGTGTATACTCAAGCCCAGGTCCGGCTTCTCACTCATAATAACATCCCTCTCCCACAACAGCACAGATAATCATATCAAACTGGAAATAAAATGCGGGAAATAAAGTGCGAGAAGTAAAAATGCGATAAATAAATGCAACCCAGCAAGCAAACATACAAGCGCTAGGATTGACTCTCATAGGGAACCGGAGAACCAGAGATTCTGGGTTCGATCCCCAGCAGAGTCGCCAGCTGTCGCTTGCGCGAAAATAAGGTGCCGGCACGACAGAAGAGTCGCCACCTTTTGTTATTTATCCCTCAGAGCGGGAAAGGAAACGATCGGAAAAACCTGACGAAAAAAGGGTAAGACAAGGCCATCGCAACCATTGTCTGGGTTCGGGAGTCGGTTACGCAAGGGGAAGGTATTAGCACCCCTCACGTCCGTCGTACTCGACGGGATCCACGCTTGTTTGTTTACTTGGACGGGTTGGTTATAATCTATCTACCTATCAAGGTTGGCTAAAAAAGAAAAGAAAAATGACTCGGCAAAGCGTCGCACTTTATGCCTATGTATTCTCATTAGAGAATGAGAAATCAGAGTCAACGTAGTTCGGCCTACGAAGGGTTGTGGGGGAAGGTAGCTCGCCAAGACTTCTCCATCTTGTGCCTACGTACTCTCAACAGGTATGAGAGATCAGAGCTCACGTAGTTCGGGAAACTACGGTTTGTTTCCTGTTTTGAAAGAAGTGTTTTTTATTGTGTTTGCGATTTCGACCGCACTAGAGACTATGACCTGAGAGTGAATGCGTCGCATGTCACCCAAAGGGTACCATACTAAACATCCAGACTATGGAAAAGAAGCTCTCCCACAATCCTTTCTCAGATAGCTTAAGGCTCGTAACGTACGAGAGAAATCATTCATGATTACTGTATCTTAAACTGTTTTTAGATGAGAAGAGAACAGGCCCAACTAGGAGGGAGACTATCAAGTCCTACTGTTATCATGCCATGGATTCATCCTATGGTTGAGGTTTGAACAGGGAACTCCTAGAAGTTATCATGCATAGGTTTCAACCTAAAAGTCTATCATCAAATCCTTATCAAAGGAAATGAGAGTCCTAAGGGATCATGTCAATGATACACCAAAACAGACAAAGCATCAGCTTAACAGTAAAATGCATGCAATGCAAGTGAGGGAGGAAATGTGTGTGGGGCTTCAGCCTCCACAAGCTCGTCTCGACCTCAAGCCAGTCATGAAATAACAGTAATCATACTGAAAAATGAACAACATGCTATCAAGCAATAAACAGCTAAAAGAAATGAAGTGCCATCAGGCAAACAAACCACATGCTTGAGAAAGAAATTCTACACCTAAGCTCTATCTAATCCTAACCCTAAAACAAAACCCTAATCAGATCTAAGCAAAGCCCTAAAGCAAAACCCTAATCAAAAGAAAACAATCCCAGTCTTCAAGCTTCAAAACAAGCTTACCAAAGAAAGGGAGCTAAGTAGGCAGACTCATAGTGCCCTCCTCAGGAAAGCACTAGGAGGCTTATACTCAGGAATCATATCCTATGTGGCTCAACAACTGTGATCAGTTTACATTCCTCCTCAGGAGAAACTAAACTCACATGAAGTCTCCAACATCATTGGATACTTGAGAAGTCCTACATGAACTAAGGGAACTAAGTGAACAGACCCATAGGACCTTCCTCAGGAAAGTACTAGGAGGCTTCCACTTAGGAATCGTATCCCATGTGGCTCAACAACTGTGATCAGTTTACATTCCTTCTCAGGAGAAACTAAACTCACATGAAGGCTCCAACATCATTGGATACTTATGAAATCCTATATGAACTAAGGGAACTAAGTGAATAGACCCATAGGACCTTCCTCAGGAAAGTACTAGGGGGCTTCCACTTAGGAATTGTATCCCATGTGGCTCAACAACTGTGATCAGTTTACATTCCTCCTCAGGAGAAACTAAACTCACATGAAGGCTCCAACATCATTGGATACTTAAGAAAGAGGTGAGAAGAAAGAATGAAAGACATCCATAGTGCCTTCCTCAGGAAAGTACCATGAATTTCCCTCAAACTTCAGGATCTCAAACCTCACAAACAGAGAACAAGCTCCAACCTCTCAACCTCTGAGTCTTGATCTACAATCTTCTCCTTCATCATGCTCCTTCAACAAGGTCTTCAAGACAAACCAAACCCCACAACAATTCCCCAAAGATAAACCCCAGAGACAGACAAATATCACACAGATAGTCAATACAATCAGTCCTATTCAGAAAATACCCTAAAAATATAAAGACCAAGGGGAAAAATTCTAACAATTATTCACAAGGGTCTACTACACCTACCCATAATAGCCCTATAGTCTCATACCCAAAAATCAAAACAAAACTCTCAAAAGGAAATGATTTACTGCACCTATGCATTCTTAAACCCTAATTATAGTACCCTAATGCTAGCCTAATTAAACTAATCAAATTTTAATCTAAAAATATTGAAATAAATCCTATGGGAAACTATGATTCAATATCTAATCACACCAAAAAGAATGGCTCCAAAAGATTAAGGGAAGGTCCTAAAATAAATTTTACAATATTGAGTATCAAACTAAACCTATTAAAAAGCTATTTAAAAGAATAATATTCTAAAAACACTAAACTAAAAATAAAATGGAATTTTTTTTTTATTAATTTTATAGACAAAATTATAAACCTATAGAAAAAACAAGAATTGAAAAATATCTATTTTTGGATTTTTTATGATTTTATTTACAAACAAGAAAATATAAAGGAAAAACAAAATAAAAGAAATGAATTAAAATGGGGAGGGGGGTGTAACAATGAATTCGCCCAGTTCATTATTAGGATGGTCCTGGAAGGGGTGGGGCAAATAGCAAAGGCGTTAAGCCCATGCGCTCAGAAAAAACAATATGAAAAATCAAAGAAAATTAAAAAAACAACGGTGCAAATAGCATTATATTTCAGTTCAAAATTGGACTGGGTTGTGCGAGGGGGTGTGGGTAGCAAGCTTTCATTAGGCCCAGGGTTCCTCATTTATTTAAACGCTGCGTTGCAGCTGGGAGATTTCCCTCCGTTTTCATTTTTTAACCGTGGCCGTTGGATGAGATTATTAAGTCAAGAATCTGAGATGATCTAACGGTGAGGAGATCATCTTCTCCAACACACCACCTAGGGTTTCAGTTTGCAGAATCCATGCACACTACTTCTCCTCCTTCGTGCTCTCTCATATGGCCATGAAAAGCCACGATCCAAAAACCAAAATTGCTCCATTTTCTTCCAAGATTGCAATCGTACCATTGGTTTCATCTAAAACCTCGTGTATCCTCCAAATAGAATGCATCAAAGTCTTGGTTCCACCATTTTTCTCTGATACCAACCTTGATTAAACTCAATTCTAATGGTATAAACTTGTTCCTCATGTTGCCCTAATCAATCTAAACTATAACATTATCATTTAAACCCTACATACAGCTTGTTCTTGAATCTTGAAGAAATCGTGACCTGTCATGGAACTCCATAGATCTTCCTCTAATCTTCAAGAACTAATCAACTAACCTAGCATGCTCATTCTATACCTATAAACCTAACAGAAAACATATAAATAAAGAGATGTAGGGAGAGAATAAAACCTTCCAAATGGTAATGGTGAGTGCAGTTAGAGGTGGTTTCAGAGCTTTCTATCTCTTCCAAACACTCCTCTAATGGTGTAGAGGTTTCTGTTTGCAATGGCTTTGAAGGAGAAGGCTTGTAGAGATGAATCCGAGTCTTGCTTGCACTTGAAGGAAACTTTGAAATCCACTCTCTCCCTCACTCTTCACCAATGAATTCACCAACCTTTTTCTTCATTATGATCCTCTCAATATATAACAACCAATGGAAGAGTCTAGAACTATCTAGAATGAGCTAGAATATCATGGAAAATCTCACTTGAAGACATATTGGAATGATCTCATCTCATGTATTAAGACCTTAATTTTGTGCCAAAATCTCCTTACAAGAGATATTGAGATGGAATGAGTGAAAAACAAACATTTCCTTGCCTTGTATGAAGTTTTCCAAAGGTTCCTTATTATGCAAGTAACAAGATTACAAAGTAACCCCCATTTTTAGACCTCAAATCAAAAATGTACTTAAACCATTGTTTTTAAAATGATGTTTGGATTCAAAATGACATATTGGATGACCTATTTTGGATTCATAGATCTCCCAAACAAATTTCCAACTTGGATCCATTTAAGTTATAAGCCATTTTTAGGTCATTTTCACCCATTCTTGTCAATCCTTGCTACAAGCTTTTCCAACAACTCATGACCACTTTTCTAGGCTTAAAATGCCATTTTGAACAATTTTTATGTTTTGAGTTTTTTCATTTGAGGCTTGGAAATAGGAGATATGGCCTTTGCTTAAAATGACCTATAATCACCAAATGACCAAAATACCCCTATCTTGTTCAAACCATAAGTTGAGTTCTACAAATCCTATCAAGGACTTCTAGTACTCTCTAGAAAGCTAAGAAGATGCTCTTCAACATTCATGTTGACCAAGAGATCATAAGAATCATCCTACTAGGGAAAACGTTGTCTGCAAGTTGGGTGACTTTCAAGGACCCAGATTCACACACCTCAGATGACCTGTAATTTGTCAAAACCATAACTTGAGCTCTGTACATCCTATCAAGGACTTCTACCACTCAAATTAAATCTAAGAACAATCTCTTCAACATTCATGTTGTGGGGAAGGTGAGATAACAATCACATCTTGAGCTAAAACTGCCTGGAAGATGGGGATCAAACTAGGGTTTTTTCACTGACCATCCTTAGAAACTCTGACTTAAAACTTCTCAAACTCCTCAATCATGATGATTTGGTCTAGGAATCATCTTTATAACATCTCCATACATCATTCCATGATCTCATGGCCCTTGGATTAGGTCTCAACCTTCTCCAAATCTTCAGTTGACCTAGGGTTGACCCAGTCAAAACCCTAATTCTACCATTCATGGTTGAATCTTCTGAATTCTTGCATGATGACATCTCTGGGCTTCATGATGGCTTTCAAGACATCTCATAAACTTTCCCAAAGCTTCAAGTTCATTCTCAAAGTCTCAGAATCATCTGAGGAGCACCCATAACTCTCAAGTTAGGAGACACACAACCTTGGTTTCAACTAATTCCTCTGAGGATCTCTTGAACTTTCTGATGAAGGTATCAACCTTCAAACACTTGATGGGTGAATAAATGTTGGTTAAATTTTGGGGTGCAACACTCCCAGACCGTTCTCCGGACGAGAAAGAACTCCAAATGAAGGAACCATTGCAGATCTCTTAAACCTAGAAGTGGCTGAAGTGCGTTCTCATTTAACTACCTGAGGGAGCATGTACGGTTTACCAGCAATGTTCTTGTTTGAAAAAGCACAGATCTATGCAGAGGCAAAGAGGATGGAGGCATTTGAAGCCATTCTGGCTTTATTAATCTATGGGTTCTTCTTGTTCCCAACTGTCAATAACTTTGTGGAAGCAAATGCAATCACTCTTTTTGGGCTCAGGAATCCAGTGCCCACGTTGTTAGCTGATACCTATTTCTCTATTCATCGTAGCAATCGTCGCGGAGGTGGACGAGTCGTATGCTGTGCTTCTCTCCTTTACAAGTGGTTTATTTCGCACTTGCCAAGGGTACCAATTTTTTGGGATAGGCAAAATGGACTCACCTGGACTGAAAAGCTTCTTCTGCTCAAACATATCGACATCAATTGGTATGATCCCATCTATGGGGGGATACCTATGATTCAGAGTTGTGGAGATTTCCCGAATGTTCCACTCATTAGCACCGAAGGCTGTATCAGCTACAATCCCATCTTAGCTCGCCATCAGCTGGGATACCCGATGAAAGATGAACCAGACTTTGCTCTCTTGAGAAGTTTTTACATTGAGGAAGGAAAGGATCGAGCTTACAAAACTCGGATTATATATGCTTGGCGCCGTATCAACACTAGGGGAATGACTGCATTGGATTACCCTGATATCACTGTTTCAGAAACTTACTTATCTTGGGTAAGAGAAGCGGCCTTGAAGATGTTCTTTACCAGCTTCGAGCCTAATCCAACAAAGGTCACCCTAATAGAAGAATTGAAAGCTACTATAGCAAAAGCCGAGGAAGAAAGGAGAGAATGTAGAAGTAAGTATTTCATGGCAATGCAAGAAAAGGAAGAACTTTAAGAGTTGATAAGTGGAAAGAAGAATCAGCCTGAAGATGAAGGACCATCTAGTCGAAGAATCTATAATCCTTGTTGTATTTTCTGTTATTTTTGTAGCAAGAAGCTTGTATTTCCATTTCCAGTTTGATGTTGTAAACTCTCCAGTTATTATCAATGAAGATTTGTCTGTTTTTCCTATTATTGTTATAATATTTGCAAATAAAGCTTTTATTCCCTTAAATGTTTAAAATCTGCATTTTGCATGTCTGCATTTCATAAGCATTGCATATGCATGTTCCTGAGTCATGTCTCATCCCTCTGTCTTGTCTTCAGAATCACACAGATACCTCGCCATTGATACAACACCCGAGCCCAAGCTCGCTTAAGGACGGAAGAACAGAACTTAGATGTGGACAGAATCGACAATGAACTCGGAGAACTCCGAGGAGGCATGGGACAGATCAGGGAAGCCTTACAAGTCATTCGTGCAATGTTGGACACGCGAGCCACCGTTGTCTCTGAAATCACTGCAGATCCAATCCCGACGGCTGTTACTATTGCAAATATGCCAACCTATGGGTTACCTCCAGGCTTTGTACCTCCACCAAGAGTCACTCAGCAGACAGTTTCCCTAGGAGGAGAAATTCCTCAAGCTATTCCCACCTATACTCCAGCTACAGTGCAGGTTCAAACGCGCCCCATCTTTCATAATCCACCACCAGTATATGAAGGACCCGAAGGGTATGAAGAGGAGAATGAATCACATGAGAAGTTAAGGGAAAGTGTTGAAACTATAGGGAGAAAGATCTGAGCGATGGAAGGAAACAATACCTTTGGCACTGACGCCAGAGAAATGTGTTTGGTATCTGGACTAGTAATACCGCCAAAGTTCAAAATCACAAATTTCGATCAGTACTCAGGAGCTACTTGTCCACGAACTCACTTAATCATGTACTATAGAAGAATGGCAGCACACGTCGAAGACGATAAACTGATGATCCATTGCTTCCAAGACAGTCTGAAAGGAGCTCCAGCAAAATGGTATCTAAGTCTAGATCAGTCAAGAATCCACAGTTTTCAAGATTTGGCCGATGCATTCATGAAACATTACAAATATAATATGGAGATGGTGCCTGACCGAAGGCAGTTGTTGAGCATGTCCCAGAAAAGCACAGAATCATTCAAAGAGTACGCTCAGCGGTGGAGAGAAACAGTGTCCCAGGTAGAACCACCTCTAAGTGAGAAAGAACTGACAGACTGGTTTGTTGACACAGTGAGACCAGAATTCTACGAGAAAATGATCAACAGCGTGTCTGCAAGTTTTTCAGACATTGTGGCCGTGGAAGTGAGGGTAGAATTGGGAATGAAAAGTGGAAAGGTAGCCAGCAGTTCTAACAACAACAGTATCAAGAAAGTCAGCAGTGAGTTTCACAAAAAGAAAGAAGGTGAAACAAATGCCGTAATGGGAAGAAGAAATCGTACCGTGAGACCTCTATATCAGCAATATCAACCGCCTCAACAAAGTTTCATCCAGCCAATCCAACCTAACTATGTTCAACAGTTTCATCAACAAAGACCCGTGTACCCGGTACAGTATGCCCCGCAGCAATATGTGGCAGCTGTGACCCCAGCATTCAACCATTCCGTTTCAAACTATCAGTCAGGGCGACCAACACCCATGTATTAGCAAAACCAACAAGGGCATCAACGAGCGCCCAATGCTCCGCCCTTTAAATAGAATCAGCCGCAGAGGATGCCACAGCCCAGACAACAATACCAGAATCGGAGGCCAACCACAAAACCTCCACTCCCACAAATACCAATGACGTATACTGAGTTATATCCATCTTTGGTCCATCAGGGTTTGATCACGACAAGACCGCTTAATCTGGATACCACATCTCCACATTATAACCCAAATGCCCATTGTACTTTCCATGAAGGTGCCGCCGGCCACGACCTAGAAGGGTGCCTTGCCTTGAAACATCTGGTGAGAGAATTGATGGAGAAGAAAATCCTGTCCTTTGATGATGTACCACCTAACGTCAAAAGTAACCCACTGCCAAACCATGGAGGGGTCAATGCCATTGAAAAGTCAGATGAAGAGATAATTAATGATGTGTTAAAAATCAGAACGCCATTGAAGACATTGCATGATAAGTTGACAGAAGCAGGGTTGTTGGGAAGTGTTCATAACAATTGGGAAAAATGTACTGATAATTCCAGTGGGTGTGATGTGATACGGAAAGATGTACAAAGATTGATGAATGAGGGGACATTGCAAGTGTGTGGCAAGGTAAGAAAAGAAGAAGTTTCTGTGATTGAGCCAGTTTTCGATCTGTCCAGGAAAAGAGAGAAAGTTCCAGTGTTTAACAGGGGTGCGAGGCCAGTTTTCAACAGAGATGCTATTGGTCAACCGCGGCCAATCGTAGTTCAAAAACCAAGATTGTTCCATTATGACAATACAAGAGTTGTTCCATGGAGGTACGATGTGACCGTGGTGGACAAAGAAACGAGAAAGGTTGTTCAGACAGATAATTAGAAAGATGTGACCAACATTGCGGGCACTAGCAAGATGACCCGCAGCGGTCGGATCTATCAGCCGAAAGTATCAGTAGTTATTCCAAAAGAAGTTATTCCTGCTATGGTAATCAAAGAAAAAGAAGCTCCGAACACCGAAGAAGAAAATGATGAATTTCTGAGGATTATCCGAAGAAGTGATTACAAGGTGGTAGATCAACTTCATCAGATGCCAGCAAAAATCTCAATCTTGTCACTTTTAATCAATTCGCCAGCTCACC
The DNA here is from genome assembly GCA_963859935.3 of Lathyrus sativus. NCBI lineage: Eukaryota > Viridiplantae > Streptophyta > Magnoliopsida > Fabales > Fabaceae > Lathyrus > Lathyrus sativus. Next base: position 467,199,309 of record OZ012737.1, read on the forward strand.
GAGAGGCATTACAGAAAGTATTGAGGCAAGCGCACGTAACCAAGGATATTTCACTCGGACAGTTTGATTCAGTAGTGGCTAACATCACAGCGTGCAATACTTTAAGTTTCAGCGATGCTGAGTTACCGAAGGAAAAACGTGATCACAATCGTGCACTACACATATCCATCAAATGCCAAGAAGATACTTTGGCACGAGTACTGGTCGACATAGGATCCTCGTTAAACATGTTACCCGCAAGATCACTGTCCAGATTAGCCTATACTGGGGCAGAGATGAAACCAACTTTATTAATTGTAAAAGCTTTTGACGGCTCAAGAAGAATGATCATCGGAGAAGTAGAATTGCCGATTTTGGTGGGACCCCATGAATTTAACATTGTGTTTCAGGTGATGGACATAAATCCAGCTTACAGCTGCCTACTGGGACGTCCCTGGATCCATGAAGCAGGGGCAATAACTTCTACCCTACACCAAAGAATGAAGTTTGTGGTAAATGATAAGCTAATAATTGTTCATGGTGAGGAGGAGTTAATGGTCAGTAATCTTTCATTGTTCCGGTACATTGAAGCAGAAGAGGACGCGCTAGAGACGTCATTCCAAGCACTAGAAATAGCAAACGCAGTGATGATAGAGGAGACGGTGGCAAAAAGTGGTCCAACTTTCGCATCTGCTCAAAACACCAAAGCTACGCTGGAAGAAGGCACTCCCGCGGGATGGGGAGAAGTCATTGAGGTAAAGCCGAAGATGAACCGCCAGGGGTTGGGTTACAAACCAACTCAAGGTGAAGAACCGATGCATGACAACAGTCGGCCAAAGGCTATTCAAGAAATATTCGTCAGTGGCGGTTTTCAAATCAACACCGTGGAAGGAAGTCTTGAAGATGAAGACATAGGACAACTAGTGTATCATAACAAAGCTGCTTTGAACAACTGTCGAAGTTCCTGTAGTTTTTCCCGAGTTAAAGTAATTGGTTGTTTTTTTCTCTGTTGTTTTAAAATCTCCATAGCCGTGCCCAAGGCTATAGGATTGTTTTGTAAGGGCCCCATGCTTTCAAAGAAATATCAATGAGAATGGACTATTTTGTTAAAATTCCTCGTGTTGTTTCTTTACCGTCTTTTTGCTTTTACTTTGAAAGAAAAATGGAAATACAAAAAAAAAACAAAACAAAAACAATTTTCTCTTTCTCTGTATGTGTTGCATTTGTTGTTGTGTGTTTTAATAAAGTCAACCCTTCAAACATGCAGTGATGACCATAACCCCATTGAATCCTGTAACCTCGCATTTCCTCCAGACTTGGATTCCCCAATATACCAAGCCGAAGACGAGGATGAAGATTTTGAAGTCCCTGAGGAACTGGTAAGATGGGCACAGTCTAAGTACACCGAGTTTCAGCCGCACAAGGAACATTTGGAAGTTATTAATCTGGGCACTGAAGAAGATGTGAAGGAAGTCAAAATTGGGGCAGCCCTAGGGGCAGAAGTAAAACAACAGTTAGAAGAACTTCTAAGAGAATATGTGGATGTGTTTGTGTGGTCGTATCAAGATATGCCAGATATGCCAGGACTAGACACAGATATAGTAGTTCACAAGCTACCGCTCCGACCTGAATGCCCGCCGGTTAAACAGAAACTCAGAAGAACCAGACCCGACATGGCTCTCAAAATCAGAGATGAGGTAAAAAAAGCAGATTGATGCAGGATTTCTCGCAGTCTCCAAATATCCAGAATGGGTAGCCAATATTGTTCCTGTACCAAAGAAGGATGGAAAAGTTAGGATGTGTGTAGATTATCGAGATTTAAACAAAGCCAGTCCGAAAGACGACTTTCCTTTACCACATATTGATACTTTGGTAGATAATACAACTCGGTTTGCAGTGTTTTCCTTTATGGACGGTTTCTCTGGTTACAATCAAATCAAAATGGATCCTGACGACATGGAAAAAACAACCTTCATCACTTCGTGGGGGACGTATTGTTATAAAGTAATGTCGTTCGGTCTAAAGAATGCAGGCGCAACTTATCAAAGAGTTATGGTGGCTTTGTTCCACGACATGATGCACAAAGAAATAAAAGTGTATATGTCGACGATATGATCGCCAAGTCTCAAAACGAAAAAGACCATCTAGAACATTTGTTGAAGTTATTCAAAAGACTCCGGAAATATCAGTTGAGATTGAATCCCGCAAAGTGCATTTTCGGAGTCAGATCAGGAAAATTACTCGGTTTTATTGTCAGCCACAAGGGGATTGAAGTGGATCCAGACAAAGTCCGTGCCATTCAAGACATGCCAGCTCCGCAGACCGAAAATCAGGTTAGAAGTTTTCTTGGCAGGTTAAATTACATATCCAGGTTCATTTCCAATATGACCCCTACGTGTGAACCGATCTTCAAGTTGTTACGAAAGGATCAAACAGTTGTATGGAATTCTGATTGTCAAACAGCGTTCGATAAAATCAAAGGTTATCTCCAAGAACCTCCAATTTTGATACCACCTGTTTCGGGAAAGCCTCTCTTTATGTATTTGACAGTACTTGAAAATTCAATGGGTTGCGTTCTGGGCCAGCAAGACGAATTCGGACGGAAGGAGCATGCCATTTATTATCTGAGCAAGAAATTTACTGATTGTGAAAGCAGATACTCACTCCTAGAAAAGACTTGTTGTGCTTTAGTATGGGACGCTAAGCGTTTGAGGCAGTATATGATTTGTCACACCATTTTGTTGATCTCGAAAATGGATCCAATAAAGTACATCTTTGAGAAACCTGCACAAACCGGAAGACTCGCCCGGTGGCATATGCTACTATCAGAATATGATATTCAATATGTGGCTCAGAAATCTATCAAGGGCAGTGTGTTATCAGAATATCTCGCAGATCAACCTGTCGAAGATTATGAACCTCTGAAGTTTGATTTTGCGGATGAAGATATCATGTTCGTGAAAGATTGTGAAGAAACAAGTTTTGACAAAGGTCAACAGACAGATATTTGGTGGAAGATGATGTTCAACGGTTCCTCCAATTATAGCGGACATGGCGTAGGTGCAGTCTTAATGAATCCTGAAGGTGGTTACACTCCGTTTACAGCCAGACTAGACTTTGATTGTACAAACAACATTGCGGAATACGAAGCGTGTATCCTTGGTCTCGAAGCAGCCATTGATCTCCAAATCAAAAATCTCGAAGTCAGTGGAGACTCAGCTTTGGTTATCTACCAAGTCACGGGTGAATGGGAGACAAGACATGAAAACCTGATCCCTTACAGAGCTCATATCATTGAAACGATCAAGTATTTTGACGAAATCACCTTTAAACATGTTCCAAGAGCAGAGAATCACATCGCCGACGCCTTAGCCATGCTGGCCTCGATGTGGAAAACTAGAGATGTCAATGATGGCACACTTATCAAAATTGAACGCAAGACAGAGCCTGCTTACTGTCAAATGATTGAAGAAGAAACCGATGGAAAACCCTGGTATCATGATATAAAGAATTATCTATTGAAACAAGAATATCCCGCAGATGCTACAACACTTGACAAGAAAACACTGAGACGATTAACATCCAAATTCTTCCTCAGTAATGGTGTACTTTACAAAAGAAATCATGATATGGTCTTACTCAGATGTGTTGACAAAAGAGAAGCGGACTTGTTAATGAACGATGTTCATGAAGGAATGTTTGGTACTCACGCCAACAGATACGCCATGTCCAAAAAGATCTTGAGAGCTGGTTATTATTGGTTGACTTTAGAAACCGACTGCATTTAGTACGCTAGAAAATGTCACAAATGTCAGATCTACGCGGACAAAATGCATGTGCCTCCAACACTGTTGAATGTACTATCGTCACCATGGCCTTTCTCTATGTGGGGGATTGACATGATTGGGGAAATTGAGCCAAAAGCTTCAAATGGACACCGTTTCATTCTAGTTGCCATCGACTATTTCACAAAATGGGTTGAAGTTGTATCTTACACCAATGTCACACGTCAAGTGGTGGCTCGTTTCATTAAAAAGGAGATCATCTGTCGTTACGGGATCCCAAGCAGAATTATAACAGACAACGGTACCAATCTGAAAAACAAAGTCATGAAAGAATTATGTGATGATTTCAAAATCGAACACCACAACTCTTCCCCTTACCGTCCAAAGATGAATGGAGCTGTGGAAGCTGCAAATAAAAACATCAAGAAGATCTTGCAGAAAATGGTTAAAACCTACAAAGATTGGCATGAAATGCTACCATTTGCCCTGCACGGATACAGAACCTCCATCCGCACTTCCACAGGGGAAACTCCCTTTTCTCTGGTATATGGAATGGACGCAGTTCTTCCCATCGAGGTCGAGATACCATCCCTCAGAGTCATCATGGAAACCAAGTTAGAAGAGGCAGAATGGATTAAAGAAAGATTTGATCAGCTGAATCTCATCGATGAAAAGCGCATGTCTGCGATGTGTCACGACCAGTTGTATCAAAAAAGAATCAAGAGAGCGTTCGATAAAAAGGTCCGTATCAGAGAGTTCCGCGAAGGAGAACTTGTGCTCAAGAAGATCTTACCAGTTCACAAAGACGCAAGAGGGAAGTGGATGCCTAATTACGATGGCCCCTTTATTGTGAAGACAGTATTCTCCGGAGGTTCACTGATCCTTACTACCATGGACGGAGAACAACTCACACACCCAATAAACTCTGACGCAGTTCGGAAATATTACGCCTAAAAAGTACCCGATAAACCGGAAAATCCAAAAGAACGGTTTATGCAAAAGTTAGGGTAAAAAAAGAAAAAAGAGAAGAAAAGAAAAAAGAGAAAAGAAATCAAAAAGTTCGCTAAGTTGAAAACCCGAAAGGGCGGCTTAGGCAAAAATGAGCGTCTCGGTGGATTGAAAACCCGAAAGGGCGATCCAGGAAAAAATTAGGGACAAAGGCGTTTCGCTGCATCAGACGAAGTCATCAACACTGCAGACTCAACAAAAATTCATCTCAACAGCTCTCGTCAGAAGCAAGGATCTTGGAGAATTCTAGTCTTTAGGGATAGTTAGGTCACAGGATTCAATGTAACCTTATCCACTTTTGCCATTTTACTTGTAAAATTTCCATGGAATATTGTCATTGGCAAGATTTCATCCTTTAAATAAAATCAGCCTTTTGAGCCTTTCTTTCTTATGCAAATTATCAGTTCCTTATTTTCTTTGTTATGCAAAATACCGTTCGTTAGTCAACGATTGTTTTTGAAAGCATTAAAAGTCCAAATTTTTGAAAATAACTTGGAAAGATTTAACAAAATGTTTTAACTTGTGGAAAGACTCGAGGAAAATCATACTTCCCCGAAACTTCAGGGTAGCAGGAGTCTTGATACACAGTCAGAATTTACATTCCCCAATGAAATGCTAGCAAGTTGAGCGACGAAGAGTCCTTTGGCCATGTATGGTTATCAAGATTGAAGATTATCCCTCAGGATTTCTTGTGATAATATGAAGGTTCTTTCCCCCAGCAAAGTATTTCTGGACATCTGTTTGAATTCACCTCAGCAAAATCTACCTACAGGCTCTATTCCCCAATAGGTCTTCGGGTTTATTTCCCAAGTCTACATACACCCCTCATCATGGGATCAGTGTGATTCGTTTGTTCCCCGAGTCGGTGACATCTATCAATCCCCGTGAAGTCTAAGTTATTACTTGCTTCATTTCCAAGTATAAGTCCAGTCGTAACTGGCATTTTGTTCAAACCAATTGTCGTTGGCATTCATTTGGTCGTCACCATCTATTTCCTTTTAAGCCCAGTCGTCACTGGCATTGTCTAAATCCAATTGTCATTGGTATCTCGTTAGTCGTCACTAACAAATCCACATATAACTCCAGTCGTCCCTGGCACTGTTTAAAAGTCCAATTGTCATTGGCGCCTCTTGGTTTGGTCGTTACCAACCTTTCCCCGGGGAATCCAGTCGTCACTGGTATTGTTCCAATTGTTATTGGTATCTTGTTAGTTGTTACTAACTCTCCCCATGAAGTCCAGTCGTCACTGGCACTGCCTAAATCCAATCGTCATTGGTATCTTGTTGGTTGTCACCAATTTTTCCCTTTGAAACCCAGTCGTAACTGGTATCATCATCTAGAGTCCAATCGTTATTGGAATCTGTTTCGTTTTGGTCGTTACCAACACCCTAGCTAAGATCTAGTAATCACTAGCATCCTCGTAATCAATTGTCATTGGTATTCCCCAGCATGGTCGTCGCCATCTTCATTAAAAATCCAGTCGTAACTGGCATTGTTTCATAACCAATCGTCATCGATACCCTGATTTGGTCGTCACCAATCACCATTAAAAGACCAGTCGTCACTGGCATTACTTGGAGTTCTGGTCGTTACCAATTTCCCCAGGACGTTTCTTGATTACCAGCACTGTGTGAACTAGTTGCAGAAGCTGAGGATATATCCCCAGTGATCCATGTTCCTAGTCAAGTCTCGGAGATCTAGTCGTCACTAGTATCCCCCGTGTGTGTTTAGTCTTGTTTCTAGTCCATTCCTGAAGATCCCATTTGAACTCTTCGCTATAGGAAGTTCCTCATTTGATCATCCCCAGTGAGGTTGTATCCAGTCTTTCGCTTCCCCGGTGAAGTCTGCTTCTCTTTTCACCGATGGAATTAATTTTCCATTTCCCCAGTAAAAGTATATCCTTTTCCCCAATAGAAGTCAATTCTTCTCCCCGGTGGAGTACCTCTGTTCCAATAAGATTGTCATCTTTATTGGATTTGTCTCTTCCCCATGTGAAGTTTCCCTGCTTACGCTATCAGTCATGTCTGAACTGTTAATTTAGTTTTTCAGTACGAGTCCCCAGTGTCGAGTCCTTGTAATTGTCATTGTTTGTTTTACTGTTTCTTTTATTATTATCTTTGCGTCTGTGTTGTTTGCATTCAAGCATCATAAAGCATCATTTAGAGTGCATGGAATATCATAACTTGTCCTTTAGCATGGCATCGGATCTAAGAGACAAAATTTTCGGTTTCTATATTTAAATACCTTTCACTGCGATTCTACGAGGATTGTCATCTCTCAGTTCCATCTAGTGAAGATATTTAAATAGGGGCAACTGTTGTACCCCAAATGTTGACCCCTTAGATTCTCATTATCATTTTAGAAGCATGATCATGAATTATCTAACCCTAAATCAGTGCAAGTTCATTATTGTCAAGTTACAGATGAATCAGGGTTTTCGCACCGACAAATTCAAAACAACCAAGGAATGATCAACCAATGATTTGGGCCAATTCAATAATGGAATGAAATCAAAGATAATATCAAAGTCAAATGAGAAGTCAATTTGAAGAAATCAGTTCAAAATCAAAGACAGTGCAGTCGGGAGGCCCCGATTAGGGTTTTTAACTAGTGAAAAGTCAATTGTGGTTTGACTTTGATGTTGGAAGATGTTGTAATGGTGGGATTTAGGTCCATGGAGTTCATATAGCTTATTAAAGTCTATTCAAGAAGTTTCAAAGTCTCAGGAGGTCCAGAATGTCAACAGGCGACTCGGTAATCACCGATCGGTCGTACGGTTGACCGAAAAGTCAACTCTCCAAATTTTATGAATTGAACTTCAAGTTGTGAAACAAAGTTGTTCCTTATGTCATATTGGACTTGCATATCAATTTTCATGATCATTGGATCAAGGATGAAGGAGTAATCGAGAAATCGGGAAATTAGGGTTTTGAAAAGGGCTAAACCATAACTCCTTAACCACACATCCAATTGAGTTGGTTCAAAGCTCATTTGGAAGCTCTTGACAAGTCCTACAAAAGCCCCTGAGTGGTCCATGATCAGAAAATGCATAGATGTTGAGTTATGGTCAAATTCATTTCAAGAAGGGAAAAAGACTTAGGAAAATTTCACTTTTTAAGCTCATTTTTAGCAACTTTGGAGGACTTTTTGGCCAAGTTACTTTGAGAAATTGAAACTCATGAAAACATGAATGTTTTAGAGCTATGTGAGGGCTTTCTAAATTGTACTAGAACATATCAAGAGGAGTTATGAGCAGAAAGTTACATGTGTTCAAAGTTGAGGGTTTCACACTTTAGTCCCACATTGGCCAATTTTCAAGAATGACTTATTTCACTAATTTTGCCAAATTTTCTTGATCCAACTTGTTGTATGTGATGTATCAGATATGTGTAGCATGAAACAAGAGAAAATTGTGGAGGAATAGCCCAAAATCAAAGCTTGGACTTCATTGCCATACAAGTGGGCAAAGTTGCCAAGTTTGACAATTCCAACCATGAGGTGTAAAGTGAAGCTGCACCAGCCCGTCCCTATGGTTTCTAGCCTGCTACAAACATCAAAAATCGGTGGGAAATATTGACAAAATAGCCTTGTATCAGAACCAATGATGAAAACCCTCCCTTGAAGGTTTGCTCCAAAATATCACAAGTTTGCTTCATGATGAAGAAAGGTCCCTAGCAAGCACCTCAATCTCTTTTCCTATAAAAGGAGGGCTCATTCACCTCATTCCACACACAATTCATCTGATAGAAACCATAGAGAATCTCTGTTATCACAATTTCCACTCCTTGCTTCAAATTCTCAAAAACACCAAAATCCATGAAAACACCTAAAATGGTCATGAAGTGAAGATTGCTCAAATTCATTTCTATCATTTCCAACACCTCAAACACCCTCCACACAACTTCTAAATATCATATAGAATGTGTATGATACTTTGAACCACCAAGAAACTTCAAAAATCAAAAAGTCAAACTTCTACCTACCATACTTTGACCAAAAGCCACAAAAATCACCAAAACTAGTCCTAGGCACATTCTTGGCATTCTAACACCTCTAACACCTCACAAATGACATTTCTCAACTGTCCAAGCTGTTAGAAACCATTGGAAACCCACATCTCTTCATTTGGCATCATAAGTGCATTGTTGCTTAAAGTTGAAGAAAAGTTCAAAGGCAAGAAAGTGAAGTAAGAGGTCTCTGGTTTTCTCAACTATTCTAGCATATTCAAAAGGGTCATCAAGAGGTATGTATCTGTTTCTTATTGGTTTTAGCATCATGTCTCATGAAATCACATTTTTGAGTGTGTTGCGGTGAAATTTGGATGTCAAGCTATTGATTAACTTGAATCTTAATTCATTTACAACCGGTCTTTGATTTATCCGAAGGAAAGGTTAAAGAAAGGAAAAACCTAAAAGGGAGAGATCTAAGGTTCGGGGGTTGGTTAAATTTAGGGAAGGTATTAGCACCCTAAACTTCCGTAGTACTCTACGGGAACCTTTTGTTTATTTTTTTTTATTTATTTCATTAATTATTTTGCTTTAGGGTATATACAAAGGATTAAAAATTAAAAAAAGACCTAGGGGTTAATTCTAAGTTTACTCGGCAAGACATCACATCTTGTGCCTACATATCCTTACGGGAATGGAATCAGAGTAACTGTAGTTCCCCTCTCAAGGGAGGTTAAAGAACACTCGACGGTGGTCAAGGTCTCAAGGGGAATAAACGCATCTTAAGGACACGCTTACATGGAGTCTTAAACTCCGATCTCTACGTTATGAATTGTTAAGTGCATTAGGGTTAGGTTAGGGATTCCGCGGCGGGAAACCCTAAAATGAGTGCGGCGACTCTTTGACCTAAAGCTAGGGGTAGTTTTGAAATTTTGTCCACGGCGAGACATTTGTGAAAAGTTAGGGTTTGTAAGGGTTTGAAGTTTTGAGGACTATTGGCGTGGCGGCCAAACGGCTAGACCTAACCTTCGGATGTGTGCAATGTGACAGAAATAATGGTAAACGCGTGAGATAATTGAATCATGCAAACAGAGAGATAATGTCATAATTTAAACCATGCAAGCAGAAATTTAAAGGCAGAATTTAAAGAGCGATTGTTAAGTTCGCGAGGTTACATGAGAGGAGCAGATACAATATGATAATGAAATTTGAATTGAACAATAATAAAATAAAATAAATAATGGTTCTAGTTATTATTTAAAAAAAAGATTTTAGTTATTATTTTAAATTTATCTAAAAAAAAGTTTTTCTTAAAAATAATAGGTTTTCATATTAATTTGGAAAAGATGTTAATGTTATTTATTTTTAAAAAACAGATTTTTATATTATAACAAGTTTTAATAAATTAATGATAACAATAATAATAATAATGGTAATAATAATGATAATAATGATAATAATAATAAATAATGATAATAATAATACTAATAATAATAATAATAATAATAATAATAATAATAAAGCAATTATGAATTTTAAATGTGCCAAATAACCCAACAATGTTGCTAACGTAGAAATGCGCTCATCGCAACCAGATCTAAATCGGACGAAACAAAATTTATCGCAAAGAAAAAGAAATTAAGCAAAAAAACAGTATTATTGCTCACACAAAAATGCGATCATCGCAATCAGATCGAACTAACACAAATGTCACGCGTCATGCACACAAATGTGCAAACATCGTATCGACATAATTCGATCAAAAATTAATCTTATATATATATATATAAACTCTAACAATTTAAAAATTATATATAAAAACGTAACAGTAATAGATGAAGAAAAAGAAATAACGGTAATAGATGAAGAAAAAGAAATAACAGTAATAGATGAAGAAAAAGAAATAACGGTAAAGATGAAGAAAAAGAAACAACGGTAATAGATGAAGGAAAAGAAACAACAGTAATAGATGAAGAAATAGAAATAACGGTAAACGGCACTCACTCCTCTTAGGTTTTTTTCATTCTCTCCTTTTTCAACAAAGCAACACATGTATATATAGGGAACAAATTAGGGTTAACACCAAATTGTCAATAATGTCACTAAAGCCCATTTTAAAGTCCAAACTAAATAATTAGTTAAGAAAAAAAATAAAATTTAAATAATTTAAAATAATTAAAATAAACTTAAAATAAAAACTAATAATCCTATTGATTCCTAAAATCAAAAATATTATAAAAAGAACAAAAATTTTTTCAATATTTTTTTATTTTATGATTTTTTGGATATTTTTATGAATAATTTAGAAAAAAGTGAAAAAAATAATATTTTAAAAAATGATTTAATTAAAATACGAAAATAATAATTAAATAATAATAAAAAACTATTTTTGTTATTTTTTAATGAAAGATAGAAAAATTTAGAGTAAAAAAACAATAAAAAACAAAAAGTGACTAAGGTGAGATTCAAACTCTCAACCTCTCACACTCACAACTCCTTACACATGTCTTCTTGCCGATTGTGCCATTTTTACTTTTTAGAAAAAAAATACATGCCATATGATATTTACCTGCAAAAAGTCAAACGACTACACAAATTTGTTAGTAATTGATTAAATGCAATGAAATGCGACGACAAATCTTAGGGCAAAATTTGGGGTATTACAGTTGCCCCTATTTAAATAACTTCACCGGGTGATTCGAGCAACGGAGACTCGAGAAATCGTGGTGGAGGGATTTAAATACAGATAACCGAAAATTTTGCCTTTAGACGCAGTGCTATGCAATGATATGGACAAAACAAAACGAACTATAATGCTAAATATGATATGAATCTGATATGATGCGTATGATGAAAATGACAAATGCACGGATACAGACGAAACAACGTCACAGGGGACGACCCACCGAGGAATTGCACTAGGGAAGAAGACATGTCATATCTGGAAGAACGTCGGGTAGACACGACACAGAATTGTTGATAGGTGCCAAGTAAATTAGAAATTGTCCGCAAGGTAAGACGCGGGTAAAACACGAGCTCAGGAGAAAAACGCAAATGGGGATAAAACACCCATGATGCCAAGTAAATAAATTTTGCCCACAAGGTAAGACGCGAGTAAAACACGACCTCAGGGAGAAAAAAAAAGTAAATGGGGGTAAAACACCATGATGTTAGGTAAACCCAGGAATATCTGGTAAACGGGGAATAAAACACCCGGGATAAAGGTACATGGGGGATAAAACACCCAAGGATAGAAGGTAAGTGGGGAGTAAAGCACCCAAGATAGACATGTAAATGGGGAGTAAAGCACCCAGGATAGAAATGTAAATGGGGAGTAAAGCACCCAAGATAAAAATGTAAATGGGGAGTAAAGCACCCAAGATAAAAATGTAAATGGGGAGTAAAGCACCCAAGATAAAAATGTAAATGGGGAGTAAAGCACCCAAGATAAAAATGTAAATGGGGAGTAAAGCACCCAAGATAGAAATGTAAATGGGGAGTAAAGCACCCAAGATAGAAATGTAAATGGGGAATAAAGCACCCAAGATATGCACATGTATAGGAATTATGCTATGACATATGATCAAATGCAAATGCAGACGTCGACGACAAGGCTCGACTCTTTCGGTGAGATGACAAAACTGGAGGACTGATTCCTCAACACGAAGATCACTGTCATTCTGTTAAGCTGTATCAAGTTGATAGTCACTGTAGGAATGATGAATAACTGCTTAGGGATTATGCAAGTAAACTGCCCCAGGTCAAATGAACTGATAATTGCTTCAGCTGTCTGATTCGTGGAATCGACTGTTTTGCTGTATCCTCGGAGGGCTTGCCCCAGTCTGGGTCTTGAACAATTCTCTAGATAAACCAAATCTGAGAAGATATTGCCTTGAACAAATCTTGAACTAATTCTTTGACAGGATGTAAAAGGAACTTGCCCCTGATAAGATCACTTGACCAAGTTTCTCATTGTTTGAAAATTCCTTAGAGGAAAGCCAGTTTGCAAACAAAAATATTCATACAAACATGGTAATGCAAAGTTCATGCGACTTTTGAAATCAAAATTATTTTTGAAAGATGGAAAATACATGAGTCGTTAGTCAGAACACAACGGTTCAAGACGCTCAAAGTTTAAAATAAAAGTGTATTGCCAAAATAAATGATTCGCAAGGACCTTTTGGAGTCAGGTTACGCAACCTTGTTGTAGTATACTTTCAAAATAACCCTGTTTCAGTTAGGTCTTTTGAGGGTTGTAACGTGGCCTGGTTCACGGTTTATGAAACAAAAGATAAAGGCTCAAAATTTATTTGTACCCACCCAATCTACGTGATGATCCTCAGTCCTATGCTCAGTTAACTCATATTATGCATTCAGGTTCCCATAAGTTAGGGATTTCATTGATCGTAGCAATGATGACTCAGAAGTCAAAGGGACCTATGAAAAGGCAGCCACTACTCCCCTATAACATTTGATTGTTTTGACATTGAGGATTTTCAAGATAAGGATTTAAAAATCTCTTTGTATTATCCCTAAATTTTGCCTGAACTGTTTATTTTAGAGTTTACAGTCAGCGGGATGCCCCAGTTTTGCCTAAGTCTCCTTCATAGGTTTTGACTTAGCGAGCTTCTTTTGCTTTTTTTATATTATTTTTTTGTGTGAAGGAAAGTGACTGTTTGATTTTAATGATTACGGTGAGCCATCATCGACCTTTTGATTAGAAAATATCTTCGACACTTGTTTGACGTGTGCGAAGGAAAATTTGTTAATGAAAGGTGTATCGTATGAACACACAACCAAGTTAACTGAGAACTACCCATCCCAAGGTTAAAATTGTGGGTTTTTTGTAACGAAAGAAACTCCAACTTCTAGGCTCGAAGGGGGTAACGAGGGATTAACTTCCTTATTTCTCCAGTGTTTGGGAATTGAAACAATGCCTTACATCGTCAACAAGGTTTGATTGAAAGCATACTGACAGCAATTATGGGTATAACGTTTTCATCATCCTCCCTCCAATCTTAGCATATCAAAATTTTGGACAAGAAGTAAACATTTGAAAAATAAAGCATAAAGATGCAAATAAATGGACGGAAATGAATTGAATCAAAAGTCGCAATGCTTATTTCATTAATGAAAGTACAAACATAATTAAAAGCAAACAACTTAAACAAAATAAGGAAAGTGCAAACAACGAGAAACAAAAGGCCTAGTGACAAAACTTCATTTCTGATGTACTGGCAAGGGATTTTTCTGAACATCCGGATGACTGTCTGTAAAATCAAGTATTCCAGTTCTAACCAATTCACATACTCTAGCCTTCAATGCAAAACAATGCTCCAAGTCATGGCCTGGGGCACCCTCATGGGAAGCACAATGGAGATCAGCCCTAAATCCAGCCGGAGGATTAAGAGGAGGTGGTAAAGCCTTTGTAGTAATCAGTCCTTGCCGGACTAAGTCAGGATATAGCTCTGTGTAAGTCATGAGAATAGGATCAAAGTGACTCCTGTTTCGTTTCTGGTCTGATATCTGTGTCGAGGAATCAGCTTGACGACTCAAAGGTACACTAGAAGACGATAGGACCAAGAAGGAGAAACTGGGGGACAAATGCAATGCAAAAACGTGATGCTGATGCCATGCAATGGTTCCAAGAATTTCGACGGTCGATTGCAAATATTCCCTTTTAGGTAAGTTAAAAAGAACTTTTTTTTTACTCTAAAATGCAGGACCTTTTTGAATTTGCAAAGGACCGTTGAATTCCTTGAAACTAGAAATGATATGATGCTTTATGGATGCAAAGCACAAATACACACACAAAGGTCCTAGGTTAGAGGACCGCGAATGAAGTTAAGGTCTACCCTTCCCAAAAGGTAAGTACTATAGGTTAATTGTACCTGCAGAACCAGGGTTCTAAATCAGTGCCCAAAATCATCAGTCCATCCTTCGGATATTATCAACTTCCCAACTGACTTGAGGGTCGATAATATTCTCAAGAGAACCTCTTTTGAGTGTAGTATCACGTAGCAACCATTGTAGGACTACTCCCACATAGTTCCCGCACTACATCCTATATAAGGCCAAGATGGTGTAAAGGTACTACGGTTCCTAGTATCACAGACTCCAATCGATAATGGTAAAAGTTTTCACGATTACACTCGATCAACCGAACCATTTTCGAAAGTGTCTCAACTGAGCGGTGATTCTCGAGTCAACTTAGTCAGGACTCACTCCTTATAAGCCTCGTCGAATATATCACCATCCTATAATAATGTCACTCAAGTCCGGGTGTAGGACTTATCTCACAACACAGTAACTCCCAAGCAGGTACCCTGAACAACGTATATACAAATGAGTAAAAATATTAATGAAACAAATATATGAAGAAAAATAAACAAGATAGGGATAACCCTCAAAAATTAGGACTCCCCAGTGAAGTCGCCATTTTCTGTTGCGGTGAAATTTGGATGTCAAGCTATTGATTAACTTGAATCTTAATTCATTTACAACCGGTCTTTGATTTATCCGAAGGAAAGGTTAAAGAAAGGAAAAACCTAAAAGGGAGAGATCTAAGGTTCGGGGGTTGGTTAAATTTAGGGAAGGTATTAGCACCCTAAACTTCCGTAGTACTCTACGGGAACCTTTTGTTTATTTTTTTTTATTTATTTCATTAATTATTTTGCTTTAGGGTATATACAAAGGATTAAAAATTAAAAAAAGACCTAGGGGTTAATTCTAAGTTTACTCGGCAAGACATCGCATCTTGTGCCTACATATCCTTACGGGAATGGAATCAGAGTAACTGTAGTTCCCCTCTCAAGGGAGGTTAAAGAACACTCGACAGTGGTCAAGGTCTCAAGGGGAATAAACGCATCTTAAGGACACGCTTACATGGAGTCTTAAACTCCGATCTCTATGTTATGAATTGTTAAGTGCATTAGGGTTAGGTTAGGGATTCCGCGGCGGGAAACCCTAAAATGAGTGCGGCGACTCTTTGACCTAAAGCTAGGGGTAGTTTTGAAATTTTGTCCACGGCGAGACATTTGTGAAAAGTTAGGGTTTGTAAGGGTTTGAAGTTTTGAGGACTATTGGCGTGGCGGCCAAACGGCTAGACCTAACCTTCGGATGTGTGCAATGTGACAGAAATAATGGTAAACGCGTGAGATAATTGAATCATGCAAACAGAGAGATAATGTCATAATTTAAACCATGCAAGCAGAAATTTAAAGGCAGAATTTAAAGAGCGATTGTTAAGTTCGCGAGGTTACATGAGAGGAGCAGATACAATATGATAATGAAATTTGAATTGAACAATAATAAAATAAAATAAATAATGGTTCTAGTTATTATTTTAAAAAAAAAAATTTAGTTATTATTTTAAATTTATCTAAAAAAAAGTTTTTCTTAAAAATAATAGGTTTTCATATTAATTTGGAAAAGATGTTAATGTTATTTATTTTTAAAAAACAGATTTTTATATTATAACAAGTTTTAATAAATTAATGATAACAATAATAATAATAATGGTAATAATAATGATAATAATGATAATAATAATAAATAATGATAATAATAATACTAATAATAATAATAATAATAATAAAGCAATTATGAATTTTAAATGTGCCAAATAACCCAACAATGTTGCTAACGCAGAAATGCGCTCATCGCAACCAGATCTAAATCGGACGAACCAAAATTTATCGCAAAGAAAAAGAAATTAAGCAAAAAAACAGTATTATTGCTCACACAAAAATGCGATCATCGCAATCAGATCGAACTAACACAAATGTCACGCGTCATGCACACAAATGTGCAAACATCGTATCGACATAATTCGATCAAAAATTAATCTTATATATATATATAAACTCTAACAATTTAAAAATTATATATATAAACGTAACAGTAATAGATAAAGAAAAAGAAATAACGGTAATAGATGAAGAAAAAGAAATAACAGTAATAGATGAAGAAAAAGAAATAACGGTAAAGATGAAGAAAAAGAAACAACGGTAATAGATGAAGGAAAAGAAACAACAGTAATAGATGAAGAAATAGAAATAACGGTAAACGGCACTCACTCCTCTTAGGTTTTTTTCATTCTCTCCTTTTTCAACAAAGCAACACATGTATATATAGGGAACAAATTAGGGTTAACACCAAATTGTCAATAATGTCCCTAAAGCCCATTTTAAAGCCCAAACTAAATAATTAGTTAAGAAAAAAAATAAAATTTAAATAATTTAAAATAATTAAAATAAACTTAAAATAAAAACTAATAATCCTATTGATTCCTAAAATCAAAAATATTATAAAAAGAACAAAAATTTTTTCAATATTTTTTTATTTTATGATTTTTTGGATATTTTTATGAATAATTTAGAAAAAAGTGAAAAAAATAATATTTTAAAAAATGATTTAATTAAAATACGAAAATAATAATTAAATAATAATAAAAAACTATTTTTGTTATTTTTTAATGAAAGATAGAAAAATTTAGAGTAAAAAAACAATAAAAAACAAAAAGTGACTAAGGTGAGATTCGAACTCTCAACCTCTCACACTCACAACTCCTTACACATGTCTTCTTGCCAATTGTGTCATTTTTACTTTTTAGAAAAAAAATACATGCCATATGATATTTACCTGCAAAAAGTCAAACGACTACACAAATTTGTTAGTAATTGATTAAATGCAATGAAATGCGACGACAAATCTTAGGGCAAAATTTGGGGTATTACAGAGTGCTTTTGGTAAAATTTGAGATATGCATACCTTGTTGATTTTCATGATGTATGTTTTCAAATAAGTGGTAAGACTCCCATAGGCATTAGCATAAAGTGGTGAACTTGTCTGTCATGATGGTATGCTAATTGATAGGCCATCCCAAACATTTGAACAAATGATTTGATCTTGGTTATTTGCTAAAAAATACAAACTTGTTAATGCTATTAAGATTTCTCTTTCATGATTCATGTTTAGTAACTGTTGCTATCAAGGCTTATGCTTGACATTCAAAATACATTGGCTCTTAGCTTTAAAAGCAGAAACCCCCAGCCTGCTGTCATGAAATTTAAAACTTGGTATTGAAAGTTAATTGATTTGATTCATTGTTGTTTTGCTGCTATTAAAAGAAAAGTACTGCTACTGTCAAAACAAATTATAAGTTGAAAATTCATTTTTTGCATAAGGCATCACAAGACCTGATTTTATCTTGCAAACATGTTTCTATGTGCATTTTAGGTATGCCTATATATTTACATTGCTTAAATTGTGCATAGACTCCAAATTCATATGTTGCCACAAATGCTTCAAAACTCATCAAATCACTCAAAAACCATTTTTCCATACCAATTCCTTTTTGCATCAAAATAACATTTGAACATCTCATATACATCATGCCAACATCATCATTTTTCATTGAAAATAATTGGTTGTGAATTTCATGCTTCAAAGCCACTTTCACATACACATTTATGCAACTTGATTGCTACTTTTTGCATGAACTTGTTTTTTACCAAAGACACATTACACACACTTCATATTAGTTATTTTTAAGATGTTGGAATGATCTTTTGGCACTAAAACATACTGTCATGAAATATCACTTTTCAAAAGGCATGATTCTTCACAAAAACAACACCTCACAAGCTAATTTTTGCACAAACTTATTTTTCACTCAAACCACACCACATACACTTCATATTAACCATTTCTAAGATGTTGGCATGATCATTTTGCACTAAAACTTGCTGTCATGAAATTTCACTCTTCAAATGCATTTTCTTCATAAAGTGACACATCAAGACACCAATCTTTGCATCAGTTTGTTTTTCACTAAAAGGCATGTTCTAACATCTTGTATTTGTTATTTATGATATGTTTGTATGATCACATGAAGCTTAAACTGCCTGAACACAAATCACCCACCAAAAATGCATGTTCACACACAAAAGGCATCTTGGACACCAAAACTCTACACAATCATTACATGCCCTTATTTTTCATGTTAACTCACTCATTAACTTGTGTTAGAGGTGTGTGTAATCTTGTTGTGATCAATGTTTGCCTTGGACTTGAAATGCCTAAATGTCATGCATGATTTCTATGTCATTTTGCATTTTACACATGACTTTTCATAATAGACCAGTTTCAGCCCCAAGGATGAGCTGAATTCATTCATTACCATTTATCTATGATGTGTGCATGGTTGATATGTTTTGAACATGAGTGTGTGAGGCTACACATATGAAAATGCATCTCATTACACTTCAATACAGCAGCTATCGGGTTTTGCAGAGGTTTGAGAATTTTCAAAAACTGAGACCACCATTAGATTCCTTGTTTGATTCTACCCCAAATCCATATAAATTTTGTTCCATTCCGATAAACGGTTAGGGAGATACGATACAAAACGTAAATGCCCGGTTATGTGTGTTCTTGCCCAGCCATAGTGTTAAGTTACCCTTATAATTAATTAGGGGTGGCTTCATCAATGGATGTATAGCCACCCCAGTGGTATGACCATGCGCCTTTCACCCCTTGTTCCTGAGTTTGACCCCTGAGGAGGGCAACTCTTTTATCCATTTTTGTGATTTTTAGTGCAAACTTCGGAAATTCATATCTCACTCGTTTTTCATCGTTTTTTGTCCGTTCTTTTTCTGCTGTGCTTGTATTAATGTGTAATTTCATGCCATGTTTTTATTTTTCATGTTTTCATATTTCATCACTAAGTTTGTTTATGTGCAAATGTGCGTGTTTTCGCGATCGTTCATGTAATTGCAGATAAATGTGTATGTGTTTCCCTTCAACATTTTTCTTGAAAATTGTTTGAATCCATGCCCATATATGTTAGTTAACATGCTAGGATTTATTTATTAGTTGTTACCATTTTTATCTATTTGATTTTCATTGAATGCGAACTGTCGTCGCAGTGTCGATTATTTCATCTGTAAACTGTTACCTTCATGTTTCATTTTTACCATCTCTCATTGTTTACTTGGTTGTCACCATGAATATGCTTTATCTTGATTTTTATCTTGTTTAGCATTTTTTTTTCTTTTCTCCCCAAATGATAAAGCTCGTTAGCTTTCACCTGATTATTTCCCCAATCTCCCCCCAAAGGAAGGTCTGTCCATTTGACCCTCGATGTCATGGATAACTTATTCAAATCACACCCTTGACTTTGTTAAGTCATTTTCAACCTTAGATTAGAAGCCCTAGACTTTGCTTAAGTCTAAAAGACCCACCCGTACTAAGAGCGTTCTTCAACTAGAACCCTAGGAATGAGTTCGTCAACTCTGCGTGAGAATCATCGTCATGATCTCTTACTTTCCCCTTCTACAATTTAAAATAGGGAGTTTTGTCAAACTCCACACAAACATTGTCATGTTTGTTCCCCCCTTTGAATCTTGATCGTCATCAAGTGTTCTTTTCCCTCGTGAGGTGAACTACGATTGCTCTGATTCTATCCTAGTCAGGATACGTAGGCAGAAGACGCGACGTCTTTGCGAGCAAACTTAGGAAACCAAATAGGACTTTATTTATTTTTATCTTATCCCTTAACCATAGCACAATTCACAAACTTAGCAATCAATCAAACAAAAGGTTCCTGTAGAGTACTACAGATATTTAGGGTGCTAATACCTTCCCTAGATATAACTAACCCCCGATCCCCGAATCTCTTAGCATTGTTTACATCGCGAAAAAGGTTTTTCTTTCTTGAAACCTTTCATTTGGATAAATTAAAGATCGGTTGTAAAAGAAATAAGATTCAATTTAATTAATAGCTTGTTATCCAATTTTCACCGCAACAACATCTGATCAAACTCTTCATGAACCTATACCATCACCTTCACCTTCTCCTCCTCGTGTTTCTAAGACTAAGAAACCTTCTGTTACAACTTCTTCTGTACCCCAACCTCTAGCAACTCCATCTAAAAAGTATACATCTGAACCAACACATTCTAAACCATCTGATACTTCTTCATCTGACAAACAAACTCCTGCACCAGAATCATCTAAAATTCCCCCACCAGAACCACAAACTTCTAATCCACCAGAACCAACACCAACAGAACCAAACCAACCAGAACCAACTCCACAAGAACAAGAATAACAACAACCACAACCAGAATCTATCCAACCATCTGAACCTTTAATACCTGATTCTGTAGTCCTAGATATTCAACCCTTAACTACTTTGGTTGAACTCTCTTCTATATCCTGTCATTCATCTGAATCATCTGATTCACCTGAATCTGACCTACCACCAGAAGTTTATTCACCACCCTCTCTCCGTGGCTATGAACTCAGAACTTCTAAGTTTGTATCTTTTACTTCTTTCAAACCATATCCCTCTGATCCCCTTCCTTCTGGTCTAAAACTTAAAAACTTTTACACTAGAATAGAAGCATCTGAGCCTACCATTCCATATAAACCTATGTCTTCAACAATCCTTCCATCTGTTCTTTAAACCTATCTTAAACAACAACTAGATATCATTCCATCAGAACCTCTGCTTTCTCATAACTATTTTTTTACCCCATACACTTCTACACCATTTGACGCCATTCCCTCTGCATCAAATTTCAAACAGTTTCTGTTTCCCACCTCATCATCATCTAGATTTAAAACTGTCACTTTATCATCTGAACATCCCTCTTATCCTCGTCCTCTGTTCATCATCCCAACTTTTACCATACCACCTCCACTAGAACAACCCAAACCAACACCTCTGGAAGCTTACCTTAAACCCAAATCCAGATTAGATGTTGATGCCTTATTTGCTAGTTTCAAGAAAGAAATAAGGATGAGTTTGAATTCTGTTCAAGAGGAATGTCTCTCAAGCATTAATCCAGAAGCTTCTGAAAAATGTTGGGATAAGTTCATTTCCAGATTCAACACTGTTGCTTCAAATCTAAAGAGTGTCTGCTCTAATGATGCGAAGATCAGATTCGCTGAGATTACCAGAACAATGCTTTGGAATGTGACCAGATCTCCTACTTTTCTTCTTGAAGATGCACCTTCATCTTCTGGAGTGTTTGCTACTTCTGAAACTATTGAAGGATCTGCTTCTGAAGTCATTCTGGAAGAAAATCCTTTAGCTCTGCCGATTGTGGATAAACCTTCTGAATCTGTGCCTCCAGAATCTGCAACTGCAATGGATATTGACTCTGCTCCTACTCCTGCATCAGAATATGCTCCGTCTACTTCTTCTGAGATTAAGAAAGAGAATCCAGACTTAGAAGATAAGATTGTTATGCTGGAAGCTGGTCAATCTGAGATAAAATCCTGGATGGCAAGGCAAGATCAGAAGATTGACAATATTGAGAAATGGATGTCCAAGCAAGAAGAATCTTCTTTTGAGATCACACACCTTCTGAAGATGCTTCTCTCCAAACAATCTTAGCTTTATGTTTTTTTTCTGATGTTTGAGCACTTGTTTGCATTTTTCATCTGTTGTCTGTTTTATCTGAATCTTTTTAATGAATGAATCTATGAATGTTTTCTCTATATGATTATATCTTTTCTCTCTGCTTCCTTTTTTTGTCTTTAAAAAGTTTCTTTTTGATTATGACAAAAAGGGGGAGAAAATGAAATTCTGACTGTTCAAATAAACTTTACCTGAATGGAATTCAGACATATCAAATCATAACTAACATGAATTTTTAGTCTTTCAGAACTATAATGATAAATCTGACAAAATTCATTAAAGTAACTCTGAGATCCCCAGATCACGTTTTAACCAATCAGGCTCTGATTCTGAAACGTTCATCCAAATCAAGCTCTGATTCTGAAAAGAATACTCATGCAAAAAGGGAAGTTTCTATTCTTTCTTTGTATTCAATTCAGGGGAGATTCATAATCTCAGGGGGAGTTATATTTATCTCTTTATTGAACAAAATTTCCTATGTTTTTGTCATCATAAAAAAGGGGGAGATTGTTAGAACACAGATTGGTTCTTAGTTATATCTCTATGTTTTGATGATAACAATAATGAAATTTTGTATTAAGAAATTATATACTCTAAATTTGTTCAAGTATTTTTGCTGCAGATATTAAATTTAATATTCTTCTGAAAGCAAAAATGAATATGAACATTGAACAACGCAAGGCTCTGATCGTCAGAAGCATCTCGTTAGAAGACTCTGAGCGCTGCCTACAGGAGACTCTGAAGTAGAAGCTACAGAAGCATATGAAGCGTAGCTGAATACTTTGTATGAAGAGTTTCAAGCATTGTTTTTCAGAAGACTCTGATAGTACTGCTCACTGGAAGTACTGAGGATCTGATTTCCAAACTCTGCTCTGATTAATTTCACGCTAAATCACTCTTGCTGCAACACTCTGATACAACAAACTCTGATGACATCAAGACTCTGATCACTCAAGGCTCTGATGTTGATTGCTATGAAATAGAAACTTGTTGAAGAAGATTATTCAAAGTTATATCCGTTGGCATATTCCAAACGTCTCTTTCCTCTTTCATGCTAGACACAAGAACTCAGGCAAAAAGGATTTCTCTGAACGTCCTACTTATAGGAAAGGTCAAGTCATGTGAAGACAAAATGTTACAGCTACTTTGCAGTACACGTTCTTCAAGCTTGCAACGTCTTGGACTTCTTTGTCTATAAAAGCAAGCCTTCAACAACTTTCTATAGTTGACGTATTTTGACAAGTTCATTGAAAACTCTCTCAAAGCTCTCATACAAATTATATTTCTTTGTTTAATAGTTTCATACGTTCTTAATCTTAAGTGTATAAATCTCAGTTGTGATATAGCTTTCATAGAAGCATTTAAACACTTATTTAGTTTACATTTGATTGTAAAAGTTCCTTAAGAAGACCAAGTTGTGGTCAGTAGTTCTTGAGAAGACTAAGACAATTATTCTTAGTGGTTGACATTGTAATCTGTTTGATTATAGTGGATTAAGTCCTTGTGGAGAAAGGCAAATAACTCTTGATAGGGTGGACTGAATTACTTGAGTTCAACGAACCAGGATAAAAATCTTTGTGTTTTTATTGCCATAATTATTTGAAAACCCTTATTCAATCCCCCCCTTCTAAGTATTTTCTCACCTTCAATCTCTGCTAAAACAGAACAAGGACAGAACATGAGCATTTTGAATAACTTAAAAATTTACCAGTGTCATGACATCTGTTGTAACATCTGCAGACTGACAGAACAATTTATCTAACCATTTAAATTGATCAGAATATTAAATGTAGAAAGATAAATAACACAATGAATTATTAACCCAGTTCGGTGCAACATCACCTACATCTGGGGGCTACCAAGCCAGGGAGGAAATCCACTAACAGTACTATTAATTTAGAGTTAAACTCCTAGTTTACAACTCCTCACTTAATCTCTACCCATGCAATTTCTGCCTAGAACCCACTAGACAAGAGACACCTCTCACTCTCCCTCAATCACAATAGTGATAACAATCAAAACAAAGAAAAGACTTTAGAAGACACTTTTTAAAGTCACAACTTGATCTTGCTTAAAATCTTCAATCAAGTACAATACACTCTTGCTTAAAAGCTTTGAGTGAACAATTAACAATTAACAAACTAGTCCAATTCACACATTAAACAATGAGTGAATGACTTACAAAACTAACACACTAAATATGTCTACCACGATGCATCAAAAGATGCAAAGGGTGACTTACAAAGTCACACACACAAGAGACTCTCAAAATCCTAAACCCTTATTTTGCACCCAAGATCTTCTTATTGTGAATGCTTGTCTTTTGCTAGGTTTTTCGCCTCCTTAAATAGCAATGAGAACGGGCTTGGGCTGTGCCAAAAGTAACAGCAGGAAGAGAAGATTTCAATCTTCATAAACTGCAATAGATTTGATTTGATCAATCAAATCTAATCATATCATTCATCCAATCTTCAATCAATCTTCTGATAATAACTCCATATCAAATCAAATCTGATCCATAATAAGTGTATCAGAAACGCCTTTAGAAAACCACCAAAAACACGCAGGTTCTACACCAGAATAGTGCAGCAAGCTTGCACACAAAGATATGGACACACAAACATATTCATGACAGACAGATGTCACGACATCCTGTAGGTCATCTTGTGATTACACCTAGTTTTACCAAAATTCCTGCCAATCAAATCTTCTGCAGAATCTTCTTCATAAAAATAGAAACAAATATTTTATAGTTTCCTAAAAAGTCTCAAAGATCCTTTTTATGAAATCCAATTAAATCTGCACTTTGTTCCTAATTAATCTCTTTGACCTGCGCATACTGATGAGGTATATCCACAAGGATCTCATCAAACCATAACACCTCTGTCAAGAGATATAAAATAGCAGCGCCTGCTGTACCAGACAAAGATTCACGACATCTATCTCGACATCTTGTTTGAAACATATGACATCAGTATTGTCATGACAGCAGATGAAGATGTTATAACATCTTGCTTAACATCAGTGCAGAATCATATTTTACCAAAATTTAGCTAATCATAGAATCCTGGAACTAACATTTAGTCGAATGCCCCATGATATCCATGATGCTTATCGGGACTATATCCATGAGGGTATAGTTCTGACAACGGATTGATAGTCTTGGGCTTCAACAACGAGCTTTGAACCAGATGTGGCAGAAGATGACTGTATAACATAGGAACTGGATGAAGAAGATTTATTCCTCCTTTCTAAATTGTTGTGAGGCATATGCTAATTTTATCTGATATCCTTGGCCATGAGCTCGTTGATTCAAATAAGGAGCAATCCCTGGTTTCTGGGACGAAGCTTTAGGCACGGGTGGTTACCCATAAGGATAACATGGCACTGAAAATGATGAACTTTGAGAAGATGGGGGACCATAGGTTTTTGTTGGTGTACCTTGGGAATACTCAGCAATTGCTATGACTGCATTTGTTTCACCCTCTTCTTCCTCTTGGGAATTGCTAAGGGGTTCAGTCTCACCGGCCTGAATACTTGAGGCGTCTTGGATTTGTCCACTCTTTAGGTAGCTTTCGATGCGTTCTCCTACTATCACAAGGTCAAAGAAGCTTGATGGCACACTGCCAGCCATTCTTTCAAGACAAGGGCTATGCAGACTATTTATGAGCATGTCAATCAATTCCCTGTCCCAGAGTGGTAGTTGCACTCTGGCCGCTAATTCTCTCCACCACCATGCATATTCCTTAAAGGATTCACTGCCATTCTAAGACAGGCTTTGCAACTGCATGCGACTAGGAGCCACGTCCAGATTGCATTGGTAATGCTTTAGAAAAGTGCTAGCTAAGTTCCTCCATGATTGGATACAACTTCTTTTTAAGTCCAGGTACCAACTCAAAGATCCCTCACTTAAACTGTCTTGAAAATAATGAATCATCAACCTATCGTCATGAGTGTAGGAGGTCATTTTTTGACAGAAAATCACCAAATGACGCTTCGGGCAACTATAGCCTGTGTACTTCTCGAAGTTAGGTACTTTGAATCTCATAGGAATCACCAAGTATGGCACTATACACATATTAGCAGCATCGAGCCTGGGCGTATTTTGAACTTTCAAAGCTTGGAGTTTCTCCTCAATAGCACGAAGCTTTTCCTTCATGGAATAAGTCAATGGCACCCTTTGAGTAGGAATGCTTACTTGTGGAAGATCAGGTAGAAGATTATATAGTGGATTAGTTGTCACAGTAAATCCTGGCGGGGAATCAACATTCTGGCAATTTTTCTCTAACATAGCTACCTCAGCTTGCTTCGTCTAACTCTCCTTTCAAGACGTCTATGAACGTCTTCAGAAATGGAAGTCTCTGTGATGACTTTCTCAGTCTGAGAAACCTCAGTCATCTGAAGTGTAGCAGCTTCTTCTTCAAAAGAACACACAACCTTTGGAGGTGTATTTTCCAGAAGTAGAGTTGAAGTTCTGCTAACTCTTAGAAGAGTGAGTCTGACAGCTTCAGCAAATCTAACCTTCGCATCACCAGAGCAAATTGTTGCACCCCAAAATTTGCTCAACCTTTGCTTGCCTGATTTATGTTTCATTGCATTTCATTTGCATAGTTACATCATGTACATAGTTCAATCATTGGCATATCATAGCATAGAATGCCTCCAACAAGGGATCAAGGGTGTCTATCAAGAGAAGAGCCTAGCAAGAGGTCTTATCCTAGTGGGAAAGTCATCCAAGCCATCAAGAAGGGATTTGAAGTCTTGAGAAGTTTGAGTGCCTACATGTGGGTTTTGCTCCTATCCTGAGGAATATTAAGAATCATCAGTGGGATGAGAAGCATGGGATGTGAATTTGAGGTGTGTATGGATCTCATGGGGTGCCTAGAGGGCCATGTTGAAGCTGAGGCAAGTCATTGATTCAAGTATGAGAGCCACAGTTGAGGTGCAGTCAACTAGGGTTTCATCTAGTTCAACCCTAGTTCAATTGAGTAGTTGGAGAGCATCAAAGCCTACCTTGGGGTCATGGGATGCATGAATTGGTATGTTGATATATGTGTGGTGTTGTGCCAAGGTTAAGCAAAGAAAGATCAAGAATGTGGGAAGTTGCTAAATTAGGGTTTCAGTGTAAAATCCCCTGTTTAGTGCCCAACTTCAAAGCCACATAAGTCAAAATACAAGTTTCAAATGGATCTTTGGCCAACATGAAACTTGTAGATATTCCCAATACCTTTAATTTGAGTACTATAAGTCTTCAAGAAGATTTATATAACTCAAGTTATGGTCTTTGCAAATTACAGGTTACCAGAGGACACTGAAATTTATCTGTGAAAGTCACTTGACTTCCAAGCAACGTTTGCCCTTCAAGGAATTTTCAAATGGATTCTTGGCCAACATAATAGTTGTAGCTCTTGATCTTAGCTTTCCATAGAGTACTAGAAGTCCGCAAGAGGATTTGTAGAACTCAAGTTATGATCTTGGCAATCCAGGGGTATTTTGGGTATTGGTGATTATAGGTCATTTGTGATCATGGGTCCAAATCTCCAACTTAGAGGCCTCAAATGGAAAATTGTTCAACTAGAAAGTTTCTCAAAATAGGGTTTTAACCTTGACCATGCATCAAGGAGGGTTTGAATTGGTTCATAGGAGAAGTTGGTTTGAAATGGTTTTGAAATGAAGAAATTAAAGTCATTTAAAAGGCCAAAATTGTGAAATTCTTGATTTATGACCAAAACAAGTCCATGTGATATACCAAATTGATCAGGAAATGCATTTCAAATACATTGGCAATATTACATTTTTGAGGTGAGGTTTGATTCCATGGCTTGCCTTTTAAAATGATTTCTTCAAATGCAAGTCACTAATCCAAATCAACAACCAATGCAATTCAGGCTGTGCTTTTGATCCAAACACATTCCAAAGTCAATTTTCAACTGAATGGAACCTTCTGGAATAAGGAATAAGCCATAATTCGCAACTGTCACCTTGAGCTTCAATGGCAAAAATTAGAATTTTGGATACAATGATTTGGGCCTCAAAATGGATCAAAAAGCCCATGGAATCCTCCTATATATTGATTGGAGTGAGTTCAGACTCAGTTTGGGGATCAATTCATGCCAGAAGCTGTTAGAGAAGGTTGAGTTTCAAGAGCTTTAACTCAGAATCGGTTTTGGATTTGCAAGCACAATCAAGCCAAATTGAAGATTGGGAAAGCTTCATCTTGCATCATTGAACATTTCTGGAAAGATTTAAAGGTGGAATCGTGCTCCAAGTGCTTCTGTTAGTGAGTTCTCATCAGGTTAGTAACTTCAAAATTCTACATTGATCTATGGAGAATTGAGTAGAATCTTGCATGTGGTTAGGACCTAGGATACGTAAGGATCGTTTCTGGATTGGTTTGGGAGCAATTAGAGACCAAGTTAGGGTGATGCCATCTTCTGTTGAAGCTTATATCTCCTTGTTCTTGAAGCTTTAATGGTGTTTGAATAGTTAGAATTGAAGCCTGAAGAATGTAGTTCATGCTAGGATCTTTAATTTTAAGAATGGCCACGATCAAGATTTGGTGATCTTTCTGCAACTTCTATCGGGTTTGAGAATTGGTTGAGAATCAATGGAAATGGAAGTCATATTCGTGATCAGGAGAGAATTTCAGGTGAGATAGGTTATTTAGTTGTTGAGTTTGATGCCTTTTTAAGATTGCTACGCTGGAGAAGACGGTGGCGCAAAACTCAGGCCACCGTCTGAGTTTCCCCCCCATTTTCAAACTCAATTGGAGAAGATGAATCTCTCACCTTTGGTTTGTGTGTTGACTTTGACTGGAGATAGAAATCCACGGCCAGGATTTTATTTCAATTGCTGAAGAGTTGAATTGAGAGTGAAACGCACTGTTTCACTTAATGGTAATTGGATGGGCTTAAGACTGGCTTGCTGATTACACCTCCGTTTGGGGCCCAATGAGAAACACAACGTGAAATCATTGCTATTTGACACAGGCTTTTTCCATTTTCCTTTTCTTTTTCTGAGTTGGGTTAATTTGGTTTGGGCTTAGTGAGAACTTGATAAGTGCACCCCCTGTTGGGCCCAGTCTGGAGAAACAACATGATTCAATTGCTATTTGCAATGCACTTTTATTATTTTCCATCATATTTTCTTTTATTTTACATTTTTCACATAGTTTAGAAATAAATCCATAATAAATAGGAAAATTAATCTTTTTAATCCAAGTTTTTTTTCCTTGACTCCTTAGAATGTTTATAATTTAATAGGTTTAAAATTTCTTTAATTAATGCATTTTATATTTCATTTGCATTTTTTGTATTTTTAATGGCTTTTTATTTTGATATGTTTGGTATGCCATTTTACTGATTTTATTGTGGATGATTAGTGATGAGTTTTGAGTTGATTCTTTTTGGGATAGATAGCTTAGATATGCATGTACCCATAGTAATTTTCTCATATTTTTGTGAGAGAAATTTAGGCTTGTTTGAACATTGAGCATTAGGTGGTTTAGAATTAGGGTTTTAGGATAGTACCCTTAGGTTTAGAGCATAGTTTTAAGTCCAAATGAATGGTTAACCCCTGGTTTTTGTATGGAGTGATTCTTAAGAGGTTTAGGAACCCTTAATAATATTTGTAGGATTTTATAATCCCTTTTGGTATTTTAAGTAGAATTAGTTTTAAGACTAACTTCTAGGTGTTTCTGATGAACTAATTTGGCTAGTTTAATTCAATAGTTCCCCTTAGATTAGGGTGGTGTTGCTTTTGAGCTTGGATGATCATGAAGACCAATTGAAGGTGCTTTGGAGAGCTTGAAGGAGCTTGGATGTGAAGGGTTTCTCATCTGGTGAAGTGCTTGTCAGGAGCTTAGGAAAACTAGGGTTTCAGGAAGAGCATTAGACTAGTTTTGTTTCTTTCTTTAAACATGGAGTATATTGTTCATCTCCATTAAATCCAATGATATAAAGTCCTTTTAAAGAAGTAACATCTCTCCTTAGGAGGGATGAATGGCATGCTTTAAGAGTAGAACTTTGAGGATGCCTGTCTCTCATAATGTTGAGTTCTCAGTGACTTCCCTTGGTTGTCATTGAGCCTCTTAACACTTCAACTTGATCTTGTTGAATGAGTCTCCCTTGGAGGTGCTTGTTGGAGCTTGGTAAAGGAATAGATGAGGTAGCTTGTTGAAGCTAGGGTTTTGATTGCTTGTTGAAGCCAGGAGCTTGTTGAGGTCAAGAGCTGGTTGAAGTTGTTTACTGGTTGGGTTTTGAGCTTGCTTAAGCTGGGAGCTTGTTGAAGCCTGGTGCTTGTTGGAGATTGAAAGTTTATTGAAGCTTGAAGATAGGAGTTATTCATGAAGATGAAGGTTGTTGCTGTCAACTTTTTGCTGGGTCATCATCTATTGCTGTCAGAGTTGCTGTCAACTGTAGGAGTTTGGTGCTGCTGCTTGGGCTGCCTCCTCTGCCTTGGTTTTGGTTTTTCTGTATTGTTTGTTGGCTTGTGCAGCTTGCCCCCTAGGTATGAAGTGAATGTTGATTCACTTTTCCTGTTGTTTTCCCAGGTTCGAGGTTGAGCGGGACTCCCTTGCCTCGCCTGTATTGCTGTATTGCATGCATTTTACTGTATTTGCTTGCTTTCTTTTCTGTTTATCCCCTAGGATCTCTGATTTCCTCTGTGCAGGAGGGAATCATGACAGACATTAGGATTCTTATCCCTGCATGACAACATTAGGTTAGTTTGATTCCTTTTCAACCACTAGGTTTTTTAGAGCTTCTTTCTCTTCTTATCTCAAAACAATTCAAAAATACAGTAATATGGTTAATCGACGTCGTACATTACGAGCCTTAAGCTATTTGAGAAAAGGTTGCTGGAGGGTCACTCTTCAGTAATCTGACTGCTTAGTATGGTACCCTTAGGGTGATGTGCGACGTAGTCACTCTCAAATCATAGTCTCTAGTGCGTCAGAAATTGCAAACAGACTAAAAAAACATTTCTCTCGTAAAAGATTCAAAACAAACATCAAAGTGTCATTTTTGTCCGCTTGGACTCTTAATCAAGAAAAACCGTTTTTGAAGGTCATAAAAAACAGTCAGACAAGCTTGTGTCTTCCGTAGCCCGAACTACGTTTGCTCTGGGGACCTATCATTTGGGATTCAACTAAGTGAGACCGCTTCAAGGGATGATGATGCCACACCTTCTGGGTATCGTATCATCGCTCTTGAAAGTCTGTGACGTTGAACCCGCATAGCATGTCGTACCTCGTCTGCGAGTTAAGTACATACCTGTGAGGGGTAGGTAGGTCTATTTGTAGGAAACCTTTGACCTCAGAGTACCTGGTTTATCTCTGTCAGTGAGATATGGTTACAGGGTTCATTTAAGTGGTTGTTTTGGTTTGAGACAAAGATTTGATGGTTCTCAGGCTTCAGTACAAAGCAGCACAGTTCAACAGCATTGCCCTTGATCTCCTGTTTGCATATGCATGTGCATTTTCATATTGGCATTTCATTAACGTGTATTTATGTTGCAGGTGTGATCATTCCCCTCTGATTCTAGTGTATCTTCTGGCCAGACATGGAGTCCATAAAGAGGACAATTGCTTACCGGTTGCATTCGCCAGATATCAGTGCCGTGATGGGTTTAGTTGCTCTAGCAAATGAGAGAGTGAGGGCTGAGTTCAGAGTATCTTATGGGATATTTCTTAGTTTGTTGTACAGGCCTTCAGCATTTGAGACGACTGGGGTGTATACTTTGATGCAGTTTTATGAGCCTCAGTTGAGATGCTTCCTGCTCCCCGACTATATTCTGGCACCCACGTTGAAGGAGTATTCTGCTATGTTGGGAGTTCCTGTGTTAGACCAGATGCCCTTTATACATGTTGATGCTGAGCCTGAGTTGGCTACACTTGCTGAGATTGTCAGTTTGGACGCCTCTGAGTTTCCTGGAGGATTGGTCAAGCTGAACGGAGTCTATGGTTTTCACCTGTCTGTCCTGGTTGAGAAGGCTACACAGTGCGCGAAGAGTGGATGTTGGGTTGCCTTTAGTGCCATTCTTGTTGTCTGCATCTATGAGACTGTCTTGTTTCCTAATGTGCCAGATTTTGTTGACTCAGATGCCTTCTTGATTCTTGCCTCGAAGAATCCAGTTCCTACTCTCTTGGGCGATGTTTATCATTCTATTCACTATAAGAATGAGAAACATCGTGGCAAGAATGTTTCTTGCTGTCTTCCTCTTTTGTACAGGTGGTTCCAGGGACATCTTTCGAAGACAGGGCCTTTTGTTGACGCTGCTGATACTTTGGATTGGTCTTCCCAATTGATGGGGTTATCTGCTGAGAACATCATTTGGTTCAATCGGAGCATGCTTGGCACTGATATTATATATAGTTGCAGTGGCTTTCCAATGTCCCTCTGATTGGACGGAAAGGTTGTATCAACTATAACCCTTCTCTGCTGGTGAGACAGTTTGGTTATGCCTTGAGAGATGCTCCTATTGAGGTTGAGATACAGGAATCTCTGTATCTCTCGGGCTCATTAGACGAGGCTGTTTTGATCAGGTTGAGACATGCATGGGCTAACATCCATAGGAGAGGGAAAGCTTTGCTTGGTAAGAGCAACAACAAAGCTTATGATCCCTATTTGGCTTGGATCCACGAGAGAGCTAGGGTTTCCCTGATGCCATATCATACTGTGGAACCTCTGTATCTTCCAGTGATCGAGGCACCTACTTCGGTAGAGATTGATAAGTATAACAAATTGTTCGCTGAAAATGAAGAATTGAAGAAAGCCAATGATGAGTTAGAGAAAGAGATCTTCCAGTTGCGTCATGAGAAGAATGAAGTTACCTTCACTGTCAAGGAACAGATTGAGTTGACTAACAGGTTGGGTTCAAATTTGACTGAAGAGACCGGCAAGAAGAAAAGGTGGGAGCAGCCTTGAACGGTGTTAGAAAGGTTCTTGCTTCCAAGAAGGAACTCTTAAACAAAGCTTATTCCCGACTCGGCAAGTGGGAAACATTATGGAATACTACGCTTACCAAGCGGAAGGAGCGTGAAGATGAGCTGAAGCTGCAGATTGCCATGCTAGAGGCACAGATTAGAGCCCAGGATGCAAAGACTGCTGAA
The DNA here is from genome assembly GCA_963859935.3 of Lathyrus sativus. Taxonomy (NCBI): domain Eukaryota; kingdom Viridiplantae; phylum Streptophyta; class Magnoliopsida; order Fabales; family Fabaceae; genus Lathyrus; species Lathyrus sativus. The sequence goes on from OZ012737.1 coordinate 467,232,570, forward strand.
GAGACATCACTTAGGAGCGCTGTTGAGCTTAGAGTAAGAGACCTTGGCGAGAAGCTGAGAGGTTGTGAATTGAAGGCCGGCTCTAAGAGATGCAGACTCGACGAGTGTTTTGGCGAAGGAACCTGCAAGGACGACGCCAAAAAGCTAAGATCCACTGCTGAACAGCATGCGTTACTGATACAAGAGCTAATCTCCAGACTAGGTCATTCGGAGACGTTAAGGATATTGGAAGATGTCAGGGCGCGCCATTTGGCCTGAGTTATCTTTGCCTTGCTTTTGTTATCTGTACTTGTATTTTGACCATCGCCAGGCTTGTTGGCCGAGGTCTCTTCAGTTGTATTCGGTTGTACTCTTGTACTATGCCTCTTGGCATTTGTTTATATATGAGGGTTTCCTGGTTCCTTGCTTGCTTGAGGGGGACTCCATTGTCGTGATGGCCTTCTCTCTGAAACTAGAGTCGGGGGGATATATAACCTGTAGCATATTTATACATTTGCATCTGCATCCTCATATTGCATGACCGGTATTTTTGAATCTGTATCTTATTTCCTGCATTAAACCAGGTTTTTCAGGATTGACGACCAGAGAGTCCACCGCTATTCAACCAGAAACAACTGCAAGAAGATAATGAATCAAGTCCAGGTTGAGATGCAGGAAATCCGTGAGAAGCTGACTCTGTTCATGCAAGCCATGGAGAGCATGGCCAAGGGCCAGGAGAACCTTCAGACCTTGGTGCAGCCGCTGCTGACGCGGGCGAACTGGAATGGCAACACTGACCATATTTCTGTTGAAGCTCCTCGCCGGGAGGATGAGATTCCGGCAGTTGTTACTCCACCTGTTGTGACTGTCAACGGAAACAAGGGTACTGGTGTAGGTGTTGGCGCTGGTAATGGTAATACTGGAAATAGTGGTGATGGGCATGTTGTTAACAACAAAGGCAACACTATGGATGCTGATCAAGGGTTCGTTGACAATGTCGGCTTTGGAAACAATGGGTATGGCAATGTCAATCAGGACGGGAACTTCAGGTTCAACAATCAAGGCTACAGTAATGACGGTTACGGCAACAATCAGGGGTATGGTTATGGTAATGATGGATTCGGTCATGTGAACGTCGCTGGAGCACTCCCTTTCAACAATGGTTTTGGACCTGCTGGGGTCAATCTAGGGTTCGGCAACCGAGGACAGGGTACCGTGTTCAATCAGCAAGGATTTGTCCGTAACATGGGTTACGATGGGTACGACAATGACTGGAACGTGGATCAACAGGATGACGCTTTCTCAGGAAGAGGTATGGGACCTGAAGGCCCTATTGACCCTGTTCAGAGGATTAGAATGCTAGAAGAGCAGATGAAAGGTGTGGTTGATCAGAACTCCGCTGGGTTAGACATGACTACTATGGGTTTGGTACCAGGGCTGAGGGTGCCATTGAAATTCAAGGCTCCAACATTCGACAAATACAAAGGGGATACCTGCCCAAAGGTCCATGTACGTTCTTATTATAGAAGGATGTCCGCATATTCCAATGATGAAAGGATGCTCATGCATTTCTTTCAGGATAGCTTATCTAGACCATCATTGGAATGGTACATGGGGCTGGAGCCCACTCAGATTAGAAGCTGGAAGCAGTTGGCTGATGCTTTTGTTATGCATTACAAATATAACAGCGATTTGGCGCCAAACAGAGTTCAGTTGCAGAGTCTGTCGCAGAAAAGCGGTGAAAGTTTCAAAGAGTACGTGCAGCGGTGGCGCGATATGGCAGCTCGAGTGCACCCTCCTTTGGTTGAAAGGGAGATGAATGACATGTTTGTGGGGACATTTACAGGAATGTACTATGACAAGTTACTCAATGTTTCGATGGGTAGCTTCTCCGATATGATCCTTATGGGAGAAAGGATCGAGAATGGAATTAAAATTGGGAAGATTCAGGTAGGTGAATCTACTCCAGCTGGGGGTGCGAGAAAAGCGTTCGGCGGAAGACGACAAGGTGATACAAGCGTTGTATTTGGTGGCAGAGGCCGGGGCAGAGGTAGAAATCAGTATAGTCAACCTCAACAAATAGCCAGTGTTACTATTCCAATTCCTCAACAAAAACAGCAGCAGCAACAACCACAGCAGCATCAAAGGCAGAATCAGGGTCAGAGAAGGTTTCCGAATGCAAAGCCGAAGAGGGTATTTGATAAGCCTCCGTCGACATATGCAGAGCTTCTTCAGACACTGCTGGGGTTGAATTTGGTTGAGAAAAGAACTTTGGAACCGCCTACAGGACCGGTACTTACTTATGGGTACAACGCTAATAAGCACTGCGAATTCCATTCCGGGACTCCCGGACATGATGTAGAATCTTGTCATGCTTTCAAGCATAAAGTTCAAGATTTGTTGGACAGTAAAGCCATCAACTTTGGCCAAGCAGGGCCTAATATTGTACAGCAGCCTATGCCTAATCACGGGGCAAATGCCATCTTAACAGAAGAAAATTTGAACTTGGTGATGGATGTTAACAAACTGAAGACACCATTGAGTGAGGTGAAAGGCAGGTTGCTCAGAGGGGGAGTATTCCCTGGTTGTGACGAGTACTTTTTAGAGTGTTGGACCCAGCCTGAGGGATGTACTAATTTGAAGCAGGGCATTCAGGCCATGATCGACGACGGAACTTTGCAATTTGATCGAACTGCGGTTGAGAGGCCTGTGGAGGCATTATGTGATAAGCAGAATGATATTGCAACAGTGACGATCCCGAGAAAGACTATAACGATAACGGCGCCCGCCAAGCGGCCAACTATTACAATCACCAAAGCAGGGTATGTTCCCTTTGAGAGTACGAAAGATGTCCCGTGGACCTACGGATTAGAAGCGTATTGCAACGGGGAAAAGATTGTGGTGAATAACCAGCCAGCTGGGGCTGTTGATAATGTCGTTGGAACGGGGGGCATGACCCGTAGCGAAAGGATCTTTACCTCACCTGAAATAGAAGTAGAGAGGTTGGCCAAAGGTAAAGCCAAAGTAAGTGAATGCGGGCCTTCTCAGTCGAAAGAAAAGGATACGTCACCCAAGGACGTAGAGGAGTTCATGAGACTGATTCGCAAAAGCGACTACAAAATTGTTGAACATCTACAGCAGACGCCGTCGAAGATTTCTATCTTGTCGTTGTTATTATGTTCCGAGGCCCACCAGAACACCTTGCTAAAGATTTTGGATACGTCATTTGTGCCTCAAGAAGTTTCTGTAAATCAGTTAGAGGGGGTAATGGCGCATGTCAATCCTGGACATAGCCTGGGTTTCACAGATTTCGACCTAACGCCCAGGGGTCGAGAGCACAACATGGCCTTGCATATATCGGTGGAATGTCGGGGCACCGTGCTGTCACGTGTATTGGTGGATATTGGATCGTCGTTGAACGTATTGCCAAAGAAAGCCATGATGAAATTGGACATACAGGGAATTATTTGCACGCCCAGCGATTTGGTTGTGAGGGCGTTTGACGGGACGAAAAGATCAGTATTTAGGTCAATAACATTACCGCTTCAGGTGGGGCCAGAAATTTTTGATACCGAATTCTACATCATGGATATCCACCCAGCTTATAGCTGCCTTCTTGGGCGACCATGGATCCACGCTGCAGGGGCCGTGACGTCCACGCTGCACCAGAAGTTGAAGTACATGATGGGTGATAGTGTTGTTACCGTTTGCGGGGAGGAGGATATTTTGGTCAGTCACCTGTCATCGTTCAGATATGTTGAGGTCGACGGAGAAATACACGAGACACCTTGTCAAGCCTTCGAAGGGTTGCAAATTAAAAACAAAGCTCAGGGTTCTAGCAAAGTATCAGAGGTGGAAGTGTCATCCTACAAAGAGGCTCAGGCTTTAGTGCAGACTGGTGAGACTAAAGGCTGGGGGCAGGTACTGGAGATTCCCGTGAAGAATGACAAGTTTGGGCTAGGGTATCGACCGACGTTGTCAGCATCATCTTCAGGAGCGCCCAGGTTCAAGGGACCGGTCACGATTACGCCAAGCGGGGCGTGCTTTGAGATTATCAACGCTATTTCCGATGCCGAAGACGGAGATAGCGACTGTGATATGGACGCGTGGATCAAGCCAAGCATGCAAGGACAAAGTCTCTGCAACTGGTCCATCCGAGAAACTGTCCCAGTGACTTTTAAACAGTAATGATTTGTTTTATCAATTGTTGAATAATCCTATGTCCTACCCGGGGCATAGTGATTTTACCTTAGGGCTACTTGATTATGTGTATTGCACTGTTTAATCATGAAATAAAGGCATTTTTCATAAACAAATATTGTGATCCCTGTTTTTCTTGTTTTTACTTTAACAATAAATGGCAACGTGGTTATTTGCTTTGTTTGCATGTTGAAGCGTTTAACCATTTCCTTTACAGGACTAATATTTCAGATGACATCTCATACGAACCGCCTATGACTCGTTTCGACTTCGAGCACTCGGTATTCCAAGCAGAGGAAGAGATTGTTGAGGATAGCGACCTGCCAGAGGAGCTGACTCGTTTGTTGAAACAGGAAGAGAGAATCATTCTGCCTCATCAGGAGGAAATTGAGATTATCAACTTGGGATCGGAAGAAGTTGTGAGAAACATCCTTATAGGGGTTGCGCTGCAGAGCGACATCAAGCAAAGGCTGATTGAGATACTGCGAGAGTATAGTGACATATTTGCTTGGTCGTACGAGGATATGCCTGGGTTAGATACAGACATGGTTGTGCACCGTCTGCCGTTGCGAGAGGAATGTCCGCCTGTTAAACAGAAACTCAGAAGAACCAGACCAGACATGGCTGTGAAAATTAAGGAGGAAGTGCAAAAACAGTGGGATGTTGGTTTCCTAGCTGTTACAACTTATCCGTCATAGGTCGCTAATATAGTACCAGTGCCGAAGAAAGACGATAAAGTGCGAATGTGTGTAGACTACCGTGACTTGAATAGAGCGAGCCCGAAAGACGACTTTCCACTTCCTCACATTGATGTGCTGGTTGATAACACTGCTCAATTCTCCGTATTCTCCTTCATGGACGGCTTCTCAGGCTATAATTAGATCAAAATGGCGCCAGAAGACATGGAGAAGACTACTTTCATTACTCCCTGGGGAACATTTTGCTACAAAGTGATGCCCTTCGGACTGAAGAACGCGGGGGCAACATATCAACATGCTATGTCGACTCTCTTTCATGACATGATGCACAAAGAGATCGAGGTTTATGTTGATGATATGATTGCCAAATCCCAGACGGAGGACGAGCATTTGGTTAATCTGCTGAAACTGTTCAAAAGACTTAGGAAGTTCAGGTTGAGACTGAACCCTAACAAGTGCACCTTCGGGGTGAGATCGGGTAAACTGTTGGGGTTTATTGTGAGCGAAAAAGGAATAGAGGTTGATCCTGCAAAGATAAAAGCTATACAAGAAATGCCGACGCCTAAAACAGAAAAAGAAGTGCGTGGGTTTTTATGGAGGTTGAACTACATCGCTCGGTTCATATCTCACCTAACTGCGACATGTGAGCCGTTATTCAAGTTGTTGAAAAAGGATCAGGTGTTGACCTGGAACGAAAATTGTCAAAAGGCGTTCGACAAGATAAAAGAATACTTGCAGGAACCTCCTGTTTTGATACCCCCAGTGGCCGGAAGACCTTTGATTATGTATTTGACGGTTCTTGAGGAAAGTATGGGTTGTGTTCTCGGTCAACACGACGAGATCGGACGTAAAGAGCATGTGATATACTATTTGAGTAAGAAGTTTACCAACTCTGAGTCCAAATACTCAATGCTCGAGAAGACGTGTTGCGCGCTAGCCTGGGCCGCCAAACGTTTGAGGCAATACATGCTGAATCATACAACCATGCTAATTTCAAAGATGGATCCAATCAAATACGTGTTTGAGAAGCAAGCGCTCTCCGGAAGAATTTCCCGATGGCAGATGGTGTTAACAGAATACGATATCCAATATGTCTCGCAAAATGCTATTTAAGGTAGCGTTCTGTCAGAGTACCTTGCGGAGCAGCCTGTTGAGGACTACCAGTCGATGAGGTTTGATTTTCCTGATGAGGATATCATGTACCTGAAAATGAAAGATTGTGAAGAACCGTTGCCGGACGAAGGACCAGAGTTGGGTTCCAAATGGCAGTTGATATTTGACAGAGCTGTAAATTCCTATGGTAGCGGGATAGGGGCAATTATCACCACTCCTCAGGGGTCGCACATCCCCTTTACTGCCCGATTGACCTTTCAGGTTACCAATAATGAGGCTGAATATGAGGCTTGCATCATGGGTCTGGAAGAAGCCATTGATTTACGAATCAAGAACCTGGATGTATACGGAGACTCAGCTCTAGTGGTGAATCAGATTAAAGGAGAATGGGAGACACGTCAGCCCAATTTGATACCATATATGAATTATGCAAGGAGATTGCTGCCTTTCTTTGACAAGGTGGAATTGCATCACGTGCCACGAGCAGAAAATCAAATGGCTGACGCCCTGGCGACATTGTCTTTAATGTATAAAGTTAACTTCTGGAACGAGGCTCCCCGGATTGTTATCTCTCGGCTTGATAGGCTTGCATTCATATTTTCCATTGACGAGGCTCCCGGTGGTAAACCCTGGTACTTTGACATCCAAAATTTCTTGAAGAATAAGGAGTATCCGGCTGGGGCATCCAGTCGAGATCAGAAGACTCTCAGGAGATTGGCTGGCAATTTCTATCTGAATCCTGACGGTGTCCTGTACAAAAGAAACCACAACTTGGTGTTGCTACGTTGTGTAGATGAGAAAGAGGAAAAGTTGCTCATGGAAGAGATACATGAGGGTACATTTGGTACACATGCTGGCGGGCATGCTATGACAAGAAAACTGCTGCGGGCAGGTTATTATTGGCTAACTATGGAAACAGACTGTTTCAAGTTTGCAAAGAGGTCTCATAAACGCCAGATTTACGCGGACAAGATCCATGTGCCTCCAAGTCCTCTGAATGTGATGTCATCACCGTGGCCTTTCTCGATGTGGGGGATTGATATGATTGGCAAGATTGAGCCTACAGCATCAAACAGACACCGGTTCATTTTGGTGGCAATTGATTACTTCACCAAATGGGTGGAAGCAGCATCATATGCCAACGTAACTAAACAAGTGGTAGCCAGATTTATCAAACGAGATATTATCTGCAGATATGGAATCCCTGAGCGGATTATCACCGACGACGGTTCAAATTTGAATAACAAAATGATGAAAGAGCTGTGTCAGACTTTTAAGATTGAGCATCACAACTCTTCTCCTTACCGGCCCAAGATGAATGGCGCTGTCGAAGCGGCCAATAAGAACATAAAGAAGATTGTTCAGAAGATGGTTGTGACGTATAAGGACTGGCACGAGATGCTACCTTTCGCTTTGCACGGTTATCGTACGACGGTACGCACATCAACCGGGGCAACCCCTTTTTCATTGGTATACGGGATGGAGGCGGTGTTACCGTTGGAGGTCGAGATTCCTTCCCTGAGGGTTTTACGTGATGTCCAACTTGACGAGGCAGAATGGGTTAAAGATAGACTGAATCAGCTCAGTTTAATGGATGAGAAGAGACTGGCTTCTTTAGCCTACGGTCGATTATATCAGAGCCGGATGAAGAAACCTTACAACAAGAAGGTATGCCCTGGAAGCTTTCAGACGGGCGATCTTGTTTTGAAAAGGATTCTCCCCCCACAAACAGATCACAGGGGCAAGTGGACTCCTAATTACGAAGGTCCCTACATTGTCAGAAAAGTCTTCTCTGGAGGAGCCTTGTTACTATCCACCATGGATGGTGAGGACTTTACGTCTCCTGTGAATTCGGACGCAGTTAAAAAATACTTTGCTTGAAAGTGACCCGCTGGACAGTAAACAGAGAGTCCAGGCAAAAATGGGGCATCCCGGCGAACCATAAAAAATGAATAAAAGGTTCGGGAAAAATTTAGGGATAAAATTGAAAAGATGTACACCCGCGAAGTCGAAAACCTGAAAAGGGTGACTTCGGCAAAAAAGGGTCTCCCGGAGAATTGAAAACCCGCAAAGGGCGGTTCACGCAAAAGTTAGGGATTGAAAAAGCAAATGACTGCGGTCCGGATTTGATACGGCATTGCCTAGTGGTTTGGGAGCACCTGGGGGGCCGTCTATCCAAAAAACAATCTCTTCCGAAGATCGAGTACCGGGAAAGCGCAGAGTCAGGCGAGTCATAGGAGGATCAGCTCATGGTGTTTGTCTGTGCCACGTTGCCGACATGTGTACAAATATTGTTTTGTATTTTATTTATGCTTCTTGTGCATATATGTATGTCTGTTTGTGAGTAACTTCCTCTTTTCAGGAGTTGCATCCAGTGTACAAAACTTTGCCTATTCAAAGGCCCATTATCAATAAAACATGTTATTCAGTACTTGATGCTTGTTCTTTACTATTTTGTTTGTGAAAGACGCCGATGTTTTTGATAAACTTGCACTTACATAATCTTGCTGGCCCTTGCCAATAATTGCTAAAACTTCGAATTGACTGGAGTAGTGTCACAGATGATAACCCGGATAGATTCTGTTGTATAGGCCTGTTTTGTCTCGTTTGTGTTTTGCAGGATTCTTACCTTTGGAGCAAATGGTCAGGAATTGTATTCCCCAGCCAAGGTCGCTTGACCAGGGAATTATTTTCCCCAGGAGAGTGTCCTCATGGAAAGTCGTCCATAGGATTAACTCCAGCAAGTCAACATCAATGTCCCCTGCAGAGGTTGCGCTCCTCAGCGAATAGAAGATGTGCACATTTAATCTCCAGCATGGGAGATTCTCGAAATATCCGTGAAGGATGGTTTTCTTGCTCCCCACAGGTCGTCATGCCATTGACAGGATGTTGATCCTCAGCAGAGTCCGAGGTTCCGAGTTTGTAAACTGTGCCCAGACTGTGTACTTTGCCCAGAAGTGTCGCTTCTTTCCCAGCTAAGTTTGTTCACCAGCAGGGTGTTTGTTCTTTCCTCCAGCGGAAATTGATGTTTAGTCTCTCCTCGGTAGAGTTGGTTGTATTTCTGGCGTTTATTTCGCCAGGATATTTTGTCATACTTGTTCTCCCCAGCGGAGTTGGCGTTATCCTCAACATTCATGTTGTTGAGACATCATTGTCAGAGTGGCCCCGGCAGTTTGGGCCTGCATTTGCATTTGCATATATTGTCATATTTGCATCCACCCAAACGTGTAGCATTTCTGTGTCGTACGGAGCATTACGCCATTTTCAAACATACGCATTTTGAAACATAAATCAGGTTGGTTAACCTTTGTGCTCGCAGGTGTGTTTTCTCAGTAGGAGTATGGAGTTCTAGCTCAGATCTATGACCAGACATTCGAGGTCTCGCCGTGAGACGTGTGATGATACGGTTCATCTCTCTATTTTTCCCCACAGAGTTAATTGGTTAAGTTTCTCTTTGTCCCCGAGCAGAGTTGTTTGCTTGAATTTCTCTTGTTTTCCCCGCCAGAGTTGCTTGTTGAAGTTTCTCTTATCCGGCCAGCGGATTATTTTCTCCAAATTTGTTGTTACGTCAACGTCAAAGGGTTTCATGAATCAGAATTTCAGAGGCTGCCACCAGTTATCAGAACGGGCGTCCGGCAGTTTGGTTTCCCAATAACCCCAGTAGGGTCCGCCTCAAAGTCGTTGTCATGTCAGTGCTAAAAGGTTTGTAGGTTGGGACTAATGGAGTTAGCTACTGCAGGGATAAGTAGAGAAACTGTGTTCAGAGTATCTTCCCGTGTGCACAGACGGATGTATTTTCTTCCTGGTTGACAGAAGTACTTCTCCGGAGATCGTCAAAATTCTATTGCCTATGTTGATAGGAGTACCTCGGGTTGACGAGATGTGAGTCCTGACGTGGACAATTTATTCCTATATTGAAGGGAGTTCTTCATGCTAGTAAAGTGGGTGTCCTAACATGGACAGATTTATTTCCTCAGGTTGACGAGACGTGCTAGTCCTAACGTGGACAGGTTCGATTTCTCCGTGTTGACAGAACGGGGAGTCCTGACGTGGACAAAATTGATTACTCTTCGTGGACCATTTATCCCCAGCAGATATCTTCCTTCGTATCGGCAAAATGTGTATTCTGACGTGGACAAGTTTATGGTTCCTTGGGTTGACAAGATGCGCGAGTCCTGACGTGGACAAATTTATCTTTCTTCGTGTTGGCGAAGCGTGAGTCCTGACGTGGACAAATTTATCTTTCTTCTGTTACAACTTCTTTTGTACCCCAACCTCTAGCAACTCCATCTGAAAAGTATACATCTGAACCAACACATTCTAAACCATCTGATACTCCCTCATCTGACAAACAAACTCCTGCACCACAATCATCTGAAATTCCCCCACCAGAACCACATACTTCTAATCCACCAGAACCAACACCAATAGAACCAAACCAACCAGAACCAACTCCACAAGAACAAGAATAACAACAACCACAACCAGAATCTATCCAACCATCTGAACCTTTAATACCTGATTCTGTAGTCCTAGATATTCAACCCTTAACTACTTTGGTTGAACTCTCTTCTATATTCTGTCATTCATCTGAATCATATGATTCATCTGAATCTGACCTACCACCAGAAGTTTATTCACCACCCTCTCTCCGTGGCTATGAACCCAGAACTTCTGAGTTTGTATCTTTTACTTCTTTCAAACCATATCCCTCTGATCCCCTTCCTTCAAGTCTAAAACTTAAAAACTTTTACACCAGAATAGAAGCATCTGACCCTACCATTCCATATAAACCTATGTATTCAACAATCCTTCCATCTGTTATTTAAACCTATCTTAAACAACAACTAGATATCATTCCATCAGAACCTCTGCTTTCTCATAACTCTGTTTTTACCCCCTACACTTCTACACCATTTGACGTCATTCCCTCTGCATCAAATTTTAAACAATTTCTGTTTCCCACCTCATCATCGTCCAGATTTAAAACTGTCACTTCATCATCTGAACATCCCTCTTATCCTCGTCCTCTGTTCATCATCCCAACTTTTACCATACCACCTCCACCAGAACAACCCAAACCAACACCTCTGGAAGCTTACCTTAAACCCAAATCCAAATTAGATGTCGATGCCTTATTTGCTAGTTTCAAGAAAGAAATAAGGATGAGTTTGAATTCTGTTCAAGAGGAATGTCTCTCAAGCATTAATCCAGAAGCTTCTGAAGAATGCTGGGATAAGTTCATTGCCATATTCAACACTGTTGCTTCAAATCTGAAGAGGGTTTGCTCTAATGATGCGAAGATTAGATTCGCTGAGATTACCAGAACAATGCTTTGGAATGTGACCAGATCTCCTACTTTGCTTCTTGAGGATGCACCTTCATCTTCTAGAGTTTTTGCTACTTCTGAAACTATTGAAGGATCTGCTTCTGAAGTCATTCTGGAAGAAAATCCTTTAGCTCTGACGATTGTGGACAAACCTTCTGAATCTGTGCCTCCAGAATCTGCAACTGCAATGGATATTGACTCTGCTCCTACTCCTGCATCAGAATATGCTCCGTCTACTTCTTCTAAGATTAAGAAAGAGAATCCAGACTTAGAAGATAAGATTGTTGTGCTGGAAGCTGGTCAATATGAGATAAAATCCTGGATGGCAAGGCAAGATTAGAAGACTGACAATATTGAGAAATGGATGTCCAAGCAAGAAGAATCTTCTTCTGAGATCACACACCTTCTGAAGATGCTTCTCTCCAAACAATCTTAGATTTATGTTTTTTTTCTGATGTTTGAGCACTTGTTTGCATTTTTCATCTGTTGTCTGTTCTATCTAAATATTTTTAATGAATGAATCTATGAATGTTTTCTCTATATGATTATATATTTTCTCTCTGCTTCCTTTTTTTGTCTTTAAAAAGTTTCTTTTTGATTATGACAAAAAGGGGGAGAAAATGAAATTCTGACTGTTCAAATAAACTTTACCTGAATGGAATTCAGACATATCAAATCATAACTAACATGAACTTTTAGTCTTTCAGAACTATAATGATAAATCTGACAAAATTCATTAAAGTAACTCTGAGATCCCCAGATCAAGTTTTAACCAATCAGGCTCTGATTCTGAAACGTTCATCCAAATCAAGCTCTGATTCTGAAAAGAATACTCATGCAAAAAGGGAAGTTTCTATTCTTTCTCTGTATTCAATTCAGGGGAGATTCATAATCTCAGGGGGAGTTATATTTATCTCTTTATTGAACAAAATTTCCTATGTTTTTGTCATCATAAAAAAGGGGGAGATTGTTAGAACACAGATTGGTTCTTAGTTATATCTCTATGTTTTGATGATAACACTAATGAAATTTTGTATTAAGAAATTATATACTCTAAATTTGTTCAAGTATTTTTGCTGCAGATATTAAATTTAATATTCTTTTGAAAGCAAAAATGAATATGAACATTGAACAATGCAAGGCTCTGATCGTCCGAAGCATCTCGTTAGAAGACTCTGAGCGCTGCCTACAAAAGACTCTGAAGTAGAAGCTACAGAAGCATATGAAGCGTACCTGAATACTTTGTATGAAGAGTTTCAAGCATTATTTTTCAGAAGACTCTGATAGTACTGCTCACTAGAAGTACTGAGGATCTGATTTCCAAACTCTGCTCTGATTGATTTCACACTGAAGCACTCTTGCTGCAACACTCTAATACAACAAACTTTGATGACATCAAGACTTTGATCACTCAAGGCTCTGATGTTGATTGTTGTGAAATAGAAACTTGTTGAAGAAGATTATTCAAAGTTATATCCGTTGGCATATTCCAAACGTCTCTTTCCTCTTTCATGCTAGACACAAGAACTCATGCAAAAAGGATTTCTCTGAACGTCCTACTTCTAGGAAAGGTCAAGTCATGTGAAGACAAAATGTTACATCTACTTTGCAGTACACGGTCTTCAAGCTTGCAACGTCTTGGACTTCTTTGTCTATAAAAGCAAGCCTTCAACAACTTTCTATAGTTGACGTATTTTGACAAGTTCATTGAAAACTCTCTCAAAGCTCTCATACAAATTATATTTCTTTGTTGAATAGTTTCATACGTTCTTAATCTTAAGTGTATAAATCACGGTTGTGATATAGCTTTCATAGAAGCATTTAAACACTTGTTTAGTTTACATTTGATTGTAAAAGTTCCTTAAGAAGACCAAGTTGTGGTCAGTAGTTCTTGTGAAGACTAAGACAATTGTTCTTAGTGGTTGACATTGTAATCTGTTTGATTATAATGGATTAAGTCCTTGTGGAGAAAGGCAAATAACTCTTGATAGGGTGGACTGAATTAGTTGAGTTCAACGAACCAGGATAAAAATCTTTGTGTTTTTATTGCCATAATTATTTGAAAACCCTTATTCAATCCCCCCTTCTAAGTATTTTCTCACCTTCAATCTCTGCTAAAACAGAACAAGGACAGAACATGAGCATTTTGAATAACTTAAAATTTTACCAGTGTCATGACATCTGTTGTAACATCTGCAGACTGACAGAACAATTTATCTAACCATTTAAATTGATCAGAATATTAAATGTAGAAAGATAAATAACACAATGAATTATTAACCCAGTTCGGTGCAACATCACCTACATCTGGGGGCTACCAAGCCAGGGAGGAAATCCACTAACAGTACTATTAATTTAGAGTTAAACTCCTAGTTTACAACTCCTCACTTAATCTCTACCCATGCAATTTCTGCCTAGAACCCACTAGACAAGAGACACCTCTCACTCTCCCTCAATCACAATAGTGATAACAATCAATACAAAGAAAAGACTTTAGAAGACACTCTTCAAAGTCACAACTTGATCTTGCTTAAAATCTTCAATCAAGTACAATACACTCTTGCTTAAAAGCTTTGAGTGAACAATTAACAATTAACAAACTAGTCCAATTCACACATTAAACAATGAGTGAATGACTCACAAAACTAACACACTAAATATGTCTACCACGATGCATCAAAAGATGCAAAGGGTGACTTACAAAGTCACACACACAAGAGACTCTCAAAATCCTAAACCCTTATTTTGCACCCAAGATCTTCTTATTGTGAATGCTTGTCTTTTGATAGGTTTTTCGCCTCCTTAAATAACAATGAGAACGGGCTTGGGTTGTGCCAAAAGTAACAGCAGGAAGAGAAGATTTCAATCTTCATAAACTGCAACAGATTTGATTTGATCAATCAAATCTAATCATATTATTCTTCCAATCTTCAATCAATCTTCTGATAATAACTCCATATCAAATCAAATCTGATCCATAATAAGTGTATCAGAAACGCCTTTAGAAAACCACCAAAAACACGCAGGTTCTACACCAGAATAGTGCAGCAAGCTTGCACACAAAGATATGGACACACAAACATATTCATGACAGACAGATGTCACGACATCCTGTAGGTCATCTTGTGATTACACCTAGTTTTACCAAAATTCCTGCCAATCAAATCTTCTGCAGAATCTTCTTCATAAAAATAGAAACAAATATTTTATAGTTTCCTAAAAAGTCTCAAAGATCCTTTTTATGAAATCCAATTAAATCTGCACTTTGTTCCTAATAAATCTCTTTGACCTGCGCATACTGATGAGGTATATCCACGAGGATCTCATCAAACCATAACACCTCTGTCAAGAGATATAAAATAGCAGCGCCTGCTGTACCAGACAAAGATTCACGACATCTATCTCGACATCTTGTTTGAAACATATGACATCAGTACTGTCATGACAGCAGATGAAGATGTTATAACATCTTGCTTAACATCAGTGCAGAATCATGTTTTACCAAAATTTAGCTAATCATAGAATCCTGGAACTAACATTTCGTCGAATGCCCCATGATATCCACGATGCTTATCGGGACTGTATCCATGAGGGTATGGTTCTGACAATGGATTGAGAGTCTTGGGCTTCAACAACGAGCTTTGAACCAGATGTGGCAGAAGATGACTGTATGACATAGGAACTGGATGAAGAAGATTTATTCCTCCTTTCTAAATTGTTGTGAGGCATATGCTAATTTTATCTGACATCCTTGGCAATGAGCTCGTTGATTCAAATAACGAGCAATCCCTGGTTTCTGGGACGAAGCTTTAGGCACGGCTAGTTGCCCATAAGGATAACATGGCACTGAAAATGATGAACTTTGAGA
Source organism: Lathyrus sativus (assembly GCA_963859935.3). Classification (NCBI taxonomy): domain Eukaryota; kingdom Viridiplantae; phylum Streptophyta; class Magnoliopsida; order Fabales; family Fabaceae; genus Lathyrus; species Lathyrus sativus. Next base: position 467,247,757 of record OZ012737.1, read on the forward strand.
AGATGGGGGACCATAGGTTTTTGTTGGTGTACCTTGGGAATACTCAACATTTGTTATGACTGCATTTGTTTCACCCTCTTCTTCCTCTTGGGAATTGCTAAGGGGTTCAGTCTCACCGGCCTGAATCCTTGAGGCGTCTTGGATTTGTCCACTCTTAAGGTAGCTTTTGATGCGTTCTCCTACTATCACAAGGTCAAAGAATCTTGATGGCACACTGCCAGCCATTCTTTCAAGACAAGGGCCATGCAGACTATTTAGGAGCATGTCAATCAATTCCCTGTCCCAGAGTGGTAGTTGCACTCTGGCCGCTAATTCTCTCCACCACCATGCATATTCCTTAAAGGATTCACTGCCATTCTAAGACAGGCTTTGCAACTGCATGCGACTAGGAGCCACGTCCAGATTGCATTGGTAATGCTTTAGAAAAGCGCTAGCTAAGTTCCTCCATGATTGGATACAACTTCTTTTTAAGTCCAGGTACCAACTCAAATATCCCTCACTTAAACTGTCTTGAAAATAATGAATCATCAACCTATCGTCATGAGTGTAGGAGGTCATTTTTTGACAGAAAATCACCAAATGACACTTCGGGCAACTATAGCCTGTGTACTTCTCGAAGTTGGGTACTTTGAATCTCATAGGAATCACCAAGTCTGGCACTATACACATATTAGCAGCATCGAGCCTGGGCGTATTATGAACTTTCAAAGCTTGGAGTTTATCCTCAATGGCACGAAGCTTTTCCTTCATGGGATAAGTCAATGGCACCCTTTGAGTAGGAATGCTTACTTGTGGAAGATCAGGTAGAAGATTATATAGTAGATTAGTTGTCACAGTAAATCCTGGCGGGGAATCAACATTCTGGAAATTGTTCTCTAACATAGCTACCTCAGCTTGCTTCGTCTAACTCTCCTTTCAAGACGTCTATGAACGTCTTCAGAAATGGAAGTCTCTGTGATGACTTTCTCAGTCTGAGAAACCTCAGTCATCTGAAGTGTAGCAGCTTCTTCAGAAGAAGAACACACAACCTTTGGAGGTGTATTTTCCAGAAGTAGAGTTAGAGTTCTGCTAACTCTTAGAAGAGTGAGTCTGGCAGCTTCAGCAAATCTCACCTTCGCATCGCCAGAGAAAATTGTTGCACCCAAAATTTGCTCAACCTTTGCTTGTCTGATTTATGTTTCATTGCATTTCATTTGCATAGTTACATCATGTACATAGTTCAATCATTGGCATATCATAGCATATCATGCCTCCAACAAGGGATCAAGGGTGTGTATCAAGAGGAGAGCCTAGCAAGAGGTCTTATCCTAGTGGGAAAGTCATCCAAGCCATCAAGAAGGGATTTGAAGTCTTGAGAAGTTTGAGTGCCTACACGTGGGTTTTGCTCCTATCCTGAGGAATATTAAGAATCATCAGTGGGATGAGAAGCATGGGGTGTGAATTTGAGGTGTGTATGGATCTCATGGGGTGCCTAGAGGGCCATGTTGAAGCTGAGGCAAGTCATTGATTCAAGTATGAGAGCCACAGTTGAGGTGTAGTCAACTAGGGTTTCATCTGGTTCAACCCTAATTCAATTGAGTAGTTGGAGAGCATCAACGCCTACCTTGGGGTAATGGGATGCATGAATTGGTATGTTGATACATGTGTGGTGTTTTTCCAAGGTTAAGCAAAGAAAGATCAAGAATGTGGGAAGTTGCTAAATTAGGGTTTCAGTGTAAAATCCCCTGTTTAGTGCCCAACTTCAAAGCCACATAAGTCAAAATACAAGTTTCAAATGGATCTTTGGCCAACATGAAACTTGTAGAGATTCCCAATACCTTTAATTTGAGTACTATAAGTCTTCAAGAAGATTTATATAACTCAAGTTATGGTCTTTGCAAATTACAGGTCACCAGAGGACACTGAAATTTATCTGTGAAAGTCACTTGACTTCCAAGCAACGTTTGCCCTTCAACGAGTTTTCAAATGGATTCTTGGCCAACATAAGAGTTGTAGCTCTTGATCTTAGCTTTCCATAGAGTACTAGAAGTCCGCAAGAGGATTTGTAGAACTCAAGTTATGATCTTGGCAATCCAGGGGTATTTTGGGTATTGGTGATTATAGGTCATTTGTGATCATGGGTCCAAATCTCCAACTTAGAGGCCTCAAATGGAAAATTGTTCAACTAGAAAGTTTCTCAAAATAGGGTTTTAACCTTGACCATGCATCAAGGAGGGTTTGAATTGGTTCATAGGAGAAGTTGGTTTGAAATGGTTTTGAAATGAAGAAATTAAAGTCATTTAAAAGGCCAAAATTGTGAAATTCTTGATTTATGACCAAAACAAGTCCATGTGATATACCAAATTGATCAGGAAATGAATTTCAAATACATTGGCAATATTACATTTTTGAGGTGAGGTTTGATTCCATGGCTTGCCTTTTAAAATGATTTCTTTAAATGCAAGTCACTAATCCAAATCAACAACCAATGCAATTCAGGCTGTGCTTTTGATCCAAACACATTCCAAAGTCAATTTTCAACTGAATGGAACCTTCTGGAATAAGGAATAAGCCATAATTCGCAACTGTCACCTTGAGCTTCAATGGCAAAAATCAGAATTTTGGATACAATGATTTGGGCCTCAAAATGGATCAAAAAGCCCATGGAATCCTCCTATATATTGATTGGAGTGAGTTCAGACTCAGTTTGGGGATCAATTCATGCCAGAAGCTGTTAGAGAAGGTTGAGTTTCAAGAGCTTCAACTCAGAATCGGTTTTGGATTTGCAAGCACAATCAAGCCAAATTGAAGATTGGGAAAGCTTCATCTTGCATCATTGAACATTTCTGGAAAGATTTAAAGGTGGAATCGTGCTCCAAGTGCTTCTGTTAGTGAGTTCTCATCAGGTTAGTAACTTCAAAATTCTACATTGATCTATGGAGAATTGAGTAGAATCTTGCATGTGGTTAGGACCTAGGATACGTAAGGATCGTTTCTGGATTGGTTTGGGAGCAATTAGAGACCAAGTTAGGGTGATGCCATCTTCTGTTGAAGCTTATATCTCCTTGTTCTTGAAGCTTTAATGGTGTTTGAATAGTTAGAATTGAAGCCTGAAGAATGTAGTTCATGCTAGGATCTTTAATTTTAAGAATGGCCACGATCAAGATTTGGTGATCTTTCTGCAACTTCTATCGGGTTTGAGAATTGGTTGAGAATCAATGGAAATGGAAGTCATATTCGTGATCAGGAGAGAATTTCAGGTGAGATAGGTTATTTAGTTGTTGAGTTTGATGCCTTTTTAAGATTGCTACGCTGGAGAAGACGGTGGCGCAAAACTCAGGCCACCGTCTGAGTTTCCCCCCCATTTTCAAACTCAATTGGAGAAGATGAATCTCTCACCTTTGGTTTGTGTGTTGACTTTGACTGGAGATAGAAATCCACGGCCAGGATTTTATTTCAATTGCTGAAGAGTTGAATTGAGAGTGAAACACACTGTTTCACTTAATGGTAATTGGATGGGCTTAAGACTGGCTTGCTGATTACACCTCCGTTTGGGGCCCAATGAGAAACACAACGTGAAATCATTGCTATTTGACACAGGCTTTTTCCATTTTCCTTTTCTTTTTCTGAGTTGGGTTAATTTGGTTTGGGCTTAGTGAGAACTTGATAAGTGCACCCCCTGTTGGGCCCAGTCTGGAGAAACAACATGATTCAATTGCTATTTGCAATGCGCTTTTATTATTTTCCATCATATTTTCTTTTATTTTACATTTTTCACATAGTTTAGAAATAAATCCATAATAAATAGGAAAATTAATATTTTTAATCCAACTTTTTTTTCCTTGACTCCTTTGAATGTGTAGAATTTAATAGGATTAAAATTTATTTAATTCATACATTTTATATTTCATTTGCATTTTTTGTATTTTTAATGGCTTTTTATTTTGATATGTTTGGTATGTCATTTTACTTATTTTATTGTGGATGATTGGTGATGAATTTTGAGTTGATTCTTTTTGGGACAGATAGCTTAGATATGCATGTACCCATAGTAATTTTCTCATATTTTTTTGAGAGAAATTTAGGCTAGTTTGAACATTGAGCATTAGGTGGTTTAGAATTAGGGTTTTAGGATAGTACCCTTAGGTTTAGGGCATAGTTTTAAGTCCAAATGAATGGTTAACCCCCTGGTTTTTGTATGGAGTGATTCTTAAGAGGTTTAGGAACCCTTAATAATTTTTGTAGGATTTTATAATCCCTTTTAGTATTTTAAGTAGAATTAGTTTTAAGACTAACTTCTAGGTGTTTCTGATGAACTAATTTGGCTAGTTTAATTCAATAGTTCCCCTTAGATTAGGGTGGTGTTGCTTTTGAGCTTGGATGATCATGAAGACCAATTGAAGGTGATTTGGAGAGCTTGAAGGAGCTTGGATGTGAAGGGTTTCTCATCTGGTGAAGTGCTTGTCAGGAGCTTAGGAAAACCAGGGTTTCAGGAAGAGCATTAGACTAGTTTTGTTTCTTTCTTCAAACATGGAGTATATTGTTCATCTCCATTCAATCCAATAACATAAAGTCCTTTTAAAGAAATAACATATCTCCTTAGGAGGGTTGAATGGCATGCTTTAAGAGTAGAACTTTGAGGATGCCTGTCTCTCATAATGTTGAGTTCTCAGTGACTTCCCTTGGTTGTCATTGAGCCTCTTAACATTTCAACTTGATCTTGTTGAATGAGTCTCCCTTGGAGGTGCTTGTTGGAGCTTGGTAAAGGAATAGATGAGGTAGCTTGTTAAAGCTAGGGTTTTGATTGCTTGTTGAAGCCAGGAGCTTGTTGAGGTCAAGAGCTGGTTGAAGTTGTTTACTGGTTGGGGTTTGAGCTTGCTTAAGCTGGGAGCTTGTTGAAGCCTGGTGCTTGTTGGAGATTGAAAGTTTATTGAAGCTTGAAGATAGCAGTTATTCATGAAGATGAAGGTTGTTGCTGTCAACTTTTTGCTGGGTCATCATCTGTTGCTGTCAGAGCTGCTGTCAACTGTAGGAGTTTGGTGCTGCTGCTTGGGCTGCCTCCTCTGCCTTGGTTTTGGTTTTTCTGTATTGTTTGTTGGCTTGTGCAGCTTGCCCCCTAGGTTTGAAGTGAATGTTGATTCACTTTGCCTGTTATTTTCCCAGGTTCGAGGTTGAGCGGGACTCCCTTGCCTCGCTTGTATTGCTGCATTGCATGCATTTTACTGTATTTGCTTGCTTTCTTTTTTGTTTATCCCCTAGGATCTATGATTTCCTCTGTGCAGGAGGGAATTATGACAGACATTAGGATTCTTATCCCTGCATGACAACATTAGGTTAGTTTGATTCCTTTTCAACCACTAGGTTTTTTAGAGCTTCTTTCTCTTCTTATCTCAAAACAATTCAAAAATACAGTAATAAGGTTAATCGACGTCGTACGCTATGAGCCTTAAGCTATTTGAGAAAAGGTTGCTAGAGGGTCACTCTTCAGTAATCTAACTGCTTAGTATGGTACCCTTAGGGTGACGTGTGACGTAGTCACTCTCAAATCATAGTCTCTAGTGCGTCAGAAATTGTAAACAGACTAAAAAAACCTTTCTCTCGTAAAAGATTCAAAACAAACATCAAAGTGTCATTTTTGTTCGCTTGGACTCTTAATCAAGAAAAACCCTTTTTGAAGGTCATAAAAAACAGTCAGACAAGCTTGTGTCTTCCGTAGCCCGAACTACGTTTGCTCTGATCTTTCATGTTGTATGAAAGTACGTAGGCATAGGATGCGATATCCTAGCGAGAAACCTTCCCCTCCTTTCCCGTAGGTAGGCGAACTACGTTGACTATGATTTCCCGTTCCAGACGGGAATACGTAGGCATAAAGTGCGATGCTTTGCCGAGTCATTTTCTTTTCTTTTCAACCCAGACCTATAGAGTAGATAGAATAACACACCTTTCGCTAGAAAACAAGCGTGGATCCCGTCGAGTACGACGGACATGAGGGGTGCTAATACCTTCCCCTTGCGTAACCGACTCCCGAATCCAAGATTTGGTTGCGATGACCATTCCTTTCCCTCGTTGCGTTAGGTTTACTCTAAGCGTTTCCTTTCCCTCTTGTGGGATAAATAACACACGGTGGCGACTCTTCTGTCATATTCATCTCTTTTTCAAAACCAGAAAATAGTGCACCAACATCTAGCCTAGTTTTGGGTTTCAGGTAGGTTTCTAAAGGTGATGTTTTAATGGGAGCAGAGGTTAAAGGTATATAAAAAGTAGGAATAATGATTACAGGAGGATATGGTGAAGATGGAATACGGACAGATGAGGTAGTAACAACCTTAGATTCAGAGGGGATAACTGGTTGGATTGTTTCAGGAATATCAGAAGAATGGATTAGGGAGTTGCAGAAGGTTTACCTGACTTCTTTAAGTGTTTGGTCTTTACAGAAGATGCTTCTCCAGAAGCTTTCCTCTTAGTCTTTGTAGATCCTTCCTCTGAAATCTTTCTTTTCTTTCTCTTATTCTCCTCAAAGAAATATGGTCTAGGTTCATTTGCTCTTTTTATCAAGTCTGGTGGCATGGGGGTTCCATCTGCTATGCATGCAGCAATGTAGTTCAGAAGAACTTCCTTTGGTTCTTCAGCAATGAAGAGAGGAAAATCTTCCATAGGATTTCTTCTTCTGTGTACAGCAACAAAGTCCATCTTGACTGGCTTTGATTGAAGTTCCTCTACAAGTCTCATCCTCTGCAAACATTTCCCATCCAGAGGCTTTCCCAGAATTAGAACCAATTCTTCTGTCTGACCTGCCTCTGTCAGATGTGCAACTAAACCATTTTTTGTCAGAATATCAGAAATCAATCTGCCCATTGGGATCTACTTTCTGATCTTCTGATGCTTTGTTCTGATTTCCTCTCTGGACTGTGTTACATGGCTCCACATATGAGCAAATAACAAGTGTGGCAGATCCACCTTGATGTTATTTCCCAAGCAGTACAGAAAATACAGTTGTTCTACGTTGATGTAATCTAGAGAGTTGGTTGATTTCCTATGGTGAATACATCCCAGAAAGATCTCCGCCCAGATCTTATAGTGCACTTTCAGATCTTTGATTTTGCTTGAGGCCAGCCCAGTTGTAAAAACTTCTCTGTAGACATCATCCATGTCTATACGTCCAGCAGAGAGATTGTGATCACCATCTACTTCTTTGCATGAACCCAGAATTCTTTCACCAAAAGAGGGAAGACTGGACCAAACAGTCTATCAAAGTACTTAGTCCATCCTTGTGCAGAAACAATTGGTCACAAATCAAACCCATTCTTTGCAATGCAGTCAAAATTAACCATGAATTCGCAAAGAACTTCCAAATCTTCAACAAGAGTGAGAAGGGTTCTTTCAGGTTCTTTGTAAGTGACGTTACCCGTTTCAGATGTAGATCCAACCATTGTAGATGCAATCTTTTGATTTGATGATGATGAGGTTGCCATTGAAGAACTTTTGAGATTTACTGAGCTTCGTTTAGATTTGGGTTTGCAGAGATGAAGACAATGAAGAAGACAGAAATGCATGAAGGTTGTGAACGAGAGTGAAAAGTGTGAGAAGTGTTGTGTTGTGGAATATATAGAGGCAAAATTTAGGGCACAAATTCACACTCAACAATCAATCACATTAAAAAATAAAACAAAATGATTTTCAGCATTTAATGAGATTTGACAAAAGTGGGGGAAAACGAGAATTGTAATGATTCAAACAGTACCTCAAAGGGCGTCTCATTGTTTACACTCCACCATTTCAGATTCTGTGTGACACGTGTTTAATGTTTGGGTGTCTCTGAAACTTCTTAAGGAAATGAAACGTTAGCAGCGTTCAGATCCTCTGAAGGTTGTTAGTTCAGAGTTTCAAAAGAAATAAGGTAACAAATTAAATACAAATGAAAAACACTCCAGAGTATAGACATTAATCAATTTTCATCTGAGTAAATTTTCTTATGAATAATAATGTTATTCTAGACAAAAATCCATACTAATATTCTTCAGAATAAATTTAAACCTATCTTCAGCAAGGGGTTTTGTAAAAATGTCAGCCCATTAGTGGTCTGTATCAACAAAGTTTAAACTTATAATTCTCTTCTGAACATAGTCTTTGATGAAATGATGTTTAATTTCTATATGATTTTCCTTAGAATGTAAAATATGGTTCTTAGAGAGGCAAATAGCAGAAGTGTTATCACAAAAGATAGAATTGTTACTCTCATATATCTGATAATCTTCTAGCTGACTCTTCATTCAGAGCATCTGTGTACTACAACCAGCAACAGTAATATATTCTGCTTCTGTTGTTGAAAGTGCTATTATGGGTTGCTTCTTGCTGAACCATGAGATCAGGTGACTTCCCAGAAACTGACAGCTTCCAGAAGTACTTTTACGTTCTACTCTGTCTCCAGCATAATCAGCATCACAGAATCCTACTAGTTTATATTCATCAGATCTTCTGTAACATAAACCCACGTTAGTAGTACCTTTCAGATACCTCATAATCCTCTTAACAGCTGTTAAGTGAGATTCTCTAGGATCTGGTTGGAATCTAGCATACAGATAAACACTAAAAATAATATCAGGTTTAGAAGTAGTCAAATACAGAAGAGATCCAATCATACCTCTGTAGAGCTTTTGATCTACCCTTTTACTTACCTCTTCTTTTCCTAGAGTGCTTGTTGGATGCATTGGAGTTTTAGCCAACTTACTTTCTGTCATGTTAAACTTCTTCAGAAGCTCCTTCACATACTTTGTCTGATGTATGTAGGTGCCTTCTGGAGTTTGATTGACATGAATTCCCAGAAAGAATCTGAGTTCTCCCATCATGCTCATTTCAAATTCTGCCTGCATAGATTGAGCAAACTCCTTTCCAAGCGTAATATTTGTTGTACCAAAAATAATATCATCTACATAAACCTGACAGATTAAAATTTCTTTCTTAATTGATTTATGAAATAGAGTTGTATCCACCTTTCCTCTGATAAAATTATTTTCTAGAAGGAAATTACTGAGCCTCTCATACCAAGCTCTGGGAGCTTGTTTTAGACCATAGAGTTATTTCTTTAATTTAAAGACATGTTCTGAAAAATTTTCATTTTCAAAACAGGAGGTTGATGAACATAAACTTCTTCTTCAATTAAGCCATTTAAAAAAGCACTTTTAACATCCATCTGATACAGAGTGATGTTATTCTGTGCAGCAAAAGAAATTAATAAACGAATAGATTCTAACCTTGCCACAGGAGCATATGTCTCTGTGTAATCAATTCCTTCTTGCTGACTGTAGCCTTGAGCAACCAGTCTTGCTTTGTTTCTGACAACTTCTCCTAGCTCATTCAGCTTGTTTCTGTAAACCCACTTAGTTCCAATAATATTAAATCCTTTTGGTCTTGGAACCAGATCCCAAAAACATCATTCCTTGTGAATTGGTTAAGCTCCTCTTGCATAGCAAGTATCCAATCATTATCTTGCAGAGCTTCATCCACAGAGGTAGGTTCAATGATTGATATCAAGCCAAACAATGACGTTCCAAATGATCTGAGAAAGGATCTTGTTCTGATAGGGTCATCCTTCTTTCCAATTATCATTTCCTCTGGATAAGAGGCTTTGATTCTGGAGGATCCTTTCAGAGGGGGTTCTTCAGAAATGGTCAAGTTGTCCATTTGAGCAGTCAAAGGAGTAGCATCTGACGTTGCTTCTGGTTCTTTTACTTGAGCTTTGTCTGCCTCTGAATCTTCAGAGTCTGTGAGAAGCACTTCTCTATCTGCAAAAATTTCAAGCTGCTTTGGCTTTTGATTGCCAAGCTTATCATCAAATCTAACATGAATTGATTCCTCTACAATCTGTGTCTCAGTATTATATACTTTATAGCCTTTAGAGCGTTCAAAATATCCAAGCATGAAACACTTCTGTGCTTTAGAATCAATATTGTTTAGATTGTCTTTAGTATTCAAAATAAAAAAAACACATCCAAAAGGATGGAAATTAGAAATGTTGGGCTTTCTATTCCTCCACAATTCATAAGGAGTCTTCTCCAGAAGAGGTCTTACAGACACTCTGTTCTAAATATAACATGTTGTATTAATTGCTTATGCCCAAAAATGTTTTGCCATGTTTGTCTCGTTGATCATGGTTCTGGCCATTTCTTGCAATATTCTATTTTTCCTTTCTACAACTCCATTCTATTGAGGATTTCTAGGACAAGAAAAATCATGTGCAATGCCATTTTCTTTAAAATATTTTTCAAAGTATTTATTTTCAAATTCTCCATCATGATCACTTCTGACTTTGATAATATTAAAATTCTTTTCAGTTTGGACTTGTTTGCAGAAGTCAAAGAATACAGAATGTGACTCATCCTTGTGTTTCAGGAATTTTACCCATGTCCATCTGCTGTAGTCATCAACTATGACTAATCCATACTTCTTGCCTCTGATGGATGCAGTTTTCACTGGTCTAAACAAATCAATATGAAGCAGCTCTAATGGTCTAGAGGTAGAGACAACATTTTTAACTTTGAAAGAGGATTTTGAAAATTTTCCTTTCTGACATGCTTCACAAAGAGCATCTGAGTTTAACTTCAACTGAGGAAGTCCTCTGACCAGATTGAGTCTATTAATCTGAGATATACGTCTCATATTAATATGACCCAATATTCTATGCCAGACCCATTGCTCATCGTTAACAGACATAAGGCATTTTACATTTTGAACTTTTAGTTCTGAAAGATTAATTTTGTAAATGTTGTTCTTCCTTTTTCCATTAAAGAGGATTGAACCATCTTTTTGACTCACAGCTTTACAACATTTTTGATTAAAGATTATATCATAACCATTGTCACTTAATTGACTTATGGACAATAAATTATGTGTTAATCCTTCAACAAGTAAAACATTAGATATGGAAGGGAGGTTACCATTACCAATAGTTCCAGAGCCAATGATTTTTCCCTTTTGGTTTCCTCCAAACTTCACATCACCTCCAGATCTAAGTTCCAGGCTTTGGAACATAGACCTTCTTCCCGTCATATGTCGTGAGCAGCCAGAGTCTAGGTACCATGACTGGTGTCTTAACTTTGCTGCTAAGGACATCTGCGACAAAGATTATTTTATCTTTAGGTACCCATATTTTCTTGGGTCCCCTGGGGTTAGTTGGTTTGAAGTTCTGTCTGAACTTCTTTCCCTTAAAAGCATATTTGTTCTGACTAAATTTTGGTTTAACAAAAGCTTTAGTGTTCTGATCTGTACGTGTGTGATTTATGTCATTTAGGTGACCATATTTAAAATGGGTGTACAGAGGAGAATACATTATGATCAGCTTCTCAACAGGTTTTGGATTTAAACCCTTCCCAGAGGGTGATTCATATCCAATTACTTTTCTATTGTTTCTGCTGACGCCATAGATTATGGAAGCCATTTTGCTTCTATCTAGGCCTCTGGACAGAAACCTCTGAAAACTATAATCATACTCTTTTAAAATGTTTTTAAAGCATGGCATAGTATCTAAGTCAGACTTTTGTTGAGCTTTTTCTAAATCAATTTTCATTTGAAGTTTATTTGCTTTTAGCTTAGCAACTTCTGATCTCAGCTGATCAGTCTCAAATGCAAGATAGCTCTGAAGCTTCTTGTATTTGAGTTTGATCTTACTGTAGTTTTCAAGCATTTCAGATAAACTTTCAATAAGTTCAGCTCTGGTAAGTTCAGAAAATACCTCTTCTGAATCTGATTCTGGTCCAGATTTAGTTGTTTCTTCGTGGTCCTCCACGTCATCCATCAGAGGCATATTTGCACATTCTTCCTCTAACTCTGATGAGGATTCAGAAGCATCTGAGTCATCCCACGTGGCCATCAGAACTTTCTTCTTCTTTTCAAACTTCTTTCTGGGTTTGTCCTTCTGAAGTTTGTGACATTCATTTTTGTAATGACCTGGCTCCTTGCACTCATAGCATACAACTTCTTTCTTGCCAGATCTTTTGTGTCCAGAAGATTCTCCACGTTGATCATATCTCTTGAAGTTTCTGAACTTCTTTTGTTTATGCTTCCAGAGTTGATTTATCCTTCTGGATAGCAAAGACAGTTCATCTTCTTCTGAGGAAGATTCTTCAGAGCTTTCTTCAATTACCTGCAAAGCTTTAGCAGATTTATTATATTTTAACACAACATACTTACCTTTCTTCTGAGGCTCGTCTTCTTCCATCTTAATCTCATGACTTCTTAAGGAACTGATAAGTTCCTCCAGAGTGATCTTATTCAGATCTTTTGACAGCTTAAGCGCGGTAACCATTGGTCTCCACCTTGATGGTAAGCTTCTGATTATTTTCTTGACATGGTCAGAAGTGGAGTAACCTTTATCCAGAACCTTCAAACCAGCAGTTAGGATCTGGAATCTTGAGAACATAGTTTCCACAGATTCAGACTCCCCCATTTTGAAAGCTTCGTACTTCTGGATAAGCGCTAAGGCCTTTGTCTCCTTCACTTGAGAGTTTCCTTCATATGTCATCTTGAATGACTCAAACATGTCAAATGTTATTTCTCTATTTGTAATTTTCTCATACTCAGTATGAGATATAGCATTTAACAGAATGGTTCTAGCTTTGTGATGATTTATGAAATCCTTTTTCTGTTGGTCAGTCATTGACTTTCTGTCAACCTTTTTGCCCTCTCCATCAGTGGGGTGAATGTAACCATCAGTGACCAAATTCCATAGATCAGCATCATAGCCTAGAAAGAAACTCTCTATTCTATCTTTCCAATAGTCAAATTTCTCTCCATAAAACATGGGAGGTTTGATAATGATTCTATCTCTATCATCATATTTGTTGTTGTTTGAAGTTGAAGTTTCAGCCATGATAAATCAAGAATAATAAATCAAGAGTTTTTCCCAACTGGATCTTTCTCTTTCACTGTTAAGTGATAGCACTACAGAGTCGGAGCTCTGATACCAACTGAAGGTAGGAAAAACACTTAGAAGGGGGGGTTGAATAAGGGTTTCAAATAACAACTATGACAATAGTAAAAATAACAAGGTATTTTTATCTTGGTTCATTTGAACTCAAACTACTCCAGTCCACCCTACCAAGGTGATTTGCCTTTTTCAACAAGGACTTAATCCACTAAATCAAACTGATTACAATGTTAACCACTAAGACAAACAGTCTTAGTCTTCTCAAGAAATCTAACCACACTTGGTCTCTTAAGGAACTTTACAACAAGTAAAAATACAATGTGTGTTTAAGAGTTGCTTCTAAAAAGCTATATCACAACTGTGATTTTACACAAATGAAGAATGAAATAAATCTAGAATGAAGTTGAGAGATTTTTGGATATTGTTCTTTGATTGTTCAATAATTCGTCAACTTAGAAATGATGTAGAAGTCTTGTTTAAATAGAACTTCACTTTCATTTCTTAAAGGGCGTGCAACTGGCATTCTGTCTTCTTTGGCTTTTCTTTCCCAGAAGAGGAATGTTCAGACAAATCCTTTTTGTTTGAATTCTTGTGTCATGCACGAATGAGGAAAGATCCGTTTGGATAAGGACAAGGAATATGCCAACGGATTTATATTTGAATAGCATCTTCTTCAACAAATCTGGAATAGTCTTGCATCAGATCCTCTGATGATGTTCCTTGTTCTTCATATCAGAGTTACTCTAATCAGAGTATTTGCAGCCATGTGCTTTAACATGAATGATCTTTATCAGGGCAAACTTGAATATCAGAGCCTCTGTACTTGCAACGTTAAGTACTTCCAGAGTCTTCTGATTCTTTACATATGCTTTTTCGCTCAGAGTCTTCTGCAGCTTCGCTCAGAGTCTCTTTCAGGCAGCATTCAGAGTCTTCTGATTCTTAACTTTCAGAGGAGTTTTTGCTTCCAGAGGAATATTAATTTTAATATCTGAAACAAAAACACTTGAATACGATTAGAGTATATATTTACTTCATACAAAATTTCATTAATGTTATCATCAAAACATAGAGATATATTAAGAACCAATTTGTGTTCTAACAAAAACGACTGTGAGATATTCCTTCTACGAAAGGTAGAGAGGACTCTAAAAATAACGACTGTGAGATATTCCTTCTACGAAAGGTAGAGAGGACTCTGAAATAAACACACTGAGATATTCCTTCTATGAAAGGTAGAGAGGACTCTAAAATATAGAAATGTGAGATATTCCTTCTACGAAAAGTAGAGAGGACTCTAAAAATGTAGAAATGAGATATTCCTTCTACGAAAGGTAGAGAGGACTCCTGAACAAAAGGTTAGGAGAAAAATAGTCCTTCTACAAAAGGCAAAGAGGACTCCAAAACAAAAGGTTTGAAGACAAAATTCCTTCTACAAAAGGTAGAGAGGACTCCAAAACAAAAGGTTTGAAGACATGGTGACTCCTTCTACATCAAATAAAGGAGACTCCCTTGGGAGAATATGATCATATTTCCTTTTGTAACGGCAGAAAGGACTCTAGAACAAAAGGTTAGGAGAAGAAGTTCCTTCCACAAAAGGTAGAGAGGATTCCAGAACAAAAGGTTTAGAGATAATTCCTTCTACAAAAGGTAGATAGGATACTCCCTTAGGAGAGGACAATCATACTTTCTTCTGCAAAAAGCAGAACAGACTCCTGAACAAAAGGTTAGGAGAAAAAATTCCTTCCACAAAAGGTAGAGAGGATACTTATAAAAGGTAAGCTGCCAATAACATGTACAAAAGGCATGGGAGGTCTTACTAAAGGTAAGTTGAATATGTTGCGAAAGGCAAGGTGGGGATACTTCGTGAAAGAGACACGAAAAGACTCACAAAAGGTAAGTTGAGAGCAATAACCATCCTCTTTAAAAAGGTATAGGAAACTTGTATATGGTATTAGGACATCATTTGACCTCACAGGCACATCGGCGGAGATGATATTCTTTAAGTATGGCGACCATTCAGTTCTTGGCCACATAGGCATCAAGCGTCCAAATTGATTGAGGATACCTAAAACAAATTTTTGTCACATGTAAAAGATAGCGAGAAACACTTACAAAAGGAAAGCGAAGGGTAAAGATTTCATGTGAAAGGCAATGAAATCCCTTACGAAAGCTAAGATGAGTAGATATCTCAAAATGAACTTACAAAAGGTAAGTGGATGGGTAATAACCACTCTCATGCAAAGGCAGAGGGAACTTGTAAAGGGTATGAGAACATCATTTGACCTCACATGCACAACGGTGGAGATGACATTCTTTAAGTATGGCAACCATTCAGTTCTTAGCCACATAGGCATCAAACATCCAAATTGATCGAAGATACCCAAAACAAAGTTTGGTCGCGTGTAAAAGACAGCGAGAAACGCTTATGAAAGGGAAGCGAAAGGATAATATTTCACGTGAAAGGCAATGAAATCCCTTATGAACGGTAAGGTGATTCCTATGCAAAAGGCAGAGAGTAGATACTTCGTGGAAAAGGCACGGAAGAAACTTACAAAAGGTAAGTGGGGGGTAATAACCATCCTCAGACAAAAGGCAGAGGAAACTTTGCGTAGGGTATTAGAACATCATTTGACCTCACAGGCACAACGGAGGAGATGACGTTCTTTAAGTATGGTGACCATTCAGTTCTTGGCCACATAGGCATCAAGCGTCCGAATTGATCAAAGATACCCAAAACAAAGTTTTATCGCGTGTAAAAGACAACGAAGAAACGCTTACAAAAGGAAAGAGAAGGGAAAAGATTTCATGCGAAAGGCAATGAAATCCCTTATGAAAGGTAAGATGAGAAGATGTCTCAAAATGGACTTACAAAAGGTAAGTGAATGGATAAACACTCTTAAAGGATCCTACTAGGATGTCCACGGGAAATTCGTATCTTTGAGAATGACTAGCTAAGCACTCATGTAATAATGCAGGATGTATGTAAAAATGTTGGGGATGTAAGGATATGGAGGTTACGGGTGATGGTCGTGCCAAGTATGGTTGGGATTTTGTTTTGGGTGCCAAGCGAGGTTGGGCTTTGAAGGTGAATTACTAGACGAGAACTGTTTTTTACAGGGTAGGCTACCGGACGAGAACAGGTGGCAAAAGGGTTAAGCTGTCAAGCAAGAACTGACTCTTTATTTTATTATCAGACGAGAATTGTTTTTATAGTTTGCCAGACAAGAACTGGACTTTAAAGGGAAAATTGACTACCAGACGGGAACTAGAGTCTAAAGGTAGGCTAAGGAAAAGGGTGATTTGGTCGGGTGGGCTAACAGCATGATTTCCCAACACTCATTTTGAGCTCGAAAGAGCTTACTCGATAAGCTTGAAAGCACGAAGAAGAATTGCCCCAGTTTTAGTTCGAATTGCCCCAGTCAAGAAGGGTCTTTGGAAAATTTCCCTTAAAAGAGAGATTGAAGGTAGCTTGTCATGAGATGACCTTGAGATGGCTTGCCCCAGAAATTTGAACCATGATTGGATTTATCCTTGACTAACCGACTCTCGAATTGATTGACTTTAACGTACTCTTGAAATAGCTTTCCCCAGAATGAGCATTGAAGCGATTCGACTTATGCTGATTGAGCATTGGAAGGACTTTTCCTTTAATCAAAGAAAATCCAGATGGCCTGCCCCTAATTGGTAGAGTTTTGTGATGATTCTCTTCTGATCGACCAATTTTGAATGACTCGTCCCATAATCAAATGATGCTTGGGGGCTTGCTTTAGACTGACTAACTACATAATCATTGGATGTCAATGCCCCTGATCTACAGGGCTACAAGGTGCTCTTGATTCTGGTCAACTTTGATGAATGGTTAAATCCTCTTTGATTACTCTTTGTTGGAATTTCCTCGATGTCAAGTACCGACTTGCAATTTAAATTGTTTATTCACAAATGGTAATTTTAACGCAATTCTTATGCAAATTTGAAAATTCATTTATTAGGATGATGTGATAGTGTGTGATGAATGGACCATTAGTCCAAACGGAGTGTTGATTGGTGTGCGAAATATATAGCAAGAATATGACACCAATATTGAAGATTAGCAAATATATGAGAAGTCAGTTTACGCAACCTTGCTGTAATATGCTTTCAGAATATACCCTGCCTCAATTAGGTCTTTTGAGGGTTGTAACAAAGTTGGAGGAAGAAACCTTAAATTAGGCATTGCACTTCATGTATATTTGGAATATTGATCTTGAATGTCCTAATATTTTTCAAGTAACTTCTCCTTGAAGAAATCTACATGAGTAGACTTTCCAAATTGAATCAAACCTTAGATGATGAACCTTTTCTTCCATGTAGCCCATGATAGGCAATTTCCCTTATTTGAAATGAACAACAATGAACCGACCCAATCCTTACCCCGTGAACCTACTTGCTCGACATGCAATAGAACGATGTATGATATGACAAATGTAGGGTATGAAAGGCTAAAGGTGAAAATGAGGGTGTGACAACTATCGCTTTCGCGTATTCAGAACCGAGTTTATCCCTAATCGACCCCTCTTATTGTCACTTATAAAAAGGTGCGCATTGCGTTAGGATTAATAAACCTATTTTTAAGAAATATAGTTTTTCGACTTAGTTGGAAAGTATTTTAACCTGGAATTTCTAACAAAAATAGGTTCTTGCGAACCGGACTTTAAATCCATAAACGCGTCCGAAAACATTTTTAAAATCAGTTTTTTAAACATTAAAGACTCCTAATTGACTGAGCCATGCGCTTTCGCTTCCTCGAATTAGTCAAGACTAACCTAATTTTTATAAAGGTTGGATGACTTTCGATCTTACCCAACAGATTTTAAGTACAGAAAATAAGTGTTAAAAATTAAAATAACCCCTAAGTAATTCTACCGACAACCGTGTGGAATACTAATTATAACTATAATCCTCGCATCCTAGCCCTTAAGATTTAGCTGAAAATGGTAAGGTAAATAGGCATGGAAAATAAAGTGCGAGTAAATAAATAAATAAAGTGCGGTGCGAGAAATAAAGGGCACGGGAAATAAAGGATGCGGGAAATAAAGGCAGGTAAATAAATAAAATGCAATAAATAGACAGAAACCTGCTCTAAACTAGAGGCTTTAAAATCTTGTACAACTGGAAGTAAAAAGCGGAAATAAAATGGTGGCAGGTTTAACTTCTACCCAAGTGCTCCAAACTCGATTACAGACTCGATTACACGGTGTAATAACCCCTCGATATGAGAAGTTTATTACTTTACAATAGGTGAAATTTATGACTTGAGTTCTGTTCTCAAAGCTTAGATGATTTAAAATGAATCAGAACTCTTCTATTTATAGAGGCAGAAAAGTACAGGTAAAGACAGGAATGCCTCCCAACTCCTTTTGGGAGGGAATCATTCGTGTGAAGGTGGCGCCCGCCACATGTACTAGGGTGGAAAGGAGTGGGATACGTGGCAGTTGTCAGCAGTTGGCTTGCATCCAATATGTGGCATCCCCTATGGCGCCCGCCATGGTGGAAGCCATGTGTACATTTCCTCAGAAAGTAGGGTTTTTAGCTCGTTTTTTTCATTTCTTCTCGAGTAGCCTTGAAAATACAAAAACCTGAAAAAGAAACAAAAAAAAGGCATAATATAGGAAAATGGAAATAAAATACTAAATAACTTGCGCGAAATCGAGTCAAATAAGCAGTATAATTTAAGCATATCAATTATATTAAACATGGAGAAGATAAAGAAAAGCCTCTATATGATGTGTACTCATTTATTGATCAAGATGTTTGGGAGAAATTTGCAGAGTCTCACACCACTCCTGCCTTCTTGGCAAAAAGCCAAAAAGGAAAGGAAAACCGAGCTAGAAATATCTATCTACATATATTGTCTCATGGAGGATATCAAAAACTTGAAAATACGATAATCAAAGAAAAAAGAAAACAAAGGGAGGAAGATTTGGGAGGTTCTATAAGTCTTAATCATACTCCATCTCCACCATCACGCCATGAGAAATGGAAGAGGGCACGTCAAAGAAAAGACGACAAGTTCACATCTGATGTTATGCAAGAAGTGGCTCAAAGGATTGTAAGTAGATACTTTTTTCAATAATATTTATTTTAGCTAAATAAATTTGTTAAATATAAAATTTTATATGTGTTGTAGGATGATCTGGTTGAACAAATCGTAGTCGGCCTCTTCATTTCACAAGATCGTCATGTCATCTTGGTAGAAGTAATTGGAATCGAGGAGCATCCTGAGTGTGTCCATAGTCTTGGAAGAGGCGTTGGCTTCAAGGAATTTTTTGGTCCATCTAAATCATCTGGTGGGAAAACCCATAAGAGATAGATTAAAAAGATTGTTTCTATTGAGTTGGAGGAGGATATAAAGATGTTTGAGGAGGAGAGGAAGATGTGGAGGGAGGAGCAGGATAGGAAGTTAGAGGAGGATAAAAAGAAGTTTGAGGAGGAGAAGAATAGGTAAAGGGAGAAGTAGGATAGGAAGTTAGAGGAGGAGAGCGAAAGGTTGTTGTAGACGGTGCAAGAGGTGTTCAGAAGCAAGAGGAGGAGTGAGAGAGGATAATTAAGAAGAAGGTGTCTGAGAAGTGTACCCGTAATATGTTTGAGGTATAAGTTATATGTTGTTGTTATTATTGTTTGTGGATTTTAATTTTGGATTGTATTTATGTTGTTTTTAGGCAAAATTCCCTTTTTAGTCCCTTAACTTTACCTTGGGGCTCATTTTGGTTCATTAATTTTAAATAAGTATCAATGTAGTCCCTTATGTCTTCAAACGGGGTCATTTAGGTCCTTTACGTCTAATTCTTACAAACGACGTCTATTTCTACACGCGTGGCATCTGACGTGACATATGTTCATACGCGTGACATTTGACGTGGCACAAGTTAATTACCAAGGTCACCAAAATTCCAAAAAAAATCCTTAAATTTTTCTTTCACCAAAATTTGAACCCACACCTATTTGATTGCTAGGAAAGATACTGCACCACTAGGGCACATTGTATTTATTTATTTCTTTTACCAATTAGATACATATTAAAAAATTCATTCCTTCACTCATAATGCATAGGGTACGAAGATGATGATTATATGATAAGACAGATCCAAAATGAAGTTCCAAATCAAATACCCTTCTCTAGGCAATTCTATCTTCTTCCTCTTTGTACTTTTTTTTAACTTTCTACACTATTCTCTATTATTCCCCAAATTCTACTTTATCGACTCAAATTTACTCCAATTTTTGTTGCAACCTCATTGTTATCGTAGCTGTTTTCTTCAAACAAGAGAGAAAAGAGTTTCTTTGAGTGACTCCAGAATCACAATTGTGATTCGATTTAGTGTGTAGTGAGGGTTTTGTAGAATCTAGTTCTTGATCTTATTTTTATCGATCAAAATCAATTTTTTATCTGTCCTTTTGATTGAGGTTTTGATTTTTGGGGAATCGGGATTAGTGTATCCTAAATTTCGAGTTGTTCAACATTTTTGGATTTCAATTTTTATGTTAAATCTCGTTAGATCTAAGATTGTGCTTGAAATAAAGATGAATAATTGATGAGAGGCTTGGATTAATAGAATAATTTGTTTTCGTTTTTTCAATTGATGTGTGTTGTGTAGTAGAATGGGTTTTTGATAATGGATCATGTTATTAATGGTAAATTTGTAAAGTAAATTGAAAATTATCATTGGCTCTAGTAACAGAGGTTGCTTTGAGTTGTTATTTACAAAATGCATATGGTATGAAGATGATGATAATATGATAAGATAAGATGATGAGTGAAGGAATGAATTTGTTGAGATATATATGTTGTTTGTAAGAATAAGAGGAAGTGACCTAAATGATGTCGTTTCAAGACATAAGGGACTACATTGGCACTTTTTTAAATTAGGGGACCAAAATAGAATCCGAGGTACATTTAAAGGACTAAAAATGGTATTTTTCCTTGTTTTTATGATGCTGGAATTGAATTTGTTGTCTCTATTATGCTACACAAATTCAAATCAGTTAGAAATTCGTGGAATGAAGTTTAGAAATTTATGGGTGGTACAAACGTGAAAGAAAGTTTTTCTACCAACCAGGACAGTATTGAACCCACACCGTTATAAGTAGATAACATTGAGAGAATAAGAATGATCATTACCTGTATTCTAGACCCATTCTTGGGTATTACATTAAGTTATGATCCAGAACAGTTATTCGCACTTTTAGCATTTCTGTCCATGGATTTTTGTTTGGAAATGTTTGCCTAAACAATTCCATATTACAAATTTAGTCCTCGTAAGCATAATTTTTATGTTGATATCTATTTATATTCATACGTTCTTCTACTTTAACATAAAGATTTGCTCTTGCAGGTACATCCATGACTTATGTATTGAAAGGAAACTTCAAAACAAGTATTACATTTTAGATTCGGCGCACATTGGTCTTACTCGCGGTTCGACAGTAAACAATATCCTTATTTACTTAAAAGATAATTAGAAAGGGAACAACAAAGATTGCTATTTCGTCCCGTTTTACCGCAAGTAAGTATATATTAATTTGTGTTTTCATTTATAAATCAATTTTATACATATTAATTATTCTGAATGTTTATACAATGAATATTTGCAAGTAATTGTTATATGTCCCAAGAAAAATACTATAGTTATGTTTTGCTCATTGCACTCTAAACTTCCCAAAGAAGCAGTTAACGCTTTGAATGGGTAAGTGGTATTATTTTTAACTTTAGAGTTGAATAATTTCTATTCATGTTTAATTTTAACCGACATGTGTAGAGCGATGGAGGAGTATAATGCACTCAAACATAATGTACTTGGTAAAAGACCAATTTATGTTTTCCCAAAAGTAAGTATATTACTTGTGCATTTATTAATATTATATTATTTGTGTATATTAGTGTGATATAAATATATGAAAATCATTTGTAGTGGCGAAAACAACCCGACAACCATTCATGTGGATACTATGTTATACGATATATGTTCTATATTGTCTCCACGAGTATTAAACATGAATGGATGAAACATAAGGTATTAACTTAGTCCATATCTTCTTAAATTCATGTTGTTGTTGTTGTTGTTGTTGTTGTTGTTGTTGTTGTTGTTGTTGTTGTTGTTGTTGTTGTTGTTGTTGTTGTTATTGTTGTTAGCTTATCATGATTTAATTTTTGTTCTAATAATAGGAGTTTAACAACAAAACACCATACTCAAAAGAAGATATGGATGGCATCCGATCACGTTGAGCCATAGTATTTTTATCTTATTATGGTTCTCTAAAGCAATAGTATTTTCTTGGTTGTAAATATGTAAATTTTCTTAATTTATTTTGTACAAATATGTAAATATGTGTAAAACAATGTAAATTTTTAACTTTGGTATAAATGATATGATATATTTCAATTCTGTCGCATATTTTGAAGTTTCTGTGTAAAAAATGATACAGGCAGGTGAAACTTGTAACAGCCCAAATTTCATTAATTAGTTAATTATGTTAATTAATTGGTTTATTGGAATTAATTTTAATGATTTGGAATTAATTGGTAGATAATTGAAGAGGGAAATAGAATGGAAAGAAAATAAGAGATATATATAAGGAAAGTGGAAAAGAAAAGAAAAGAATAGAAACATTGTGGAAAGAAAAGAGAAAGAAAGAGAAGAGGAAAAGCTTGGAAGAGATCAAGATCAACCCAAAGTTTCAATCCAATCAAGGTAAGGGTGAGAAACATTATTATTTGATCAATGTCTGTGATTATGTATGCTTGGGTTGGGTTTTTGGATGTTTTCCACCATTTTTCCATTTTAGGGCAAAGTTGGATTT
This sequence comes from Lathyrus sativus, assembly GCA_963859935.3. NCBI lineage: Eukaryota > Viridiplantae > Streptophyta > Magnoliopsida > Fabales > Fabaceae > Lathyrus > Lathyrus sativus. The sequence goes on from OZ012737.1 coordinate 467,270,495, forward strand.
AATCGGTAGAACTCCATTTAATCAGTTAGAATCTGAAATAGATGATGTAGAATAGTCTAGAAATGTTAGACTAAGAGTATTGGAATTGGATTGGTGAGATTGGAGTTTGTGGAGTTGGTTGAGTTGGATAACAGTAAGTGAAAAACAAAATACGCAGACACTCGCTAGCAGCTCGCTAAGCGAGCAGGTCGCGAACGCTCGCTAGGAGCTCACTCAGCGAACAAGTAGCGAATGGTCCCAGGCTTGGACAGAATGGATTTTTGGTGTGTTCGCTGGTAGCGAATGTGTAGCGAAGAGATAGCGAATGGTTCGTTGGGAAGCTCGATGTAGCGAGCAGGTAGTGAATGAAGTCAGTAGCTTCTGTTGAGGTTCGCTAGCACGTTCGCTAGGTGAACAAGTAGCAAATACTTGCTAGAAGTTCGCTTAGCGAAGGAGTAGCGAGTATGACAGGTTTTTGTTTTGTTTGAGATTCATCCATAGGTTGATTGTGTGGTTCGACTATGGCTTATTGCTTGTTTAATTGCATATTTTATGTACTATTGTGATATGCTGTGGGTAGCCTTCAGGCGTGAATCCTAGGTTTTTGAGATGTGTATATTATTTGTATTGATTGGAAATGCATGAGAACATAATAGAGGTTATGTGTGCATTGTCTGATAAATTGTGAACACATAATGTTGTGCGTGAATTGTATGATAAATGTGCATGAGAACATTGTGGATATGTGTGCATAGCTTGTGAAATATGTTGTGTGTGCAATCATGACGTAGTTCTTGAAGAGATGAATTATTTGAATGCATGAGATTAAGATGTCGGTCTTAAGTGCATTTGATCTTCGATTGCATATGCATCATTCAGTCAAGAGGCAATGCTTGCTAGTCTCGTGGAGACTAGTGACTTGTCCCAAGCCTAGAAGAGTGGGTTTGAAAGCTTAGAGGACGGGCTTTTGTCGTTATCGGTCTAGAAGAGTGGATCCGGTTTAATGTAAAAACCGAAAAATGATAACGAGTGTTGGTACCACATAGCATTGAGTTGCATTGAGTTGTTTTGGGGTCACATAGTATAAATGTCATTGATATATGAAGTGTGCTTGTAAATGTGATGTGTTTGGATAATTGTGAAATATGCATGAAGGGATATGCTTGATGCTTGTTCATATTCGTTTATATTTATGCCGTGATGAATATGACTATTAAATGAAGTGTGGTGAGAAATGTGGATTATATGTAATTGTTACTTGTTTATATATATATAATCTTATGCATTGATTATTATGGTAATATTTCTCACCCTTCTGCTGTTTTATGATGCTCTATGAGGCATTGCAGATTAGGTTGCTGGAGGTTTCTTTTGTGAAGTATAGCTTCATTCTTTTGAGTCGGACTGCTCTGATTATGTAACACCGGGTAGTTAGGCTTGTATAACATTCTTTTGTGATACATTTGTGATGTATTAGTTGATAATGTTTTATAATATGAATGATTGATGAACCAACTGGATAATATGTATTTATGTGACTAAATGTTTTGAAGCAATCTAAATGTTTTAATCTTCCGCTTTAATTTTAAATATCGAGATGTGGGTGTAAGGACCAAGTTCCTCTATTTTGAAAACTATCCCACGGTTGCATATTTGTATAGAGCAGGCGTTGAATGTTTTATTGGTGATAATGTGACATACTTCTTTTATACCGTACTTTAAAGCATACTCTGATAAATTTCATATGTGCATATATATATATATATATATATATATATATATATATATATATATATATATATATATATATATATATATATATATATATTGTTGCACCCCAAAATTTGACCAACAATTATTTATTCATTGAGTGTTTGGAAGTGGATACCTTCATCAGAAAGTTCAAGAGATCCTCAGAGGAATGGGTTGAAACCAGGGTTATGTGCTTCATAGCTTGAGAGTTGTGGGTGCCCCTCAGATGGTTCTGAGACTTTGAGAATGAATTTGATGTTTTGGGAAAGCCTATGAGATGTCTTAATAGCCTTCATGAAGCCCAGAGAAGTCATTGTGCAAGAGTTCAGAAGATTCAACCATGAATGATGAATTAGGGTTTTGACTGGGTCAACCCTAGGATAACTGAAGATTTGGAGAAGGTTGAGACTCAATCCAAAGGCCATGAGATCATGTAATGATGCATAGAGAGGATATAAAGATGATTCCTAGGCCAACTCATCATGAGTGAGGAGTTTGAGAAGTTTCAAGTCAGGGTCCCCAAGGATTGTCAGTGAAAAACCCTAATTTGATCCCTATCTTCCAGGCAGTTTTAGCCCAAGATGTGATTGATATCTCACCTTCCCCATAACATGAATGTTTTAGAGCTTGTTCTAAGATTTAATTTGAGTGGTGGAAGTCCTTGATAGGAGTTACAGAGCTCAAGTTATGGTTTTGACAAATTACAGGTCAGCAGAGGTGTGTGAATCTGGGTCCTTGAAAGTTACCCAACTTGCAGACAACTTTTTCCCTAGTAGGGTGATTCCTATGACTTCTTGGTCAACATTAATGTTGAAGGGCATCTTCTTAGCTTTAATTTGAGTGGTGGAAGTCCTTGATAGGAGTTACAGAGCTCAACTTATGGTTTGAACAAGACAGGGGTATTTTGGTCATTTGTCAGTTATAGGTCATTTTAGCCAATGCCTAAAACTCCTATTTCCAAGCCTCAAATGGAAAAACTCAAAACATGAAAGTTGTTCAAAATGTGATTTTAAGTCTAGAAAGAAGGTCACAAATTGTTGTAAAAGCTCATAGCATGAAGTTACATGATTGGTCAAAAATGAACTAAAAATGGCATATAAGTTTGAAAAGTTGAATTTGAAAATTGGTTTGGAAGATCCACAAATCCAAAATAGGTCATCCAATATATCATTTTGATTGGAAACATCATTTTGAGAACATTGGTTTAGATAGAATTTTGATTTGAAGCTTTAAAAGGGGTGATGCTTTGAAAACTTGTTACTTGAAAAAGAAGGCAATGTTGAAAAACCTTACACAAGCCAAAGATGAGTTTGTTTTTCACTCATCCACACTCAATATCTCTCATAAGGAGAATTTGGCACAAAATGGTAAGGCATGAGGCATGAGATATGAGATTTCCAACTTGTCCCCACATGAGATTTTCAAGAACTTTCCACCATGTTCTAGATGAATCTAGAAGTATCTAAGGATCATTATAAGAAGAGGGCCATGAAGAGAGTTCAAGGTTGGTGATAGAGAGAGATTTCAGGAGAGAGAGAGAGAGAGAGAAACAGCCATTGAAGTTCTTCCTTCAAGTTCAAGCAATCCAAGAAACCTTTCACTACAAGGCTTCTTCTCCAAAACCAGTGCAAACAGAATCATTTCCACCATTGGAGGATCATCCTGAAGCAATTACAAGGCTTGCAACCTTCTCCACGAGCACCTACCATCATCTCTTGACAGGTTGGTTTCTCTCCCTAATCCTCTTAATTTATTTAGTTTCAGTTCATTCTTTAGGTGTAGAATTAATGTGCTAGGGTAGAGGATCAAGTTCTGAGAGTTTGAGAGCTCTGTAGGTAGATCCATGGCAGGTGTATGATTCTTTAATCTCCAAGAACTAGCTGTTTAGGGAGTTTTAATTAGTACGAATTAGGTTAGATTAGCTAGGGTAGCATGTAGAGCAAGTTTATATCCTTAGGTTGAAGCTTCACCATGGTTGATCTCAGATGAACATGGTGGAACCATGATCTTAATGTCTTCTGTTAGGATGATCTAGGGGGAGTTAATGAAAACTATACGTATGGCTGTGTTCCTCTTGAGTAGTAGAAGATTTTTCGTTTTGGAATCGTGGCATTTCGTGGCCTGAGCAGGGAGGACGAGTGAGGGGAAGATGAGTGCATGGATGGAGGGTTTCTGAAAACCCTAGAATCGTTGGGGACGATGAAGGTGGTCCGTTGGATTAGTCCCCAAGTTTGACAATTTAATCTCATCGCGCGGCCCAGATTCAATCTGAAGATGGAGGGAAAAGTTTAAAGAGTGAAACGCGGTCGTTTCATTTAAACTGGTCTATGGGCTTAATTCGCTATCCCCACCCCCCCTTTTATCTGGCCCAACTGAAACCAACTAGTGCGCCTTGCTATTCCAACCCCCCTCCCTTTTATTTCTTTTATTTTCTTTTAATATTTTTCTGTTTTAGAAAATTCATTAAAAATTGATAAATGCTTGTTTTTTAATTTTTCTTTTTTCACCAAGTAGATAATAATGTGTAGAAAATATTAAAAATAAAAATGGGATTTTATTTTTAAGTTTAGTATTTTTAATAGATTTTTCTTTTAAATAGCTTTTATAATGTTTAGTTTGGTATCATGATTTTGCAAGAATTGTTTTAGGACTTTCCTTTAGTCTTTTTAATCCATTCTTTTTTGTGCAACTAGATGATGAATCATAGTTCCCCATAGGATTTATTCTAGAATTTTAGAATTAAATTTTGATTAGTTTAATTAGGGTAGATGTAGGGTATCCTAATTAGGGTTTAGGTTGTGTTTAGGTGAGGAATTCACTTTCTTTGAATAAGTTTTGTCTTGATTTTTAGGTAGAGGCCTATGTGGATGTTATGGGTAGATAGTGTAGACCCTTGTGAATGATTATTAGATTTTTCCCCATTAGTTTAGCATTTTTAGGTATTTTCTGAAGTTGCCTATTGATTTTGTTTACCCTGTGGTTATCTGTTCATCTTTGGGGTTCATTGTGGGGAATTTGTTGAGGGGCTTGTGTTGTCTTGAAGACCTTGATGGAGAGCATCATGAAGAGAAGATCGTAGATCAAGATTCAGAGACCCAGAGCTTGGCTTGTCCCCTGTCTGTGAGGTTTGAGATCCTGAAGTTTGAAGGAAGTTCATGGTACTTTCCTGAGGAAGGCACTATGAATGACTTTCATCCTTTCTTCTCACCTCTTTCTTAAGTATCCAATGATGTTGGAGCCAACTTGTGAGTTTAATTTCTCCTGAGGAGGAATGTAAACTGATCACATGTTGTTGAGCCACATGGGATACAACTCCTAAGTGAAAGCCTCCTAGTACTTTCCTGAGGAAGGTCCTATGGGTCTGTTCACTTAGTTCCCTTAGTTTATCTAGGATTTCTCAAGTGTCCAATGATGTTGGAGCCAACTTGTGAGTTTAATTTCTCCTGAGGAGGAATGTAAACTGATCACAGTTGTTGAGCCACATGGGATACAACTCCTAAGTGGGAGCCTCCTAGTACTTTCCTGAGGAAGGTCCTATGAGTCTATTCATTTAGTTCCACTAGTTCAGATAGGATTCCCTAAATGTCCAGTGATGTTGGAGCCTGCTTGTGAGTTTGGTTTCTCCTGAGGAGGAATATAAACTGATCACAGTGGTTGAGCCACATAGGGTATGACTCCTGAGTATACACCTCCTAGTGCTTTCCTGAGGAAGACACTATGAGTCTGCTTGCTTAGCTCCCTTTCTTTGGTAAGCTTGTTCTGAAGCTTGAAGACTGGGATTGATTTCTCTTGTTTAGGGTCTTGTTTTAGTGCTTAGATTTGATTCAGGTTCTGTGTTAAGGTTAGGATTAGAGAATAGATTCTTTCTTCCTCAAGCATGTGTGTTTGTTTGCCTGAGGGCACTTCATTTCCCCTATTTGTTCATTGCTTGATAGCATGTTGTTTATTTTCAGTATGATTACTGTTATTTCATGACTGGCTTGAGGTCGAGACGAGCTTGTGGAGACTGAAACCCCACACACATTTCCTCCCTCACTTGCATCGCATGCATTTTACTGTTAAAGTTGATGCTTTTGTCTGTTTTGGTGTATCATTGACATGATCCCTTAGGACTCTCATTTCCTCGGAGGAGGATTTGATGATAGACTTTTAGGTTGAAACCTATGCACGACAACATCTAGGAGTTCCCTGTTCAAACCTCAACCATAGGATGAATCCATGGCATGATAACAGTAGGACTTGATAGTCTCCCTCCTAGTTGAGCCATTTAACCCGTAGTTTCCCGAACTACGTTTGCTCTGATCTTTCATACCAGATGAAAGTACGTAGGCATAGGATGCGATGTCCTAGCGAGCAACCTTCCCCACCTTCCCCCGTAGTTAGCCGAACTACGTTGACTCTGATTTCTCATTCTCTGATGAGAATACGTAGGCATAAAGTGCGACGCTTTGCCGAGTCATTTTTCTTTTCTTTTTCAGCCAGCCTTGATAGGTAGATAGATTATAACCAACCCGTCCAAGTAAACAAACAAGCGAGGATCCCGTCGAGTACGACGGACGTGAGGGGTGCTAATACCTTCCCCTTGCGTAACCGACTCCCGAACCCAGACAATGGTTGCGATGACCTTGTCTTACCCTTATTCGTCAGGTTTTTCCGATCGTTTCCTTTCCCGCTCTGAGGGATAAATAACGAAAGGTGGCGACTCTTCTGTCATGCCGGCACCTTATTTTCGCGCAAGCGACAGCTGGCGACTCTGCTGGGGACGCTATTGCATCTAGGGACTTTTCCCATCCCTTATGCTGGGACCGTTTCCCATCCCCTACGCGAGTCAATCCTATCGTTTGTATGTTTGCTTGTTGGGTTGCGTTTATTTATCGCATTTTTACTTCCCGCATTTTATTTCCCGCATTTTATTTCCAGTTGATATGATTATCTGTGCTGCTGAGGGAGAGGGATGTTACTGTGAGTGAAAAGTCGGACCTGGGCTTGAGTACACACCTAGATATAGTTGCGGAGAAGTAGTAGACGAACCTGTCTGCTGAGCAGGCACAGTTCCCTACGAAAATCTGCGCTCAGACGAGATTCTTGCAGAGGTGCTCCTTTCCGGTCCTGAGGATCTGAGGGGAGTCCAGACGTGAGGATTGTCGACTCTGGGGACCGATCATTTGGAAGTCAGCTAAGAGAGGCCTCTTCATGACTTGACGATGCCACTCCTTCTGGGAATCGCATTGTCACTCATGAAAGTCTGTGACGCTGATAACCGCATAGGATGTCGTACCTTTGTCCGTGGATTAGGTCCATACCTGTGAGTGGGGTCGGGATATTGCAGGAAACTTATACCTTCAGACCACCTGGTTTTCTTGACAGTGAATCAGTTATGTTGGGTTCTCAGTTGCAGAGATGTTCTTGACAGAGCGAGAGTTTGATCAGAGGATTTTATCATCAGGTGTTTGTCTGTTCTCGATAGAGCAGGCTTTGATCAGTGTATTATCGTCAGTGGTTTGTTCTGGACGGAGCAGATTTTGAGTGGGGTCTGAAGATCTCATCGGCAGTTGTTGTTCGTTCTTGATAGGGCAGATTTTGAGTGGGGTTTGAAGATCTCATCAGCAGCTGTGCATTTGTTCTTGAGAGGGCAGATTTTTGATTTGGGGTCTGAAGACTTCATCAATAGATATTCCTTGATCTTGCGTCCGGGGTCTTTATTATCGGGCACTTACTCTTGTCAGAGCAGAATTTTGATCTCGATCCTATCAGATGGTTATTCACGGCAGATCAGATCAGTGGTTTTACACCGGGGTTTCCTTCTCATCAGTGACTGTTGGCACCGAATCTCCACAGCAGCCACCTGGATATATTGTTGCATGCCTGCATTTTGCATTAGCTTGCATAATCATTCGCATTCCATTGGCGTGTGTCTGTGACAGGTACCATTTCCCCGATCCTGGATCTCTCGCCTCTTATTGTGTTACTGCAGCCTCTCTCAGGAAGACTGATGCGTATGAGTTCTCGGTCCTTGATGTGTCGAATCTGACTATTGCTATGTGAGGTTACTGTTTCCGTGATTGGGTCTGGATTCCTCTCCTTATTATTGTCAGCAGGTGCCAGGATCGGGGGACAATCTCTCAAGCACACAGACACACGCATGCATCTGCATAAAGCATTTTTGCATGACATACATTCTGTTACCTTTTCCTAACCTTTAATCTTGACAGGTTTTTCAGGTACTCAGGTTCCGAGCTGTTTTCGATCTCCAGGATTGATCAAAGATTCATCCACCGCTACTCAACTCGCGCTAATCAGACGAGAATCATGGACCAGGTACAGTCAGATGTTCAAGAGCTTCGTGAACGGATGGATCGTTTTATGGAGCTGATGCAAGTAGTCGCGAATGGGCAAGATCAGCTTCGTACTCTGGTTCAACCTCTGATCTCCAGGGTTGACAGTAATGGCATACTTCATGGAGGGGCCGTGCCTACTCCTCCTCAAGGGGATACTCCACAGAACGTCGTTCCTGCTGCCGGGGGCAACGGCAGTGCTAACGGCAATCTGATGACTAATCTCGGACTTAATGCGGCAAGCGCCGGCAATGGTGGTTTGGGAGCCAATGTTAACATGGGGCCGGTCAACGGCAATGTTGGTGCAGGAAATATGGTGGTGCCTCAACCGTGGCTGGAGGACCATCAGGATGACATTTTCTCTCAGAAAGGTGTAGAGGCAGAGTTGACTGCTGAGGCTCGACTCAGGTTCAAGGCGCTGGAAGACAAGATGAGAGATATAGAAAATCAGAATGCATTGGGCGTTGACATGGCCAAACTCGGGTTGATTGCTGACTTTAAAGTACCTCACAAGTTCAAGGTGCCTATCTTTGAGAAGTATAGGGGCACTACTTGTCCCCGCGTTCACCTCCGATCTTATTATAGAAAGATGTCCGCTTATTCTGACGATGAGAAGCTGCTGATGCACTTCTTTCAGGATAGTCTTTCTGGTCCATCGCTCGAATGGTATATGGGTTTGGAGCCCGCTGCTGTGCGCACCTGGAAAGATCTTGCAGAAGCGTTTGTTCTCCACTATCAATACAATAGCGACTTGGCTCCCAACCGAGTTCAGCTTCAGAATCTCTCGCAGCGGAACAATGAAAGCTTCAAGGAGTACGCCCAGCGGTGGCATGAATTGGCTGCTCGGGTTCAACCGCCCATGGTAGAACGTGAGCTGGTGCAAATGTTCGTGGCTACCCTTCCTGGAGTCTATTATGAAAAGCTGATCAGTGGCATGTCTGGAACGTTCTCGGCCCTCATCACTTTGGGCGAGCATGTTGAAAACGGTATAAAGATCGGCAAAATTCAGGGCGAATCATCCTCAGCTGGAGGAGCTAGCAAGAAACCCTATACTGGCAAGCGCCGAGAGGGAGATGCCAGTGCTGTCACTAATGCTAGGAGAAAGGGCAAGGGCCCTCAGCCTCAGATTGCTAGCATAAACATCCCAGCTGCTCCCCCGCAGCCGCAGCAGCAGCCCCAGCAACAGAATAATCAGGGATATAAGAGACATCAGAATCGGGGTCCCCTCGCAAACCGTCATTTGGAAACTCCTCCTATGCCGTATGCGCAGCTTCTGCAGACGTTGCTTCAGCTCCAATTAGTTCATAAAAGGACAATGGCTCCCTTAACAGGGGCACCCCCACCAGAGTATGACGCTAATGCTACTTGTGAATTTCACTCGGGGGCACCTGGCCATACGGTTGAGAATTGTAAAGCTTTTAAGCACAAAGTCCAGGACTTGGTGGACGCCAAGGTTATCAACTTTTCTGACAGCGTGCCCAACGTCACCAAAAATCCAATGCCTCATCATAAGGGGGGCGGAGTAAATGCTGTTATCACTGAAGAGAATTCAGACTTGCTGACTGATGTCAAAGATTTGAAGACGCCGTTGAGTTTTGTTAAGGCTAAGTTGCTAAAGAAGGGTTTCTTTCCCGGATGTGGAGAATTATGCATGGCTTGCGCTGCACTTCCTGATGGGTGTGAGCAGTTGATCGAAGGTATCCAAAGTCTGATGACCGAGGGTATTTTGCAGTTCAGTCGGAGCGTTGAGAATGCGTCAGGGGAAGTCGTGCTGAAGCAGGCAGACGAAGTTGCTACCATTACTATTCCTCGTCACCCTATTACTATTTTTGCGCCCCGTCCGCCTTCTATCACCATCACCAGGGCCGGACCAATCCCATTCGAGAGTACCAATGCCGTTCCATGGCATTATGGCGCTGAGGTTTATTGTAATGGTCAGAAGATAGAGCTTGAGCCGTCCGGATCGACTGCGCAGAATCTTACCGAGGTCAGTGGTATCACTAGAAGCGGTAGAGTGTTTGCACCAGCAGAGGTTGCAGCAGAGAAAGTGGTCCGAGCTGACGCTGTGGATAAAGGTAAAGGTAAAGCTGTTGAAGAGGTCCCTGCAGGGGCAGAGAAAGACTTGCTGGTTAAAGATGCTGAGGAGTTCATGCGACTAATCAGGAAGAGTGACTACAAAATTGTAGATCATCTTCATCAGACTCCGTCAAAGATCTCGATTCTTAACCTGTTGCTGTGTTCTGAAGCGCACCGCAACGCATTATTGAAGGTATTGAATGCTGCATACGTGCCGCAGGAGATATCAGTGAATCAACTCGAAGAAGTAGTAGCCCATGTCAATGCTGGTAATGGGCTGGGATTTACAGATCTGGAGCTGACTCCCAAGGGAAGAGATCACAACAGCGCCTTGCACGTCTCAATAGAGTGCATAGGCACGATTATGTCACATGTCCTAGTAGATACGGGCTCCTCGCTTAACGTGCTTCCGAAGAAGGCACTGATGAAGTTGGATATCCGTGGACTGCTGTGCACGCCCAGTGATCTGGTCGTGAAGGCCTTTGACGGAACCAAGCGCCACGTCTTCGGAGAATTGACCCTGCCAATTCAAGTTGGTCCAGAGACGTTTAATGCGGTTTTCTATATCATGGATATCATGCCCGCCTATAGTTGCCTCTTAGGTCGGCCGTGGATCCACTCTGCTGGTGCCGTAACATCCACGCTGCATCAGAAGCTTAAATATGCTGTTGGGGGCAGCATAGTGACAGTCTGTGGAGAGGAGGACATCATGGTAAGCCACCTGTCGTCCTTTAAATACGTTGAAATGGATGGTGAGATCCATGAGACCCTTTGCCAAGCATTTGAAACCGTCAGGGTGAAGGAGGTAGCTCCCGTTGTTGCAGAAAAGCAAGAGTTGAACCTCTCCTCGTTTAAGGAAGCTAGAGCCGTTGTCGAAGCTGGTTCCACCCCAGGCTGGGGGCATGTCTTGGATATACCAATCAAACAGGATAAGTTTGGATTGGGGTATTCTCCTGGAGCTGAAGCTTCATCTTCTTCTGGCAGTTCGTCTCAGGGGAAAGGGCCGATCTTATTCACCAAGGGGGGAGTAATTTTCGAGAGTATCAACGCTGCATCAGAGGACAGCGGGGACAGTGATTGCGATCTTGACGCCTGGATTCAACCGAGCAAGCCAGGCGAGTGCCTCCACAATTGGACCATCAAGAAGATTATCAAGCTGACAAATGAAGAGTAATGATTTGCTTTTTACAATCTTTGTACAACCCTATGTCTTGCCCGGGGCATAGTGGTTTTACTGTCAGGGCCTTGTTGGATTATGTGTATGCATTTTGTTAATAAATAAAAGGCGTTTTCTTCGTAATCAAATATTGTGTTCTCTTTTATTCATGCTTTATGTTTGTTTCGAAAAACAGCAAAATGGCAACGAGGTTCGTGCTAACCTGCATATTCTTGCTTTAAACTTAACCCTTGTTATTGCAGGATCCACGTAACAGATGACATCGACTCTGGACCCTCTACGGCTCACTACGACTTTGATTGCCCGATCTATCAAGCCGAGGATGAGATTGATGAAGACGAAGACCTTCCGGAAGAGTTGGCCCGCTTGTTGAGACAAGAGGAGAAGGTTATTCTGCCTCACGAGGAGGATATTGAGATCATAAATCTGGGTTCTGAGGAGCTTATCAGGAATGTCAGAGTTGGGGCTGCGCTGCAGAATGATGTCAAGCATAGACTGGTCGAGATGCTTCGAGAGTATAGTGACGTCTTTGCTTGGTCATATGAGGATATGCCCGGACTTGACACAGATATCGTGGTTCATCGCTTGCCGTTGCGAGAAGATTGCCCTCCAGTCAAGCAGAAGCTCAGGAGGACGAGACCAGACATGGCTGTAAAAATCAAAGAAGAGGTCCAGAAGCAGTTGGACGCAGGATTTCTAGCCGTTACCACTTACCCTCCGTGGGTCGCCAACATAGTGCCTGTACCGAAGAAAGACGGTAAGGTACGCATGTGCGTCGATTATCGGGATTTGAACAGGGAGAGCCCTAAGGATGATTTCCCTTTGCCTCATATCGATGTGTTGGTCGACAATACAGCCCAGTTTTCCGTGTTTTCGTTCATGGATGGCTTCTCCGGTTACAATCAGATTAAGATGGCGCCGGAGGACATGGAGAAAACGACGTTTATCACCCCCTGGGGCACGTTTTGCTATAAGGTAATGCCTTTCGGTCTGAAGAACGCAGGGGCCACTTACCAGCGAGCAATGGTAACTTTGTTTCATGATATGATTCATCATGAGATCGAGGTCTATGTTGATGACATGATTGCAAAGTCCCAAACGGAGGAAGAGCATCTGGTCAACCTATTGAAGCTGTTTGAAAGGCTTAGGAAGTTCAGGCTGAGGCTGAATCCTAACAAGTGCACTTTCGGAGTGCGGTCCGGAAAGTTATTGGGGTTTATCGTTAGTGAACGAGGTATTGAAGTTGATCCTGCGAAGATAAAAGCTATCCAAGAAATGCCAGCGCCGAAAACAGAAAAAGAAGTTCGTGGTTTCTTGGGCCGAATAAACTACATTGCAAGGTTTATCTCTCAGCTCACGGCCACTTGTGAACCGATGTTCAAGTTGTTAAAGAAAAATCAGGCGATTACTTGGAATGAAGATTGCCAAAAGGCATTCGATAAGATAAAGCAGTATCTTCAAGAACCTCCAATCTTGATACCCCCAGTGGCTGGACGGCCATTAATCATGTACTTGACAGTTCTGGAGAATAGTATGGGGTGTGTTCTCGGTCAGCACGACGAGACGGGCAGAAGAGAGCATGCCATTTATTATTTGAGTAAAAAGTTCACTGAGTGTGAATCTCGATACTCGATGCTGGAGAAGACGTGTTGTGCATTAGCTTGGGCTGCCAAACGTCTACGACAGTATATGCTCAATCACACCACTATGCTGATTTCGAAGATGGATCCGATCAAGTACGTCTTCGAAAAGCAGGCTCTTTCGGGCAGGATTGCCAGATGGCAGATGGTGTTAACAGAATATGATATTCAGTACGTCTCTCAGAAAGCCATTAAGGGGAGCGTATTGTCTGATTACCTTGCCGAACAGCCAATCGAAGACTATCAGCCGATGAAGTTCGAATTCCCTGACGAGGACATTATGTTTCTCAAAGCGAAGGATTGCGATGAGCCATTGCCCGATGAGGGGCCAGATAGGAAGTCTCAGTGGAAGTTGATATTCGACGGAGCGGTTAATTCCTATGGAAGTGGTATCGGGGCTATCATCACGACTCCTCACGGATCCCATATCCCGTTTACTGCAAGACTGACGTTTCCAGTTACCAACAACGAAGCCGAGTATGAAGCATGTATTATGGGTCTAGAAGAGGCAATTGATTTGAGAATCAAGAATCTAGACATATATGGTGACTCAGCGCTTGTAATCAATCAGATCAAAGGGGAGTGGGAAACTCGTCAAGCGAATCTAGTGCCGTACATGAATTATGCCAGGAGGCTGCTTCCGTTCTTTGACCGAGTAGAACTTCATCATGTACCCCGGGCTGAAAATCAAATGGCTGATGCTTTGGCCACGTTGGCTTCAATGTATAAAGTCAATTATTGGAATGAGGCTCCAAGAATTGTGCTTTCGCGTCTTGACAGACCAGCGTTCGTGTTCGCAATCGATGATGCCACTGACGGCAAGCCATGGTTCCACGATATCCAGACCTTCCTTATGACCAAGGAGTATCCTGCGGGCGCGTCAACCCAGGATAAGAAGACTCTGAGGAGGTTATCTGGGAACTTTTACCTCAACCCTGATGGAGTGCTGTATAAGAGAAACCACGATCTCGTGCTACTCAGATGTGTAGATGAGAAAGAGGCAAGTATACTCATGGAGGAAGTCCATGAGGGCACATTTGGTACGCACGCCGGCGGGCATGCCATGACGAGAAAGATCCTGAGAGCAGGATATTACTGGTTGACTATGGAGTCGGATTGCTTCAGATTCGCGAAGAAATGTCACAAATGCCAAATTTATGCTGATAAAGTTCATGTGCCGCCGTGCCCATTGAATGTCATGTCCTCCCCTTGGCCGTTCTCCATGTGGGGCATCGACATGATAGGCAAGATCGAGTCCACCGCATCCAATGGTCATCGTTTTATCCTGGTAGCTATCGACTACTTCACCAAATGGGTGGAGGCAGCCTCGTACGCTAATGTGACCAAGCAGGTGGTAGCTAAATTCATAAAGAGGGACATCATCTGTCGCTATGGAATTCCCGAGCGGATCATTACTGATAATGGTTTGAATTTGAATAATAAGATGATGAAGGAGTTGTGCCAGAGCTTCAAGATCGAACACCACAACTCATCCCCTTACCGGCCGAAGATGAATGGCGCTGTTGAAGCGGCCAACAAGAACATCAAGAAGATTGTTCAGAAGATGGTTGTGACGTACAAAGATTGGCACGAGATGCTGCCGTTTGCCTTGCACGGTTATCGTACGACGGTGCGTACCTCGACCGGGGCAACTCCTTTCTCCTTGGTATACGGTATGGAAGCTGTCCTACCGCTAGAAGTGGAGATTCCTTCTTTACGGGTTTTGGTTGATGTGAAACTTGATGAGGCAGAATGGATTACGAATCGCTTGAACCAACTCAGCCTGATGGACGAGAAGAGGTTAGCATCGATTGCATTTGGTCGCCTGTACCAAAGCCGAATGAAGAAAGCTTATGATAAGAAGGTGCGTCCTCGAAGCTTTCAGACGGGTGATCTCGTCCTGAAGAAGATTCTTCCGCCACACTCCGATCACCGGGGCAAGTGGACTCCGAATTACGAAGGGCCGTATGTCGTCAGCAAGGTCTTCTCGGGAGGAGCTTTGTTGTTATCCACGATGGATGGTGAAGATTTTGCATCCCCGGTGAACGCGGACGCAGTTAAAAAATAATTTGCTTGAAAGAGACCCGCTGGACAAAAAAGAAAGAGTCCAGGCAAAAAAGGGGCATCCCGGCGAACCAAAAACAGAATAAAAGGTTCGGGCAAAAATTAGGGATATATTGAAAAAATGTACACCCGCGAAGTCGAAAACCTACACTGGGCGGCTTTGGCAAAAAAGGGTATCCCGGTGAACTGAAAACCCGTGAAGGGCGGTTCACGCAAAAGTTAGGGATTTGAATAAGCAAATGACTGCGTTCCGCGTATGGACTTTCATTGTTTAGTGGTTCGGAAGACCTGAGGGCCGTTTATCTGAATCAATCTCTTCCAAAGCTGAAGCATCGGAGAAGTATCAAAGTCGAGTGGGTCTTAGAGGGATCAACTCATGGTGTTCGTCTACGCCTCGATTGCCGACATTTGTATATACTGATGTATATTTACGTTTTCTTTTTGCGCGGCTTCCTCATCCCAGGAGCTTGCCTCTGTTGTAAAACAATTTTGCCCGTTCAGGGGTTCATCATCAATAAAATGCACATTATTCAGCAATTTTACTTGACTGCTTAGCATTTATCTGTTTTGTTTGCGAATGAGAATGCCGATGTGTTTTTGATAAAATGCGCATACATAAACTTGCGGGCCTAGGCCCATTGATTGTTGAAACGATTGATTAACTGAATATTGTCACGAGATAATAACCTGGATATGCCCCTTTGAGGAGGGTATCTTGTCTGTTTGTTTGTGTTGTTGCAGGTATAGCGCTTGCCAGAAGATGTGTCGTGCGTATCCCCGAAGCAGGAGGAGTCCTCCTTCCCCAGCAGAGTTCAGTAGTCTCTCCTCCGCAGAATCTGAACGCAAGATGGTGAGCATTGATATGTCCTCCCCAGGTAGAGGTGATTCTCTTCCCCAAGCAGACGCATCCTGAAGGAATGTCACCTCATCGGCTGAGTCAAGCACCGAAGAATGATGTCGTCTCTCCCCAGCACCGGGTCACAAGTGCAGAGTTCATAGAAATGATTGGGTACTGGAGCTCGTGTTTTCCCCAGTAAAGTCACCGAAGCAGGTGTCTCCCCCGCACCGGGTCACAAGTGCAGGTTTCGCAGGAGGCTGTTCGTTAGCCGAAGGATGCAGTAACTGATAGTGCCAGACTGAAGTCTCCAGTGGAATTGAGATTCCTCACCAGAGTCAGGCTCTCTCCTGAAGTTCGATGATTCCCTCTTCCCCAGTAGAGTGTTGGAACAGCTGATGTTGTATGCCCTGCAGAGTTGTACTCTTCCCCCGAAGTCAGATGATTCCTTCTTCCCCGGCGAAATTGAGTTTCCTCATCGGAGTTGCACTCTCCAGCGAAGTAGAATGATTTCTCTCCCCGGCTGAGTCCGCAGAAAAGCAGAATCCTTGGAAGTCGATCAGATCATGATCGATGTTCCCCAGCAGAGCGTGGGGCAGCTAATGTTGTGTTTCCCCAGAATCGCACTCTCTCCATCAAAGCAGAATGATTTCTCCTTCCTCAGCCGAGTTTGCAGCTGTCCAGGATCCGAATCCTTGGAAGTTGATCAGATCATGATTGGTTTTTCCCCAGTGGAGTGTTGAGCAGCTGAAGTTGGTTCCCCACAGAGTGGTTATCCCCAGAAAAGTAGCCATGACGGCCGCGCAGTTCATTCTCGCGATTGATATCAGCAGATCCAAGTTCTCGTAGAGCTTCGTCCCCTGCAGCAGTCAGCTGAAGTTGTTCCCCTGCAGCAGTTCGCGGAAGATCAATTCCCCAGAAAGAGCCTGATTGATATTGGCGTGTTCACATTCTCCTTAGCAGGATGACTCCTCTACCTGAATGGTTCTTTCTCCTTGACAGGAGGATTTCCCCCTTCGGCATTTATTTTGCTGACGGGATCGCATCATTGTGCATGATTGCATAGCATTGTGCATGACTACATGGCATTTAGCATAAACGCATATCATTCCCACTGTGTGGGGCATGGTGCCGAAGCATACGCATCATAAGCATGTTCTAGGTCATTATCATCCTTGTTGAACAGGTGTACCACCAAAAGACCGGTTGCTCAGGACGATTCTTGATGTTCTCCCCAGCAAGGTCACTTTTGAGATGATTCTTAAAGACCCCGGGGTAATCCCCACGGTCGCTCGCTCAAAATGATTTCTGAGATCCCCAGCGAAGTCTTCAGTTCGAGATGATTCTCAAATCCCTCAGCAGGGCCATTTGCTTAAGACGATTCTTAAGACCCCAGTACAGCTTCCCGAGTGGTTCGCCTAGTATGATACTTGAGCTCCCCAATAGCGTCTCCAGCAAGAGTCGCCCAGGAAGATTTCTGGAATACCCAACAGAATGTTTGCTCCGGAAAGGTTATCAGTTCAGGACGATTCTTGAAGATGCCCGACGGACCTGTTTGCTCAAGATGATTCTTGAAGTCCTCAGCAGCATGATATGTTTGCTCCAACAATGATGTCTAATCTGAAGATGGATTTCGTAAGCGCCCGAAGGCGATATCAGAAGGTTCCTGTGAGTTCAGATTTCCGGGTTGATGAATCAACGGGTGGCTGAAGATAAGGTTCCGGAGGTTGTAGATACAACAGAGTGATTCGTGTGAGTCTGAAGACCAAGTCAGTTATCCTGAGGTGATGATTGATTGCGATCAAATGAAGGATATGTCTTCTGATTGAAGTCGAAGATGTTTCTCCAGCGGTGACGCAGGGTACTTCGATCGTCCGACGGTGATGTCAGATTTAGTTCTCCAGTGGTGACGCAGAGTACTTCGATCGTCCGACGGTGATGTCAGCTTTGGTTCTCCAACCAGTTGTTGAGCAGCTAGTGTTGCAGGATTCAAAGATTTGTTCCCCGCAGAGTACTGTGTGCTCGTGCAGTTGGCAAATTTTCGGGTTTACCGATATTCAACCGTCTCGTACCTTGATTGGTTGAGAGCCGTTCGCTTCTCACCCAGTCAGGTTCAAGCCGTTTGAATAGGGGCAGCTGTTGCACCCCAAAATTTGACCAACAATTATTTATTCATTGAGTGTTTGGAAGTGGATACCTTCATCAGAAAGTTCAAGAGATCCTCAGAGGAATGGGTTGAAACCAGGGTTATGTGCTTCATAGCTTGAGAGTTGTGGGTGCCCCTCAGATGGTTCTGAGACTTTGAGAATGAATTTGATGTTTTGGGAAAGCCTATGAGATGTCTTAATAGCCTTCATGAAGCCCAGAGAAGTCATTGTGCAAGAGTTCAGAAGATTCAACCATGAATGATGAATTAGGGTTTTGACTGGGTCAACCCTAGGATAACTGAAGATTTGGAGAAGGTTGAGACTCAATCCAAAGGCCATGAGATCATGGAATGATGCATAGAGAGGATATAAAGATGATTCCTAGTCCAACTCATCATGAGTGAGGAGTTTGAGAAGTTTCAAGTCAGGGTCCCCAAGGATTGTCAGTGAAAAACCCTAATTTGATCCCTATCTTCCAGGCAGTTTTAGCCCAAGATGTGATTGATATCTCACCTTCCCCATAACATGAATGTTGTAGAGCTTGTTCTAAGCTTTAATTTGAGTGGTGGAAGTCCTTGATAGGAGTTACAGAGCTCAAGTTATGGTTTTGACAAATTACAGGTCAGCAGAGGTGTGTGAATCTGGGTCCTTGAAAGTCACCCAACTTGCAGACAACTTTTGCCCTAGTAGGGTGATTCCTATGACTTCTTGGTCAACATGAATGTTGAAGGGCATCTTCTTAGCTTTAATTTGAGTGGTGGAAGTCCTTGATAGGAGTTACAGAGCTCAACTTATGGTTTGAACAAGACAGGGGTATTTTGGTCATTTGTCAGTTATAGGTCATTTTAGCCAATGCCTAAAACTCCTATTTCCAAGCCTCAAATGGAAAAACTCAAAACATGAAAGTTGTTCAAAATGTGATTTTAAGTCTAGAAAGAAGGTCACAAATTGTTGGAAAAGCTCATAGCATGAAGTTACATGATTGGTCAAAAATGAACTAAAAATGGCATATAAGTTTGAAAAGTTGAATTTGAAAATTGGTTTGGAAGATCCACAAATCCAAAATAGGTCATCCAATATATCATTTTGATTGGAAACATCATTTTGAGAACATTGGTTTAGATAGAATTTTGATTTGAAGCTTTAAAAGGGGTGATGCTTTGAAAACTTGTTACTTGAAAAAGAAGGCAATGTTGAAAAACCTTACACAAGCCAAAGATGAGTTTGTTTTTCACTCATCCACACTCAATATCTCTCATAAGGAGAATTTGGCACAAAATGGTAAGGCATGAGGCATGAGATATGAGATTTCCAACTTGTCCCCACATGAGATTTTCAAGAACTTTCCACCATGTTCTAGATGAATCTAGAAGTATCTAAGGATCATTATAAGAAGAGGGCCATGAAGAGAGTTCAAGGTTGGTGATAGAGAGAGATTTCAGGAGAGAGAGAGAGAGAAACAGCCATTGAAGTTCTTCCTTCAAGTTCAAGCAATCCAAGAAACCTTTCACTACAAGGCTTCTTCTCCAAAACCAGTGCAAACAGAATCATTTCCACCATTGGAGGATCATCCTGAAGCAATTACAAGGCTTGCAACCTTCTCCACGAGCACCTACCATCATCTCTTGACAGGTTGGTTTCTCTCCCTAATCCTCTTAATTTATTTAGTTTCAGTTCATTCTTTAGGTGTAGAATTAATGTGCTAGGGTAGAGGATCAAGTTCTGAGAGTTTGAGAGCTCTGTAGGTAGATCCATGGCAGGTGTATGATTCTTTAATCTCCAAGAACTAGCTGTTTAGGGAGTTTTAATTAGTACGAATTAGGTTAGATTAGCTAGGGTAGCATGTAGAGCAAGTTTATATCCTTAGGTTGAAGCTTCACCATGGTTGATCTCAGATGAACATGGTGGAACCATGATCTTAATGTCTTCTGTTAGGATGATCTAGGGGGAGTTAATGAAAACTATACGTATGGTTGTGTTCCTCTTGAGTAGTAGAAGATTTTTCGTTTTGGAATCGTGGCATTTCGTGGCCTGAGCAGGGAGGACGAGTGAGGGGAAGATGAGTGCATGGATGGAGGGTTTCTGAAAACCCTAGAATCGTTGGGGACGATGAAGGTGGTCCGTTGGATTAGTCCCCAAGTTTGACAATTTAATCTCATCGCGCGGCCCAGATTCAATCTGAAGATGGAGGGAAAAGTTTAAAGAGTGAAACGCGGTCGTTTCATTTAAACTGGTCTATGGGCTTAATTCGCTATCCCCACCCCCCTTTTATCTGGCCCAACTGAAACCAACTAGTGCGCCTTGCTATTCCAACCCCCCTCCCTTTTATTTCTTTTATTTTCTTTTAATATTTTTCTGTTTTAGAAAATTCATTAAAAATTGATAAATGCTTGTTTTTTAATTTTTCTTTTTTCACCAAGTAGATAATAATGTGTAGAAAATATTAAAAATAAAAATGGGATTTTATTTTTAAGTTTAGTATTTTTAATAGATTTTTCTTTTAAATAGCTTTTATAATGTTTAGTTTGGTATCATGATTTTGCAAGAATTGTTTTAGGACTTTCCTTTAGTCTTTTTAATCCATTCTTTTTTGTGCAACTAGATGATGAATCATAGTTCCCCATAGGATTTATTCTAGAATTTTAGAATTAAATTTTGATTAGTTTAATTAGGGTAGATGTAGGGTATCCTAATTAGGGTTTAGGTTGTGTTTAGGTGAGGAATTCACTTTCTTTGAATAAGTTTTGTCTTGATTTTTAGGTAGAGGCCTATGTGGATGTTATGGGTAGATAGTGTAGACCCTTGTGAATGATTATTAGATTTTTCCCCATTAGTTTAGCATTTTTAGGTATTTCCTGAAGTTGCCTATTGATTTTGTTTACCCTGTGGTTATCTGTTCATCTTTGGGGTTCCTTGTGGGGAATTTGTTGAGGGGCTTGTGTTGTCTTGAAGACCTTGATGGAGAGCATCATGAAGAGAAGATCGTAGATCAAGATTCAGAGACCCAGAGCTTGGCTTGTCCCCTGTCTGTGAGGTTTGAGATCCTGAAGTTTGAAGGAAGTTCATGGTACTTTCCTGAGGAAGGCACTATGAATGACTTTCATCCTTTCTTCTCACCTCTTTCTTAAGTATCCAATGATGTTGGAGCCAACTTGTGAGTTTAATTTCTCCTGAGGAGGAATGTAAACTGATCACATGTTGTTGAGCCACATGGGATACAACTCCTAAGTGAAAGCCTCCTAGTACTTTCCTGAGGAAGGTCCTATGGGTCTGTTCACTTAGTTCCCTTAGTTTATCTAGGATTTCTCAAGTGTCCAATGATGTTGGAGCCAAATTGTGAGTTTAATTTCTCCTGAGGAGGAATGTAAACTGATCACAGTTGTTGAGCCACATGGGATACAACTCCTAAGTGGGAGCCTCCTAGTACTTTCCTGAGGAAGGTCCTATGAGTCTATTCATTTAGTTCCACTAGTTCAGATAGGATTCCCTAAATGTCCAGTGATGTTGGAGCCTGCTTGTGAGTTTGGTTTCTCCTGAGGAGGAATATAAACTGATCACAGTGGTTGAGCCACATAGGGTATGACTCCTGAGTATACACCTCCTAGTGCTTTCCTGAGGAAGACACTATGAGTGTGCTTGCTTAGCTCCCTTTCTTTGGTAAGCTTGTTCTGAAGCTTGAAGACTGGGATTGATTTCTCTTGTTTAGGGTCTTGTTTTAGTGCTTAGATTTGATTCAGGTTCTGTGTTAAGGTTAGGATTAGAGAATAGATTCTTTCTTCCTCAAGCATGTGTGTTTGTTTGCCTGAGGGCACTTCATTTCCCCTATTTGTTCATTGCTTGATAGCATGTTGTTTATTTTCAGTATGATTACTGTTATTTCATGACTGGCTTGAGGTCGAGACGAGCTTGTGGAGGCTGAAACCCCACACACATTTCCTCCCTCACTTGCATCGCATGCATTTTACTGTTAAAGTTGATGCTTTTGTCTGTTTTGGTGTATCATTGACATGATCCCTTAGGACTCTCATTTCCTCGGAGGAGGATTTGATGATAGACTTTTAGGTTGAAACCTATGCACGACAACATCTAGGAGTTCCCTGTTCAAACCTCAACCATAGGATGAATCCATGGCATGATAACAGTAGGACTTGATAGTCTCCCTCCTAGTTGAGCCATTTAACCCGTAGTTTCCCGAACTACGTTTGCTCTGATCTTTCATACCAGATGAAAGTACGTAGGCATAGGATGCGATGTCCTAGCGAGCAACCTTCCCCACCTTCCCCCGTAGTTAGCCGAACTACGTTGACTCTGATTTCTCATTCTCTGATGAGAATACGTAGGCATAAAGTGCGACGCTTTGCCGAGTCATTTTTCTTTTCTTTTTCAGCCAGCCTTGATAGGTAGATAGATTATAACCAACCCGTCCAAGTAAACAAACAAGCGAGGATCCCGTCGAGTACGACGGACGTGAGGGGTGCTAATACCTTCCCCTTGCGTAACCGACTCCCGAACCCAGACAATGGTTGCGATGACCTTGTCTTACCCTTATTCGTCAGGTTTTTCCGATCGTTTCCTTTCCCGCTCTGAGGGATAAATAACGAAAGGTGGCGACTCTTCTGTCATGCCGGCACCTTATTTTCGCGCAAGCGACATATATATATATATATATATATATATATATATATATATATATATATATATATATATATATATATATATATATATATATATATATATATATATATATATATATATATATATATATATATATATATATATATATATATATATATATATATATATATATATATATATATATATATATATATATATTGTTTATTTGGGGGTATAGAAGGGGGTGTTACATTAAGTGGTATCAGAGCAGGTCGGTCCGTCCGGCCAAGTTGTTAGTGTGTCGTTCCCTGAGTATATTGATATGTGTGTGTTACACTATCGATATTGGTTGTTTTTACGTGGTTCTGTTGTTGGAATTCAGTAAGATGGTTGCAGGTAGGAATGACGAAGCAATTGCGGAGGCTTTAACGAGATTGGCTGGGGCAATTGGGCAAAATTCTCAGGCCAATGTGAATGTGGGGAATAATGCTGATGATGAATTTCGTGCTTTGGGAAGGTTCCAAAGGAATAATCCACCGACGTTCAAGGGAACCCACGAGCCTGACAAAGCACAAATTTGGTTGAAAGCTATTGAGAAGATTTTTCGGGTTATGAATTGTTCAGATGCACAAAAGGTGCAGTTCAGAACTCATATGCTCGAAAAGGAAGCCGAAGACTGGTGGGGTAACACTCGCCAAAGATTTGAAGAGGATGATATTGTGATCACTTGGGATCTTTTTAGAGATACATTTCTGGAGAAGTATTTTCCAGAAGATGTGCGGGGAAAGAAAGAGATTGAATTCCTTGAGCTGAAGCAAGGTAATTCGACGGTAGCTGAGTATGCGGCAAAATTTGAGGAGTTGATCTAGTTTTGTCCTCACTACAACACTGTTAATGCCGAGAGATCTAAGTGTCTCAAATTTGTGAATGACTTGAGACCTGAGATCAAACAAGCTATTGGTTATCAGGAAATCCGGTGATTTTCTGAGTTGGTAAACAAGAGTAGGATTTACGATGAGGATAGTAGGGCTCGATCTAGCCACTACAAGAGCCTAAGTGATAAGAAAGGAAAGAGCCAATTCAAAGGGAAACCTTACGTAACTCCTGCTGAGAAAGGGAAACAAAGGGTTGGTTTCGGCAAGAAGCCAAGTGGGGGAGTTTCTACTCCGATAAGATGTTACAATTATGGTGAAGCGGGGCATCGTGCTACTGAGTGCAAGAGTGTGGAGCAGAAGTGTTTTAAGTGTGGCAAGCCAGGCCACAAAGCCCTTGAATGTAGAAGCGGTGCAAATGTGACTTGCTACAACTGTGGCGAGCAAGGACACATTAGTACCAAATGCGACAAGCCGAAGAAGAATCAAGGGAGCGGAACGGTGTTCGCTCTATCTGGATCTGAGACTGCTAGTGATGATCGCTTGATCAGAGGTACGTGTTTTATTAATGGTATACCTTTGATCGCTATAATTGATACTGGAGCTACGCATTCTTTTATTTCTCTGGAGTGTGTTAGGAGGTTGAATCTTAAGATGTCTGTTATTGATGGTGGCATGGTTATTGGTACTCCTGCTATGGGTTCGGTAACTACACCGTATGTGTGTTTGAATTGCCCTTTGAGTATTTTCGGTAGAGACTTTGGGATTGACTTAGTGTGTCTTCACTTAGATCAACTTGACGTCATTCTTTGAATGAATTGGTTGAAATTCAATCGGGTTCATATTAACTGTTTTGATAAAACGGTTATTTTTCCTGAATCGAACGTTGAAAGGGATTTGTTTATGACGGCGAAGCAAGTGAAGGAATCGGTATAGGATGGTGAAAAGGTATTTATGTTGATGGCAACTTTGAGTTTTGGTGAAAGTGGAGCAATTGACGCTTTACCAATTGTTCGAGATTTTCCGGAAGTTTTCCCTGATGAGATAAAGGATTTACCGCCAGAACGAGAAGTGGAGTTTTCGATTGACCTGATTCCTAGAACTAGTTTGATATCGATGGCTCCATATCGTATGTCCACGTCGGAATTGAAAGAGTTAAAGAGTAAACTTGAAGATTTACTTGAGAAGAGGTTTATTCGTCCGAGTGTGTCGCCGTGGGGTGCATCGGTGTTGTTGGTCAAGAAGAAAGAAGGTTCTATGAGACTCTGTATGGACTACAGACAATTGAATAAGGTGACGATTAAGAACAAGTATCCACTCCCAAGAATTGATGATCTGATGGATCAGTTGGTTGGAGCAAGTGTGTTCAGTAAAGTAGATTTGAGGTCTGGGTATCATCAGATTCGTGTGAAAGATGAGGATATTCAAAAGACTGCTTTTAGAATGAGGTATGGACACTGTAAGTATTCTGTTATGCCATTTGGTGTGACTAATGCACCAGGTGTATTTATGGAGTACATGAATAGGATTTTCCATCCTTATTTGTACAAGTTCGTTGTGGTGTTTATTGATGACATTTTGGTCTACTCGAAGAATGAAGAGGAGCATGCCGAGCATTTGAAGATTGTGTTATCTGTGTTGAAAGAGAAGCAATTGTATGCGAAACTTTCTAAGTGTGAATTTTGGTTGAAAGAGGTGAGTTTCTTGGGTCATGTAATATCAAGTGAAGGTATTGCGGTTGATCCATCGAAAGTTGAAGCGGTATCGTGATGGGAGACTCCGAAATCAGTTTTTGAAATTAGAAGTTTTCTTGGTTTAGCGGGTTATTACCGTAAGTTCATTGAAGGATTTGCTAAGTTATCATTGTCGTTGACGCATTTGATTAGGAAGGGTCAAGCTTTTGTTTGGGATGCCAAGTGTGAAGAGAGTTTTCAGGAACTTAAGTGAAGATTGACGACAGCCCCTGTTCTGATTTTTCCAAATCCGGAAGAGCCGTTTGTTGTGTATTGTGATGCTTCTTTGATGGGACTGGGAGGTGTGTTGATGCATAATAATCAAGTGGTAGCATATGCTTCGAGGCAACTCAAAGTGCATGAGAAGAATTATCCAACGCATGACTTACAGTTGGCCGCCGTTGTATTTGTACTAAAACTTTGGAGGCATTATTTGTTTGGTGTAAGATTTGAAGTGTTTAGTGATCACAAGAGTTTGAGGCATCTCTTTGATCAAAAGGAATTGAATGCAAGACAAAGAAGGTGGTTAGAACTTTTGAAGGATTATGATTTTGGGTTGAATTACCATCCGGGCAAAGCGAATGTGGTAGCGGATGCGTTGAGTCGGAAGTCGTTACACATGTTGTCACACCCTCATTTTCGCCTTTAGCCTTTATACCCTACATTCGCCATACCATACATCATTTTATTGCATATCGAGCATGTGGGTGCGGATTGGGTCGATTTGTCATTTTCCATTTCAAATGAGATACCCTGTCTACCTTGGACTACATGGAAGGAAAGGTTCATCATTTAAGGTTTGATCTAAATTGGAAATTCTACTCACGTGGATTACTTAAAGGAAAAGTTACTTGAAAAATATTGGAATATGCAAGATAAATATTCCTAATGAACATGAAGCTCAAGGCCTAAATTCAAGATTGCTTCATCCAATTTTGTTTCAAATTCTTGATCAAGTGGAGTCCAAATTTGCAAAGCATGAGTCAAGATCACAAGTCCATAATTCAAGACTTCATCCATTTCAAGTTTAATGGTTCTAGGGAAATCCATCATGAATTAGAGGCAAGAATATTACAAAGAGAAATTTTATGACATTACAAGAATGTCATTTGTTGCAAGATTTCCAACTCTAAGTAATGTTTAGAAATTAATTTATTCAAGTCTCTAATCAAATCCATGATATGGTAATCTTCATGCCACACCAAGTTTTCATGTGCTACATTATGCCCACAAACATCCAAAGAAAATACTTAAGAGTTAACATTGGTATGTTTCAAGATCAAGACCAAGTATGTTCAACCATAGGCAATATGGATGCAATCCAAAGCAACCCCATGCAAGAAGTAACAAGTTGCCTCATGTCACAAAATATACATGTCACAAGACCAAGGGAATGGCATGTGATAATGCATCTAAAAATCAGAATTTCAAAATTCTGTCCAAAGGTTAACATTGACCAAGAGGGTAGTCCAAGCATAAGCCAACAAAGAGGTGAAAGGATTGAGGGCAATGTAGAGGGTTGCAGAACAAGACAGCATGGGAAAGTAGTGCAGAAAAATGCAGCATAGCACCTTGCATGGAAATGGAAAGAAAGAGAGTGACATAAGGAAAGGTGGTAAGAAACATTGCCCCATGAAAAATCTGAAGTGTGGGAAGAAGTGAAAACCCTAGAGGAGCTGAGATAAGAGGAGGGGGCTGTAAACAAAAAGAGGACTCTTCATTCATTCAAGATTCATTCTACACACATTGGCAAAAAACCAGAAAATAGAGAGAGCAAACAAAACCCTAAAAACCAGAAAAATAGGAAGCTTTGCAAACCAGAAAAAGAGAGTGATATAGAACCAAGAGGATCATAGAGAAACAAAACCTTCACAACATAAAGTGAAGAGGAGTGAGGTACATTCAACCAAGACCAAGGAGGACTTGCAAGAAGGATAGAAAGTTCTTGGGTATCCATTTCCTCCAACCTTTCTCTCTTTACTTTTTTTGCTATTTACATTCATTTTGTTTACTCTTTTTGTGTTGTTGTATTGTATGTATCATGTAAGGTTCCAAAGGGACCAAGGAACCGTTCTTAAGAAACCACAAAAACGAAATAAAAACATAGAAAAGTTAGGTTTTTTTTCACTCTGGTAGCCTGACACAGGCCGTGTCACACAACACGGACACCCGTGTCACGCAACACGGGTCGTGTCACACAACACGGCCACCCGTGTTGCCCCTCTGTTTGAGATTTCAACGTCCAAAAAACCCCTGGCCTCACAACACGGGCCGTGTCACACAACACGACCACCCGTGTTGCAGCTCTGTTTGCTCTAAAAATCATTTTTTACCCAGACTTTACAACACGGGCCGTGTCACACAACACGGCCACCCGTGTTGCACCTCTGTCACGCTCCAAAACTCACATTGCAGGTACCCTATGACACGGGCCGTGTCATACAACACGGCCACCCGTGTTACTCCACTGTTTTCCACTTATTTTTGTTATTTTTACCTCCAAATTTTTTTTTATTGCATGTCTCGATTTTTTTATGCGACTAACCTGATATGTTTATATGTTGTTTTTCGTATGTGAATGTTGTTGTGGTCCTTGGTGACTTTTGATTCCAAAAACCATTTCCAAAATCAAACTCTCGATTTTACCGAGCCATTTTCAACCCTTGTAAGTCGGCCGCCTTGTGCGTCCGCCATCGACCTTATTCGTATCACCTCAAATAATTTTACAAACAATAAACCTTGATCCAACATCAAATGGTTCTCTTTTCTCATAAAAAATCCAAAACACAATAACATAAACAATTAGAATTATGCACCACGAACTTTAAAGTGGTAGAAAAGGAATGAGAATGGAGTCCTCCTACACTCGTTCCGAATGTTTTGGATACAAGGCGCTCGACTTGGTTATTCGAAACATTCATTTCTATCCAAAGTCTTTTGTGTATAATCCTAATCAAGAACAATTTCTCTTAAGAAACTTAAAAATAACATCAACTCATCAAACTTATTTTCGCCTTAGGGCTTCAATCAAAAAACCCTTTTCAAGGTATAAAATCAACCAACAAACAACAATTTCACAAGCCTCCGAACTACGGAGCTCTGATTCTTTACTTCTTTTAAGTGAGGATACGTAGGCACAAGGGCCACAATCCTTGGCGAGCATTAAAATAAATAAACCAACCCCTCTTCTCCGTAAGCAAGCAAATTTTCAGAATAAAACACCCATTCACGCGAAATAACCTAGGAGGTTCCTATCGAGTACGATGGATGCGAGGGGGTGCTAATACCTTCCCCTCGCATAACCGACTCCCGAACCCTAAGACTTGGTTGCGATGACCATGCTCTTTTCCCAAAGGTTTTATCGTTATTTCCCTTTTCCTCCGTGGGATAAATAAAATCCGATGGCGACTCTGTGTCATTTTTCGCGTAGCGACACATGTCAATGATGATGATGAAAGAGTTGGAATTGGTTGAGCAATTTCTTGATTTGAGTTTGGTATGTGAGAGGACTTCTTATGGAGTTAATCTCGGGATGTTAAAGCTTACGAGTGGTATTTTGGATGAAATTCGAGAAGGACAGAAATCCGATTTGAGTTTAGTTGATCGGTTGACTTTGATCAACCAAGGTCAAGGTGGTGATTTTCGGATGGACGAGAATGGTATTATGAGGTTTCGGGATAGAGTTTGTGTTCCAG
Source organism: Lathyrus sativus (assembly GCA_963859935.3). Lineage (NCBI taxonomy): Eukaryota > Viridiplantae > Streptophyta > Magnoliopsida > Fabales > Fabaceae > Lathyrus > Lathyrus sativus. The sequence continues at coordinate 467,299,414 of OZ012737.1, forward strand.
ATATTGAGGATCTAAAGAAGAGTATTCTTGGGGAAGGACATCGTAGCGGATTGAGTATTCATCCGGGTGCTACTAAGATGTATCAAGATTTGAGGAAAGTATTTTGGTGGCCTCATATGAAGAAGGATATTGCCGAATTTGTGTATTCTTGCTTGACTTGTCAGAAGTCGAAGATTGAGCATCAGAAGCCGTCGGGTTTGATGCAATCGTTGTTTATTCCTGAGTGGAAATGGGATAGCATTTCTATGGATTTTGTGTCTGGATTACCGAGGACGCCGGGTAATTTTGAAGTTATTTGGGTTATCGTGGATAGATTGACTAAATCTGCTCACTTTATTCCTATGCGAATGGATTATCCATTAGAGAGATTGGCCAGGTTATACATCGAGAGTATTGTCAGTTTGCATGGTATTCCGTCTAGTATTGTGTCGGATCAGGATCCGAGATTCACTTCGAGATTTTGGGAGAGATTGCAAAGTGCTTTGGGTACGAAGTTGCGTTTAAGTTCAGCTTATCATCCTCAGACAGATGGTCAGACCGAGAGGACTATTCAATCGCTCGAGGATCTTTTGAGAGCTTGTGTGTTGGAGAAAGGAGGAGCTTGGGATAGCTACTTGCCTTTGATCGAGTTTACTTACAACAACAGTTTTCATTCAAGTATTGGTATGGCACCGTTCGAAGCTTTGTATGGTAGACAGTGTAGGATGCCATTGTGTTGGTATGAGTCGGGAGAAAGTCTTGTAGTTGGACCCGAGATAGTTCAGCAGACTATGGACAAGATTAAGATGATTCAAGAGAAGATGAGAATTTCTCAAAGTCGCCAGAAAAGTTATCATGACAAGAGGAGGAAAGCACTAGAATTTCAAGAGGGAGATCATGTGTTTCTTAGGGTCACTCCGATGACTGGTGTTGGTAGGGCATTGAAGTCACGTAAGTTGACGCCACGTTTCATTGGTCCTTATCAGATTTTGCAGAGAATAGGAAAAGTGGCCTATCGTGTTGCTCTACCGTCGTCGCTTGCTAATCTCCATGATGTATTCCATGTATCTCAGTTGAGGAAATACATTGCGGATCCGTCTCATGTAGTCCAAGTAGACGATGTGCAGGTGAGAGATAACCTAACTGTGGAGGCATCACCTATGCGGATAGAGGATCGGAAGTTGAAGCAACTTCGAGGCAAAGAGATTTCTTTGGTGAAGGTCGCTTGGGGAGGACCGACTGGTGGAAATGTGACTTGGGAACTAGAGAGCCAGATGAGGGAGTCTTATCCAGAGCTGTTTGAACCAGGTAACATTTTCGAGGACGAAAATTCCTAAAGTGGGGGAGGGTTGTAACAACCCAAATTTCATTAATTAATTAATTATGTTAATTAATTGGTTTATTGGAATTAATTTTAATGATTTGGAATTAATTGGTAGATAATTGAAGAGGGAAATATAATGGAAAGAAAATAAGAGATATATATAAGGAAAGCGGAAAAGAAAAGAAAAGAATAGAAACATTGTGGAAAGAAAAGAGAAAGAAAGAGAAGAGGAAAAGCTTGGAAGAGATCAAGATCAACCCAAAGCTTCAATCCAATCAAGGTAAGGGTGAGAAACATTATTATTTGATCAATGTGTGTCATTATGTATGCTTGGGTTGGGTTTTTGGATGTTTTCCACCATTTTTCCACTTTAGGGCAAAGTTGGATTTAATCGGTAGAACTCCATTTAATCGGTTAGAATCTGAAATAGATGATGTAGAATAGTCTAGAAATGTTAGACTAAGAGTATTGGAATTGGATTGGTGAGATTGGAGTTTGTGGAGTTGGTTGAGTTGGATAACAGTAAGTGAAAAACAAAATACACAGACACTCGCTAGCAGCTCGCTAAGCGAGCAGGTCGCGAACGCTCGCTAGGAGCTCGCTCAGCGAACAAGTAGCGAATGGTCCCAGACTTGGACATAATGGATTTTTGGTGTGTTCGCTGGTAGCAAATGTGTAGCAAAGAGATAGCGAATGGTTCGCTGGGAAGCTCGCTGTAGCGAGCAGGTAGCGAATGAAGTCAGTAGCTTCTGTTGAGGTTCGCTAGCACGTTCGCTAGGCGAACAAGTAGCAAATACTTGCTAGGAGTTCGCTTAGCGAAGGAGTAGCGAGTATGACAGGTTTTTGTTTTGTTTGAGATTCATCCATAGGTTGATTGTATGGTTCGACTATGGTTTATTGCTTGTTTAATCGCATAGTTTATGTACTATTGTGATATGCTGTGGGTAGCCTTCGGGCGTGAATCCTAGGTTTTTGAGATGTGTATATTATTTGTATTGATTGGAAATACATGAGAACATAATAGAGGTTATGTGTGCATTGTCTGATAAATTGTGAACACATAATGTTGTGCGTGAATTGTATGATAAATGTGCATGAGAACATTGTGGATATGTGTGCATAGCTTGTGAAATATGTTGTGTGTGCAATCATGACGTAGTTCTTGAAGAGATGAATTATTTGAATGCATGAGATTAAGATGTCGGTCTTAAGTGCATTTGATCTTCGATTGCATATGCATCATTCAGTCAAGAGGCAATGCTTGCTAGTCTCGTGGAGACTAGTGACTTGTCCCAAGCCTAGAAGAGTGGGTTTGAAAGCTTAGAGGACGAGCTTTTGTCGTTATCGGTCTAGAAGAGTGGAGCCGGTTTAATGTAAAAACCGAAAAATGATAACGAGTGTTGGTACCACATAGCATTGAGTGGCATTGAGTTGCATTGAATTGTTTTGGGGTCACATAGTATAAATGTCATTGATATATGAAGTGTGCTTGTAAATGTGATGTGTTTGGATAATTGTGAAATATGCATGAAGGGATATGCTTGATGCTTGTTCATATTTGTTTATATTTATGCCGTGATGAATATGACTATGAAATGAAGTGTGGTGAGAAATGTGGATTATATGTAATTGTTACTTGTTTATATATATAATCTTATGCATTGATTATTATGGTAATATTTCTCACCCTTCTGCTGTTTTATGATGCTCTATGAGGCATTGCAGATTAGGTTGCTGGAGGTTTCTTTTGTGAAGTATAGCTTCATTCTTTTGACTCGGACTGCTCTGATTATGTAACACCGGGTAGTTAGGCTTGTATAACATTCTTTTGTGATACATTTGTGATGTATCAGTTGATAATGTTTTATAACATGAATGATTGATGAACCAACTGGATAACATGTATTTATGTGATTAAATGTTTTGAAGCAATCTAAATGTTTTAATCTTCCGCTTTAATTTTAAATATCGAGACGTGGGTGTAAGGACCAAGTTCCTCTATTTTGAAAACTATCCCACGGTTGCATATTTGTATAGAGCAAGCGTTGAATGTTTTATTGGTGATAATGTGACATACTTCTTTTATACCGTACTTTAAAGCATACTCTGATAAATTTTATATGTGCCTATATATATATTTATTGTTTATTTGGGGGTAGAGAAGGGGGTGTTACAAAACTAAGATTTAAAACAATGTAAATCTAGTATTCATTGGTTAATATATTGATAATGATATGTGCAAGCCAGTGAAAATGATACATGCAAAATTACACAGGCTAGTGAAAATGATACAGTAAGTGAAAATGATACATGAAAAAATGAGATTTTATCTCTCGGTTATTACTTAAAAATGAGGTAAATGAATACCTTATTACCTCGGTCTTTAAATACAACTAAGAGATATATGGCGCGTGTAACAAAAATTAGAAAATAAACAATATGTAGTTGATGAGAATCGAACCAATGACCTTTTAATTTATAACCCTGGTTTTAGAAACACTAAGGTGACAAGCGATTGCTTCTCATGTCGCACTTCGTTACCTCGGCTGTGTAGCCGAGGTTAAATGCATTTTGCGACTGACGTTAGGTGTGTTACTTGTAGTAGTGACTCCAATTTTGAAGTTAACCGAATCAATCATACTAAACAAGAATCAACCTTTTTTATTGATCATGCCTCTTCTTCTTTACCATTTACTCAGGTGAAACAACCACTCCTTGGTTGTAAGATGATTCTACACTACACGGAGAATTAAAAGAAGAAAATAATACAATTGAAAAAGAGAGAAAAGTTCAATTAAGACAGAAAAAAAAGAAGAATGTAATGTTGTTGTGCAAACTGCACTTTAAGTGTTTGATAATGTGTGCTAATCACAATTGTGATTTTAAAAACTATACAATATTTTCTTACACTTATACAAATGAAATATAAATCTTCTTTGTTTATAGATGAGAGATTACTTACACTCAAAGTAATCATAAAATAACTAGTTCAACTAAAACTAAATTAAGTCAATCTTCAATATCGACTCGTTCGACAATTACATGCTTAAACTGTATACATCAACATGCTATATTTTATTTTCTGCAAATATAACAAATAGACTTTGTTCGACACAATCTAATTTTAACATCAACACAAAATTATATATTTAACAACTTCTGCATTTCTCCCCGCTCCTAAAAAAACCTTAAAAAAAAAAAAGAAAATTGTAAATAATTATGAATATTTGAATTGAAAAAGAAAACTCCTTAAAGAAATATATCTAAGTTTATTCTTTTTATCACAAAAATAAAAACAGACAAGACTTAGACGATATATCTTAACCAAAAAAAACCAAAATAAAAGTAAATAGAAAAGACAAAACTATTTAAACCAAATAGAAAAAACTGTCCTCCTATATCTTGACAAAAGAAAAATAAAAAATAAATAGATAGAAAAGACCGTATCTTATCGTTTACGAATAATAAACACGGTTTATCTCTACCATCAAAGCACCTTCCTGGTACTCTTCTTGTTCCAACTTCCAATCTATAAATTCCTTTTCATTTTGTGAAAACTCATAAAATCAAATTATTATATTCCAATCTTCACACGCTCTGATCTCATCAGAATCATTATGGCTTACTTTTATCAACCACAACCTTCTCCCTCGGCTCCGATGCCGCCACTCCCCGCCGCCATATTCGGCCCTCAATACTGTGCTCCGTATCCCCTAGATCTCGCCGTCGTGAAAAAGGTTATGACAATTTCAGACGGAAACTTCGCCGTTACTGATGTCAACGGCAACATCGTCTTCAAAGTCAAAGGCTCTCTCTTAACCCTCCGTGACCGCCGTGTCTTGCTTGATGCCGCCGGCAACCCCATCACCACCCTACGTCGCAAGGTTCCGTTATATTTATTTTCGGTTCGAATTCACACTCTTATATTTTGATGTCTTTTCACAGCTATCAACTGATCTGATTTAACTATGTAGATAGTGACCATGCACGATAGGTGGGAAGCTTATAGGGGTGAAAGCACAGATTCTAAAGATCTTATATTTACATTGAAGCGATCATCTCTGATTCAGTTTAAGACCAAACTAGATGTGTTTTTAGCTGGTAACACAAAAGAAGATATTTGTGATTTTAAAGTTAAAGGTAGTTGGCTTGAACGTTCTTGCATTGTTTATGCTGGTGAATCTAACAACATTGTTGCCCAGGTAATTAATTATACATAACTATATAAGCACAATTAGTTGTAATTAATTATGTGATATTTATAATCATAAATTAATTTTGTAATATTATTGTAACTGCAGATGCACAAAAAGCACACTGTTCAGAGTGTTTTAATTGGTAAAGATCAATTCATGGTTACAGTTTATCCTAATGTTGATTACGCTTTCATAGTAGCGTTAATTGTGATTCTTGACGAGATTAACGACGATGAAAAGGAGGAATAATTAGAAGATTAATGTTTTATATTTATATTGTGCTTTAAAATTGCTGTTAAGTATCATCAAACAAATATTGCTGTAAGGGAAAAGTGTTATTAAATTAAGGACATTATTTCTGTTGAGAAATATATGGTTGGGAAAAGTGTGAAGAAATTATGTGGTATGGGACATAATTTCAAAAATCTTATGAGTTATGAGGCATAAGACCAAAAAATCTTCTCTATACAATTTGATACAAAAGTGTAGGAACATGCTGATAGAAACACTAGACTACCAAGATCAAAATTGCATTAGAAAATAAAGCAAATAAACAACCTTTCTTTTTCATACCTCTAATGAGTAATAAAATCTTTGAGTAAAACTGAAGTCTTTTTAATTCTATTAGGCCTATTTAATTTCCTAACACAGGCCAAGTGATGTTACAAGATAATCTAATTAAAGAGAAATTTAATTATATTATTAATGAAATCAATCTGATAGGTGGATCATATGGGTGGTGGATTGAAGTTTATGATTTTGATATGTTCAAAATATATATAGTTAAACAAGAAAAGAACGCATGGTTAGGAGATTCTCGCATCATTAATGTTGTTGGAGCTGAAGAACTGAAACTAAAATTCACCTATGGAAACATTTTGATTCTAAAATATATTATGCACAATCTAGAGTAAATAAAGAATATCATTTCCAATTTTCATTTGAATAATTCATGGTTTACTCTGGCTATAGGGTTGATTTTGTACATAAAACTTGTTTCAACTCACGTGCTTCGACCAAAAGGAAAAATTTATTTTTGATGTCTGCCCTTCTTACGTTAAATGAAAAGGAGTCTCTCCTGTGGTGAAATATGGTGTAGTGCAATAATCTCATAAAATATGTGGTAGTTTATCGATTCAATTTAATAAAATAGTCGATAGCAACAATAATATAACTGAGCTACCCCAATGTTGGAGCAGAAGGGCAGAGGATACATATTCCTCATTGCATGAACAACCAGGGCGACGTTAATATGTGAAGTTTGGTGGTCGTGGGAGTTGAAGATGTCACCATGCCTTTGGCATCATATTTTCACATAATCCCAAGCGCCCAGAACCATGGTCAGCCAATAGTATCGCGCTATTTACAGGTAATTTTAGTAAATTAAATCACAAGTTTTCGTTCATTTAAAGGATTAAACTTGAAAAAATCCTAAGGACATTTTTTGCAAGCTATTTGAAAAAATGTATTCATACTCAGAAACTTAACGTTTGAATGTGGAAAAATCAAATAGAAACTCCAAAAAGTGATATGCAAAATGATCACGACTTTATGAGTCTATCAGATTATCTAACTGCAAAGATATAGTCTATCTCGTAGTTTTAAAAGATATCGAACTCACAGAGACTAATAATCAATCTATTGTTATATATTGATACTATGTAAAGCCAAGGCTAATGAATATTTGGTTTGGACGGAAATAAAAGTTAAAACTAAAATAAGATTAAGAAATATATCAGAAAAGAGACACCGAAATGTGAATTCCGTGTACCTTGGGGACTCTGTAATTCATGGTGTTAGTTTACTGTTAAATTGCTTTCAGTAGAAAATACCAGTTTAAAAACTCTATCTGACACTCTCGCGCTATTGATTAAAGTTACACTCTCAGACCATGAGATTTTGCTCTCGTTCGTCCATTTTAATCAAAAAGTATTTTTTTGAAAACTAAATAAGTCCTAATTGATGCCTAAAGCGCTCTCACTGTATTTAGGATCAATGCCCAATTTTCACTATCCAGTTCAATCCTCAGACTCTCATGCTATTGGCTCGAACCTTTTTTGTTTTCACTCTCGTGCAAAACCATTTGAATTAGAATTGAAAACTAAATCCATAAGAGAAATTTATGAAAAGTTAACGCATATTTTATTACCAAGTCCCGTCGAAATGATGGTCCTCACATACCAGACTCAAAGAGATTTAACCGGACATGCTTTGAAACTTAAACATAGAAATCATGGTAATTGAATTTAAGGATATCATGATAAACGAATTAAAATGCGATAAACGGGAATATATAAAGCAATAATATAAGAAACCTATAAAACTGGAATTAAACTGCGGAATACTTCAAGTACAACGGGCGGAAACAAATTAAACTTCAATAATGTCGGCAAGATTATGATCCAAGCGTACAATAACAGAAACTTAAAACTAATGGTGTGATAACCTATCAGTGCAAGAGATTATCACTTTGAATGGTAAATATTTGCTTAAAACTAAATCGACAAAGCTTCCGCGCATAAACTTGGACACTCAAAATCTATGAAAAATGATCTTATATATAGGTATACTGCTGCTAACTGCCTTCAATTCGTGTAGAAGTCATGGAGAAAATGTCGGGAAGTGGGGAAGAATGGGCCAATTTCTGTTTTCCATATTTGTTGATTATACGCGTTAATGGCGAACGCCACAGACTTAAGTTGAATGTGACGTGACTGGGGTACATGGCGAATTCCGTGAGGTGGTGGCGAACGCCATGCACCAGTAAAGTGAAAATTTTGCCAAAAACTCATTTTTCTTGCTCTTTTCGTTGTTTGCTTGCAATGACACTCTATATTAGATAAGTACCTAAAATGCAAACATAACACGTCATAATAGTACGGAAACATGATGAAAAGACACTAAATAACATGTGAATCGGGTCAGAATACACAGTACATTTTCACGTTATCAAACTCCCATACACTTGAACCTTTGCTTGTCCACAAGCAAACCGCTACACGTATGAAAAATATTTGTAAAACTTTGCAGCAGTTAATATCAAGACTCATGAAAAGCAATGCATACGGATACTCATTCTAGGCTACAAACTCTACTTTGGCTAGGATTGTTTTGATAGATACTCGCTTGCACACTAAGGATATCGTAGGAACACAATTCTGCGGTTGTGCATTCCTAAGCCTCTTTCCTATACAGACCAATCAAAATCTTGTCATTATACCTAAGCCTAACTCACTCATCCCTCTTTTGTCACTTTTCATTCCGGCGCAATCACATTAAGCTTGTTATCCTTACACACTAATGGTAGGATATCCTGTTAGTGACTATGATCTCATTTTTTATTTTTCTTGCACATTCGCATAAGTATCAACAGATAAAAGAATTTGCACCTTTAGACTAAGTGATCGGGTGAGAATCACTTAACTTAGAAGGAACACTTCTTTTTATTCATTTTTTTCTCTTAAGCCTAAGATCGTACACTTATTTGCATCAACTTCTTACTTAGTGTGTGCTTAGGGTGGTGTTGAATACTAAATAAACTACTTAAGGACTACTAAAGGGTGAGAACTTAAGGCTATGACATAACAAATACTCAAATTGATCTCCATAATCGGGAGACTTAAGGTGTTAAAACGATATCGATTTTGTGAATTTTCCCAAGTCTCCACAATCTATCCTAAACTTTATCTATAGCCTAAAACTTTCAAAAGGTGCACTGAATTTCAGAGTCAAAATTTTTGTTATGGCTCAAGGAAAAGGGGAAATTTAATAAACATCTAAAAACCACGCATAAAGACTCAACAACAAATGCAAATGACTCGACACAATACTGAAAATAAATGAAATTCTAAAAACATAAACTAAACTAAGAAACAGTAAATCTAACTAGAAAGTAAGTAAAGATAAAACGATAAAACTCCTCCCCCATACTTGAACCAAACATTATCCTCAATGTTTTGATACAAGGTGGAAAATGAGTAAAGGAACCTGTATGGAGAGCTCAGTAGCGGCGTCGGCCTTGCCCTCGTCCATATTCTCTTCTACCATACCGAGGTTGTGGCACACCCACGTGCTACATGTACTCTAGCAAATCCGTCATCCCCAGACGCAATCCTAACATCTCCTCAACCAGGTCCGCCATATTATGCTATGTGCGTCCAACATAATTGTGATGCTGCTCCTGTACCTGATGGGTAGTTGCCATCATGTCAGCCTGCTGCCTATGTATATCTCTAAGCAGTTGGTCGCGCTCGGCGTCTACATCATTCTAGTGTCGTAGCTTTCTAAGGATATCATTAAGTGCAATCCTAATCGCGGTGTAGTCGTATTCCTCACGAAATTGATATCCGAAGGAGGTACCTGCAAAAGCATCAGAAAAAACACGTGGGTAAATCCAACAAATTTATTCTACTAGCATTTTAGACACTATGCAAGATGAAGTGCATGTTATGCTATGTAGATGATTCAAACGAAAAACAGAATCTTAGGGTAAAAAATTAGGATATGACAGATGCCCCTATTTAAGTTTCTTCTATCCGGAGATATGAAGATTAAAATCTCCGTCAACGTGATAGGAGAGACTTAAATACAAACATGCACACTTTTTGGCCCTAAGATGCCACAAGATGCACATGATATGACATAAAATGATAAGAATGCAATACATGGATCTGTGACAGAAAAGATGCCACAGGAGATAACTATATACAGACAACGCTGAAGCACAGTTAAAGAATGGAAGACCCGATGAGGAACAACTTGGCATAGCAAGACTCCACGGGGAAAAGATCCAACTCCACCAGGGATGAGACTTAACTCCACTGGGGAAGAGATTACCAACTGATAATCCCAAGGTATCTGTAGCACCCCAAAATTTTCCCTTTCGTTTTAACCATAACTGAGTTATGTTTCTCTGCATTTTTTTGCATTTTTGCATATCATAGCATTGGTTCTTGAGGCATGGGATCAAGGTGCTTTCATGGCCCAGGTTCCCTTTCATTGCAAGAGTCTAAACAGCGAGCGTCAGAGGCTCCGACATTTATTTTGCCCAGCGATCGAGCGGTCAATTTTACTTTATTCAGCAGGTTATTTTCAGCTCAGGAGACGGTGTACAGGCTATCTCAAGTATTCTCACAATCATAATATCCAAGGGAAAGTTTTAGAGGCTTAACAGAGCTCCACACACGTGGCAACAGATGATTACGCGCGTTTCCCTCCATTTGACGCCAAAATTGACATTTTTTTGGATAGGGTAACCGGTTACCACATATAGGGTAACCAGTTACTTCAAGCGAAACTTGCCTAGATATTTGAATTTTCAGCATTTGCAATTTTTCCAATCATTTTCAACCATTGATTTCACATGATCATCATTGGAAGGATCTAGAATTGTTTCAATTTTCACCATTTCCCTACAAATTTCAAACACTCCGTTCCTAATTCCACTCCTAATTTCCATTCCAAATACTAATCAACATTCCTAACCATATTTTGATTCCAAATCCAGAGCTTATTTAAGTGAATTTGCTCCAAACCCTCATTCATACCAATTCACTCTCATTCTTCATCTCAACTTCAGAATTTTCTCTCAACTTTCTCTCCACTTTTTCATTCCCAAAACCTCCATTAAAGCTCTTTTTACTTGAGTTCATTTATTCTTCATTATCTTCAATTCACCATTTAATTTTTGTTTGGTTTTGGATCTGAATTTGGAAGCTAGATTGGAAGTGCTTTTTTGGAGTCGATTTTGCTTGATCTTCATTTCTACCATAAGGAAGCTCTTGGATCTTGAAGAATCTATGGGTTTCTAGCTTGGATATGTTAATTTCAAGTGAATCAACAATTACCAAGGCCAATCTCAGCCTTGAAGGTTGGTAATTCTAGATCTAATTCAATTTTGAGCTTATTTGCATAATCACAATATAGATCTATGGCTTTTATTGCTTTTTGATCCATTTTGTTGATTTTGATTTTGGTGATCTGTGATTTTCAATGTTTGATTATGTTTACATGATGCTTGATCACTATTTCTTGATGATAATTTCGTGCTTGATTGATATCATGTTCATATGGATGATTGGAGAAGCTGCTGGATGCTGAAAACTGATTTTAAAAGCTGTTTTTCTGTTTCTGGTTCAGTGGAAACCTGTTACCTTATATAGGGTAACCGGTTACTCAGTACAAAATTCACGTTTCTGGGGTTTTTTTTTCATCAAGTAACCGGTTACCTTATATAAGGTAACCCGTTACTCTAGGCAGATTGCCAAATTTTTTGCATTTTTTGATTGTTTGAGTTCCTTTTCACATGTAAACTTCATGGATTGATATGATGCATTTATGTGAATTGTTTTGGACATATTTCATCGTTCTTGATTATTATCTCGATTCTTCGACGCACAACTTTTGGTTTACGTTTTGAATGTTTAACATGTTCATGTGATTTGTTTGATGAATAATCATTTCACTTGTTTGTTTATAGCATGTTAATTGATGATCATTGATGATTATGTTGCTGAATATTGTGATGCATGATTGCATTTGTTTTCGATTCCACTTTGGTGCGTATTTGTGTGATTGTTCGATCGTTCATTTTAAATGGAAATGCATACTTGATCTTGTCACTTATTGGTGATGCAGTATTGTTGATCATTTATGATTAATTGTCAAAGCATGTTCATACTTGTGTGTTATCTATCCATGATTGTTGTTTGCATTTGATTAATTGCAGTCAAACATGCTTGCTGCCCTAGTTTCCACAACTGCTCTTTTTCTGAACTTGCATGCTGTCTTTGCTTTACTTGCTTGTTGCCTGGCTTTTCACACTTGTTTTTGTGCTGAAACATGTGTTGTTATATGCTGTCTTGCTTGTGTGCTGGATTTTATTGCTGTCTTATGCAAGAGGTGTTATTGTAGCTGCTGTTTTTACCTTGTTCCCTTGCTTTTTGCTTTGTCTTTGCATGCTCCCTTAGGATTCTTATTCCAATTTAACTTCCGATTAAATTTGGAGTAGGATAGACATTAGGAGTTTAACCCATGCATGATAATATATAGGCTAGTCCCTTTTAACCTCAACCTTAGGTCTATCTCTTGCATGCTAACATTAGGATAAAATCTCCTTTCGCATCCCGACCTTAGGACCACTTTGCATGACAATGTTAGGGCCGAGTTTCCCTTAGATCTTTCGTGCGTCTCTCTTCTCATCTCAAAAAACTTTCAAACTAATCTAATAAGTACGATGAACATTGTACGCTACGAGCCTTAAGCATATGGGAAATGATGAGTGAAGGGTTTCTCCTCACTTGTCTAGAGTGTTTACTGTATGCCCTTTGAGCGATATGCGACACATTCTCTCCTATGTCATAGTCTTTAGTGCAACGTGAATCTCAAACAAACTAATTTACTTCACTAATTTTCACAAACAAAATTCAAACCTTATATCCTTCAAGATCGTTGTTTCAAAATCATGTTTAGAAAAGAGTACGTTACTTTTCCGTTCAACCGCAAACAAGACACGGCCCTTACTGCTGGAATGGGAACTTAATGTCACTCATAAAAAAAAAACTTAATCAATCTGTGGTTTCGTTACCTGAACTACATTTTCTCTGATTTCTTATACAAGATGAGGATACGTAGGCACAACACGGTGATGTCTTGACGAGCAACCTTCACCCTATCACCCGTAGTTTCCCAAACTACGTTGACTCTGACTTTCCCATTTCACGAGGGAATACGTAGGCATAGGGCGGCAACGTCCTATCGAGTCTCTTTCTCTTTCTTTTTCTTTTGTTCTCATTTCCGTTTAGAAATAGCTTATCGATAAACACACCCATTGATTAGACAACAAGCGTGGATCCCGTTGAGATACAACCGACGTAAGGGGTGCTAATACCTTCCCCTTGCGTAACCGACTCCCGAACCCAAGATTTGGTTGCGATGACCTTGTCTTTTCCCGTTCTTCAAGTTTTCTTCGATCTTTCCTTTCCCTCTCTTTGGGATAAATAACGTTTGGTGGAGACTCTTCTGTTTTTTCGCCGAGTGTTTTTCGTACTTGCAACAGCTGGCGACTCTGATGGGGAGATTGTTTCCCTATGTGAGTCAATCCTAGCGCTTTTATATTGTGCATCTTTGGCGTTTTACTTTTGTGCAGTTATTTGCTTTTATGTACATTTACTTTTGTATATTATTACATTCACATTTTGTTATCATATTTTGCTGTTGTTGCTATGCTGTTGAGTGGGTTGTTCCATGAGAGATAAGCCTAATACCCAGGCTTGAGTATATACATAGGATTAGTGTGGAGACTAGTGCGGGCTTGCATGTTTGGCATGCAAGAGCCCTCATGAAATTCACATCTAGACGAGGTTTTCTTTGGATACATCCTATCCTGCGCATTTAGGGCAGTTGAGGGGGTGTTGAATTAGAAAGCTTTCGACTCTGGAGACTGTTCATTGGGAAGTCAGTTGAGACCTCTTTGATTGGCCATGATGCCAAACCAGAAATGGTGAACGTATCATCGTTTCTCAACCTGAGAGTCCATGATATTGATGACCTTCATAGGATGTCGTACCTTTAAAGACTAGAACCCACATATGAGAGGAAAGGGTTTTGTAGGAAACCCTGACTTTCAACCAATCCGCTTTTATGATTTTCTCATCCGAGCGGACTTTTGATCCTGAGTACTCCGGTTTTATACTGTCTCAGTGTCCTGGTTTTCTGGATTCCTTATAAGAGCAGAGCTATGGTTGTATTCAGTCAACAACACAACAACAAGTTTGAACATTGGATACCTTGATCCCATGTTTGCATCTGCATAATCATCCCGCATTTAACATTGCATGTCTGTGTGTTTTATAGGTTCTCGTATCTCCTTTGATTCTGGTACTGATCTTCTATAGAGATGAAAGTATACAGAAAAAGGATCGTTGTATACATGTTTTTGGCACCTGACTTAGGACCTTTATTTGGCCTGATTTCCATGGCTGAGCCTGGCGTCCTTGAAACCTTCAAGAAAGATTTGACCTAATATATGAGAAGATTATTGTGGTGTTCTTATCCATCTCTGTTGTTCCTGTTTATTGAAACTAGAATCAAGGGGGAGATCTCCCTGTAAATACATAGACATGTTTGCATTTTGCATCCTGCATTTTCATTTGCATCGCAGGTGTTATCAGTGGCCTCGTGTTCTTATCTCTGTTTGGTTTTCTTCAGTAACAGGATTGAGGAGTTCAATTTCCATAGATATCCAACTCGAGGGAATCATTAAAAAGTAATGGATCAGGTTTAAGCTGAATTACAGGAAGTCAGAGCTTGCATGGCCCAGTTTATGGAGTTGATGCAGAATGTTGCCAGTGGGCAGGAACAACTGAGAACTTTAGTTCAGCCCCTTGTTGACGCTACCAAAGTCGAGGACAATAGAGTGGTTCATCCTGGTGGTGCTGGTGTTGTCAATCCTCCTAGCGGAGATGGTGCTGGGATTGTCATTCCTCCGGGCGAAGGTGGTGCAGGTGTTGTTATTACTCCCGACGGAGGTGTGGCTGATGGAATTCCTGGTGGTATTGATGGAGGAAGTGTTTGTGTTGTCCATGGAGCTGATGGAGCTCACAACCGTCATTGGGAAGATCACCAGGATGATGTCTTTTCCATGAAAGATATGGATGATGGTTTTCTAGTTGAGGCTGACAGGAGGTTTAAACTGATCAAGGAGAAAATGAAGTCTTATGAGAATCAGAACTCTCTAGGTCTCGATATGTCAGATCTTAGTCTAGTTCCTGGGGTCAGGATTCCCGCTAAGTTTAAGGTACCAGATTTTGACAAGTACAAAGGGACAACCTGTCCTAGAGTACACATCCGAGCGTATTTTAGAAAAATGTCTGCATACTCCGAGGATGAGAAGCTTCTCATGCACTGCTTCCAAGACAGTCTGGCAGGAGCGTCTTTGGAATGGTATATGGGGCTTGAGAGAACCCATATCCGCAGCTGGAGAGAATTGGTCGAGGCCTTTGTTTGTCACTATCAACACAATAGTGATATGGCACTGAATAGGGTACAATTGCAGAGTTTGTCGCAGAAGAATACTGAGAGCTTCAAGGAGTACACCCAGAGATGGCGAGATTTAGCAGAGGGAATGCAACCTCCCATGGTGGAGAGAGAACTGACTGACATGTTCATGGCTACATTTCCTAGAGTGTATTATGAGAAGCTGATAGGTTGTATGTTAGTGGGTTTTTTAGATCTTGTCATGGCGAGAGAAAGAGTTGAAAGCGGTATCAAAATGGGAAAGATTCAAGTTATTCCTGATTCTTCTGAAGATGCAAAGAAGACTTATATTGGGTTCCCTACAAGGAAGGAAGAAGAAAATAATGTTGTATCTCTTCCAACTACTTCCCAACAGTCGATTCGGTACCAACAACCTTACGCTCCTCAGCAACAAAACTATTGGCACCAGAATCAGAATAGGCCTCACAACAATTTGGAAAGAAGGAATGCTCCTCTTCATCCGATTCCTATGTCGTACAGTCAACTTCTGCCACATCTGATTCAAAACTCATTGGTGGATCCCAAGACTCTTAAGCCGTTGCCAGAGTCATACCCTCCAGGGTATGATCCCAGTGTTCAATGTGGATATCATGGAGGATCCATGGGGCACTCAACTGAAGATTGCAAACCCTTCCAAGCCAAAGTGAAACAGTTGATTGACAAAGAGTACATATCCTTCCCAGATGGAAATTTGGTCGTGCACGTCAACCTCTCATCTATTTGAGTTTGAAGACTTCAAGGGTCACCTCCTCTAGCCAGTGGTTCAAATAGGAAGACACCCTCTAAGCCGACAATCTTGGGATCACTTTTATCATGTCATTTCTTTGCATTTGTAGTTTCTTTTCTGTTAAAGTGCAAACTCATTTGTAAAACTTGTTTGTCTTCAATTGATAATGATAATGAAATGAATATGCATGTTTTGATTAAACCCATTTATGTTCACTCATACTTTTTTATTGATGTCAAATGCTTGTTTAAGCAAAATCTGAGGAGGATGACGAAATTGAAAGACGCAAAAATTTTGATTGTATGCTTTTGAAATCAAACCCTACTGATGATGTATAAGCATTGTTTCAAATACCCAAACACCAGAGATATATGGAAGATAATCCCTTGTCAACTCCTTTGAGCATAGAAGCAGGAGTTTCTTTCTGAAAACAAAAAACTCTCAATCTTAACCTAGGGTATGATAGGTGTCAGTTAATTTGACCAAGCGTTCAAATCTCAAAAAGAAAAAGGAGTGTCCCATTCGAGGATCAATCACCTTTGCATTCCTCACATGCCAGGAGGACAAGAGAGTGTGAAACCACAATGGTTATCTCTCATTAAAAGGAATGAGGCAGTCACAAACCCTTTCGGAGAAATCAAGACAAGCCAATGTCATACGATTTATAAAAAAAGGTTGAAAGAAAAAAAGAGAAAAAAGCCCGCTAAGTCGAATCTTGAAAACAAGTGACTTAGGCAAAAATTAGGGTATCCCGCTGGACTTCAAAATCGAAAATTAAAAAGAATCAGTACAGGAAAAAATTAGGGAAAAACAAAAAGCGGAAAATAAAAAGGATTACAAAAGAAAAATCCTCAAAAAAGAATAAAGTCGTGTGATTACAGACGCCAAATTCAAAAGGGGTGACTGTCACTCCGTAAACCTTGTGGGTTCCACAACCATCACTGTTGCCATTCAATAATATTTGAAAGGTAAGCGCTTGTGTCGAATTAGTTGAACATAGGAATGGAGAACACCAAGGAGAATTGGCGGGTTAAAACAAAATTTTGAGCCTTATATCATTTCTTTCTCAAACCGTGAACCCGACCACGTTACAACCCTCAAAAGTCGTAATTGAAGAAGGGTTGTTTCGAAAGCATACTTCGGTAAAACCTACGTCAAAACTGACTCCTAAAAGGATTTTCTTACCATTCATGTTGGTATTGATGTGACATGCTGATCAGTGATTTATTCACTATATGTCATAACTTTTTTTATCCACTGAACAGACTTGGATTTCAAAACTGTCATATGCATTGCATTAAAGTTATCATTTTTAAAATGATTCGTTTTACTTGCGGGTAAGCACTTGACATCAGGAGAGTTTCTGTAATGGAAGGATTGATCAAGATAAGATGTAAAACGCCTGAGTACTTCGTTGAGCACGGGTAAGTCATGTCAAAAGATCGCACCATGGGGAGTCAACCATTCCAATATTCGGTTAATCTAGGACAATTAGGTCGAGTTCGATAAATATCTCGAAGGTTAGTTAGTCAGAGGCACTCCTTCGCAGATCATCCAATCAGGGGGAAAATCACTTCAAGGTTGGGGCAGGCCACCCCAAGAGCAAGAACTTATCCTTTCCAGAAGAAGGTTAATTTGAAACACCTCTCTGAGGTTTAGGATGCTTGGGTCAGTTCATCTTAAACCATCAGGGTACAGAGAGTCCAGGTCTCCTTTTGAGGCAGATTTTTATAGAGATCCCATAGGCTGGGGCAAGAGTGGAGATGAAGGAACATTTCCTCTCCATATTTTCAGAGCTACTCAGAGATACTCAAGCAAGTTCTGTCGATGTTGAGTTCAAGACGAGTATCGGGGATTCATATTATTACCCTATCAAGTACCTTTTTGCCTTCGAACGAGAAACCTTGCCAAAAATTTCCTTTCGTTCTTGGCAACCTGCATAATCATTGCATAAATCATCCTCAAGCATAAAGCATTGCATTCTATCTTGAGGCTTTACCCCATAACTTGGATATGACATCAGCAAATCTTATAACCCAACATCACTCAACCGTTAAAGGTCCAATTCCCGTCTGGAAAACCATTTCAGAGTCCAATTCTCATATGGCTAACCATTCATCCGAAGCCCAGTCCCCGTCTGACGAACCTTCATGAAATACCAGTTCTCGTCTGGCATATGACATTCATGTCCAGTTCTCTCCTAGTAAACGTCAAATTTAAAAAAAAACCAGTACCCGTCCGATCACCATTTCTTTAGCCTACAGTTCAAACTCCAGTTCTCGTCTAGTGGTCGATTTTATTTTCACAACCAGTTCCCGTCTGGAAAATCATATCAAGATATCAGTTCTCGTCTGGTAGACAGTTTTTACGCCAATTCCCGTATGGTCACCCTTTCTTTCAAAGTCAGTGCTCGTCTGACAAACCAAGAAAGATGTCAGTTCTCGTCTGACAACTTAATCTTCGTCCACCATTTCTCGTCTGGTAGTCTACCTTTAAAAACCAGTTCCCGGCTGGATAATCGCTTTTAAACTATTTCTCGACTGGTCACATATCTTTGGCCTGTCTTCAACACCGGTAAAAAAACATTTCAAAGTCCAGTTCTCGTCTGGAAAACCAGAAAATTAGTTTGTGTTCGACACAAAAATAAGAAGTTAGTTCTCGGCTGACAACTTAACCTTTTGCCACCAGTTCTCGCTTGGTAATATACCATTTTCAACTGGTTCTTGCCTGGTGATTTACATCCAAAGCCCAACCGTTTTGGTACAATCGTAATTCTTGAATCGTGTATCCTCATATCCCCAATGGAGTTATCCTATTGTTGGGTCGTAGGCCCATGGATTCTACTTTTGGTCGACCCTTCTTAGCTCATGACCGTCTCTTTGTTGTATGTCTGCCTTTGAGCTGCACTCTTTACAACCCCGAGTTCTCGAAAAACCACTTTTTGGTCCCTAACCAACCGTTTGATGAACCCAGTTCTCGTCTGATAGTCAGTTTCCGTCTGACATAATTTTCCAGAACCCAGTTCTCGTCTGGTAGTTAGTTCCTGTCTGACCTATTTTTTTCAGAGCCCAGTTCTCGTCTGGTAGTCAGTTCTCGTCTGACCCATTTTTGTAGAACCCGGTTCTCGTCTGGTAGTCAGTTCTCGTCTGACCCATTTCGTAGAACCCAGTTCTCATCTGGTAGTTAGTTCCCGTCTAACCCATTTTTGTAGAACCCAGTTCACGTCTGGTAGTCAGTTCTCGTCTAACCCTGTTTTTTAGAACCCAGTTCTCGTTTGGTAGTCAGTTCTCATCTGACCCGTTTTTAGAACCCAATTCTCGTCTGGTAGTCAGTTTCCGTCGGACCCATTTTTAGAACCCAGTTCTCGTCTGGTAGTCAGTTCTCGTCAGACCCTGTTTTTTAGAACCCAGTGTTGCACCCCAAAATTTGCCCAACCTTTTTATCACTTGGTTTATGTTTCACTGCATAGCATAACATTGTTCTAGCATAGTTCTAGCATTTGCATAGCATAACATCCTTCATTTAGCAGGGGATCAAGCGTGGTTTATGTCTAAAAGAGACAAGCCAGAGGTTCTATTCAAGCTTAAGAAGTTATCAGGGTTATTAGTCAGTGGGTTGAGTTCTTGAGAGGTTTGATTGCTTGTATGGGGTTCATCTTCTAATTTGAGAGCTATTTGAAGACTATCAGAGGGTTGTGAAGCCTTGGATGTGGATATGATGTATGGATAGAGCTCATGGGGTTCATAGAGGATCAAGACAGAGCTCAGTCAAATGCTTGTAGCAAGTACAAAAGCCACAGTGGAAGTTGGTGTCACTAGGGTTTCATCTGGTTAATCCTAGGCCAAAATGAGCAATTGAAGAAGATCAAAGCCTACTTATAGGTCATTGAGATCATGAAAGGATATGGTGAGGCATATGAGAGGTTGTTTCAAGATCAAGTTGAGAAGAATCAAGTATGGTTGGAGTTACTAAGTCAGGGTTCCTAGGGTAAAATCCCCTGTTTAGTGCCAAACTTCCAAGCTATGTAAGTCAAGATAAAAGCCTCATATGACTTTGGCCTCCATATGAGTGTTGTAGAGGATGCTCATATATTTAATTTGAGTACCAGAAGTCATTCATATGATTTATAGAACTCAAGTTATGGTCCCAACAAGTTACAGGTCCTCAGATGGCTCTGAAATTTGTCTGTGAAAATCATCTGACTTCTAAGCTACGTTTGACCTAGGAGGGTGTTTCTCCTAAACTTTTGGCCAACATGAAAGTTGTTCCTCATGATCTTAGATTTCCAAATTGTATTAGAAGTATTCCATCTGATTTGTAGAACTCAAGTTATGAGGTTTACAAGTTAGGGGTATTTTGGGAAAGTGAGATTATAGGCCATTTTCAATTATAGGTCAAAATCTCCAACTTGCACATCTCAAATGGAGTTTTGTTCAACATGGAACTTGTTCAAAATATGGTTTTTAGGTTAACCAAGAGCTTATGGTGAATTGGTTTGGCCTATATCAAAGATTGGCTTGAAGTGGTTTTGAAAGAAGAGAAATTAAAGGCCTTATTTGGTGGGAAATTCAAATAAATTGTTATGTGCTCAAACAAAGGCAAATGACCATTCAATTTGATCAAAAATGATGATTTAGAAACATTGGCAATTCTAGAATTTTCAATTAACTCATAATTCATGGTGTTTTTGACATGTTTCTTCACAAATAAGCAACATCACAAAAAAATCATTCACAAAGGCAATTCAAGGCTCTAGCTAAGCTAAATTCATTCAAGGGGTTTTGTGTATGATGCTAGAAGCTTCCCAAGCAAGCTTTGGAGCTAAATTTGAGTTTGCCATATTGAAATTTTTGGAAAAAATGTTTGGATTTGGATTGGATTGGGCTTGGATTGGGCCTATAGAAGGTTATAATGTGTTCTATAAATGTTCAAAAACGAAATTGGATAGAGGTTGGTGACTCATTGGAGCTGAAGAGAGAGAGAGAAGCCATTGGAGCAAGTTGAAGAAAAAGCTTGAAAGTGAATTTTCGGTTTTGAAGAATCAGAGGGTTTCATCAAGAATTGATTATCAAGAATCGTTCACCATCAATCATTGAAGCTTTCTGCACTTGTTAGAGGAGAATTGAGGTCTGAAACCACCACAATCGAAGCTTAAAACCAGGTTTTTATTTCTTGAATTTTCTCTCCATTCATGCGTTTTTAGTGGATTAGATTCATGTGGTTAGGTTACAATTAAGGTATAGATGATTTCTGGACAGAAAAATTGAGGTTTAGTGACAAAATAGGAATTGATCCGTTTTAGGTTGAGATTTGGATTTCTTTATTCTTGAGGTTTTAGCATGATTCATTAGTATATTTGAAATCCTCGTGAAATTTCACACAACTTTGGTTCAAGAATCGAGTGGAATGGTGAAATATTGAGAGAGATATGTTGCTTGGAAGTTGCCGGAAAATCATCACGTTCGGCCGGCCATGGAGCTCGCACGGGCACTGTTCACGAGTGCAGGAAATTTGGAATGGAGAAGACAGCCACCAACCATCCGATTGGAGAGGAAAGGGAGACTCAGTCTCACGATCGCAGGGCTGTGAGCACGCCACTCGTACAACATTCCAAACGACGTTGTTTGGATTAGTAGAGCTTGACTCAGCGCGCTACAAGGAGCCAAAGCGCGCGTGTTCGAGTCCTGGCATGATAATTTTTTAATTGTGAGAATTGAAAGCTGAGTGTAATTGGTTTTTGCTTTGGGCTGTAGTTTTCCTGCACTATCCACACCTCCCATGGCAGGCCCAAACGGAATTAACACATGGAATTTCTTGCTTTACGCACCCCCTGGACGTGTTAGGAGATGAGATTTGCTGAATTAAATCAAATGGGCCCAGCTCCCATGCTTTTTACACCCCCATTCATGGGCCCAGGCGAGAAATAGGCCTTGTTTTCTTGCTGATTACACCCTCCCAGTTATTTCCTTTTATTTTCTTTTCTTTATTTTTTCTGTTTTTATACTTGTTAGATTTAATTCATGAAAATATAGTAAATGATGATAATAAATTCTGGAAAAATTTGTGATTATAAACTGAGATGCTTAGAATTTTATCATGCTTTTCATTTTAATTTTCCATGCATTTTCCATTTTATTGCATATTTTCTAGTGTAATATGTTTTTAATGGTGGAATAATTGTGTGCTGATTTTGTCCATTTTATTTCTCACTCATATTTCTGAGTTTGATCTTGAGATTTTACAGGCTGGTTATATACATGTTAATGTTGCTATGTGATTTTTGTTGTAATTTTTAAATCATTTTAAATAGGATTTTAGGATAGTTGTTTAGAAGTGCTCTTTAGTGGATCTCTTTAGTGATACCTTGCAACTTAGGATTTTATTAGAGGACTTAGAAATTGAATTAGGTCCTGATTTTTGAACTATAGATCATTAAAAAATGCATGTTCCCATAGAAAAATAATTAAATTTTTAGGATGTGTTTTGATATTTTAGTTAGAATATTCAAGTTGATTGTTCATTTGGTGTTTCAACTTTGGTGATGGTTTTGAAGTGGACTCAAAGTGGGCTTTTCTTGCATGGTGGGCTTCTGGTTCTTATTGGAGAATGTCATGGGCATGATGAAGCTTTTGTGGAGTGGCTGGTGGAGCTTGGATTGAAGCTTTTCTTTCCTTTTTGTTAGCTTTTTGTAGCTTATAAGATTAGGGATTTTAGGAGAGAGCTTTATAAGTAGTTTTTTCTTCAAATAATGGTTGGTTTCATTCACCTTCCATTCTCATCCTATGATTCAAAGTCCTCATGTTAAAGTCTCATCTCTCCTTTGGAGGGATGTCTGACATTTTACAATGAGTAGAACTTTTGAGGATGCTTTTCTCTGGTGACTGGTTGAGTGTCAGATGGGATTCCTTTGGTTTCCTGTCTGCTTCCCATCATCAAACCTTCATCTTGTTGATTCCTTTCCTTGTGGAGCATTGTTAAAGCATGAAGATGGAGCATTCTATCCCTTCCCTTGAAGATGATGTGGACTTGAGGAACTGTTACAGACTGTGGACTGGATTGCTGTCAGAGAGTGGCTTTGCTGTGAAGCTATTGATTTGCTTTCTTGACTGTCTGTTTTGCTGGATTGCTTTGATGTATTGATGTGGCTTGATTGGTGTGTTGCATTTAGATTAGGTCATGTAGTTGAATAGGCCTAAGAGCATCTTAAGGGTTGAGCTTCTCCCCTTGCTTGTATTGCATTAGAGGTTGAGTTTCTCCCTCTGCTTGTATTTTTACTGTGGGGCTTTGCTTGTTGGTATTTGGTAGAGCTCAGCTCCCTTGCCTGTGTGGTGTGTGGAATTTGTGCCTTGCTTGTTTAGAATTTCAGCTTGGCTCCTTCTGCTTGTGTGAGGCATTGCATGTATTTTATTTACAACAATTTGTTTACAGTAATTTCTTGTAAGTTTTTCTGTTTACTATTGTTTCCATTGCCATGTTCCCCTAGGAACTCTGACTTCTCTTATTCAAGAGAAGTTATGACAGACATTAGGATTCTAACCATGCATGATAACATTAGTTAGTTTCCATTTTAACCACAACCGTAGGACGAATATTGCATGATAACTGTAGGATCGAGTCAGTTTCCCTGTAGAGAGTCTGTTTCTCTTCTCATCTTCAAATACAGTTAAAACACTTAATAAAGGTTAACACGTGTTGTGCGTTACGAGCCTTATCCTACTTGAGAAAGAGATGTGGGAGGGTTTCCCTCACATAACTCGAGTGTTTAGTGTGGTACCCTTTGGGTGACATGCGACGCATTCACTCTCAAGTCCAAGTCTTTAGTGCAACACGAGTTACAAACAGAACTCAATTTACTTCTTCCGTAAAAGACTTAAAAAACAAGCATCAAATCCTTTTTGTCCTCTTGGACTCCTTAATCAGGAAAACCCTTTTCTTAAAGGAAAGTTCTGTTAACTTTCAGTTCTATCGTAAACGGTAACGCCTAAGTCTCCAAGGATCGAGCTGCAAACACCAACTGCTAGAACTGATTGTTAACTTTACTTGGATACAAGATGTTGAACAAACATGTGTTCTTCGTAGCCCGAACTACGTTTGCTCTGATCTTTCATGCCGTATGAAAGTACGTAGGCACGAGATGCGATATCTCGGCGAGCAACCTTCCCCCCGTAACCCGTAGTTAGGCGAACTACGTTGACTCTGATTTCTCGTTCCAAACGGGAATACGTAGGCATAGAACTGTTGTGTTTTGCCGAGTCATTTCTTTTCTTTTCAGACCAGACCTTTAGCGTAGATAGATGTAACAAACCCGTCAGATAAACACAACAAGCGTGGATCCCATCGAGTACGATGGACGTGAGGGGTGCTAATACCTTCCTCTTGCGTAACCGACTCCTGAATCCAGACAATGGTTGTGATGACCTTGTCTTATACCTTTTCGTCAGGTTTTTTCCGATTGTTTCCTTTCCCGTTCTGAGGGATAAATAACGAAAGGTGGCGACTCTTCTACTTTGCCGACACCTTATTTTCGTAGTAGCGACAACTGGCGACTCTGCTGGGGACTCCAACGGTTCCCTGTGCGAGTCATTCCTAGCGCTTGTATGTTTACATGTTGGGTTTTATTGCACTTTACTTTCCGCATTTTATTTTCAGTATTATTATTATTATTGTGTTGCTGTGGGAAGGGGCTCTGATGAGTGAAAAGCCATATCCAAGCTTGAGTGTACTTAGCATTAGTTGTGGAAATTAGTGGGTGCGTGCTTGCTTTGCAGGCACTAGTGTCTCATGAAATCCACGCTCAGAGGAGGTTCTCCCGGTTGACTTCTTTTCCGGCCCTTTGGGTCTGAGGGGTTGTTGGTTTGGAGGATTGTCGACTCTGGGGACCGATCATTTGTGACTCAGCAGAGTGAGGCCACTTCAAGAGATGATGATGCCACACCTTCTGGGTATCGTATCATCGCTCTTGAAAGTTTGTGACGCTGGGAAATGCATAGGATGCCATACCTTGTCTGTGATTTAGGTCCATACCTGTGAGCGGGGTCGAGTTTATTGCAGGAAACCTTAACCTTCAGACTACCTGGTTTTCTTGTTAGTGAATCAGTGTTGTTGGGTTTAGAGGTTTTTATCGTCAGAGATGTGGCTGTTCTCGACAGTGTGTATTTATTGGTCCTCTTCAGGGTTGTGCTATCAGAGCAGAGTTTTGATTGTGTTGGATCAGAGCTTTAATCTTCTCAGCAACCATCTTGATCCCCTGTTGCATTGCATTTTGCATTTTGCATACTCATTTGCATATCATTAACGTGTGTCTGTGTTGCAGGTACATTATCCCCCGGTTCAGGTTTCTTGCCTGCTGTTGTGCTATTATGGGTTCTCTGAGGAAGACTGTGGCCTATAAGCTCCACACTTCAGATGTTGCTCAGTTGTCTAGTTTGATTGCTTTGGCAGATGATGCTGTGAGAGGTGAATTCAGAAAGTATTATGGGAAGCTACTCAGTTTGGTCTGTAAACCTTCTGTGTATGAGTTGAATGGGTTATATGCCTTGCTGCAGTTCTATGATCCTCCTTTGAGATGCTTTACTTTCCCGGACTTCATTCTGGCACCTACGTTAGAGGAGTATGCTGACTTATTGGATGTGCCTATCAAGAGTCAGTTGCCATTTGTTCATATGGATGCTGAGCCTAATCTGGCTAATCTAGCACTTTCTCTTCATCTGGATGCCTCTGAGTTGATCTTGTCTAGTTGGAACGAGATTCCTGGTTTCTCTTTGCAGCTCTTAGTTGGGAAAGCCCAACAATGTGCCAAAGACGGTTGTTGGATTGTGTTCAACGCCATTCTTGCTCTCTGCATATATGGTATCATTCTGTTTCCTAATATGCCTGATTTTGTGGACTTAGATGCCTTTTATATCTTTGCATCAGGGAATCCAGTTCCTACCTTGATTGGCGATGTGTATCATTCCATCCATTACAAGAACGAGAATAGAAGGGGTAAGAATGTATCATGCTGTATGCCCTTGTTCTATAGATGGTTTGATAGTCACCTACCCAAGAAGGGTCTCTTTGCTTCATCTGCAGCCACAGCTGAGTGGTCCGAGCGATTGATGAGTTTATCAGCAGAGAGTATCGTGTGGTTTGATAGAGATGTGTTGGGTACTGAGGTTATATTCAGCTGCTGTGGGTTTCCGAATGTGCCTTTGATTGGAAGAAAGGGCTGTATCAACTATAATCCATCTCTACTTGTCAGACAGTTTGCTTATGCTTTGAGAGCTCCACCAAAGGATGAAGAGGTGCAGGAATCTCTGTACCTCACCGGTCTTCTAGAGGGGGACATGTTGTCTAAGCTTCAGCATGCCTGGAATAATATCAGTGGACGAGGGAAGTCATTGTTGGGGAAAAGTAATAGCCAAGCCTACACTCCGTATGTGACCTGGGTCATTAGTCGAGCAGAGACCATAGGGATGCCATTTCCACCTGCTAAGCAGGAATGCCCTCCATTGATAGAAAAGCCTACTACCGTGCCTATTCAGCAGTACAATCAGGTGTTAGTTGAGAGAGAAGAGCTGAAAAAATCCAATGAAGAATTGGAGAAAGAGTTGGCACAGGTTAGAAGCGAGAGAAGTGAAGCCGTCCGTTCCTTCAAGAGGCAGACGTAGTTGGTGAACAGGTTAGGTACGAATTTGACTAAGCAGATGGCTGAGCATGAACGTTTGGGTCTGGACTTCAAATCTGTCAGCGATGTACTGGCTACCAAGAAGCAGCACTTGGATGAAGCATACCAGAGAATATCCAAGTTCAATCAGCAGTGGGATGCCACTATAGCCAACAACAAAGAGAGGGAGGATAAACTGAAACGGCAGATCTCCAAGCTGAAGGCTCAGGTGAAGGCTTGTGAGGAAAGGTTCGATGAGGAAACTGCTCGCCGATATGCCACCGAAGACAGGCTCAACAAAGCCCTTGCTAACCTGAAGAATCACAAGCAGGTGTTCGAGTCCAAGAAGCGGAAGTTAGAGGAGTGCTTTGGCCAGAGAGCGTGGGAAGATCCGGTTGAAGGTCTCCAGTGTACTATTATGCAAAGAGAGTTGCTCGTTGAAGGGTTACTCACTTGTCCTGACCACCCGAAGACAAAAGAGTTGCTGGAGGAGTTTCGTGCCCGCTGTCGCACATGATTATCTTTGTAACCTTTTGTATTCTTTCTGATTTCTGCTGTAGGCTGACCATCACCAGGCTTGTTGGTTGAGGTCATGCTAATGATATCCCATGTATTCATTGACTTTGTACTGCTGCCTTGTTGGCCCATATATATATATATGAGATGTTATTTCAGTGACTAGATCTGGACTTCTTGCTATCGACACTGACACTATGGCACTCGAACCGGGGAAAAATCTCCCTAACGCACAGACACACGTTTGCATTTGCATAAGTCATTTGCATGGCCGGTACCTTGTACTGTGTTTCCTAACCCTCTGTTGATGCAGGTTCCAGGATTGCCGAACACTAAACTCACCGTTACTCAACCAGAAGCAACTATAAGAAAGTCATGGACCAGATGCAGTCAGAGATGCAGGAGATGCGTGACCGCATGGCTCAGTTTATGCAGTTGATGGAGACCGTGGCTAAAGGCCAAGAACAGCTCCAGACTCTCGTGCAACCGCTGATTGCACGAGTCGATAGCAACGGTGTGCTACATGGGGGTACAGATGCTAATTGTCCTCATGGTGAAACTCCTCAGGCCGGTGATGTTATACCAGTGGTTAGTCTTGACGCTGGTGAGAACGTTCTCGTGGCTGGTAATGGGAATGCTGGTAATGGGAACGGTAACTTGGAAACAAATGGGAACGTTGTTGGCAATGGTAATGCTGGTTTCAACGCTGGTGCTGGGAATACCGGTGTGAATATGGTCAACGGTAATACAGGCTTTGCTGGTGTGAATATGGGCTTTGGTAACGCTGGTGGTGCCAATGTGGGATTTGGTAATCAGGGTTTTGGAACTGTGAGTAACAATGGTTACAGAATAGGTGCCTACAATACTGGCTTTGGGACAGCGGCTGCTAATCAAGAGCTCGGTAATCTGAGGTATGACCCCAGGTTTTTCCAGAATGGTCATGGTCGCAACGCTGCGTACGCTGGGTACGACAATGAGGTTCCTTATTAGGGTGAAGACCGCCAAGAAGATGCTTTTTCTGGTCAAGGCATGGGTTATGAGAGGCCTATTGAAAATGATCACAGGATCAAGATGCTAGAAGAGCAGATAAAAGGGATAGCCAACCAGAATTCTGTGGGATTGGATATGGCGAACATGGGATTGGTTCCTGGGCTGAGGGTGCCACTCAAGTTTAAGGCTCCTGCGTTTGACAAATACAAGGGAGACACGTGTCCCAGAGTGCACATGCGATCTTATTACAGAAGAATGTCTGCTTACTCCAATGATGAAAAGATGTTAATGCACTTCTTTCAGGATAGTCTGTCTGGGCCGTCATTGGAATGGTACATGGGGCTGGAACCTACTCAAATTGGAAGTTGGAAAGAACTGGCAGAAGCTTTCGTAAGACACTACCAATATAACAGTGATCTTGCTCCGAATCGGGTTCAATTGCAGAATCTCTCTCAGAAGACTAGTGAAAGTTTCAAAGAATACACCCAGAGATGGTGCGAGTTGGCTGCAAGGGTACACCTACCCATGGTGGAGAGAGAGTTGATAGATATCTTCGTGGGTAGGTTTTCAGGGCTGTATTATGATAAACTTCTCAACTGTTCGATGAGCAATTTCTCTGACTTGATTCTGATGGGTGAGTGAGTTGAGAATGGAATTAAGATTGGTAAGATTCAGACTGGTGAATCAACCTCATTTAGAGGTAATAAGAAGGCTTTTGGTAGTAAAAAACAAGGAGACACTAACTCAGTATACAGCGCTCGAAAGAAGAATAGGAGTCAAAGCTGGCGTATGCAGCAACAAGTTGCTAGTGTGACAATCCCTGCACCGCAACAACAGCAGCAGCAGAGGCAACAGAATACTAATTAGCGAAGAGTTCAGAATCAAAGGCCGAAAAGGATATTTGATGTACCTCCAGTATCGTATGCTGAACTTCTTCAGACTTTGTTAAGATTACAATTGGTTGAGAAAAGGACGATGACCCCACTGACGGGCACACCACTGTATGGGTATGACGCCAATGAGCACTGTGAATTTCATTCCGGGGCGCCCGATCATAATATTGAAAATTGTCAGGCTTTCAAGCATAAGGTGCAAGATTTACTTGATAGCACTGTGTTGCAGTGAGAATCGGGATACCAAGCTATTGATTAACTTGAATCTTTAATTCTTAAATTCACAACCGGACTTTAATTTATCCAAAAGAAAGGTCTAAAGAAAGAAAGGACCTTTTGCGTGATGTAACAACAACGCTAAGAGATTCGGGGATCGGGGGTTGGTTATGCCTAGGGTAGGTATTTCACATCCTAAACGTCTGTAGTACTCTACAGGAACCTTTTGTTTGTTTGCATGCTAAGTTGGTAAATGTTTGCTAAGGATTGGGATTGGGTAAAGGGTGTAGGTTAAGACCTAAAGATAGTTTCTAAGCTTGCTCGCAAAGATGTTGCGTCCTCTGCCTATGTATCCTAACTAGGATAGAATCAGAGCAATCGTAGTTCACCTCACTAGGGTTGAAGAACACTTGATTATGATCAAGGTTCAGAGGGGAACAAACATAACAATGTTTGTATAGAGTTTTACAAAAACTCTCTAGATCTATGTTAAACACTCAAAAGGGGAGTAAGTAATCATTGCTATGATTCTTACATAGAGTTTACAAACTCTATCCTAGAGTTCTAATTGATGAAGCACTCCTAGTATAGGTAGGTTTTCTAGACTTAAAGCAAAGTCTAATGGTTTAAATGTTCTAACTTAACTAAGTTAGGGTTGAAGATGACTTCACAAAGTCAAGGGAGGGGTAAATGAGCTATCCAATGACACAAAGGTCAAGGGAGAGACTTTTCCTTTGGAAGGAGAGAGGGAGAGACAACTTGGATGGGAACTAGAAAGTTCCATCACTTGGGGAAGCAGTACTTAACAAAGCGAGATTTCAAATGAGCAATGTGAGATAAGATCAAGACAAGTAAGCATGCAAATTACAATGAGCATATACTTCCAATGATATCAAGGGTTACAACCAATAGTCAAACATCTTAACAAAGATTTGAGGCATATCTTAACAAAGATTTGAAGCATGATAAAAGTAACAATCACATGAACAAATCACAATTTGGAAGTAGGCATGCCATAAATTCAAAGCATAGTAAAGGTGACAACAATGTGCATAGATGACAATCAAACACAGTTAAATCAATTTAAACCTCATAATTTAGGAGGAATGGTTGAGACAAGATTTATGGTGACATCCAAAGGGGGTACCCTAACATGTTAACTAACAAGGGGAATAAACATCTTACAAGAAGTTCAATCATGCTCAGAGGAATTCAACTGTAAGTTAGGTCACTAATTACAATAACTGAACAATTTTCAATGTGAGAAAAGTATATCACAATTTGTGACAACAAGTAATATTTTCACATCATACAAAAGTAGACATTGTAACAAACATGTTGCAAAAAGAATGGGCAAAAAAGGATGAAAAATGAAAGAGTTGTGATCATTTGAAATTTATGAATTTTAATGTGCCAAACGAAAATGATAAGTAAGAATTAAAAGAAAAATGCAAGGGGTGGGAGTTGAACCCACGCCCTTTGGCCTAATTAGGCACGCGTGTGAGAGAATGAAAAAAAACAAAAGGTTGATCCTCCTCAAGGATCGAACCTAGGTTCAAGGGGTACAAGGCGCGTTTTTGGCAAGGTTCTTACCACTGGGGTGGCTATACATCCGTTGATATAGCCACCCCCATAAGTATATATGGCAAGAATTCAAGGATTTCTGGGCAAGATGAAAGGCAGCAAGAACAAGGATGGATAGAAATGCATTTTGATTCACAACTTGGCCAAAACTTCATCAATTTTAACAAACTTTGAGTCTATCTTGCGTGGATTTTAACAAGGATTAAGGTAGTACCATTAATTTTTCAAGATGAGGCGTGTAAATCAAAACACGATAGTAACTACAAGTGTGATGTTTAAAATGCAAATTGATGACCATAAGTTGAAACAGTGGGGATTAGGGCTGAAAAACCACTTGAGCAAACCATAAATGTGATATAGAAAGTGTTCTAACAAGAAATTGATGTAGAGCAAGTCTGAGATGAGAACTGGTATATGAGTTGCAATGTGTGCATGGTATGATGCATTTGAGAAACCAAAACACATATGGAACTGATTCAAGCTAGACAAGCTTTATACATACACTAAAAATGTATTAACAGAAAGTTTTCACACTCAAGAGCCAACATGAATTAAGTGAAACAAGCAGTTGATCAATGATTTGCAAATTCAACAAAACAATGCATGATGCCTAGCTGTGGAATTCCAAATTGAGCAGGTTTATGTCCATACAAACAACAAATGCAAATCTCAAATATGTTGGCTAATGGTTCTAAACTCATGGATCAAGTAAAATCATGTTTAATCAATGGAATGGTAATGTATTGCAGACTGTGGCAGAAGAATGCAAAATACACACGGGTAGTACATCATGGAAACATCAATTCAGTTGCAATCAAGTCATGGAAATAAGGCATACACATCATGCATATGGGGGATATATGATATTGAATTCAAAACTGAGGCATACTTTGATCATATTAACAAATGGCATGTTAGTGGAAATACAAACAACTTAGGATTAATGATGCATTAAGTGAGTTTTCAAGCAATGAGGTTTCAAACCAAAATACAGATACACACACATCTCAAACATGGAGATAGATGAGATTGAGCTCACAAATTAAATATATCTCACTTAAAACAAAAACTGGCCAATGGTGTGACATGAAGAAAAACTGTTTTGATTAGGCAATGGGTGAAATTTCAAAAGGTGAAGTTTTATGCCACACAAATGATGCACACATATCATATATATGACATTGGGGGAGTCCAACTCAGGAAAACAAACACAATGCAAGCAGAAAAAGATTTAGACACATTCATGGCAGATTTTGGTGTAGAAATGCATTTTGCTGGTGGAATGAGAAAACAGGTAAGAATAGATCAATCAAACAATGTGTACACATCATAATCATGAAGATGGATAGATTTTAACTCAAAGTCTAAGCATACGGCAGTTGGAGCAAAAAATGGTATAGTGATGGCTAGAAAAGAAAAACTGTCTTTGTAAAACTTGGCACAACAGGTGTGTTTTCAAAGGGTGAGGTTTTTTTTATCAAAACAAAGATACATACATCTCAAATATGATAACAGGTGAGATTTAACTCAAACTTTAGGCATATGCCAACAGAAAAACAACTTGGTATGTTCATGGCTGAATTTGCTTAAAAAATGCATTTTGGAAGAGAGATGAAGAATCAAGTAAGAATGGATCAAACCAACAATGGACACACATCAAAAACATGACAAAGAATGAGTTCATGCATATAAATCAAGCCTTTTGTGGCTGGCACAGAAATTGACATGTTGGTTGAAAGAAAAAGTTGTTTTGAAACAGGTTTTGGTACATCAAGGCATTTTTTAAGGCAATGAGTTTTTGATGAAACAAAAGTTATGCACATACCATAAATATGCAAAAGGAAATGCTCATGCCTTAAAGCCACACTAGATCAACATCAAATAACATATGGCAATATTGAGGTTTATGAAATGCACAAACAACAACATATTAGGGCAGCAGGCCAGTCCATGACAAATTGAGGTAATTGAATATCACGCACAAGTTCAAAATATGTAGGCTAGTAATTCTATACTCATGAATAAGGCAAAACTCATTTGAAACAAAATAGGATACATTGGTTCAAAACATTGGCAACTAAAACAACATAATCTCATAACAAGCCTCAAAATTTCAAAACTCATGTTCTCAATATTTCAACCAAATCAAACATCAAGTAAGATCATATAGACATTAACCAATGATTTAGAACATTTGAGATACAAAATAGCAAACACAAAACAGTCAAATACACAATTCATGGTAATGGTAAAGCTAAATGGCTCAAAATGACACAAATGTGGAAACAAGAGCTACATTAGATTCAAACATGATCTAAGGCATGGGGATGTCATGAACATTTTACAAATCATTCAAATCTCATTAGTGGACCAAAGCTAAAGTATCTAGGGCAAGCACCTTACATTTCAATGTTGGATACTTAAAAACTACCATATAGACCAAAACTTCAAAAACAAGTTAAGCATGATATTTAAGTACCATCTTTGTAACACATCACCAATATATCATTGACAAATGAAAATACATTAACACAAGCAAGTAACATAACCACAAAACCTAAATTCTTGACTAAGAACTAGTATGGGACATCAATGGTATATTTCATAACAACCATCTCAAAAATGATAAACATGACAATGTATGATAAATAAATATTTTAAACATCACATACCTCTTGTAGACAAGTCTTGAGTAAGCTAAGGAGCTAAGAAACCCAGAGATCTTATTTGGCAAGGATTTGAAGCTTGCTTCCTCTTGAAGCAACCAAACCAAACTTTAGGACAGGTGGAGTTAATGGATTTTCAGCTGGTTTTTAATGTCTTAGACAGTTATAATATGATGTATGGGAGGTGTGTGGATGGTTAGATCAACAAGGAAAAGCTTAGACCATGATTTGGCAAGTTTTGGTGGTTGTGGTCAAACTTTCTTAGTGTGAAAGTTGACTTTTAACAATTTGATAGTTTTTGAAGATTTAAAGGTATGGACACCTTCTATATGACATTTAAAGATTTTATGGGTGGTTTTTAGAGGTTTGGAAAGGATGGAACCGGTC
The DNA here is from genome assembly GCA_963859935.3 of Lathyrus sativus. Classification (NCBI taxonomy): domain Eukaryota; kingdom Viridiplantae; phylum Streptophyta; class Magnoliopsida; order Fabales; family Fabaceae; genus Lathyrus; species Lathyrus sativus. The sequence continues at coordinate 467,333,572 of OZ012737.1, forward strand.
TTGAGCAGAGTTTTGCTCAAGACAGTTTTTTGGTGGAAATGGAAATTTTGAAAACTTTAGAATTCTTGATGAATGAGAGGAGAGCGAGAGCTGTGGTTTTATGATATTGCTCTGGTGTGTTTGGACTCATAGAGGAGGCCTCTATTTATAGTAGAAATGAGGGTGAGGGCTGATTTGGTTTTTCCATTTTTGGAGGGAGATTTGTGAAGTTTTTCAAGTGAATCTTGCCAAATCTTCTCCTATCAGTTCCATGGTTCAATGGAGATCAGAAAAATCAAGTGGAGATGGACATGAAGTGACTGAGATGAGCTATGAAGGTAGGGTGAGCCAGCTGCACAGTCTTGGAGTGAAAAAGTTTCTCTCTCCTTCTTACATTTGAATATTTTATTACACAAGTTGCTTGTCACTTGCCTCTCTCTTCAAACTCTTCATTTCTCTGCATTTTCATTCCTCTACACATCTGAATATCATATTGAATCATGATCCAAGGGTTGAGAATAGTCCAAGTTGTGAAAAACTGATTTTTGGGAAGTGTTGGAGTGTGGTTTCAAGTGTTGACAGGCCCAACTTCTATGGTGCATAACTTCATACTCAAACATGCTATTGAGGAGTTCTACCATAATTTGGAAAGCCCTTAAGTAGCTCTACAACTTTCATGTTTTGGGAATTTCCAAATTCTTGATGGAACAAGGTTGAAAAACCCTTCAAAGTTCTAAAAAAATCACTTACAAGTGTTAAATAACTTAGAAATTTTCCAAGTTATTTCCCCTTCAAAAATGAATTTTGCTATAACTCCAATTCCATGCATTTTTTGATCATGGACCACTTTGAGGCTTTTGTAGGATTTGTCAAGAGATTTCTAATGAGCTTTTAACCACTTCAATTGGATGTGTGGTTGAGGAGTTATGGTATTGCCCCTTTCGAAACCCTAATTCCCGATTTTTGCAATTACTTCTCAACCCTTAATCCAATGGTCATGAAATTTTATTGGGAGGTGTAATATGATATAAGGAACATTTTTGATTCACACCTTGAAGTGAAATTCCTTGTTGTGGAAGAGTTAACTTTTCGGTCAACCGTTCAATCGATCGGTGTCTACCGAGTTGCCCGTTGGTGATCCGAACATCCTGAGGACTTGAAACTCTTTGAATGGACTTTACTAAGCCATAGGAACTTAATGGACCTTGATACCACAATTGAAATAGTCTTTGAATCGAAAGTCAAACTATAGTTGACTTTTTTCGATCGAAAACCCTAATCGGGTATCTCAAATTGCATTGTTCTCAATCTCCGGGTGACCACCTCAAATTGCACTCATTCTTGGTCCAACGTATTATCTTTGATCTTGTTTGAAGCTGGGTCAATCCAAAACATTGATTGATCAAACCCTCGAAGTTTTGATTTTGACGGTACGGAACCCTAATTCATCTGCATCTTAACAAAGATAAACTGAAAATGGGTTAAGGTTAGTTAATCAAGTAAATATGATCCTACAATGATGATGAGGACCTAAAGGGTCAAAATTTGGGGTGCAACACACTGCTATAAACTTCGGTACGGAAGGACCCAATATTGTACAACAACCAATGCCAAAGCATGGGGCAGCGGGAGTGAACGCTATTCTGATAGATGCAGAGTTAGATTTGGTTGTGAATGTGGAGGAACTAAGGACACCTCTGGGTTACGTGAAAAGCCGTTTGTTGAAAGGGGGAGTTTACCCCAGATGTGATGAGGGCTGTGTAGATTGTTCAACTCGGCCTGAGGGTTGCGATAGTTTGAAAAGCGGAATTCAAAGTCTGATTGATGATGGTACGTTGCAATTTGATCGCATTGCTGACGAAGAAAAGCCTGTCGAGGCAATGGCCGAAGAGCATGGTGAGATTGCCATTGTTACGATACCATTCAAGTCTGTCACGATATTGGCGCCTGCCAAGCGGCCGACTATCACCATCACTAAAGCAAAACCCATTCCGTATGAGAGCACCAAGGCCGTCCCTTGGAGTTATGGAGCGGAAGTGAATTGTAACGGTGAGAGAATTAATTTGGATGATCTGCCGGTGGAATCAGTTGACAATCTGGTAGGAGCGGGCGGTATGACCTGTAGTGGAAGAATCTTTACTTCGCTAGAAGTATAAGCAGAAAGAATTGCAAAGGGTAAAAGCAAGGTGAATGAGAGTGGACCTTCCCTGGAAAAGGAGAAAGAACCGTTGAATAAAGATGTGGAGGAGTTTATGAGGCTAATTTGAAAGAGTGATTACAAGATCGTTGATAATTTACAGCAAACTCCTTCAAAAATATCAATTCTGTCTTTATTGATGTGTTCCGAGGCTCACCGGAACGCCCTGTTGAAAGTGCTTGAGACGTCCTTCGTACCCCAGGAGATTTATGTTAATCAACTTGAGGGGGTAATGGCCCACGTGAATGCGGGGAACGTCTTGGGGTTTACTGATTTTGACTTGACACCTAGAGGTCGCGACCATAATAATGCTTTGCACATTTCAGTTGAGTGCAGGGGCACCGTCATGTCCCATGTTCTTGTTGATACCGGGTCATCCCTAAATGTGTTGCCTAAGAAGGCACTGTTGAAATTAGATACTCGAGGAATAATTTGCACGCCCAGTGATCTGGTAGTAAGAGCGTTTGATGGAACTAGGAGGTCTGTGTTCGAGGCACTAACGTTGCCAATACAAGTGGGTCCAGAAGTATTTGATACCGTGTTCTATATTATGGACATTCAACCAGCGTAGAGTTGTCTGCTTGGACGACCGTGGATTCATTCCGCCGGAGCTGTGACATCCACGCTTCACCAAAAGCTAAAATATATGGTTGATGGCAGTATTGTTATTGTGTGTGGTGAAGAGAACACTCTAGTCAGTCATTTATCATCCTTCAAATACGTCGAAGTGGACAGAGAAATCCACGAAACGTTGTGCCAAGCCTTCGAAGGAGTGAATATTAAGGATGAAGCTCCTGTGAGCAGCAAAGGGCCGGAAGTGGCCATGTCTTCGTATAAGGAAGCCCAGGCAGTGGTGCAGATCGGAGAGACCAAGAGGTGGGGTCAAGTCCTGGATATTCCTGTCAAACAGGACAAATTTGGGTTGGGGTACTGCCCATCATCGTCATCTTCCCCACAAAGTGCGCCGAGGTTCAGAGGGCCAGTGATATTTACTCCTGGAGGAGTCAGCTACGAGAGAATCAATGTTGTATCCGATGCTGAAGACGGAGACAGTGATTGCGATATGGATGCTTGGATCAGACCCAGCGTATCAGGGCAGAGCTTATGCAAATGGTCAATCTAGGATGTTATCCAAGTGACAACGAAACAGTAATGCTTTGTTTTCCAATTATTGTACAATCCTATGTCTTACCCGGGGAATAGTGATTTTATTTCAGGGCCTATCTGCTTATGTGTATGCTTTGTTTAATCATTGAATAAAGGCGTTTTTCCTTACAAATTTTGTGATCCTTGTCTTTCTGTTTTTATTTTTAGCAATAAAATGGCAATGTGGTTATGTGCTTTGTTTGCATATCATTTGAAGCGTTTAACCATTTTTCTCGCAGGACTCGCATAATTTCAGATGACACCGACCAAGAACCTCCTATGACTCGCTTCGACTTTGAGCACCCGATCTTTCAGGCCGAAGAGGAGATTGTTGAGGATAATGACTTATTAGAAGAGCTGACTCGACTGTTGAAACAAGAAGAAAGAATTATTCTGCCTCATCAGGAGGAGATTGAAGTTATTAACTTGGGGTCCGAGGAATGTGTCAGGAATGTTCGGATAGGGGCTGCACTACAAAGTGATATCAAGCAAAGGCGTATCGAGATGCTTCGAGAGTATAGTGATATCTTTGCTTGGTCTTACGAAGATATGCCCGGATTGGATACTGATATGGTGGTTCATCGTTTGCCATTGCAAGAGGAATGTCTGCCGATCAAATAGAAGCTCAGAAGAACTCGACCAGATATGGCGGTGAAAATTAAAGAGGAAGTACAGAAACAGTGGGACCCTGGTTTTCTTGCTGTTACGACTTACCCTTCTTGGGTCGCTAATATAGTACATGTACCGAAGAAAGACGGTAAGGTGCGGATGTGCGTTGATTACAGAGATTTGAACAAGGTGAGCCCAAAGGATGATTTCCCTCTTCCTCACATTGATGTGTTGGTTGATAATACAACTCAATTTTCAGTGTTTTCCTTCATGGACGGCTTTTCGGGCTATAATCAGATAAAGATGGTGTCGCTACTGCGAAAATCGGCGCCGGCTGAACAGAAGAGTCGCCACCGTGCGTTATTTATCCCACGGAAGGGAAAGGAAACGCTCAGAGTAAACCTCGCACAACACGGGAAAGGTATAGTCGTCGCAACCAAAACCTGGATTCGGGAGTCGGTTACGCAAGGGGAAGGTATTAGCACCCCTCACGTCCGTCGTACTCGACGGGATCCACGCTTGTTTTCGGGTATGGGTTGTTATTCTATCTAAACTACAGGTCAGGGGTTAAAAGAAAATAAAATAAAAATAAAAATGACTCGGCAAAGTATCGCACTTTATGCCTACGTATTCCCGTCTGGAACGAGAAATCAGAGTCAACGTAGTTCGCCTACCTACGGGAAAGGAGGGGAAAGGTTGCTCGCTAGGATGTCGTATCCTATGCCTACGTACTTTCATACAGCATGAAAGATCAGAGCAAACGTAGTTCAGGCCATGTACGACACAAGTCTGTTTTGGTTGCTTTTATTCCTTCTGAAAAAGGTTTTTTCTGATTAACAGTCCCAGCGGACAAAAAAATGACGTTTTGGTGAGTTCACATTCTTTTACGGAAGAAGTGTCTTTTATTGTGTTTGAAATTTTATTGTATTTTTCTGTTTGTTTTGAGGAAGAAGAGACAGAACTCTAACCTATGGTTGCGAAGGGAAACAAACTAACCTAATGTTATCATGCATGGGTTAAGACCTAGTGTCTATCATGCTCCTCTCTTGCGCAGAGAGAAACAGAGATCCTAAGGGATAGGTAGAAACAGAAACAATATCAGATGTATACAGTAAAACAGTAAAATGCATGGATGCAGCAGTACAAGCGAGGCAAGGGAGTCCCACTCAACCTCGAACCTAGAAAACAATAGGCAAAAGTGAACAGACTTCACTTTCAACCCAACAAGGGTAAACAGCAAACAATACAATCAGGAAAACCACTCAATACATCAGAAATGAAATACAACAGCAAAAGCAACAACATCAGCAGCTCTGAATCAACATCTGGCTTCAAGTAATCTCCAATCATTTACAGGCTTCAACAAGCATCAATCTCCATCTTCATGGCCTTCAGGCAAGGGCTTTAATCATCAGTCTCCTATAATCAATGGCTTTTCTTCAAGTCTCAGGCTCCAGGATGAACATCAGCCAACCAGATGAAATGAATGAATGTTAGACAGTTAATTACCTACCAAGGGTGGTTCATCAACTGTTAACATTAAACAGAAAGTTTTCTCTCAAAAGTTATATCTTTCAAATACATTCACTGATCCTTCCAAAGGAAGGAGGTGTATATTTGAAAGAGACTTTGAATCATAGAGAAAGGATAGAGGCAAACAAAGCCATCTATGTTTGAGAAGCAAGCTTTCTAATCTAGAGCTCTGCCTAGCTCCTAAACCCTAGTCTCCTCAGCAGCTGCTAGCAAGAACCTCCTCTCCAACTCTGGCAGTTGATCTTCAATCTCTGGATCTCCAATGGTCTTCATCTCCTCAAGTCTTCAGCTCTCCCAAGTCCCCAGACAATCCCAATACCCACTCAAGCAAGCAATAATCCCCAGAGGGCACACCACACCAGTCAATCAGATATACAGTATATTAATAGCAGTAGGGGAATCCTGACTTTTCTAAGGGGATCTAATAACTAACCATAGCCCCTATAGTCCCATAGCTAGACTAATCAAACCCTAAGTCCTGAGGGAAAAGAATCAAGCATCCTAAGTCATCACCTAAAACCCTAATTTTGTCCATGTTAATCACACTTACACTAAGCACCTAAATTTAATTTCTAAAAATGGGAACTAAATTGAATCTACAATTTTAATGTCTAACCTAAACAACCTAAAAAGAATGGGCAAAAAATATTGAAGCAAATAATAGAACAAAAATTAACAAAATTATGTATGAAATGAAATTATGTAAAATGTTATTTATTTAGAAAATATGGAAAAAATATCAAATAAAAAATAAAATGCCATTTTTATTTTCTATAATTTTCTTGACATCCTAAAGAAAAATATGCAAAAAGAATGAATCAAAAATGATGATTTTTCTATTTATTATGAATTTTTTAAAATGAATGAAAAATGAAAAGAAAATAATAATGAAAATATAAAGAAATAGCCAGAGGGGGTGAGAATAGCAGGATACCCTAGTTCAGCGCGTTGGGCTTACTAAATTGGGGGGTGCGAATAGCTGTCTGAGCCCAATCCCCCCAATTAGTGAAACGGTGCGTTTTAGATTTTAAATTTTCCCACCAAACTCAGGCTACGCGTGGACCGTCCGATGCCATCCTCCAGTCCAAGGTCAAACGTGCATCCTACGGCTTTGGAGTCATCATCAACCTTGGACTCCCTAGGGTTTCAGATACCCTCCATGCACGATTCCATCTTCAAGCATTCGGTTCTCCCTCATCTCCTCATGAAAATCAAAACTACAAACACCAAACTTGCTTCATTTTCCACGTAGAATGCAACTACATCATCAGTTCTTGTTAAACTTCACCCAATCACTAAACACGATAACTTCCCTTCCATGGCTGCCTCAATTCTGACCTTCACTAAACCCTAATCTCTTGCTAACAGAACATTAACCAAGCATCACTGATCATGCTACACTAATCCAAATGAGCCACCACTCACTAATCTCCTAGTTATGGATCAAAACAGTTTTATGGCTCATGCAAGAATCTTCACCAATTCACACTAAAAGCTTCAGGATTACTCCTCTAACCACCTAGGTCACTATTATCCTAACAAACCTATGTCATGCTAACTACATCAAGCCAATTTGAATGGAGAACATACCTGGTATAATTTGAAAAACAGAATGGTGAATCCTTCACTTCGAGCTCAGCAATGGCTTAAACTTGATCAATGTGCTTGGATCTTGATTCTGTATGCATCTACTCTTGCCCAAACACTCTGAATTCTTGTAATGGATTCTTCTTGCACTTTTGAGAATGAACTTACAACACACGAATTTGGAACTATTTCCACTGGATCTTGCTTGAAACTGGTTATATGATGATTGTAGAGAATGATGGGATCAAGAACTTTGCAAAATGATCAAGATTTGAGGGAGTTTGAGTAGTTTATGCAAGAATGAGAAAATGGATGAAAATTGAAGCTTTTAACAAATGGGAGTACCAACCCTTGCATGAATCAGCTTGTATGAATATATAGATGATGTAGGAACCTCCTAGAACATTGGAGAACTTTCCCTTGCATTTTTCCTTTTCAATTTGGATTATGTTACTTTCAATTCAAGCAACCATGGATAACTCACAAATTATGAACTAAGCTCAAAATTCCACTTTAGCCAATGTCTTTAAAATGCCTTTTCCATTCAAAATGACCTATAATTTTGCATCATTTGGCCAAGATATGAAAAATATCATTTTTTAAGTCATTTTTCTTCATTAAATTCAACCATTTTGAAACCTTGTGCTAGGGACATTTCCAATCTCTCATGATCACTTTTCTAGACTCAAAATGTCATTTGGAGCAAGTTTGATGTTGTAAGTTTTTCCATTTGAGGCCTCCTTGTATGAGTTTTGGACATAGGTTAAAATGACCTGTAATTCACAAATAACCAAAATACCCTTTGCTTGCCAAGACCATAAGTTGAGCTCCACACATCATATGAAGGCATACTATACCATTCTAGAAATCTAAGACAATGAGGAACAATTATTATGTTGACCAAAAATTCATTTGAAATCTCCTTGAGGGGTAAAAGTTGCTTGGAAGTCAAGTCACTTTCACAGACAAAATTTCAGATACCTCCGATGACCTGTAACTTGCAAGGACCATAACTTGAGTTCTATAAATCTCCTTGATGTCTTCCACCACTCAAATTAAAGGTCTTGAGATCCTCTACAAGTTCCATGTTGGATAAGAAGCCATTTGAAGCTTTCATTTTGACTTATCTTGCTTGGAAATTTGACCTAAACTAGGGGATTTTACATAGAAACCCTAATTTAGAAACTCCTCTTCTCCTTGATTTCTCTTGATTTCTTCTTAGCATGACAACATATCCTTGTTCTCCATGTCAAATGATGAACCCCACATCCCTTCAATAGACCTGAATGCCCTTAAATCAATCAATTGACCTAGGGTTGACCCAGATGAAACCCTAGTTGACTGTCTTCAACTGCAATACTTGTGATCACACCAATGACTTGTCTCCTTCTCCAAATGACTTTCTAAGTCCTCCAAGATGTCTAGATACTCCCCATACTCTCAATTCACAACTCATAATTCCCTGGTTGATCCTCAGACACCCTCAGTTAGGAGATATACCCAGTGCTTGATCCACTGAACTCCCTGCTTTCAAATTCTTTCTTGATGACTTGAATGAGATTGGATTAGAATAGTAACCTCTTGATAGGCCTCTAGAGATGAGAATAATGATTGGTCCCCTGTTGAATGACTTGCCATGCTATGCTATGCAGATGGTTAGTCTATATACATGACTCTATATGCAAATGCTAATGATATTGAAACATAAACCAAGTGAATAAGGTTGGGCAAATTCTAGGGTGCAACAGCTGCCCCTATTCAAGCGACTTGGACCCGATTGGGTGAAGAGCGAACGGCCTTCAAACATTCGAGGTAGGAGCCGGTTGAATACCAAGAAACCCGGAAATTTGCTAACCGCAGAAATAAACTGCGCCACTGCTTGGGGAACGACATTCATCAGCTGAATCTGACTGTTACGACAACCCACTGATCTCGTAACGACCATGCTGGTAATTATCTTTATCATTCTGAAAACGATTTTGTCATAACAGATTACTTGCTTGTCCACGTTAGGACTCTGTCTGTCATCAATACGAAGAAACCTCAACTAGAACCTGTCCACGTTAGGACTCCACTTGCTGTTAACCCAGAAAAATCTCGGCAACTCCGCTGGGGGATAGTTCGAATAAATCGTCCATGTTAGGAATAGACTCTTCCACGTTAGGAATAACACCATCCACGTAAGGAATCATCTCTTCTGCATCTGTCCAAGTCAGGACTAAACTTTCCATCTTTCCACGTCAGGATGCAATCTTCTTTTTCCACGTAAGGAGAACCGTATCAATCTGTCCATGTAAGGACTCCAGTACGACTCGATATGTCTGCGTCAGGACTCCAATCTTCCCGCGTAAGGAATACAACTTTGGTTCTGAACCTGTCCACGTTAGGACTCACCTTTCCACGTAAGGAGTACATCATTCTTCCACGTCAGGAATCAACTTTTCTTGAATCTGTCCACGTAAGGGCTCTCATCTCTCCATGTAAGGAAACCAACTCTTTCCGATTTGTCCGCGTCATGACTACATTTTTCCACGTAAGGAATGCCATCTTAATCTGTCCACGTAAGGACTCCAATCTTTCCACGTAAGGAATCCTCCTCCTATGTGTCCGCGTAAGGACTCAATCTTTCCACGTTAGGAATCAAACTTTGATCTGTCCGCGTCAGGACTAAACTTTTCCACGTAAGGAATAATCTCTTTCTTTCCACATAAGGAATCCCCATTTTTCCTCGTAAAGAATAAGACTTCGTCTGGATCTGTCCGCGTCAGGACTAAACCCTTCCATGTTAGGAATGCACTTGTTTCCCCGTAAGGACTCCATTTCGATATGTCCGCGTGAGGACTCAATCTTTCCACGTAAGGAATACCAGCTTCTTTCCACGTAAGGAATAAATCCGTCTTTCCACGTAAGGAGAACATCTTCTTTCCACGTAAGGAATCACAATTTTAATCTGCCCACGTAAGGACCCCCATCTTTCCACGTAAGGAATGAACTTGCTCTCCCATGTAAGGAACTGAAACTTCTTTTTCCACGTAAGGAATAGATTCGTCCACGTCAGGACCCATGTTTCGTCTTGATTTGTCCACGTCAGGACTCAGGCATCTTCGACCCGCTGGGGAAATAAAACTTGTCCACGTCAGGACTCACGTCTCCTCCGCTGAGAAAATAAAACTTGTCCACGTCAGGACTCACTTCTTCATTTGTCCCAACCCACAAACTTCTTAGCACTGACGTGACAGCGACTTTGAGGCGGACTCTATTGGGGATATCTGGAAGCCGTACTACCGGATGCCTATTCTGATGACCGGAGGCAACTTCTGAAATTCTGATTCATGAAACCTCTTGATGACAAATAACTCTGCCTGGGAATAAAGAGAAACTTATCCTGATAACTCTGTGGGGAATACGGCCGAAACTGACATTATCATCGGATGTCCCGTGCCGAGGTCTTGAATGTTTGGTAGTTCATTTGAGCAAGAGTTCTCTCCACCTGAACTGCTAGAGTACAGAAACTGCTTCAGCAAAATAAATGCTGAAGATAATGCCAACTCCGCTGGGGATAGCCAGATGCTACAGAATTATTCCAGCAAAATAAATGCTGGAAGGGTGAAGTCGACCCTGCTGGGAAACTGGGAACTCGAACCAAACACCCTGTTGAGGTAACCCCCTGCTAGGGAACATAACTTTGTTGGGGAAGCAGATGTGCGCAGTAGGATCGGACTTTCTGCTGGAGAGTGAACTGATATTACACGGTATCCTTGCCAAAATAAATGACAGGACCCACCACCAACTCTGCTGGGGAGAGTCTTGATCTTCGAGTTCCACTGGGAGGAAAGAACATTTGCTGAAAGGAGAGAATTCCGCTGGGGATGGGATGATTCTCTTGGGGAAAATTAACTGACTCCGCCGGGAGAGGGTAAATGACCCTGCGAGGAAAGATGAACTTGTCTGGATACAGCTTACAACTATTAATCCTTTGCGGCTACCACTCTGCTTGAGATACACTGTCTGAATACAGCCTTACGATCTTGGAATCGTCAATTCTGTTGAGGATGAACGACTTTGCTGGATAATCCTTTTTGCACAAGCTACGACTAGCTGGAGAGTTCTATCCTTCTTCGGGAAGAACCTGCATGACCTGCGTGAGGGCTGAGTCTTTAGTTATTGCAATCTTTTGATCATCTTCCTCGTACGGTTATGAAACCTGCAACAACACAAGCAAGACAAGACAAGCCTATGCAACCAAATCAATTCAGGTATGTGACGTTATTTTCAGTTAATTCAAAGCTTTAGCAACTGTTGGCAAGGGCCAGTGACGTTATACACACGCTAGTTTCATCAACCTTAGGCGTTAATCATGCACAAAACAGTAAAGAACAGTGTCAAGTATTGAATAACGTGTTTTATTGATTGGGCCCCTGAATGGGTGGAATTTCTGTACACGGGATGTAACTCCTGAAATGAGGAAGCTACACAAAGCAAATATACAAGTATACGAGTATGCACAAGAAGCATAAATATTGACGACTTAAATTTGTACACATGTCGGCAACGGGATGCAGATGAACACCACGAACTGATCCTCCCATGACTCGTCCGACCCTAATGCTTCCCCGGTATCCCCACTTTTGAAGAGATTGTATCAGATAACTGACTCCTCAAATGTATTCCCCGCATTGATGCCTATTGCAATTATCAAATTCGGACCGCAGTCATTTGCTTTTCAAATCCCTAACTTTTGCGTGAACCGCCCTTTACGGGTTTTCAGTTCACCGGGATACCCCTTTTTGCCGAAGTCGCCCAGTGTAGGTTTTCAACTTCGCGGGTGTACATTTTTCAATTTTATCCCTAATTTTTGCCCGAACCTTTCATTCTGTTTTTGGTTCGCCAGGATGCCCCATTTTTGCCTGGACTCTCTTTTTCTGTCCAGCGGGTCAATTTTAAGCAAAGTATTTTTTAACTGCGTCCGAATTCACAGGCGACGTGAAGTCTTCACCGTCCATAGTGGACAACAACAACGCTCCTCCTGAAAATACTTTCCTGACAACGTATGGCCCTTCGTAGTTGGGGGTCCACTTGCCCCTGTGATCTGCTTGCGGCGGGAGAATCCTTTTCAGCACAAGGTCGCCCGTCTGAAAGCTTCGCGGATGTATCTTCTTGTCGTACGCTTTCTTCATTCGGCTCTGGTACAAACGACCGTATGCTAGAGAAGCTAGCCTCTTCTCATCCATCAGACTCAGTTGATTCAACCTGTCTTTTACCCATTCTGCCTCGTCCAGCTGAACGTCTCGCAATACCCTCAGAGAAGGGATCTCAACTTCCAATGGTAGCACCGCTTCCATTCCGTATACTAACGAGAACGGGGTTGCCCCGGTTGATGTGCGTACCGTCGTACGATAACCGTGCAAAGTGAAAGGTAGCATCTCGTGCCAATCCTTATAGGTCACCACCATTTTCTGAACGATCTTCTTGATATTCTTATTGGCCGCCTCAACAGCGCCATTCATCTTGGGTCGGTAAGGGGAGGAGTTGTGATGTTCGATCTTGAAATTCTGACAGAGCTCCTTCATCATTTTGTTGTTCAGGTTTGAACCATTATCCGTGATTATCCGCTCGGGGATCCCGTATCGGCAAATGATATCTCTCTTGATAAATCTGGCCACCACTTGCTTCGTTACATTTGCGTAAGATGCCGCTTCCACCCACTTGGTGAAATAATCGATTGCTACTAGGATGAACCGATGCCCATTAGAAGCTGTCGGCTCGATCTTTCCAATCATATCGATTCCCCACATCGAAAATGGCCAAGGCGATGACATCACATTTAGAGGAATCGGAGGCACATGTATCTTGTCAGCACAGATTTGGCACTTGTGGCACTTCCTCGCAAACTTGAAACAATCAGTTTCCATCGTCAGCCAAAAGTAACCTGCCCTCAGCAGTTTTCTCGTCATAGCATGCCCGCCAGCATGCGTACCAAAGGTACCTTCGTGTATTTCCTCCATGAGCAACTTTGCCTCTTTTTCGTCTACACAACGCAACAGCACCAGATCGTGGTTTCTTCTGTACAAGACACCGTCCGGATTCAAATAGAAATTGCCTGCTAACCTCCTGAGAGTCTTCTGATCTTGACTGGATGCCCCAGCCGAATACTCTTTATTCTTCAGGAAATTAAGGATATCGAAATACCATGGTTTGCCATCAGATGCTTCATCAATAGCAAATACATAAGCTGGCCTGTCAAGCCGAGAGATAGTGATTTGGGGATCCTCATTCCAGAAGTTGACTTTGTACATGGAAGACAAAGTGGCCAGGGCGTCAGCCATTTGATTCTCTGCCCGCGGTACATGATGCAATTCAACCTTATCGAAGAAAGGCAACAATCTCCTTGCATAGTTCATGTAGTGTATCAAATTGGGCTGCCGTGTCTCCCATTCCCCTTTGATCTGATTCACCACCAGAGCTGAGTCTCCGTATACGTCCAGATGTTTGATTCGCAAATCAATGGCTTCTTCAAGCCCCATTATACAAGCTTCGTATTCGGCCTCATTGTTGGTAACGGCAAAGGTCAGTCGGGCAGTAAACGGGATGTGCGACCCGTGTGGCGTGGTGATGATTGCCCCTATTCCGCTACCGTAAGCGTTCACAGCTCCGTCAAATATCATCTTCCATTTGGAACCCAACTCTGGTCCCTCGTCTGGCAACGGCTCTTCACAATCTTTCATCTTTAGATACATGATATCCTCGTCAGGAAAATCAAATTTCATTGATTGATACTCTTCGATAGGCTGCTCCGCCAGATACTCAGACAGCACACTCCCCTTTATAGCCTTTTGTGAGACGTATTGAATATCGTATTCAGTCAAGACCATCTGCCAACGAGCAATTCTACCTGACAACGCCTGCTTTTCAAATACATATTTGATAGGATCCATCTTCGAGATGAGCATGGTTGTATGATTCAGCATGTACTGCCTCAAACGCTTGGCGGCCCAGGCTAGCGCGCAACAAGTTTTCTCAAGCATTGAGTATCGAGATTCACAATCTGTAAATTTCTTACTCAAGTAGTAGATCGCATGCTCTTTTCTCCCTGTCTCGTCGTGTTGACCGAGAACACAACCCATGCTTCCCTCAAGAACCGTCAAATACATGATCAAGGGTCTGCCCGCCACTAGGGGTATCAAAATAGGAGGCTCCTGCAAATACTGCTTTATTTTATCGAACGCCTTTTGACAATTCTCATTCCATGTTACAGCTTCATCTTTCTTCAACAGCTTGAATAATGGTTCACACGTAGCAGTTAGGTGAGATATGAACCGGGCGATGTAGTTCAACCTCCCTAAAAACCCGCGCACCTGTTTCTCTGTTTTAGGCGTCGGCATTTCTTGGATCGCTTTTATTTTAGCAGGATCGACCTCTATTCCTCTTTTGCTTACTATAAACCCCAGCAGCTTACCCGATCTCACCCCGAAGGTGCATTTGTTAGGGTTCAGTCTCAGCCTGAACTTCCTAAGCCTTTTAAATAACTTCAGCAGATTCACCAGATGCTCTTCCTCCGTCTGGGACTTGGCAATCATGTCGTCAACATAAACTTCGATCTCTTTATGCATCATATCATGGAAAAGAGTCGTCATCGCACGCTGATATGTTGCCCCAACATTTTTCAAGCCAAAGGGCATCACTTTGTAGCAAAATGTTCCCCAAGGCGTTATGAAAGTAGTCTTCTCCATGTCCTCTGGCGCCATTTTAATCTGATTATAGCCTAAGAAGCCATCCATGAAGGAGAATACGGAGTATTGAGCAGTATTATCAACTAGCACGTCAATATGAGGAAGCGGAAAATCGTCTTTTGGGCTTGCTTTATTCAAATCTCTATAATCCACGCACATTCGAACCTTGCCATCTTTCTTTGGCACTGGTACGATGTTAGCAACCCATGAGGGATATTTTGTCACAGCCAGGAAACCAGCATCCCACTGCTTTTGAACTTCCTCTTTGATCTTCACTGCCATATCTGGTCGAGTTCTGCGGAGCTTTTGTTTGACCGGCGGGCATTCTTCTTTCAGTGGCAGACGGTGCACAACCATATCTGTATCGAGCCCTGGCATATCTTCATACGACCAAGCGAATACATCACTATACTCTCGGAGCATTTCAGCCAGTCTTCGCTTGATATCGCTCTGCAGTGCGGCTCCGATACGAATATTCTTCTCAACTCCTTCCGACCCCAAGTTGATAATTTCGATGACCTCATCGTGAGGCAGAATGGCTCTTTCCTCTTGCCTTACCAACCAAGACAGTTCTTCAGGAACGTCGCTATCTTCGACAACCTCTTCTTCGGCCTGAAATACCGGGTGTTCAAAGTCGGGACGAGTCATAGGTGGTTCAAGGGTGTCATTTGAAAATGTTGTCCTGCAAAAGGAATGGTTAAGCGCTTCAAAATGCGTATAAAGCGAACAACCACGTTGCCATTTTATTGAAAAATATAAAACAAGAAAGACAGGGATTACAGTATTTGCACATGAAAAAACGCCATTTATTTAATGATTAACGCGCAATGTTCATAACAACACAGCCCTAAGCAAATCCTGATGCCCCGGGCAAGACATCAGATTATTCAACAATTAATAAAGCAAAGCATTACTGTTTAAAAGTCACAGAAACAAGCTCCTGAATAGACCAGTTGCACAGTCCTTGTCCTGGCGTGCTTGGCTGAATCCAGGCATCCATATCACAGTCGCTGTCTCCTTCATCAGACTCCGAAGCAGCATTGACGGTCTCATGACATACTCCACTGGCAGAGATGGTGATTGGCCCTCTGAAACGGGGTGCTCCCACAGAAGGAGTTGATGACGACGGTTGGTATCCCAGCCCGAACCGGTCCATCTTCACAGGAATGTCCAGCACTTTGCCCCAGCTCTTTGCTTCTCCTGCTTCTACTAGAGCTTGAGCTTCTTTATACGATGAGACGGCTATCTCCGACGCTTTGCTCGGCCCGGGACCTTTGTCCTTGATGCGCAAACCTTCAAATGCCTGGCAGGGTGTTTCGTGGATCTCTCCGTCGACTTCCACATATTTAAATGACGATAGATGGCTGACCAGGATGTCCTCCTCTCCGCATACAGTGACTACGCTGTCTCCGACCATATATTTTAACTTCTGATGCAGGGTGGATGTGACTGCCCCAGCCCCATGAATCCAGGGTCTTCCAAGCAAGCAGCTGTACGCAGGCTGTATATCCATGATATAAAACTCAGTTGAAAACACCTCCGGCCCCACCTGTAGAGGCAATGTAATCGATCTAAAGACTGTTCTCCGCGTGCCGTCGAACGCTCTGACTACCAAGTCGCTGGGTGTGCACAAGATTCCTCTAACATCCAACTTCATCATCGCCTTCTTGGGCAGCACATTCAAAGATGACCCGGTGTCAACCAAGACGTGGGACATTACTGATCCTCTACACTCAACAGATACGTGTAGCGCCATATTATGATCTCTCCCTTTCGGAGTCAAGTCGAAGTCGGTAAAGCCCAAGCTGTGGCCTGCATTCACATGTGCCAAAACTCCTTCCAGCTGATTTACAGAGACGTCTTGGGGTACGAAGGAAGTATCTAGGACTTTCAACAAAGCATTTCTGTGAGCTTCCGAACACAACAGCAATGATAGGATAGATATTTTGGACGGCGTCTGCTGCAGATGCTCCACAATCTTATAATCACTTTTTCGAATCAAACGCATGAACTCTTCTACGTCTTTCGATGCCGATTCTTTGTCACTTGCTTGCACCGGGACATTCTCAACCGCTTTCCCTTTTCCTTTCGCTAGTCTTTCGGCCTCCACTTCAGGGGATATAAAGATCCTACCACTCCTTGTCATGCCTCCTGAACCAACAACATTATCCACAGTCTCGGTTGGCTGCTTATTAACATCAATCTTTATCCCGTCACAATACACCTCCAACCCATATGACCATGGGACTGCTTTCGTGCTCTCGTACGGGATTGGCCCGGCCTTAGTTATGGTGATCGGTGGCCGTTGAGCTGGTGCTGCGATAGTGATTGTCTTTCGAGGAACCGTTACAGTGGCCACATAAGTCTGATCACATGCTACTGCCCCCGCGGGCTCTTCAGTTGCTGCTTGGTCAAACTGCAATATGCCTTCGTTAATTAAGGCCTGAATGCCTTTCTTCAAATCATCACACCCCCCAGCTAGGGTCCAACATTCTAAGCAATACTCGTTACATCCTGGGTAAACACCCCCTTGTAATAGTCGGCTCTTTATCTCGCTCAGCGGCGTCTTTAAATCTTCGACATTCATAATCAGATTCAACCCTTCCTCAGTCAGAATGGCGTTAGCCCCGTGATTAGGCATGGGTTTCTGCACTATATTTGGACCTGCCGTTCCGAAGTTGATAGTCTTATTGTCCAAAAGATCCTGCACAACATGCTTAAAAGCATGGCAACCCTCTATATCGTGGCCCGGAGCCCCAGAATGAAACTCACAGTGCCTACCTGCATCGTAACCAAACGGGGGAGCTCCCGTTATCGGTGCCAGGGTTCTTTTCTCTACCAGGTTCAATCCTAACAATGTCTGCAATAAATCAGCATAGGTTGAGGGAGGCTTCTCAAACACTCTTCTCGGTTTACTACCCTGGAATCTTCGCTGAGCCTGCTGTGCCCCCTGCTGAGGCTGCTGCTGCTGTTGCATTGGCTGTTGCTGAACCGGTTGTTGTTGCTGAAGTGGTTGTTGTTGATACGGGATAGTAACACTCGCCACCTGCTGCGGCTGACGATATTGACCTCGTCCCCTGCCTCGGCCTCCAAATACTGCGCTTGCCTCGCCCTGACGGCGCCCACCAAAAGCCTTCCTATTACTGCCAGCTGCAGTCGATTCCTCAACCTGGAATTTTCCTTGCTTAATGTTACGTTCAATCTTTTCTCCCATCAGAATCAGGTCTGAAAAACTGGCCAGAGACGTGTGAAACAGCATATCATGAAACAGACCTGTGAATGTGCCGACAAACATGTCATTCATTTCCTTATCTTCTACAGGAGGACGGACCCGGGCAGCCATATCGCGCCACCTTTGCGCGTACTCTTTAAAGCTCTCCCCCTTCTTCTGCGACAGTCCCGCCAACTGGACCCGATTGGGTGCCAAGTCGCTGTTATACTTGTAGTGAGCTACAAATGCCTCCGTCAATTGCTTCCATGTCTTGATATCGGTTGGCTCCAACCCCATGTACCACTCTAGGGAAGGACCCGACAGACTATCTTGAAAGAAATGCATTAGCATTCTTTCATCAGTTGAGTATGCAAACATCTTTCTGTAATAAGCTCGTACATGCACTTTTGGACATGTGTCCCCTTTATACTTGTCAAACGCAGGAGCTTTGAATTTGATTGGCACCCTCAAACCAGGTACCAGACCCATTGTTGCCATGTCCAAACCCACAACACTTTGGTTCAGGACTCCCCTCATCTGCTCTTCCAGCATTCTGATCTTCTGGGAGTCATCCATCGGCCCTTCGAAACCTCCGCCGGAGAAAGCGTCCTCCTGCTGATCTTCTTGCCACATACCATTTCCAGCCCCATACCCATCATATCCATTATTACGTCCAGCTCTAATCTGATTCATCCCCGGACCTCGACCTCTGTTGTCGTACCCTTGAACACCTCCAGCAGGACCAAAAGCCATAAACCCTGCGCCGTTTCCATTCCCGAAACCTCCGTAACCCTGATTGGTCGCACCATAGCCATCCTGCCCAAAGCCTTGAGCATTAAAGCCATACTTCCCAGTGTTATCGAATCCCTGATCATTGAATCCGAATCCAGCATTGACGAAGCCATTGCCTCCCGTATTATCTCCCAAATTGACATCACCCAGCCCAACGTTATGGACAACAGTCTCATTCCCAACTCCGACGTTACCATTCACAGCAGCGGTAGCGTGGTTAACATTAGCAGCAGGTATATTGACTACAGGTGGAGCCACTGGCGTGGGAGTGCCGTCTCCATGAACAGTATCGACCCGTACAGACTGATGATCCTCGTTACCGTGACCAGCGTTTCGGGCCAACAGAGGCTGGACCATGGCCTGCAAATTCTCCTGCCCTTTTGCAATAGCTTCCATAGTCTGCATGAAGAGAGCAAGCTTCTCGCGCACATCTTGCATCTCGTTCTGCATTTGATCCATTATTCTTCGACAGTTGATGCGGGTAGAATAGCGGTGCGGGTGCTGATCTGCAATCCTGAAAAGTACCTGTTGCAGAGCAGGACATAAGACACTTATTCAAAGATTACCTGTAATGCAATATGAATATGAATGCAATGCAATGTGTCTGTGCATTAGGGAAATTCATTCCCCCAGTTCTAGTGTGAAGGTGCCAGTTCGGTGACAGTGCTGACAATAGGAATATCGGAGCTGAATCATAGAAAGCCTCATATATTGCAGGGAAAATCAATAAGCCCAAAGTACAATATCACTGAGAGTACAAAGAAGGCATGACCTCAACCAACAATCCTGGTGATGGTCAGCACTATGCAAATAAAGCATACAAGTTACTATATGAAATGATCAAATCCTCCCAAAAGTCTGGTACTCTTCTATCAACTTCTTGGTCTCTGGATGGCTTGGTCGATCAAGCAGCCCTTTAACAAGTTGGTTTCTCTTCTTAAGAACACGGCGCACGTCTTCAGCAGTTTCTTCCCATGTTGCTTCTCCGAAGCAATCTTCTAGCTTTCGCTTCTGAGACACCGCTTCATCTCTGGATTTGATTGCCTTGTTCAGTGCATGCTGGACACTATACCGGGTCATCACTTCTTCCTCACACTTCTTGATGCTGGACTTCAACTTTTCTTCGAGGTCGGAGATTTGCTGCTTCAGCTTATCTTCTCTCATCTTATTGTTAGTGAGAGTAGCATTCCAAGTCTTATTGCAAGAGGAGATTTCTCGGTGAGTGATGTCAAGCGCTTTCTTCTTGGATTCAAGCATGTCATGGGAGCTTCTGAACTCTTGCCCCAGACGTTCGCGCTTCTTCCTCTCCTCAGTCAACTCATCCCCTAATCTGTTCATTAGCTCAATCTGCTGTTGGAACGCATACACGGCCTTGTTTTTCTCACTGCGTACTTGAGCTAGCTCTTGCTCTAACCCTTTGTTGATCTTCAACAAGGCTTCCTTTTCCTTCACAACTTGCTCGTAGGCCTCCCTAGAAACAGTAGTTGGCTCTTCTGCCGGGACGGGAACAGAAATTGGTGCATCTGGAAACGGCATCCCCAACTGACTGGCTCTCTCCTGAATCCAAACTCTATAAGGTGCATAGGCCTGACAGTCATTCTTTCCTAACAACGGCTTCCCTCTGCGATTAATACGCGTCCAGGCATGCTGCAGCTTGGCTAGTAACTCCCCCTTCACGTCTCCGGTGAAGTACAGAGATTCCTGTACTTCCTCCTCCTTTGGCGGGTTCTTCAGGGCGTATCCGAACTGACGAATGAATAGAGAAGGGTTGTAATTGATACACCCTTTTCTTCCTATCAGCGGCACATTAGGGTACCCATAACAGCTGAAGATGAGCTCAGATCCCAACAGGTCTCGATCAAACCACACAACGTCTTCGGAATATAGCCTCATCAGGCGCTCTGACCAACTGGCTGAGGTTGCACTGTCCACAAATGGTCCCTTCATGGGGAGATGACTTTTGAACCACATATTTAATAGAGGAGCACAACAGTAAACAACTTTTCCCCTTCGGTTTTCGTTCTTGTAGTGCAATGAGTGGTAGAAGTCTCCGATCAACGTTGGCACTGGGTTGCCTGCAGCAAACAGATAGAAAGCATCCAAATCTACAAAGTTGGGCAAGTTAGGAAACAGCACAATTCCATAAATGCATAAAGCCAAAATAGCATTGAAAACCACCCAACAACCGTTCTTGGCGTACTCTTGAGCCTTGCCAACCAGAAAATCCAGAGAGAAGCCGGGAACCCCGAGCCAAGAAGTCACCAACAACTCAGCAGCGTTCATATGCAAGGCCTTGGCTAAGTCCTCCAACTTGGGCTCAGCAGCAGAGTGAATAAAGGGAACCTTGTTCTGCACCGGTAACTCGGTAAACTCCACATACTCCTCAATGGTAGGCCCTAGAATGAAATCAGCAAACGTAAAGCATCTCAATGCGGGGTCATAGAACTGCATCAAGGTGTATAACCCGGTCATCTCATCAGTAGTGGGCTTGCAGACTAATCTCAGTAATCTCCCATGACTCATTCTGAAGCTTCTTCTAACCTCCTCATCAGCAAGAGATATCAGACCAAGCAAAGAAGTAATATCAGGTGTCGGTAGCTTATACGCAACTGTCTTCCTTAAACTAGCCATAGTCAATACTCGGAAGTCTGGGTACTAGAACCGGGGAATATGCAAATGCACCTGCAGCACAGACACACGTTAGTGAAATGCAAATGGTAATGGATATGCAGACAATGCAATGCAAGTAACATGCAACAGGGATCAAATGCCGTAGCTGAATAGCCTGAACCCAATCAAGAAAGGTCTCAGATAGACCATCCAGAAGTCATCAAACCCTGGTCTCAGATAGACCTAAAACAAAGCTCCAATACTGGTCTCTGACAGACCTCAAACCATAACTCCAACTGGTCTCAGATAGACCTCAAATCACGTCTCCAATGGGTCTTTGACAGACCTCAGCACACTCCAACTGGTCTCTGACAGACCTCAGAACACATCTCCAAATGGTCTCTGACAGACCTCCTAACATCTCCATAAATACCCAGGATCTCTGATTAAGAAATAACCGGTAGTCTGAAGGTCTAGTTACCTGCATAACCCCAAACCCTCTCACAGGTGGATGTCCTAGTAACTGACAAAGGTATGGCATCCTATGCGGTCGTCGGCGTCACAGACTTTTAGGGTTGATGATACGATTCCCAGAAGGAGTGGCATCGTCAAATCCTGAAGAGGCCTCACTTAGCCAACTTCCAAATGATCGGTTCCCGGAGTCGACAATTCAGCTGACCAACAACCCCTTCGACCCAAAGGGTAGAAAAAGAAGCCAACCAGAAGAACCTCGTCCGAGTGTAGATTTCATGAGACACTAATGCAAGCAAAGCCGGCACGCGCCCACTACTTTCTACTCTAATTCTAGGTGCACTCAAGCCCAGGTCCGGCTTCTCACTCAATATCAGAACACCCGTCACACCCCAAATACAGCAATAATAATCAATATATACAAAGCTGAAAATAAAGGTCAGAAATATACAATAACTCCATACAAAATCCTCGACGGGAAAACAAGCGCTAGGATTGACTCTCTTAAGGGACGTTGGATCCCAAATGCATAAGAACTATCGCAGTCCTTAGCAGCCAGGGGACGTTGGATCCCCAGCAGAGTCGCCAGCTGTCGCTACTGCGAAAATCGGCGCCGGCTGAACAGAAGAGTCGCCACCGTGCGTTATTTATCCCACGAAAGGGAAAGGAAACGCTCAGAGTAAACCTCGCACAACACGGGAAAGGTATAGTCGTCGCAACCAAAACCTGGATTCGGGAGTCGGTTACGCAAGGAGAAAGTTTTAGCACCCCTCACGTCCGTCGTACTCGACGGGATCCACGCTTGTTTTCGGGTATGGGTTGTTATTCTATCTAAACTACAGGTCAGGGGTTAAAAGAAAATAAAATAAAAATAAAAATGACTCGGCAAAGTATCGCACTTTATGCCTACGTATTCCCGTCTGGAACGAGAAATCAGAGTCAACGTAGTTCGCCTACCTACGGGAAAGGAGGGGAAAGGTTGCTCGCTAGGATGTCGTATCCTATGCCTACGTACTTTCATACAGCATGAAAGATCAGAGCAAACGTAGTTCGGGCCATGTACGACACAAGTCTGTTTTGGTTGCTTTTATTCCTTCTGAAAAAGGTTTTTTCTGATTAACAGTCCCGGCGGACAAAAAAATGACGTTTTGGTGAGTTCACATTCTTTTACGGAAGAAGTGTCTTTTATTGTGTTTGAAATTTTATTGTATTTTTCTGTTTGTTTTGAGGAAGAAGAGACAGAACTCTAACCTATGGTTGCGAAGGGAAACAAACTAACCTAATGTTATCATGCATGGGTTAAGACCTAGTGTCTATCATGCTCCTCTCTTGCGCAGAGAGAAACAGAGATCCTAAGGGATAGGCAGAAACAGAAACAATATCAGATGTATACAGTAAAACAGTAAAATGCATGGATGCAGCAGTACAAGCGAGGCAAGGGAGTCCCACTCAACCTCGAACCTAGAAAACAATAGGCAAAAGTGAACAGACTTCACTTTCAACCCAACAAGGGTAAACAGCAAACAATACAATCAGGAAAACCACTCAATACATCAGAAATGAAATACAACAGCAAAAGCAACAGCATCAGCAACTCTGAATCAACATCTGGCTTCAAGTAATCTCCAATCATTTACAGGCTTCAACAAGCATCAATCTCCATCTTCATGGCCTTCAGGCAAGGGCTTTAATCATCAGTCTCCTATAAGCAATGGCTTTTCTTCAAGTCTCAGGCTCCAGGATGAACATCAGCCAACCAGATGAAATGAATGAATGTTAGACAGTTAATTACCTACCAAGGGTGGTTCATCAACTGTTAACATTAAACAGAAAGTTTTCTCTCAAAAGTTCTATCTTTCAAATACATTCACTGATCCTTCCAAAGGAAGGAGGTGTATATTTGAAAGAGACTTTGAATCATAGAGAAAGGATAGAGGCAAACAAAGCCATCTATGTTTGAGAAGCAAGCTTTCTAATCTAGAGCTCTGCCTAGCTCCTAAACCCTAGTCTCCTCAGCAGCTGCTAGCAAGAACCTCCTCTCCAACTCTGGCAGTTGATCTTCAATCTCTGGATCTCCAATGGTCTTCATCTCCTCAAGTCTTCAGCTCTCCCAAGTCCCCAGACAATCCCAATACCCACTCAAGCAAGCAATAATCCCCAGAGGGCACACCACACCAGTCAATCAGATATACAGTATATTAATAGCAGTAGGGGAATCCTGACTTTTCTAAGGGGATCTAATAACTACCCATAGCCCCTATAGTCCCATAGCTAGACTAATCAAACCCTAAGTCCTGAGGGAAAAGAATCAAGCATCCTAAGTCATCACCTAAAACCCTAATTTTGTCCATGTTAATCACACTTACACTAAGCACCTAAATTTAATTTCTAAAAATGGGAACTAAATTGAATCTACAAGTTTAATGTCTAACCTAAACAACCTAAAAAGAATGGGCAAAAAATATTGAAGCAAATAATAGAACAAAAATTAACAAAATTATGTATGAAATGAAATTATGTAAAATGTTATTTATTTAGAAAATATGGAAAAAATATCAAATAAAAAATAAAATGCCATTTTTATTTTCTATAATTTTCTTGACATCCTAAAGAAAAATATGCAAAAAGAATGAATTAAAAATGATGATTTTTCTATTTATTATGAATTTTTTAAAATGAATGAAAAATGAAAAGAAAATAATAAAGAAAATATAAAGAAATAGCCAGAGGGGGTGAGAATAGCAGGATACCCTAGTTCAGCGCGTTGGGCTTACTAAATTGGGGGGTGCAAATAGCTGTCTGAGCCCAATCCCCCCAATTAGTGAAACGGTGCGTTTTAGATTTTAAATTTTCCCACCAAACTCAGGCTACGCGTGGACCGTCCGATGCCACCCTCCAGTCCAAGGTCAAACGTGCATCCTACGGCTTTGGAGTCATCATCAACCTTGGACTCCCTAGGGTTTCAGATACCCTCCATGCACGATTCCATCTTCAAGCATTCGGTTCTCCCTCATCTCCTCATGAAAATCAAAACTACAAACACCAAACTTGCTTCATTTTCCACGTAGAATGCAACTACATCATCAGTTCTTGTTAAACTTCACCCAATCACTAAACACGATAGCTTCCCTTCCATGGCTGCCTCAATTCTGACCTTCACTAAACCCTAATCTCTTGCTAACAGAACATTAACCAAGCATCACTGATCATGCTACACTAATCCAAATGAGCCACCACTCACTAATCTCCTAGTTATGGATCAAAACAGTTTTATGGCTCATGCAAGAATCTTCACCAATTCACACTAAAAGCTTCAGGATTACTCCTCTAACCACCTAGGTCACTATTATCCTAACAAACCTATGTCATGCTAACTACATCAAGCCAATTTGAATGGAGAACATACCTGGTATAATTTGAAAAACAGAATGGTGAATCCTTCACTTCGAGCTCAGCAATGGCTTAAACTTGATCAATGTGCTTGGATCTTGATTCTATATGCATCTACTCTTGCCCAAACACTCCGAATTCTTGTAATGGATTCTTCTTTCACTTTTGAGAATGAACTTACAACACACGAATTTGGAACTATTTCCACTGGATCTTGCTTGAAACTGGTTATATGATGATTGTAGAGAATGATGGGATCAAGAACTTTGCAAAATGATCAAGATTTGAGGGAGTTTGAGTAGTTTATGCAAGAATGAGAAAATGGATGAAAATTGAAGCTTTTAACAAATGGGAGCACCAACCCTTGCATGAATCAGCTTGTATGAATATATAGATGATGTAGGAACCTCCTAGAACATTGGAGAACTTTCCCTTGCATTTTTCCTTTTCAATTTGGATTATGTTACTTTCAATTCAAGCAATCATGGATAACTCACAAATTATGAACTAAGCTCAAAATTCCACTTTAGCCAATGTCTTTAAAATGCCTTTTCCATTCAAAATGACCTATAATTTTGCATCATTTGGCCAAGATATGAAAAATATCATTTTTTAAGTCATTTTTCTTCATTAAATTCAACCATTTTGAAACCTTGTGCTAGGGACATTTCCAATCTCTCATGGTCACTTTTCTAGACTCAAAATGTCATTTGGAGCAAGTTTTATGTTGTAAGTTTTTCCATTTGAGGCCTCCTTGTATGAGTTTTGGACATAGGTTAAAATGACCTGTAATTCACAAATGACCAAAATACCCTTTGCTTGCCAAGACCATAAGTTGAGCTCCACACATCATATGAAGGCATACTATACCATTCTAGAAAGCTAAGACAATGAGGAACAATTCTTATGTTGACCAAAAATTCATTTGAAATCTCCTTGAGGGGTAAAAGTTGCTTGGAAGTCAAGTCACTTTCACAGACAAAATTTCAGATACCTCAGATGACCTGTAACTTGCAAGGACCATAACTTGAGTTCTATAAATCTCCTTGATGTCTTCCACCACTCAAATTAAAGGTATTGAGATCCTCTACAAGTTCCATGTTGGCCAAGAAGCCATTTGAAGCATGCAGTTTGACTTATCTTGCTTGGAAATTTGACCTAAACTAGGGGATTTTACATAGAAACCCTAATTTAGAAACTCCTCTTCTCCTTGATTTCTCTTGATTTCTTCTTAGCATGACAACATATCCTTGTTCTCCATGTCAAATGATGAACCCCACATCCCTTCAATAGACCTGAATGCCCTTAAATCAATCAATTGACCTAGGGTTGACCCAGATGAAACCCTAGTTGACTGTCTTCAACTGCAATACTTGTGATCACACCAATGACTTGTCTCCTTCTCCAAATGACTTTCTAAGTCCTCCAAGATGTCTAGATACTCCCCATACTCTCAATTCACAGCTCATAATTCCCTGGTTGATCCTCAGACACCCTCAGTTAGGAGATATACCCAGTGCTTGATCCACTGAACTCCCTGCTTTCAAATTCTTTCTTGATGACTTGAATGAGATTGGATTAGAATAGTAACCTCTTGATAGGCCTCTAGAGATGAGAATAATGATTGGTCCCCTGTTGAATGACTTGCCATGCTATGCTATGCAGATGGTTAGTCTATATACATGACTCTATATGCAAATGCTAATGATATTGAAACATAAACCAAGTGAATAAGGTTGGGCAAATTCTAGGGTGCAACAGATGGCGCCGGAGGATATGGAGAAAACGATTTTTATTACCCCGTGGGGAATGTTCTGCTACAAAGTGATGCCCTTTGGTTTGAAGAACGCCGGGGTAACATATCAGCAAGCTATGAAAACACTCTTTCATGACATGATGCATAAAGAGATCGAAGTCTATGTTGACGATATGATTGCCAAATCCCAGACGGAGGAAGAGCATCTGGTCAATCTTCTGAAATTATTCAAGAGGCTTAGGAAATTCAGGCTGAGGCTGAATCCTAACAAGTGCACCTTCGTGGTGAGATCTGGTAAGCTACTGGGGTTCATTGTTAGCGAAAAAGGAATAGAGGTTGATCCTGCTAAAATAAAAGCTATACAAGAAATGCCAGCACCGAAAACAGAGAAAGAGGTTCGTGGTTTTTTGGGGAGGTTGAACTATATTGCCCGGTTCATATCTCACCTAACTACCACGTGTGAACCAATGTTTAAGTTGTTGAAAAAAGATCAAGCGGTGGTCTGGAATGAGAATTGCCAAAGGGCATTTGAAAGAATAAAAGAGTATTTGCAGGAACCTCCAATTTTAATACCCCTAGTAGCCGGGAGACCATTGATTATGTATTTGACGGTTCTTGAGAACAATATGGGTTGTGTTCTTAGTCAACATGACGAGACTGAACGAAACGAGCATGCGATTTATTATTTGAGTAAAAAAATTCACGGATTGTGAGTCTCGATACTCTATGCTCGAAAAGACGTGTTGTGCACTTGCTTGGGCTGCCAAACGTTTGAGACAATACATGCTGAATCATACAACCATGCTAATTTCGAAGATGGATCCAATCAAGTACGTCTTTGAAAAACAGGCACTTTCTGGAAGGATTGCCCGATGGCAAATGGTACTGACAGAGTATGATATACAGTATGTCTCGCAAAAGGCTGTCAAAGGTAGCGTACTGTCAGAGTACCTGGCTGAGCAGCCAATCGATGATTACCAGCCGATGAAGTTTGATTTTCCTGACGAGGATATCATGTACTTAAAAATGAAAGACTGCGAAGAGTCATTGCATGGTGAAGGTCCTGAGCGGAGTTCCCAATGGCAATTGATTTTTGACGGTGCTGTGAATTCATATGGAAGTGGAATTGGGGCAATCATCATGACTCCCCATGGGACGCACATCCCGTTCACTGCCAGATTGACCTTCCCAGTTACTAATAACGAAGCCGAATATGAGGCGGGTATCATGGGTCTCGAGGAGGCTATTGATTTGAGGATTAAAAATCTTGATGTGTATGGAGACTCCGCGCTAGTCGTGAACCAGATCAAGGGTGAATGTGAGACCCGTCAGCCCAATCTGATACCGTATATGAATTATGCAAGGAGATTGTTGCCTTTCTTTGACAGGGTAGAGTTTCATCACGTGCCATGGGCAGAAAATCAGATGGCTGATGCTCTGGCGACGTTGTCTTCCATCTACAAAGTTAACTTCTGGAATGAGGCTCCCAGAATAGTTATCTCTCGCCTTGATAGGCCCGCCTTCATATTCGCCATTGAGGAAGCTTCCGATGGCAAGCCGTGGTATTTTGATATCTAGAATTTCCTAAAGACCCAAGAGTATCCGACTGGGGCATCCAGCCGCGATAAGAAGACTCTTAGGAGATTGGCTGGCAATTTCTACTTGAATCCGGACGGTGTTCTATATAGGAGAAACCATGATTTTGTGCTTTTGCAATGTGTTGATGAGAAAGAGGCTAACTTACTCATGGAAGAGGTCCACGAGGGAACCATTGGCACGCACGCTGGCGGACATGC
Organism: Lathyrus sativus; assembly: GCA_963859935.3. Classification (NCBI taxonomy): domain Eukaryota; kingdom Viridiplantae; phylum Streptophyta; class Magnoliopsida; order Fabales; family Fabaceae; genus Lathyrus; species Lathyrus sativus. The sequence continues at coordinate 467,362,379 of OZ012737.1, forward strand.
TATGTCCCGAAAGTTATTACGGGCAGGGTATTATTGGCTGACAATGGAACGAGATTGTTTCAAATTTGCAAAGAAGTGCCACAAGTGCCAAATTTATGCGGACAAGATTCAGGTGCCGCCGAGCCCTTTGAACGTTATGGCGTCCCCGTGGCCTTTCTCCATGTGGGGCATTGATATGATAGGAAAAATTGAGCCTACCACATCCAATGGACACAAGTTCATCCTGGTGGCTATCGATTACTTCACCAAATGGGTTGAAGCAGCGTCTTACGCTAATGTCACTGTTGCACCCCAAAATTTGCTCAACCTTTTCTAGCCCAGGCTTATGTTTCAATTTCATAGTCATTTGCATTATCATCTTGTATATAGTGCATTCATCTGCATAGCATTGCATAAGAAAATATTAAATAGGGGATCAAGTGCCAATATTATCTCAAGAGGTGTATTCATGGGTTTCATTCATATTCAAGACTACTCGGGTCATCAGACAAGAATTTGAGCTTCAAAGAGTTGACAGATCACTCAGTGGATTCTCTCCTATCTTGAAGTATTTTGGGGATCACCAGATGAAGTATGAGTTATGAGCTAAAGAGTATGAGGGTATATGAATGCTATGAGAAGCCTACATGGTCATTTTAAAGATAAACCAACTCAGTGGAATGATTGCAAGAGGCTCAGTTGAAGTCAGTCAACTAGGGTTTCATCTGGGTCAACCCTAGGTCAAAGACTGGATTTAAGGAGTATCAAAGCTCAATTGAGAATTGTGGGATTCATTATTTGATATATGGATGTGGATGTAGGGTTGTGCCAAAGAAAAATCAAGAGAAGTCAAGGAGAAGTGGAGTTGCCAAATTAGGGTTTCAGTGTAAAATCCCCTGATTAGGTCAAACTTCCAAGCAGTATAATTCAAAATGAGAGCTTCATATGAACTTTTTCCCTACATGGAACTTGTAGAGAATCTTCATAGCTTTAATTTGAGTGGTGGAAGTCATCAAGATGATTTTCAGAGCTCAAGTTATAGCTCTTGCAAGTTACAGGTCATCAGAGGGCACTGAATTTTGTCTGGAAAAGTTGTCTGTCTTCCAACCAACTTTTGACATCCAAGATGGTTTCAAATGAGTTTGGACCTCAAATAGGAGTTGTTCCTCATAGTCTCCCCTTTCCAAAAAGGTATGGTATGACTTCATCTGATTCTCAGAGCTCAACTTATAGTCAGTGCAAGACAGGGGTATTTTGGTCATTTGGTCATTATAGGTCCTTTTAAGCACAAGGCCATATCTCCTATTTCCAAGCTTCAAATGGAAAAACTCAAAACATGAAAGTTGTTCAAAATGTGATTTTAAGTCTAGAAAGAAGGTCACAAATTGTTGGAAAAGCTCATAACATGAAGTTGCATGATTGGTCAAATTTGAACCAAAATGGCTTATAACTTAAATAAAGTCAAAGTGAAAAATGGTTTGAGAGATTTATAAGTCCAAATGGAGACTTCCAATATATGATTTTGGGTCTAAAACACATTCTAAGAACAATGGTTCAAGTACATTTTTGAGCTTAGTGGAAAAAATCAAAGTTATGTAGGGTTACTTGTAGTTGAAGAAACATAGCCAAAATGGATCAAGCTTGGAATGCAAGGGAAAGTGCAAGAATGTTCTGGAAACTTCCATAGAGGTCTATATAAACATGAAATGGAGATTGATCAAGGGTTGGATTCATTTTTCACCAAAAATTTCCCAAAGTTCTCTCATTCTCCAAGTTGCAAGTTCACTTCAATCTCACAAATTCAGCATCAATTCTCATCAACATTGATCCTCCTACATTTCACCATCATCATGGATCAGAATTGAATCAAAGATTTGGTGGATATTGATCATTTTCGTGCACTTCCATCAAGAACACACAAAGTGCAATTTCAAGTGGAGATCAAGATTCAAGGCAAGATTCATCAAGGTTTTGCAAACAGAATCAAGCACAGCACTGGTGGATCAAGATCCAAGCATCAAAAGCCTCAGATCCACGAGTTCCATCAACATCTCCAAGCTTTTGCATCAGGTGCATTTTCTCTGCCATTGCTTGATTTAGTTAGTTTAGCATTAGGTTGTTAGGTTAGATGTGATGTAGGATGTTAGAGGATCATTTCTGGCTAGTTTGATAAGGTTTGGTGATAGTTCATGACAGGTGCTTGAAACTGTTAGGATTTAGAACTCATAGCATAGTACATTATAACCTTAGCTTGTTAGTTTAGAATAATCACCATTAAGTATAGAAGAGATTAGTATAGGTTTGGTTGAGGTTCTTGAGGATAGGTTGCAGAGCATTTCCATGATGGACAGAACTTGTAGCTATCGGTTTGAGTAATATGGTGAGTTTCAAGACAAACTAAGACTACAGCCTTGTAGAGCTTGAAAAATGGAACACTTTTCATGTTTACATCGTGAGGATTCATGGACTGGAGAGAGAGAACATAGAGCTTGAAGTATGCGTGCATGGTTATTCATGGTGGAAACCCTAGCTTCATGAAGAAAGGAGGAAGAAGACACAATCCTAGCCGTTCAGCTCATGAAGACTTTTGACTCAAAGCCTAGATCGTGTGGCTCTCATTCATACTGAGGATTGGAGGGAAGTTGAGTGCCCTAAACGCACCGTTTCATTTAATGAAACGGGCGGGCCTAAGTCAGTTCGCTATGCACACCTCCCGTGTATGGGCCCAGTTCAATCTGAACGTGAGAAGCTTGCTCTCACACCCCCATTCGCCTTTTATTTTAATTCATTTTTGCTGAGTTTAAATGGGCCTGAATTAGTTGATAATCACACCTCCAGCCAACGAGCCCAATGACATATACACGTTGACTCCTCACTAAACGCACCTCCCTCTAGTTTTTTTATTTTTTGTCAATTCTGATTTGATTTGGGCCTTAGGCCCTCATGCTATCTGCACCCCCCCTGGGCGTAAGCCCAGTGAAATAATAACTGGAAACTTACTAACAGCACCCCCCCCCCTGCGTTTTTTATTTTATTTTCAGTAAATGTTTTTTGACTCATTTGGGCCTTACGCCCTTATTTCTAAGCGCACCCCCCACCAATGTGAGCCCAGCTAGAATAACTCATAAACCTTGCTGTTTGAACCCCCCATTTTATTTCTTTTATTTTGTTTTTCTTTTATATTTTCATGTTATAAAATTCATAATAAAATGTAAATAATTGATTTTTTAATTCTTCTTTTTTCTACCATTTCATCATAATGTCTAGAAAATTGTATAAAAATAAAAATGCCATTTTATTTTTTGCTATATTTTTGTATATTTTCCATTTAATTGATTTCTTGTAATTTTTTAGTGCATACATGTCATTAGAAAATTAATAAAAAATAGTAGGTTTAGTCAAATAATCCCGTTCTTTTTTCTGTAGACTCGTGATTCAGTGTAGAATTTTATAGTATAAAAACATTAGCTTAATCATGCATTTTCATTTTAATTGCATTTTTTCATTGTTATTGATATTACATAATTGGCCTGTGGATATGTCTGTGTTGCTGATTTTAGTTCTTTCATCTGGTATTGAATTTTGTTTTGATTTTTCAGTATGTTGTCCTAGAGCCATGTAGGTTTCCCATAGATTTTTGATAGATTTTTGTAGGATGTTCTGAGGTGATTTGTCTGAGCTTGAAGATAGGAGAAGTCTTGATGACTTCTGACTTTGAAGTTCAACTGTGGTTGAACTTCAGAGGTAGTCTCTTGTGGTTTGTTGGCCTGTGGGTTCTTCTTGAAAGTGGGAGCTGGTTGAAGTCCTGTTGGAGCTTGCAAGGATGCAGTGGATTGAGACCCAGAGCTTGGCTTGTTGTCTGTTTGTGAGGTTCGAGATCCTGAAGTTTGAAGGGAGTTTATGGTACTTTCCTGAGGAAGGCACTATGAATGACTTTCATTCTTTCTTCTCACCTCTTTCGTAAGTATCCAATGATGTCAGAGCCGACTTGTGAGTTTAATTTCTCCTGAGGAGGAATGTAAACTGATCACATGTTGTTGAGCCACATGGGATACGATTCCTAAGTGGAAGTCCCCTAGTACTTTCCTGAGGAAGGTCCTATGGGTCTATTCACTTAGTTCCATTAGTTTATCTAGGATTTCTTAAGTATCCAGTGATGTTGGAGCCAACTTGTGAGTTTAATTTCTCCTGAGGAGGAATGTAAACTGATCACATCTTGTTGAGCCACATGGGATATGATTCCTAAGTGTCAGCCTCCTAGTACTTTCCTGAGGAAGGTCCTATGGGTCTGTTCACTTAGTTCCCTTAGTGCATATAGGTTTTCTCAAGTATCCCGTGATGCCGGAGCCTTCATGTGAGTTTAATTTCTCCTGAGGAGGAATGTAAACTGATCACAGTTGTCGAGCCGCATAGGATATGATTCCTGGGTGGTAACCTCCTGGTACTTTCCTGAGGAAGGCACTATGAGCTTGTCTGCTTAGCTCCCTTTCTTTGGTAAGCTTGTTCTGAAGCTTGGAAGACTGGGATTGATTCCTCTTGCTTAAGGTTTTGATTAGATTTTTGCTTAGATCTTTGCTTAGGGTTTTGTATAGAGTTTTGTTTAGAGATAGATTAGGAGCTTGTTCCAGGTTTGTTAGGGGCCTTGCCCAGGAGTAGTTTCTCGTTTTGTAGATAGAGGCTTGTCAGGTTAGCTAGCCTTCTCTTTGGATTGTTTGACTTGTATGATGTTGTGTTGCATTAGACTTAGGTATTCATCTAGATAGTTCTGAGTAGGTGCATCTTAGAAGTAGACTTTGTGTGCATGAGAAGTTGAGGTGGTCCTCCTTCTGCTTGTTTGTTATTGCGTGGCTTTGCTTGTTGGTATTTGGTAGAGCTGAGCTCCCTTGCCTTTGTGGTTTGCGGTCTCTGTGCCTTGTTTGTCTGATTGTTGCATTCATGCATAATCTCAGTGTTTCTTTACTTTGTAGTTAATTCTTGTTTTGCTGTTTAATCCTGTTGCCATGATCCCTTAGGAGCTCTGACTTCTCCGCTGCGGAGTTGTTATGATAGACATTAGGATGGTCAACCAGGTGTGATAGCAGTAGGTAGATTCCCCTGTTTCTCAGCTATAGTTTTAGGGTGTCTTTTCCCTTCCCTTCCAGTAGGAGCTTTTGAGTAGCTTGATCCGTAGTTAGCTGAACTACAGCTGCTCTGATTCTTCGTACCAGACGAAGATATGTAGGCATAGGATGCGATATCCTAGCGAGCACACTAACGACTAACCTTTTGTTCTCTCGCGGCTGTGCGATCGAGACTTTCCCGCTAATGACTAATTGTTATCCCTTTTTCCCGCCCGAGTGCATTTGAGACCAGATCGTAGTTGTAGGTTCCCGAGCCTTAGAGACCAGTTTGTTTTCTCACTGCTGTGTGAGAGCCCTGTTTACCCGTAGTTTGCCGAACTACGTTTGCTCTGATCTTTCATACCAGATGAAAGTACGTAGGCACAGGACGCGATGTCCTGGCGAGCAACCTTTTCCCCGTTTAGACGTAGGAAGTCGAACTACGTTGACTCTGACTTTCCCATTGCACGAGAGAATACGTAGGCCCAGAACACCGTATGTTCTGTCGAGTCCTGTCCTTTTATTTCCTTTTCAGACCAGCCATTAGCGTAGATAGATAATACACCCTTTTACCTATAAGCACCAAGCGTGGATCCCATCGAGTACGATGGACGTGAGGGGTGCTAATACCTTCCCCTTGCGTAACCGACTCCCGAACCCAGGCTATGGTTGCGATGACCATACCTTTTCCCCGTCTTTGCGAGGTTTACTTCGAGCGTTTCCTTTCCCGCTCTGAGGGATAAATAACGCACGGTGGCGACTCTCCTGTCAAGCCGGCGCCGATTTTCGCAGTAGCGACAGCTGGCGACTCTGCTGGGGACCTATAGCATCTAGGGACTTTTCCCATCCCTTATGCTGGGACCGTTTCCCATCCCCTACGCGAGTCAATCCTAGCGCTTGGGTGTTTATTTGTTAGGTGTTGTGCATATTGTGTTTTACTTTTCTGCACTTTACTTTTCTGTACCTTTACCTTTCCGCATTTATTTTCCAGCATTATATTATTATGATTATTGCTGTGGGCAAAGGGAGGTTACTGTGAGTGAAAAGCCGGACCTGGGCTTGAGTACACACCTAGATATAGTTGCGGAGAAGTAGTAGACGAACCTGTCTGCTGAGCAGGCACAGTTCCCTACGAAAATCTGCGCTCAGACGAGATTCTTGCAGAGGTGCTCCTTTCCGGTCCTGAGGATCTGAGGGGAGTCCAGACGTGAGGGTTGTCGACTCTGGGGACCGATCATTTGGAAGTCAGCCAAGTGAGGCCTCTTCATGACTTGATGATGCCACTCCTTCTGGGAATCGTATCTTCATTCATGAAAGTCTGTGACGCTGATGACCGCATAGGATGCCGTACCTTTGTCCGTGGATTAGGTCTATCATACCTGTGAGAGGGACTGGGTTATTGCAGGAAAACTGGCCTTCAGAAACCATGATTCAGTAATTATCAGACGGTGTTCTTGATTCTTCCCCAGGTGTGTTGTCTGGGTCAGATGGGTTTCTTATCTGAGGTTGATGCTATTATCAGATGGTTTTCTCGTCAGATACAGAGGTTCAGATGGTTTTCTTGCCAGGGAATTGATATTTTGAGTATCAGATGGTAGTTAGTGGCATGAGATTCTGGTGACCGTGTTGGTTTTCGGTTCTTGATCACAGAGATATTTCTCTTCAGGCTACAGCATAGCCCCTGTGTTCGCAAATTGCATTATTTATCATATTGCATCATTACCATCTGCATTCAACTAACGTGTGTGTATTGCAGGTACATATTTTCCCTTCCAGTTCTGGTGTTCGTTCCTAGCAAGACATGGAAAACCTGAAGAGAGTATTGCCCTATAAGTTTCCGTCGCCGAATATCAGTCTATTGTTAGAATTGATTGCTATTGCTAAGAAGAGGGGAATGGGTGACTTCAGAAAGAGATATGGGAGGATTCTGACCTACGTTTATCAGCCATCTGCCTACGAGACCAGTGGCATCTATACTCTGTTACAGTTTTACGACGCGGAGCTCAGGTGTTTTGTATTTCCCGACTTCGTTTTGGCTCCTACCCTGGAGGAGTATTCGGCACTTCTGGATATACCGATCCGTGAGCAGATGCCTTTCTATCGTACGGACGCTGAGCCTAAGCTGGCTGAGCTTTCTGCCATCCTGTGCTTGAAAGAGTCTGAGCTGTCTGGGAAGATGATCAGAAGAGGAGACGTATGGGGATTTCCGTTGGATGTCTTAGTGGAGAAGGCTCGAGAATATGCCCAGAAGGGTAGCTGGGGTGTTTTTGACGTCATCCTTGCTGTATGTGTTTATGGCATCGTGTTGTTCCCGAACATTCCTGATTTTGTTGATTCTGATGCCTTCTATATTTTGGCTGCGAAGAACCCAGTCCCTACTCTGCTGGGAGATATCCACCATTCAACCCACTACCAGAATGAAAAGCGACGAGGAAGGAATGTGTCTTGCTGTGTACCTCTCCTATGCAGGTGGTTCACCAGTCATATGCCTAAGTCAGGCCCTTTTGTCACCTCTATCAATTCTCTAGGATGGCCCGAGCGCTTAATGGGATTGACTGCTGAGAACGTGGTATGGGTCAATAAAGAGGTATTCGGAGCTGAAGTCATACTCAAAGGCGAATGATTCCCGAATGTTCCGTTAATAGGAAGGAAAGGTTGTGTCAACTATAACCCTTCCTTACTGATCAGGCAATTTGGGTACATACCTCAAGGAGCGCCAAAGCCCGAGGAGATACAGGAATCTCTGTATCTCACCGGGGCAATTGGGAAAGAGATGCTGACCAAACTTGAGAAAGCCTGGAAAAACTTGCACAAGAGAGGGAAGCTTTCAGGTAGCAGAGGGGATACTCGAGTTCCTAGCCCATATGTAGAATGGATCCGTGAGCGAGCTGTGAAGTTCCTTATGCCGTATCCAGCGGTTCAGCCATTGCATCCTTCTCCGGTGGAGGAGCCTACCACAGTGGACATGCAGGTCTACAAGCAGCTGATGGCGGAGAAAGAAGAGCTAGCAAGGGCTAAAGAGGCTTTAGAGCAGGAGAATGCCCAGCTTCGGCATGAAAAGATTGAAACAGGATATGTTTCTAAGCAACAGACTGAAACTCTGAAACATCTGAAGACTACGCTATTGGAATTGACTGAAACCAAGAAGCGTCTAGAGTTAGATGTAGACTCAGTTAGTAGTGTGTTGGCCACCAAGAAGCAAGAGCTGGAAAGGGCCTACACAAAGCTAGCCAAGTTCAGAGAACACTGGGATCTCACTATGACCAAGCGCAAGGAGCGAGAAGAAGAGCTGAAGACACAGATTGCTCAGTTAGAAGAACAGGTCAAAGTGAAGAACGAAGAGCTTGAAGAAGAAGCCTGTCGCCGATACGAGGCCGAGCGCAAGCTGACAGATGCCATGAAGAATTTGGAAGATTTCCAGCATAGAGCAGATGCCAAGAGACCCAAACCTGGGGGCGGTGCCAATGATAAGGCTTGGGAAGACTTTGTCAGAGACATCCAAGGGACAGTCAGGAAGAGGGATCGGCTGATAGAAGGTTTGATTTATCAACCAGATCACGCAGAGACAAAGAAGATGGTCGAAGACTTCCGCAACCGTACCCGCATTTGATTTCTCTCTTGTATTCTGTTGTGTTGAGATCACCACCAGGCATGTTGGCTGGGATCCTCCTTATCATATCAGCTGTATGGAGCATAGTTATGTAACTTCTTGACAAGACTATTATTCTAATCAATATATGAGGGTTTTTTCCAAATATTGTCTTTATGGTTTATCTCGTCTTGCTACCACTGACACTGGAATTGGAGGGAAAATATCTCCAATGCACACATGCACGTTAGCATTTTTGTATTTCTGTTTGCATAAATCATACTGCATAGCATTTCTCTAGCAGGTCAGAGCACTTATCCAGCCTTTGTTTTCACCAGAAAGTGATTCTCGGGGAATTGTTTGAGGCAAGAGTGGAGTGTTGAAGACGACCAAGGGGCTGAAGCAGATTTGAGCAGAATCAAGCAGCATAGTCCGTTACAGGTAATCGGTAGCTATGTCTGAAGGCAATTTCCAGTCTCCTAGCACCTGGGCAAGGTTTACTATGGCGTCCAACCATCAGTATGATTCTATGGAAGGCTTCCCGCCAGCGAACAATCTTACTGCAGCCCAAGTTGTGCAGCCTACTGTTGAGAACCGAGATCGACATGAGCAGCTCGTTGCCCGAAATGAACGTCCTCCGCCTGCCAACAATCAATGTGTCGCTTTCCCTGTGATGAATTACCGGAGAGATAATCCGGTGACCGGGTTAGTAGATCCAAGAGCTCTTGACGATGGTAGAAGACTCCGAGCATTGGAAGAGCAAATGAAAGCCTTGGAAGCGAAAGATGCCGTTAACCTGGATGCTGTGGCCATGTGTTTGGTTCCTGACCTGGTGTTGCCGTACAAGTTCAAAATGCCGGAATTTGAAAAATACACGGGAGATAGCTGTCCAAAGTGGCATTTGGTGATGTTCTGTCGAAGGATGACTTCGTTTGTGCGAAATGACCAACTAATGATCCATTGCTTTCAGTATAGCCTGACTGGGGCATCGTTAAGGTGGTATGGGCAATTAGAGAGTAATCAGATTCGATCATGGGTGGATTTAGCCAGAGCTTTCATGAAGCAGTACGATTACAACTTGGATTTGACTCCTAGTCTCGTAGATCTGCAAGAATTGTCTCAAGCGGAGAATGAATCATTCAAAGGGTATTTACGAAGATGGAAAGAATTGGCTGCTAGTGTTCAACCACCGCTTCCGGAAAGGGAACTGGTTGACATCTTCTTGAGTACTCTGAAAGGCCATTATTTTGACAAATTGTTCAGTTGCACAAACTTTGTGGGCCTGATGAGACTGGGAGAGATTGTTGAGAGAGGACTCAGGAGTGGAAAGTTTCGAGATGTTCCTTACGTCCCAGTTGATAAGATTGAGTCAGTTGTCAGTTCTCAAGAAGAGTGGGAAGTAGGAACTGACGTCGTCTCAGAATCTCTAGCATCTCAGGATCAGTTTTCAGACACTTCAAGTCAACGATCATCCTATCGCCGATCGCGTCAGCATGCTCCACGAAGACCAAGGAAGCCTGAAAGGCAGTTTACTCAACTACCGGTATCGTACAGTCAGTTGTTGCCAGATCTGGTCAGAAGTGGATTGATAGTGCCAAAAGAGACTAAGCCGGTGATTCCACCGTATCCTCCAGGTTTTGATGCCAGCGCCCGCTGTGAGTACCATGTCGGGGCACAGGGGCATTCCACCAATGATTGTAAAGTGCTTAGAAGTCAGGTTCAAGATCTGTTAGACTCTAGCCGTATTTGCATCACTCCTCAAGGTTTTGTTCAGGTTAATGATTTTCCATCCTCCAGTTGTGTGGGTTCGTCAGTTAATGTCATGGAAGACTCCACAGGAAGTGTGTGCTCTGAAGATTGTCAATCGGAGAGTTCAGTTGTGTGGGAGAAATTTCTAGAGGTTTTTGCGCCGGATGACGCATCTGTTTTCTCTGCTTAATCCGTTTAGTTTTTGTGCACTAGTGTCTGCCGACCACCACCAGGATTGTTGGCTGGGGTCGTTATATTCATACTCATTTGTGCTTACCTGCTGATTTTGTTGGTTGTACATGTGTGGGAGATGTTCGTCTGTGTGCTTATAGCTTGAGTTTCTCTTTGTCTCGTTATGAATATGTGTTTGTTTGCTACGCTGCATTATCATTTAGCAGGTATATCAGAACCGTGGGCCTTATTTCCTCATCATCCAGTTTGTTGCAGGAACTCCTTCAGAGATATGGAACAGAATCAGTTTGAATTGATTGAAGTCCAAAGCCAGCTGGGGCAGATGATGAGAGACATGCAAGAGATGCGTCTGGAGCAGAAGATTCTCAAAGAGGAGAACAGTCAGCTGAAGACCCAAATGAGCTTGATCATGGAGGTAGTCAAGAATGTGCTTAGGAAAGAAGACGATCAGCTATTTGAAGCCGCAATGAAGAAACTCGCGCCACCTGTGTATGTGGAACCTGAGCAGCAGCAACAGAAGATACATCCGGCTCAGCGAAGGATCCAGGAAGGGAAGCCAAAGAGAATGTTTGAGGCACCGCCTATGACATATGCTGAGCTCTTGCAGGCTTTATTGAGGTTTAATCTGGTTGAGAAAAGAACGTTGGAACCACCAACGAGAGTGTTTCCTCATGGGTACGATGCCAATAAGCAATGTGAATTTCATTCCGGGGCATTCGGACACGACATCGAGGGTTGTCATGCTTTTAAGCACAATGTTCAAGACCTGATTGACTCGCACGAAATTTAATTCACGCCAAGCGGCGTAGCTGTGCATATTGCTCCTGTCTCGGTCAATGCTAAGATGACAGATGTTTCTAAAGCTGCAGTGGGTCAGAAGCGTATCCTGGACTCCATGGCGTCAGAGTCTCCAGGCCCACAACTGTTGCCTATTCCTGGGGCAGACCTGAGAAAGAAAATGGCTAAGCATAAGGAGGGCGTTAATCAATACATTGAAGATCAAGAAACCGATGTTGCATTTAATACAAAGGGTGTTCAAGGGTCAACTAGATACCGACAGCAGCAGCCTCAGCAGCAGAACCAGCAGGGGTATAAAAGATATCAGAATCGGGGTCCTTTGGCAAATCGTCATTTGGAAACTCCTCCTATGCCATATGCACAGCTTCTGCAAACGCTGCTTCAGCTCCAACTGGTTCACAAAAGGACAATGGCTCCCTTAACAGGGGCACCACCACCGGAGTATGATGCCAATGCTACTTGTGAGTTCCATACTGGGGCACCAGGCCATACGGTTGAGAATTGTAAGGCTTTCAAGCACAAAGTGCAGGATCTGCTGGATAGTGCAGCAATCAGCTTCGGGCCGGGAGGTCCCCAAATCATCTGAATAAAGGAGGAAGGGCTCTATAATTTGGTTGAGTCGTTGAAAGCAGATCAGGACAGCATCGATTTGTCTCTAATAAAGATAGCTGGTTCAGCAGCAGGACAGATGTGAAGGCCCGGTTCTCGGAAGCTAGCATATTTTTGTCTTAGCTTGTCATTTCTTTACATTTGTAGTTGCTTTCCTGTTTGAATTTGTAATCTTGTTTGTAAAACTTGTTGTTTTCATTCAATTGATGATAATGAAATAAATATGCATGTTTTGATCCATTCGTGTTCACTAACATGTTTTTGCAAATGTCCAACGCTTGGTTAAGAAGAATTTGGGGAGGATGACGAAAATGACCGACATGCAACTACCGATATTGTATGCTTTCGAGATAAAACCTGTTGATGATGTACAGGCATTGTTTCAAATCCCCAAACACCGGAGGTATAAGGAAGATAATCCCTTGTCAACCCCTTTTAGCCTTGTAGTAGGAGTTTCTTCCCGTGAATAAAAAACCCTCGATCTTTAACCTGGGGCAGGGTAGGTGTTAGCTAATTCAACTGAGCGTCCAAATTGCAAAAGGAGTGTCCGTTCGAGGATCAATCACGTCCCTAGAGGTCGTGCCTAAAAGACCACAATGGTTCAATCAAGAGTGGGACGGCCACATCATTTCCCAAAGAGTCAGACAACCAGTGTCACACGACTTGTTCGAAAAAAAAGGGAATCAAAAGCCCGTTAAGTCAAGAAAACTTCAAAACAAATGACTTAGGCAAAAATGAGGGCATCCCGCTGGACTTAAAAAATCAAAAGAAACTCAAAAGGAGTCAGTCCAGGCAAAAGTTAGGGATATGAAAAGAAAAAGATGAAAAGGATCAAAAGAAAAATCTTCGATGGAAATACGAGTCGTGTGACCTCAAGTGTCAAAGACAAAAAGTGAGTGGCTGTCATTCCAAAAACTCATAGTTTCTCGAACTATCATTCCTATCTTTCAACCTCTGAGAGGTGAGCGCTAAGGTTGAATTAGCTGAACATAGGATGGGAGAACATCAAGGAGAATGGGTGGGCTAAAGTAAACTTTGAGCCTTTATCCTTTCTTTCAAAACCATGAACCTGACCACGTTACAACCTCCAAAAGTCCTAATTGAAGCAGGTTGTTTCGAAAGCATACTCCGGTAAAGGTCGCGTCGATTCTGACTCTTAAAAGGGTTCCTCTTACCATGTTGATACTAATGTTGATAAATGTTTTATGCATTATATGCCATAAACTGTTTTTTTCCTTTTCCCAGTGAACAGATTGGATGTCAAAGCTGTCATATGTGTTGCATTAATACATCTTTTATGCAGAACAACTTGTTTTACTTGCAAGTAAGCGCTTGACAGCAGAAAAGCTTCCTACAGTGGAAAGTATGGTCAAGATAGAATGCAGAACGCCCGAATGTTCCGAGAGCAGGGGCAAGCTATTATTGTGATCCCCAGTCAAGTCAGCCTTTCGAAATCAGTTATCCTGGGGTAATCAGGTTGAGATTCAGGCGAATACGGCGTAGTCAAGGGCACTACTCTGAATCAAATAATCAGGGGCAAGGTCATTGCAGTCAGGAGCAGACCATCTTAAGAGCGCAGAGTTTGTTCTTTAGTCAAGGAGCATCTAATGTGAAGCATCTCTCCGAAGCTCAGAACGCTGGGGCACGTTATATCAGACCATCAGAAAACAGATTTTCAGATTTCCTTTCGAGAACTAGCCCCACAGAGGCCCCGCAGGCTGGGGCATACCATAAGCGAAAGGATTGTTGTTCTCCGTACCTACAGGGCCATTCGGAGTTATTCGAGCAGATGCAGTCAATTTTTTGAGAGCGAGATGAGTGCGGGAAGTCGTGTTACTATCCCTTGACTCTTCACTAAAAGGCTGTGTATTCATGAAGAATATTTTCCAGCGTCAGCTGTACCTGACCCAGCAAGATAGTTTAAGAGCTCAAATCCATGTTTGCGATTACTGTGAAGCCCATCCGTGTTGGCGCATCAGTTTCCAGATCCGAGCTTCATCAGTACGCAGGAAGACTCCGTCTATTTTTCTCCAGCAAAGTCCAATTCGACATTGGCATGGATAAGCTATCCCTAGAGGAGTCTAATCATATTCAGCACGTCTGCTATTTCACAGCGGAGTTATGTTCCCCAGCAGGGCGTTACTTCGTCGATGATGTTCGGTTAAGTTCCCAATATCCCCAGTGGAGTTGATTTCACTCTCCCAGCATTTATTTTGCTGGGATAATTCAGTGATATCCAGTTTATCCCCAGCAGAGTTGGCCTCGCCTTCAGCATTTATTTTGCTGAAGTGGTTCTGTACCCAGCTCTCTCCGGCAGCTCGTGCATGCATCATCATATTTGCATCATACTTGCATATCATTGTCAAAGTGCGTAGCATTTCCATCCGGAATGGAGCATTACGCTGTAGAAAGATTAAAGCATACGCATGTGCATACGAGGCATAAGTCAGATTTTCTATCAGCCTCATATGGCGCGTGAATTACTCTGTGATCAGTTCAGGGGCATTTATCCAGCAACAGTATTCAGACAGTTCAGCAGATTATTTGTATCTCAGATCATACAACGATTATGCTTTGATCAAGCAGTCATCTGATGTCGACAAACTTTTCTTCCCGTCAATTCATATTGGCGATGTGTTCCTCCAATGAATGGACTTCTCCGTCTATCATTAGACGTCTTGAGTACGAATGTGGTTTTCTTTCCGTCTATCCATAGACGATGTGAAGTTGCGGGTGATCACAATAGGGCTTCAAGAAGGGGTTTCCCCAGGATGTGCTTTTCTTCCCGTCTATCAGTAGACGATGTGAAGTTTTGATGGATTTTCAATAGGGTTCAAAATAGAGTTTCTCCAGCAAGTATGCTTTTCTTTCCGTCTATCAGTAGACGATGTGAAGTTTCGGGTTACCGTTCAGCGGGTTTTCTTATTGCCAGATCATACGTATGATGAGTTGTTTCCCCAGCGAGTCTTCTCCGGCTATCTTTAGTTGTTGAGGGGTTTCAAAATGATATGTCGGATAGTGGTTTTCTTTCGGTTTATTGGATGAGATGGTGTTTCAAGAGGGACTTTTCTGACTGTCAATCCTTATTGATGCCGAAGCTCTTCGAAGAATGTTCAGTTTTCGTGATTGTCGATTCTTATTGACGACATGGTTCTTTAAAGGTGGTTTTCTTCCCGTCGGTCCATACTGACGATGTGGCCCCTTCAAGGATGTTGATCTTTCCATCAATTCCCGTAGACAGAAGGATTCTGAAATTCAAGGGTTGGTGTTGAATTGCGATTATGGTGTCTTTCCGTCTATCTTTAGACGATGTGAGTATGGAGATTATTTCTTCCCGTCTACCCTTAGACGATGTGAATATTGATTTGTTTCATCAATCAGGATGATGCCGTCTACCCTTAGACGATGTGAATATTGATTTATTCATCGATCAGGATGATCCCGTCTACCCTTAGACGATGTGAATATTGATTTGTTTCATCAATCAGGATGATGCCGTCTACCCTTAGACGATGTGAATATTGATTTATTCATCGATCAGGATGATCCCGTCTACCCTTAGACGATGTGAATATTGATTTGTTTCATCAATCAGGATGATTCCGTCTACCCTTAGACGATGTGAATAGTGATTTGTTCATCGATCAGGATGATCCTGTCTACCCTTAGACGATGTGAATTCGGAGATTATTGCTTCCCGTCTACCCTTAGACGATGAGAATATTGATTTGTTCATCAATCAGGATGATCCCGTCTACCCTTAGACGACGTGAGTATGGAGATTAATGGTGTCTTTCCGTCTATCATTAGACGAGGTGAGTATTCAATCAGGGTGTCTTCCCGTCCATCTTTGGGCGATGTGAGTATGTTTCTCTTCCTGCCTATCAGTAGGCAATGTGAAAGGATCAGGTATTTTGTTGCAACCCTCAGGGTTTGTTATATGGGGTATCACAAGCAACGGGTATTCAAATCAGGAGTTCTTTATCAGAGGATTGATCAGTTTGGTGCCATAATAACTGGACTCGGTTTTCAGGACTTTATTCCCCAAGCAGTTTACAGTATATGCTCGCGGTTGGCAAATTTTCGGGTTTTATTTTGTATTCAACCGTCTTGTACCTCCGAATGTTTGAAGGCTGAGCGCTCTTCAAACCCTTCAGGTCCAAGTCGCTTGAATAGGGGCAGCTGTTGCACCCCAAAATTTGCTCAACCTTTTCTAGCCCAGGCTTATGTTTCAATTTCATAGTCATTTGCATTATCATCTTGTATATAGTGCATTCATCTGCATAGCATTGCATAAGAAAATATTAAATAGGGGATCAAGTGCCAATATTATCTCAAGAGGTGTATTCATGGGTTTCATTCATATTCAAGACTACTCGGGTCATCAGACAAGAATTTGAGCTTCAAAGAGTTGACAGATCACTCCGTGGATTCTCTCCTATCTTGAAGTATTTTGGGGATCACCAGATGAAGTATGAGTTATGAGCTAAAGAGTATGAGGGTATATGAATGCTATGAGAAGCCTACATGGTCATTTTAAAGATAAACCAACTCAGTGGAATGATTGCAAGAGGCTCAGTTGAAGTCAGTCAACTAGGGTTTCATCTGGGTCAACCCTAGGTCAAAGACTGGATTTAAGGAGTATCAAAGCTCCATTGAGAATTGTGGGATTCATTATTTGATATATGGATGTGGATGTAGGGTTGTGCCAAAGAAAAATCAAGAGAAGTCAAGGAGAAGTGGAGTTGCCAAATTAGGGTTTCAGTGTAAAATCCCCTGATTAGGTCAAACTTCCAAGCAGTATAAATCAAAATGAGAGCTTCATATGAACTTTTTCCCTACATGGAACTTGTAGAGAATCTTCATAGCTTTAATTTGAGTGGTGGAAGTCATCAAGATGATTTTCAGAGCTCAAGTTATAGCTCTTGCAAGTTACAGGTCATCAGAGGGCACTGAATTTTGTCTGGAAAAGTTGTCTGTCTTCCAACCAACTTTTGACATCCAAGATGGTTTCAAATGAGTTTGGACCTCAGATAGGAGTTGTTCCTAATAGTCTCCCCTTTCCAAAAAGGTATGGTATGACTTCATCTGATTCTCAGAGCTCAACTTATAGTCAGTGCAAGACAGGGGTATTTTGGTCATTTGGTCATTATAGGTCCTTTTAAGCACAAGGCCATATCTCCTATTTCCAAGCTTCAAATGGAAAAACTCAAAACATGAAAGTTGTTCAAAATGTGATTTTAAGTCTAGAAAGAAGGTCACAAATTGTTGGAAAAGCTCATAACATGAAGTTGCATGATTGGTCAAATTTGAACCAAAATGGCTTATAACTTAAATAAAGTCAAAGTGAAAAATGGTTTGAGAGATTTATAAGTCCAAATGGAGACTTCCAATATATGATTTTGGGTCTAAAACACATTCTAAGAACAATGGTTCAAGTACATTTTTGAGCTTAGTGGAAAAAATCAAAGTTATGTAGGGTTACTTGTAGTTGAAGAAACATAGCCAAAATGGATCAAGCTTGGAATGCAAGGGAAAGTGCAAGAATGTTCTGGAAACTTCCATAGAGGTCTATATAAACATGAAATGGAGATTGATCAAGGGTTGGATTCATTTTTCACCAAAAATTTCCCAAAGTTCTCTCATTCTCCAAGTTGCAAGTTCACTTCAATCTCACAAATTCAGCATCAATTCTCATCAACATTGATCCTCCTACATTTCACCATCATCATGGATCAGAATTGAATCAAAGATTTGGTGGATATTGATCATTTTCGTGCACTTCCATCAAGAACACACAAAGTGCAATTTCAAGTGGAGATCAAGATTCAAGGCAAGATTCATCAAGGTTTTGCAAACAGAATCAAGCACAGCACTGGTGGATCAAGATCCAAGCATCAAAAGCCTCAGATCCACGAGTTCCATCAACATCTCCAAGCTTTTGCATCAGGTGCATTTTCTCTGCCATTGCTTGATTTAGTTAGTTTAGCATTAGGTTGTTAGGTTAGATGTGATGTAGGATGTTAGAGGATCATTTCTGGCTAGTTTGATAAGGTTTGGTGATAGTTCATGACAGGTGCTTGAAACTGTTAGGATTTAGAACTCATAGCATAGTACATTATAACCTTAGCTTGTTAGTTTAGAATAATCACCATTAAGTATAGAAGAGATTAGTATAGGTTTGGTTGAGGTTCTTGAGGATAGGTTGCAGAGCATTTCCATGATGGACAGAACTTGTAGCTATCGGTTTGAGTAATATGGTGAGTTTCAAGACAAACTAAGACTACAGCCTTGTAGAGCTTGAAAAATGGAACACTTTTCATGTTTACATCGTGAGGATTCATGGACTGGAGAGAGAGAACAGAGAGCTTGAAGTATGCGTGCATGGTTATTCATGGTGGAAACCCTAGCTTCATGAAGAAAGGAGGAAGAAGACACAATCCTAGCCGTTCAGCTCATGAAGACTTTTGACTCAAAGCCTAGATCGTGTGGCTCTCATTCATACTGAGGATTGGAGGGAAGTTGAGTGCCCTAAACGCACCGTTTCATTTAATGAAACGGGCGGGCCTAAGTCAGTTCGCTATGCACACCTCCCGTGTATGGGCCCAGTTCAATCTGAACGTGAGAAGCTTGCTCTCACACCCCCATTCGCCTTTTATTTTAATTCATTTTTGCTGAGTTTAAATGGGCCTGAATTAGTTGATAATCACACCTCCAGCCAACGAGCCCAATGACATATACACGTTGACTCCTCACTAAACGCACCTCCCTCTAGTTTTTTTATTTTTTGTCAATTCTGATTTGATTTGGGCCTTAGGCCCTCATGCTATCTGCACCCCCCCTGGGCGTAAGCCCAGTGAAATAATAACTGGAAACTTACTAACAGCACCCCCCCCCCCTGCGTTTTTTATTTTATTTTCAGTAAATGTTTTTTGACTCATTTGGGCCTTACGCCCTTATTTCTAAGCGCACCCCCCACCAATGTGAGCCCAGCTAGAATAACTCATAAACCTTGCTGTTTGAACCCCCCATTTTATTTCTTTTATTTTGTTTTTCTTTTATATTTTCATGTTATAAAATTCATAATAAAATGTAAATAATTGATTTTTTAATTCTTCTTTTTTCTACCATTTCATCATAATGTCTAGAAAATTGTATAAAAATAAAAATGCCATTTTATTTTTTGCTATATTTTTGTATATTTTCCATTTAATTGATTTCTTGTAATTTTTTAGTGCATACATGTCATTAGAAAATTAATAAAAAATAGTAGGTTTAGTCAAATAATCCCGTTCTTTTTTCTGTAGACTCGTGATTCAGTGTAGAATTTTATAGTATAAAAACATTAGCTTAATCATGCATTTTCATTTTAATTGCATTTTTTCATTGTTATTGATATTACATAATTGGCCTGTGGATATGTCTGTGTTGCTGATTTTAGTTCTTTCATCTGGTATTGAATTTTGTTTTGATTTTTCAGTATGTTGTCCTAGAGCCATGTAGGTTTCCCATAGATTTTTGATAGATTTTTGTAGGATGTTCTGAGGTGATTTGTCTGAGCTTGAAGATAGGAGAAGTCTTGATGACTTCTGACTTTGAAGTTCAACTGTGGTTGAACTTCAGAGGTAGTCTCTTGTGGTTTGTTGGCCTGTGGGTTCTTCTTGAAAGTGGGAGCTGGTTGAAGTCCTGTTGGAGCTTGCAAGGATGCAGTGGATTGAGACCCAGAGCTTGGCTTGTTGTCTGTTTGTGAGGTTCGAGATCCTGAAGTTTGAAGGGAGTTTATGGTACTTTCCTGAGGAAGGCACTATGAATGACTTTCATTCTTTCTTCTCACCTCTTTCGTAAGTATCCAATGATGTCAGAGCCGACTTGTGAGTTTAATTTCTCCTGAGGAGGAATGTAAACTGATCACATGTTGTTGAGCCACATGGGATACGATTCCTAAGTGGAAGTCCCCTAGTACTTTCCTGAGGAAGGTCCTATGGGTCTATTCACTTAGTTCCATTAGTTTATCTAGGATTTCTTAAGTATCCAGTGATGTTGGAGCCAACTTGTGAGTTTAATTTCTCCTGAGGAGGAATGTAAACTGATCACATCTTGTTGAGCCACATGGGATATGATTCCTAAGTGTCAGCCTCCTAGTACTTTCCTGAGGAAGGTCCTATGGGTCTGTTCACTTAGTTCCCTTAGTGCATATAGGTTTTCTCAAGTATCCCGTGATGCCGGAGCCTTCATGTGAGTTTAATTTCTCCTGAGGAGGAATGTAAACTGATCACAGTTGTCGAGCCGCATAGGATATGATTCCTGGGTGGTAACCTCCTGGTACTTTCCTGAGGAAGGCACTATGAGCTTGTCTGCTTAGCTCCCTTTCTTTGGTAAGCTTGTTCTGAAGCTTGGAAGACTGGGATTGATTCCTCTTGCTTAAGGTTTTGATTAGATTTTTGCTTAGATCTTTGCTTAGGGTTTTGTATAGAGTTTTGTTTAGAGATAGATTAGGAGCTTGTTCCAGGTTTGTTAGGGGCCTTGCCCAGGAGTAGTTTCTCGTTTTGTAGATAGAGGCTTGTCAGGTTAGCTAGCCTTCTCTTTGGATTGTTTGACTTGTATGATGTTGTGTTGCATTAGACTTAGGTATTCATCTAGATAGTTCTGAGTAGGTGCATCTTAGAAGTAGACTTTGTGTGCATGAGAAGTTGAGGTGGTCCTCCTTCTGCTTGTTTGTTATTGTGTGGCTTTGCTTGTTGGTATTTGGTAGAGCTGAGCTCCCTTGCCTTTGTGGTTTGCGGTCTCTGTGCCTTGTTTGTCTGATTGTTGCATTCATGCATAATCTCAGTGTTTCTTTACTTTGTAGTTAATTCTTGTTTTGCTGTTTAATCCTGTTGCCATGATCCCTTAGGAGCTCTGACTTCTCCGCTGCGGAGTTGTTATGATAGACATTAGGATGGTCAACCAGGTGTGATAGCAGTAGGTAGATTCCCCTGTTTCTCAGCTATAGTTTTAGGGTGTCTTTTCCCTTCCCTTCCAGTAGGAGCTTTTGAGTAGCTTGATCCGTAGTTAGCTGAACTACAGCTGCTCTGATTCTTCGTACCAGACGAAGATATGTAGGCATAGGATGCGATATCCTAGCGAGCACACTAACGACTAACCTTTTGTTCTCTCGCGGCTGTGCGATCGAGACTTTCCCGCTAATGACTAATTGTTATCCCTTTTTCCCGCCCGAGTGCATTTGAGACCAGATCGTAGTTGTAGGTTCCCGAGCCTTAGAGACCAGTTTGTTTTCTCACTGCTGTGTGAGAGCCCTGTTTACCCGTAGTTTGCTGAACTACGTTTGCTCTGATCTTTCATACCAGATGAAAGTACGTAGGCACAGGACGCGATGTCCTGGCGAGCAACCTTTTCCCCGTTTAGACGTAGGAAGTCGAACTACGTTGACTCTGACTTTCCCATTGCACGAGGGAATACGTAGGCCCAGAACACCGTATGTTCTGTCGAGTCCTGTCCTTTTATTTCCTTTTCAGACCAGCCATTAGCGTAGATAGATAATACACCCTTTTACCTATAAGCACCAAGCGTGGATCCCATCGAGTACGATGGACGTGAGGGGTGCTAATACCTTCCCCTTGCGTAACCGACTCCCGAACCCAGGCTATGGTTGCGATGACCATACCTTTTCCCCGTCTTTGCGAGGTTTACTTCGAGCGTTTCCTTTCCCGCTCTGAGGGATAAATAACGCACGGTGGCGACTCTCCTGTCAAGCCGGCGCCGATTTTCGCATTAGCGACAGTCACCAAGCAAGTGGTAGCCAGGTTTATCAAGAAGGATATCATTTGTCGGTACGACATCCCCGAAAGAATCATTACTGACAATGGTTCGAACCTGAATAACAAAATGATGAAGGAATTGTGCCAGAATTTCAAGATTGAGCATCACAATTCATCTCCCGATCGGCCCAAGATGAATGGCGCTGTTGAGGCGGCCAATAAGAACATCAAGAGGATAGTTCAGAAGATGGTTGTGACATACAAAGACTGGCACGAGATGTTGCCCTTCGCTTTGCACGGTTATCGTACGACGATACGCACATCAACCGGGGCAACACCTTTCTCACTGGTGTATGGTATGGAGGTTGTCCTGCCATTTGAAGTTGAAATCCCTTCCTTGAGAGTATTGCTCGATGTCCAACTAGATGAGGCAGAATGGGTGCGGAATAGGTTGAATCAGCTCAGTTTGATGGATGAGAAGAGACTTGTATCTATCGCATACGGACGGTTATATCAGAGCCGGATGAAGAAAGCTTTCGACAAGAAGGTGCGCCCTCGAAGCTTTTAGACGGGCGATCTTGTGCTAAAGAAGATTCTCCCACCATAGTCAGATCACAGGGGCAAATGGACTCCTAACTATGAAGGTCCATATATCGTTCGCAAGGTCTTCTCCGGAGGAGCCTTACTGTTGTCCACCATGGATGGCGAAGATTTCTCATCCCCTGTGAACTCGGACGCAGTTAAAAAATACTTTGCTTAAAGAGACCCGTTGGACAGAAAAAAGAGAGTCCAGGCAAAAATGGGGCATCCCGGCGAACCAAAAAGAAAAAAAGAAAAGGTTCGGGCAAAAGTTAGGGATAATATTGAAAAGATGTACACCCGCGAAGTCGAAAACCTGAAAAGGGCGACTTCGGCAAAAAAGGGTATCCCGGTGAATTGAAAACCCGCAAAGGGCGATTCAGGCAAAAGTTAGGGATTGAAAAGCAAATGACTGCGGTCCGAGTTTGATCCTGCATTGCTAGTGGTTTGGGAGTACCTGAGGGTCGATTATCCAAAACAATCTCTTCTGAGGGCGGAGTATCGGGAAAGCGTCGGAGTCAGGCGAGTCATAGGAGGATCAGCTCATGGTGTTCGTCTGTACCACGTTACCGACATGTATCCAATTTTATCTTTTGTACATATTTGCATTTGCTTTTGCGTAACTTCCTCTTTTCAGGAGTTGCATCTGATGTACAAACTTTGCCTATTCACAGGCTGTTATCAATAAAACATACTATTCAGTACTTGATGTTTAATTCTTGTTTTAACTTTTACTGTTTTGTTTGTGGAAAACGCCGATGTTTTTGATAAACTTACATGTGCATAAGCTTGCAGGCCTCGGCCAATGATTGTTAAAACGTTGAATTAACTGAATAGTTGTCACAGATACTAACCAGGATAGTTCCTTTTGTATAGAATGTCTTGTGTTCGTTCGTGTTTTGCAGGGTCGTCACCTTTGCAGCAGATATCCAAGGGAGGGTGTTCCCCAGCCAGAGCAGGCTTTATGTGTAACCTTTTCCTCCCAACAGATGGAATTGGCTTTTCCTCCCCGACAGACAGAAGTTGAAGTTTTTATCCCCAGAAGAGTTGGGATTGCATCGGAGTAGGATCAGAATATTCTCAACAATTCAAGATTGACTTATTCGGTAGGATAAAGTCATCCCAAGGCCGAGATTGATATACACAGCAGAGGATGCATTCATGATGTTTGGTTATGAATATGTTTACTCCCCAGAGAGAGTCCTCACAGAGTACAATCAGAGTGTGCAAATCGATTCCCAGCTGAGTATCCCCAGCAGGATGGTTATCCCCTGCAGAGTTGGTTTCACCTTTCCAGCATTTATTTTGCTGGAATATGTCTGTGATACCTGGTTTTCCCCAACGGATTAGGTCTTGTCTTCAACATTTATTTTGCTGGAGCACCTCTTTGCATTTGCATATATCATCATATTTGCATCTACCCAAACGCGTAGCATTTCCATGCTATATGGAGCATTACGCCATTGTCAAACATATGCATTTTGAAACATAAGCCAGGTTGATTACCTCTTTGTTTTCAGGTGTGTTTCCCTACAGATAATTGAGATCATTGTTCAGGAAGGTGTCCAGATATTCAGATTTATGGCGCGAGGTACGCAATGATAGCGTTTGTCCTATCATATGCTCCCCTAGCAGAGTTGCTTGGTTAAGTTTCTCTTTTCCCTCAGTGGAGTTCTTCTCAGGTTGCTGTTATGTCAGCATTAAAAGATTTCATGGTTTAAGCTTTCGGAGTTGTTACTCGTGACTTCCCCAATAGAGTTTTTCCCCACCGAGTTGCTTGGTTAAGTTTCTCGTCTTCCCCAGCGGAATTTCCTTCAGATTGCTGCACATCAGTTTTGAAAATCTTGAAGTTGTTACCTGTTGTCGAAATAGGTGTTTGGCAGCTGTCGTCAGAATTTCCCTGCAGAGTTTTTTGTTCAAGTCTTCGGATGCACAGTTCGCACTTTTATTTAGTGCTTTTCCCACTTCGGAAATGGAGGGTTGACGTGATGGTTCAACGGTTGACGTGATGGTTCGACAGTTCACACTTTGAGTTCGTGCTTTGGTTGACGTGATGGTTCAACGGCTCGCGCTTTTATTTACTGCTTTTCCCGCTTCTTCGGAAATGGAAGGTTGACATGATGGTTCAACGGTCAACGTGATGGTTCGACAGTTTGCACTTTGAGTTCGTGCTTTGGTTGACGTGATGGTTCAACGGCTCGCGCTTTTATTTAGTGCTTTTCTCGCTTCTTCGGAAATGGAAGGTTGACGTGATGGTTCGACAATTTGCACTTTGAGTTCGTGCTTTGGTTGACATGATGGTTCAATGGCTCGTGCTTTTATTTAGTGCTTTTCCCGCTTCTTCAAGAACGAAAGGTTGACGTGATGGTTCAATGGTCGACGTGATAGTTCGACAGCACTCGCTTTTATTTAGCGTATGCTCGTTTCCTTGTAAATTAAAGGTTGACGTGATGGTTCGGCAGTTCTCACTTTGAGTTCAAGCTTTGGTTGACGTGATGGTTCAACGGCTCGCGCTTTTATTTAGTGCTTTTCCCGCTTCTTCGGAAATGGAAGGTTGACGTGATGGTTCGACAATTTGCGCTTTGAGTAGTGCTTTTCCCATTTCTTCGTAAACGAAAGGTTGACGTGATGGTTCAACGGTCGCTGTGATGGTTCGACGACACTCGCTTTTATTTAGCGTATGCTCGTTTCCTTGTAAACGAAAGGTTGACGTGATGGTTCAACGATCGACGTGATGGTTCGACAGCACTCGCTTTCATTTAGCGTATGCTCATTTCCTTGTAAACGAAGGGTTGACGTGATGGTTTAACGGTCGACGTGATGGTTTAACGGTCGACGTGATGGTTTGACAGTTTGCACTTTGAGTTCGTACTTTGGTTGACGTGATGGTTCAACGGCTCGCGCTTGTATTTAGTGCTTTTCCAGCTTCTTCGGAAATGGAAGGTTGACGTGATGGTTCAACGGTCGACATGATGGTTCGACTGTTCACGCTTTGGTTGACATGATGGTTCAACAGTCGACGTGATGGTTCGACGGTCGACGTGATGGTTCGACGGTTCGCGCTTTGAGTTAGTGCTTTCGCCCGCTTCTTCGGAAATAGAAGGTCGAGGACGATATTTAGATATGGTCTTTTGAAGGTGCCCGCTTATTGTGACATATTTCGGGAGGATTGATGGTGTTAATCCAGTTTGTTGATTCGATGCCTCTGGCGTCACGCAGGTGGTTGATGATGAAATTAAGTCAATTTATCAGATGATTGATCAATTGTTGCCGTGACAACCAAATTCAGTTTTCTGGATATTGTTTCCCATGCAGTTTGTGCAGTTTATTTCTGCGGTTGGCAAATTTCTGGGCTATTTGGTATTTAACAGTCTTCTACCGCGATTGTTTGAAAGTTGTTCGCTTTCAACCCAGTCGGGTCCAAGCCGCTTGAATAGGGGCAACTGTTGCACCCCAAAATTTGCCCAACCTTTTTATCACTTGGTTTATGTTTCACTACATAGCATAACATTGTTCTAGCATAGTTCTAGCATTTGAATAACATAACATCCTTCATTTAGCAGGGGATCAAGTGTGGTTTATGTCTAAAAGAGCCAAGCCAGAGGTTGTATTCAAGCTTAAGAAGTTATCAGGGTCATCAGTCAGTGGGTTGAGTTCTTGAGAGGTTTGATTGCTTGTATGGGGTTCATCTCCTAATTTGAGAGCTATTTGAAGACTATCAGAGGGTTGTGAAGCCTTGGATGTGGATATGATGTGTGGATAGAGCTCATGGGGTTCATAAAGGATCAAGACAGAGCTCATTCAAATGCTTGTAGCAAGTACAAAAGCCATAGTGGAAGTTAGTGTCACTAGGGTTTCATCTGGTTAATCCTAGGCCAAAATGAGCAATTGAAGAAGATCAAAGCCTACTTCTAGGTCATTGAGATCATGAAAGGATATGGTGAGGCATATGAGAGGTTGTTTCAAGATCAAGTTGAGAAGAATCAAGAATGGTTGGAGTTACTAAGTCAGGGTTCCTAGGGTAAAATCCCCTGTTTAGTGCCAAACTTCCAAGCCATGTAAGTCAAGATACAAGCCTCATATGACTTTGGCCTCCATATGAATGTTGTAGAAGATGTTCATAGATTTAATTTGAGTACTAGAAGTCATTCATATGTGTTGCGGTGGAAATAGGATCACAAACTATTAATGAGTTTGAATCGCAATTCAATTCACAACCGCTCTTTGATTTATCCGAAGGAAAAGGTCAAAAGAGGGAAAACCTATTTTTGCATCGTAAACACAATGCGGGGAAAGATCTAGGGTTCGGGGGTTGGTTAAATCTAGGGAAGGTATTAGCACCCTAAACTTCTGTAGTACTCTACAGGAACCTTTTGTTCAGATGTTTACTATTTGCTTTATTTATTTGCTTAAGGTATATGTACAAAGGATTAAAAGTGAGAAAGGAGACCTAAGGGGTTAATTCTAAGTTTACTCGGCAAGACATCGCATCTTGTGCCTACGTATCCTTACGGGAGTGGAATCAGAGTAATCGTAGTTCCCCTCAAAAGGGAGGTAGAGCCTTCTTGACTGTGGTCAAGGTCTCAAGGGGAATAAACGCCTCTTAAGGACGCGCTTACATGGAGTCTTAAACTCCAAATCTCTACGTTGAATTGTTAAGTTGTAATTAGGGTTAGGTTAGGTTAGGGATTCCACGGCGGGAAACCCTAAAATGAGCGCGGCGGCTCTTTGACCTAATGCTAGGGGTAAAATTGTAATTTTGCCTGCGGCGAGGCATTTGTGAAAATTAGGGTTTGTAGTTTGTAAGGGTTTGAAGTTCAGGACTATTGGCGCGGCGACCAAAAGCTAGACCTAACCTTCGGATATGTGTAATGTGACAGGAGTATTGATGAATGTGTGATATAACTGAATTGTGCAAACAGAGAATAATGTCCTAATTTAACTATGCGAGCAGAAATTTAAAGGCAGTAATTAAAACGCGATTGTTAGGGTTCGCGAGGTTACAACCGAGAAGCAGTTACAATAATAATAAAACTTAAATAAAACACCACGCCATAGTAGCGAACAGGAGCTGCAAAAGATGAACACCCGTTAGTAAACAAAGTTAGACAGTAATGGAACGGGTCAGGAGAAAAAATGCGATATTGGAAGTTTTTGTTGTTTTGAAAAAGATGTTGAATGAATTTATATAAAAAAGAAAGAGTACTGTTAATTAGAAAAATATTTTAAATTTTATCTTAAAAAGTTTAATTTTTATATTAAAATACTTTAAGTTATTTATAAAAAAATTTATTTTTTATTATATGAAAAGAGGTTTTTTTTTTATTTTATTATAAAAAGGTTTTTAAAGTTTTTTTTCATTTATTTTTTTAAAAAAATACTTTCAATATTTACAAAAAAAGGTTGTTTAAAAAACAGTTTTTGATTATCAAAATAAAATGGTTTTAAAAACAACTTTTTTTAAAAAACAAAAATATAAGGTTTTAAAAAACAAATTTTCAAAAAAAACAAAAAAAAATAAGAGGGGTTGGGCCGGCCATCACTCCCGGACCCAACCCGGTTAGTGTATATGCATCAAAATGTCAATTTAGGGTTTCAGAACCCTTTGACCCCCTTTCACGGCGCCGTTTGCATTCTTCTTCTTCTCTCTCGATTCTCTTCATGATGCATCTCTCCTGAAAGAAATTCAATTTCAAACCATTAAATATATGACAATGATGAAATCCGTGCTTACGTTTAAGGGTTGGAAACGACGCGCTGGTGGTTTCCGGCGGCCGATGATGAGTCTTATGAGGCCCAGAGGATTTGCTCGTCTAGGCGCTGGTGAATCTTCTCCAACCTTTCGATTCGTATTCTGATGGCCACCTTCGATGAAACCCTTCTGAGTTTCTCTCTCGCGGATGTTAGGGTTTCGTGTTCTTCGTCGTTTTCCTCTGGGGCTCTCGCGATTTTCCGTTCGTTAGGGCTCCCCCTCTGAGGTGAAATCATCCCTTTTTATATACTTTTTTTTCAATCATTCTTTTGGGCCTTTGATCTGATTTGCTGCTCTTTTTTTGAGATATGATTTCGTGTTGATTTTTGATGATTCGATTTGATTTTGTGTTGGTATTATTTGATTTTGATTTTCCTCAGATACTGATTGGATTACTATTGGATGCTGATTGAACTCTGTTTCCCTTTTTAGGGTTTAATCGATCCTTTCTGATCTCCAGCTGATATGATTATTCTGATTTGGTTCAATTTTATTATCTTCAGAACTTTATGATTGAATGTAATCTGAACTGATTTGCTTTGATTGATTCAGGTCAAGTGCAAATGGGGATTCGATTTGATTTGATCATTTGGTTTTTTTCAGATTGAGTTCCAATAGGGGCTTTCTGATACGATTGGGATTTCGTTTCTCCTCTTGGAATCCTGATTGAGCTGATAGGATTTCCTGACTTGATTCAATTTTATTAGTCTGAACTGATTTGCTTTGACCTGTTTTGGGATTAATTATCAAGTCAAAATCTCTCTATTTTTCTGATATGGTTTGCTTTTTGATGCAGCTCAGATCCTTTTCCTCTTCTTCTTTCAGAGAGGGTTGATGCTACGACTTTGGTTGAGTCGGGATTGCCGAGGAAAGTATACGGCAATGATGTTTATCTGAGCCCTCGACGCTTGTATTCTTCGATGAGGCTGCGATTGCCTTCTGAGGATCTTCGCGTGGGGTTTATCACTTATTCTCTTTGAGTTGTTTTAACTGCTGATGATGCTTGATTCTTGTGTTTCAGAGCTGACACTATGGGCCATTGTGTCCAACTACGAATGCTTAATGCTGCCTTGATACACTTACGCGATTTGGGCGATGATGATTTGAGTTATGGTATTTGGTTAACCGAGCCATGTGCTTGTGTACTTGTTGGGGCGATGATGCTCTCGACTGAGCCTCGTTCTGCGCTATGCTTTGTTTGGTGTGATTTGATGACTACACTTTGATATCCTGTTTGGTTGCAAGAACGGTCCTTTTGACTGCTGCTTTTCCAAGCGGTAATATGGACTCTGATCTAACTCCTGCATCATGGTTTTTTAGTCTTGAATTGGCTCGATCTTGCTGTTTTCTCGTTTGGCTTGCAGCTTCGTCTTTTGTCACAACTGATACAGCTTGACTCTGTTTATGAACTGCTTATGCCTTGGTTTATTACCTTGTTATTGTTGTGGCTTCTTGTTTTTTTTTGAACATGAACTGAATCTGATGTATTCTGAACTTAATTGTGAATTGGGCTTGAACCTGATTCTTTTAATGTACTTGCCAGGATACTGATGCTGATATGGACTTTGATTCTAATATTATCTGTTGGATTTTTGCAGACAAGTCCTCTCTCTGATTTGGGACATCCGTATGGTTTGGATTTTCCACATTCAGTTGGGGATTATCAATGGATCTAATTAGCAATCTATTGGCACCCGGATTTACTTGATAGATTCCAATTACGTACTGGTTTCAAAGCAATCCTTCGGCAAAATCCATTTCAACCCGAAACTTCTTTTTACTCTTCATCTCTCGACAGTCCCTTATGATAAGAACAATAACTACCTGATCTGACGCCGATGGCTCAGATTGGTAACGGGAGTAGGATGCGGCTTTAGTCGTGCCCTCCCAGCACTCGATGATGACACTGTTCTGAGAGTGTCAAAACCTCTAACATTTTATATATTGCTTGTTTTTCTTTGATGTGCAGGTGAGTCGAGATTTGCGGCGAAGCTTAAAGACAGCATGAAGACCCTTAGGAACTTTTAGGATTTAGGATAGATACTTTTTGTGAATGAAACCCCTTGTAAACCAAATTCAAATTTGTAAACTATAAATATTAATGAAATGAAATTCAACAAAATATTCATATTTACTTTCTCACTTGCAATTTCAAAGTATCCATGAATAATGATTCAGACTCATTTAAATTCCCTCTTGAGTAATGACTTATAAGTACTTATGAACACAAAGTTCAAAAATATTTAACTTACTTCTCCTTTGCCTTTTATAAATGATATCCCGCCATATGATTATATCCAAACAAATTCAAATTAAAACCTCGTTGATCACATCACTTCTCAAAATAACCTTAACAGTATCCACTTCCTTTTCAACCCAACTTTATAAAAGGAAACAAAACTGTTTGGAAACGTTTCAGAATCAAACAAAGCACAGTCCCGAGTCCAATCATATTTCTGACAAAACATACTGGCACCTTGACCCAAATGGCAAATAAATGCCTCAGAACGCAATAACAGCCCGTTTTCAAGAAATTAGCAGAATTTGCGTGAAATGACCAAAATACCCCTGGGATCAAATCTGCAAAACAAACACCTCCATAACTTGTTAGTGGTTAGCAAATGTTCATAGGAGATGATATGCGAAATGCCTGACTAAATGTAAGGGTAAAATTTGGGGTATTACAGTTGCCCCTATTTAAATAGCTACACCGGACGATTTGAGTGACAGAGACTCGAGGAATCGTGGTGGAGAGATTTAAATATAGATAACCGAAAATTTTGCCCTTATATGCGACGATATGCAATGCTGTGGACAAAACGGGAACAGCTTAATGCAAATGATGCCATGAATATGATATGATGCGTATGAATGCGAAAATGCTGACGAACATGACGACACCGAGACAGACGCCATGAGAAGAACACACTGGGGACAGTGACGCGCTGAGACACAGTACAACACTGGGGAATTCTAAAAAATGATAGTCAACTGGTGCGAATGACCAATTGTCACTTTTTAGAAAAGGAACGAGATCCTCAAATGGAGATGGTACCTATGAGACGGCCTCCACTGGGGAATCTAAAAATAAAACTGGATCACGTACGATTGTAAGATCGATTACAGAATGCTGGAGCATTGAGCAAAGAATAACATCCAAGCTTCTGTAAACTATCCGTCGTGACAAGGTCAAACGGACTTTTCGGAAATCCGTATCAAATATACAGGGTAAAGATCGACTGTATGCCAAAATAAATGGACTTTAATGGGAAATGCCCTGATAAGCTTCTCGGGAGAACTGTCACTCATCGTTGGAAGGGACTTATGTGCCAAAATGGATAAGCACTCAAATAAAGAGGCTGCTGCTTATCTGATAAATAAATCTTCTCGCATTTAAGGTCGGCGCCTGGAATACGATTTTGATTCCTCTCTTACTGAAGGATAAATGTTCTCCTGAACATAAAAAGGGTAAACTGAATTTCCTCATACTTCAGAATCGTGCTCTCCTGAATATGATTCTGGATGACTGAATATACTCATATTTCAGAATCGTGCTCTCCTGAATATGAAACTGGATGACTGAATTTACTCATATTTCAGAATCGTGCTCTCCTGAATATGAAACTGGATGACTGAATTTACTCATATTTCAGAATCGTGCTCTCCTGAATATGAAACTGGATACTCGAACTTCCTCATAACGCAGAATCGTGCTCTCCTGAATATGATTCGGCTCCTGAAATTTCTTCATTCTTCAGAATCGTGCTCTCCTAAAAAACGGCCAACTGAACTTCCTCATAACTCAGAATCGTGCTCTCCTGAATATGATTCGGCTCTTTCTTGTAAATGAAATTCTTCATACTTCAGAATCGTGCTCTCCTGAATATGAAAAGGGTGAACTGAACTTCCTCATACTTCAGAATCGTGCTCTCCTGAATATGATTCCGCTCCTTCTTTTACTAAAGGGTAAATGAACTTCTTCATAATTCAGAATCGTGCTTTCCTGAATATGATTCCGCTCAAACCTCTCCGTATTTCAAGATCGTGCTCTCCTGAATACGATTTGGTTCAAACCTCAAGACGGCAGGTAAATGGAAGCCCAACTGCTCCATGGAGATGGCCATTTGCTGCGAGTCATAACGAGGATATGATCGACTTCTTAGGTGAGAAATGTCGTGTGCTGATGCTGTAAGATGTAAAGTGTTGTACTGATGTTGTAACATGTAGGATTGTAAAGTGTTGTACTGGTAGATTTTCCAGGCGTGAACTGGCGTGTATCTGTAAAGGATTGTAGTTGGTTTTCTTGAAAGATAGTGCAAAATAAATGCACATCCTGGTATAGTGATGAACTTCTCGGGCGAGAACAGTCGCGTATCTGTCATGGTATGGTGAAGTTTTTTAGATGGTGCAAAATAAATGCACGTCCGGTTGGGATTGACGACCGACAAGACTGAGATTCAATCTAGGATCGAGCTAGAAAGAAGACTGGTAATCAGAACTCCATCGAGGGAATGATCTCGGAGGGTAAATATCCTATCCTGGTGAGGAAAGATAGCTGAAGTAACCGTCATCCACGAGGATCGAGCTCCGTAGGGAAACTGGAAACAAGTAAGTATTTTATGCTTAGGGCTGACAATCTATTTGAAGAGGACGAACCCAGTTACTCGGCGGTAACAACCAAATGATGGTGAAACACAATGAACCTGTGAATGCTAATGCATATGTTAATGCATATGTTAATGTGAATGTATGTTAATATCTATGTATGTTAATGTTTATGTATGCAAGAAGTTATGAAATGAGTATGTAATGAATGTGTAATGAATATGTAATGAAATAGGCATGTGATGCTTATGCCCCTGCGTAGGCTGACGAAACAGATTAGAGACGGGACGAGAGATGAAATAAACATCTTGACGGAAATACCCTGCGTCCTCTGCAACCAATACGTCAATCATGGGTAAGAAGGATCAATGGTAGAACCAAGTCTGGTTTTAAAGTTCTGAATTCTCTGGGGAGAAGGTAATCTGCTTGGGTGTACAGTATCACATCTTCACATGGGGAGAAGAAAACCTGAGGAACACTTTTGAGTTTCCCAAGAAAAAGTTGTCAGCTTATAGTCTCTCTGGGGACTATCACTGGGCAATGGTTTGAAAGTGTTTCTGCGATAATGATATTTCCGGGGAATGAAGAGATCCTGTCGGAATTTCCACTAGTCAAAGTAATTTATTACATTTCAAATTTGTTGTTTTTGAAAAACAATTCTGAAAAATCTACAATGCACCTTTCATTTTCAAATTTTAAGAATAAACGCATTTTGCATAACAATAGAAAATAAAGAGCAATGCACCAAGGAATGTAAGTAACGAGATGGTATCTTTTATTAAAGGGTGGCTGCTTGCTGAAGGCATAGCTCCACAGATGATTACATTTTGAAATTGGCAACATGGGAAAAGGTTACATTGAATCCAACGATACCTACTGACACTAATAACTAAGACTAATCCAGAATCTTGCTTTGGGCAAGGATGAAGGAACTGAAACATGGCTCTCATGCGGAAAGTGTGTTTGAGATAATCAGTGTCTTCTGATGCAATGAAATGCCTTTGTCCCTAACTTTTTCCTGGACCGCCCTTTCGGGTTTTCAATCCACCGGGACGCTCTTTTTTGCCTAAGCCGCCCTTTCGGGTTTTCAACCTAGCGAGCTTTTGTTATTATTTCTTTTTTCTTTTTTCAACCCTTACTTTTGCCTAAGTCGCCTTTTGCAGGTTTTCGACTTAGCGGGTTTTTAGGCATAATATTTTCGGACTGCATCAGAATTCACGGGATGTGCTAGTTCTTCACCGTCCATTGTCGTAAGTATTAGAGACCCTCCGGAGAAGACAGTCCTTACAACGAACGGGCCTTCATAATTGGGCATCCATTTTCCCCGCATATCTTTGTGTACTGGCAAGATCTTTTTGAGTACGAGCTCTCCTTGACGGAACTCACGGATACGAATCTTCTTATCAAACGCTCTTTTCATCCGTTTCTGATATAATTGCCCATGGCACATGGCTGTCAAACGCTTCTCGTCAATGAGATTCAACTGATCCAATCTGTCTCGAACCCACTCAGCTTCTTCAAGTTCAGCCTCCCTTAACACTCTTAGCGAAGGTATCTCTACTTCGATGGGGAGCACGGCGTCCATTCCATATACCAGTGAGAAAGGTGTTGCCCCTGTCGAAGTTCTCACTGAGGTTCTGTATCCATGCAAAGCAAACGGTAACATCTCATGCCAATCTTTGTAAGTCACAACCATCTTTTGCAGGATCTTCTTGATATTCTTATTCGCAGCTTCAACGGCCCCATTCATCTTAGGACGGTACGGAGAAGAGTTATGGTGAGTGATCTTGAAGTTATCACACAACTCTTTCATAGTCTTATTATTCAGATTGGTGCCATTGTCAGTTATTATCCGGCTTGGGACTCCATAACGGCAGATAATCTCTTTTCTGATGAATCGGGTAACCACTTGCTTGGTCACGTTAGTGTAGGAGGCAGCCTCTACCCACTTGGTGAAATAATCAATGGCAACAAGGATAAAACGATGTCCATTAGAAGCTTTCGGCTCAATTGCCCCAATCATGTCAATGCCCCACATAGAGAACGGCCATGGTGAAGACAAAACATTTAACGGTGACGGAGGTACATGCATTTTATCAGCATAAATTTGGCACTTATGGCATTTCCTAGCGTATTGGATGCAGTCGGCTTCCATGGTTAACCAATAATACCCAGCCCTTAACATCTTCTTGGACATAGCATAACCATTGGCATGAGTTCCGAAAGTCCCTTCATGAATTTCCTGCAGTAACATGTCCGCTTCCCGTTTATCAACACATCTGAGCAGGACCATGTCGTGATTTCTCTTGTATAACACACCATTACTGATAAAGAATTTGGACGCCAATCTTCTCAATGTCTTTTTGTCCAGACCAGTAGCACCATCGGGATATTCCTGCTTGACGAGATAGTTCTTGATATCATGAAACCAAGGCTTTTCATTCATCTCAACTTCTTCGACCGTCTGACAATAAGCGGGCTCAACCTTGTGCTCAATATGGATAAGAGGTGCTTCATTAACGAATTTAACTTTCCACATAGATGCTAACATGGCTAATGCATCAGCTACGTGATTCTCGGATCTAGGAACATGCTCGAACTCTATCTCGTCGAAATACTTGATCAGCTCAATAATATAGTCTTTATAAGGGATCAGCTTCTCATTCTTCGTCTCCCATTTGCCTTGTACCTGGTAAATAACCAAGGCTGAGTCACCACTTACTTTAAGAAGTTTGATTCGGAGGTGAATCGCTGCTTCGAGGCCGAGGATACACGCTTCGTACTCTGCGACGTTATTAGTGCACTCAAAGTCCAATCTTGCTGTAAATGGAGTGAATCCGCCCTTTGGGTTCATCAAAACGGCGCCTATACCATGCCCATTGAAATTTGAGGAACCATCAAACATCATCTTCCACCAAAGACCTGGTTCTGGACCTTCGCTCGAATCGGGCTCTTCACAATCTCTTTTAATCAACAAAATATCCTCATCAGGAAAATCGAGCTTAAGAGGTTCATAATCTTCAACTGGCTGGTCTGCAAGATAATCAGATAAAATACTACCCTTAATCGCCTTCTGGGGTACATACTGGATGTCATATTCGGATAACAACATGTGCCAACGGGCTAGCCTCCCGGTTTGAGCAGGTTTTTCGAAAATATACTTGATCGGATCCATTTTAGAAATCAATAACGTGGTATGACAGACCATATATTGCCGAAGGCGCTTAGCGGCCCATGCCAATGCACAACAAGTTTTCTCTAATGGTGAGTATCTGTTTTCGCAATCGGTAAACTTGTTGCTCAGGTAATAAATCGCATGTTCCTTTTTCCCAGTCTCATCATGTTGCCCAAGCACACAACCCATAGACTTCTCGAGAACAGTAAGGTACATAAACAACGGTCTTCCAGGTACGGGCGGGATCAAAATAGGGGGATCTTGCAAATAACCCTTAATCTTCTCAAACGCTTTCTGACAATCAAGGTTCCATTCAACTGTCTGCCCCTTGCAAAGTAACTTGAATATCGGCTCACAAGTAGCGGTCATATTAAAGATAAACCTGGAAATATAATTCAGACGTCCCAGAAAACCTCTAACTTGCGTCTCGGTTCGCGGAGCCGGCATATCTTGAATGGCTCGGACTTTGTCAGGATCCACCTCAATCCCTCGCTGGCTAACAATGAAACCAAGCAGTTTTCCAGATCTGACACCGAAGGTACATTTTGCAGGATTCAATTTCAACTGATATTTCCTGAGTCGTTCAAACAGCTTCACCAAATGGTCTAAATGCTCCTCTTCACTCTGAGATTTGGCTATCATATCGTCCACATACACCTCAATTTCTTTGTGCATCATATCATGAAAAAGAGTGGTCATAGCACGTTGGTAAGTTGCCCCTGCATTCTTTAAACCGAAGGGCATGACTTTGTAGCAGAAGGTTCCCCAAGGAGTAATGAAAGTAGTCTTCTCTCGATCATCGGGATCCATCTTGATCTGATTATAGCCAGAGAAACCATCCATAAATGAAAACAACGCAAAACTGGCTGTATTGTCTACAAGTGTATCAATATGTGGCAGTGGGAAGTCGTCCTTTGGACTTGCTTTGTTCAGATCCCTGTAGTCTACACACATCCTAACCTTACCGTCCTTCTTGGGCACTGGCACAATGTTGGCAACCCAATCTGGATATTTCGCGACTGCCAAGAAACCTGCATCCAACTGCTTTTTAACCTCATCTCGAATCTTCAAAGCCATGTCGGGTCTCGTTCTTCGGAGTTTCTGCTTGATAGGTGGACAATCTGGCTTAAGTGGCAACTTGTGAACAACAATGTCCGTGTCTAGGCCCGGCATATCTTGATACGACCACGCAAACACATCAACATACTCTTTTAACAACTCAATCAACCTCGGCCTAACCTCTGTCCCCAGCATTGCACCAATCTTGACCTCTTTCTTGCTCTCATCTGTACCGAGATTAATTAAGTCCACCTGCTCTTTATACGGTTGAAGCTCTGTGTACTCGTACTTAATCAATCTTGTCAGTTCAACGGGTACTTCAAAATCTTCTTCACCCTCGTCCTCAGCTTGATTGATGGGTGCATCCCAGTCAGGAGTGTCAGTAAAGTCATTGGATCCAACAAGGTTTACGATATCTCTGCATGATGGAAGGCTTACTTAATTAAAATGCTCGAAGACATGTAAGGATGAAATGCTGTTTTTTTTTATTATTATTTTTTTTTTTGAAAAAGGTTGCCAATTTCATTTTTAAAGGTGAAAACGAAAAACGCAAATGAACCAAAGTGGAATTGAACAAAATGCTTTTATTAATATCTTTTAGAAATGAAAGGTGGCCCGACAAAACAACCCTATAGCCTTGGGCAGAGCTACAGATTTTTATTTGAAAATGTAAATGAAACTTTTTTTTTAAAAAACAATTACTTTGACAAGGGAAAGATAACAGGAATCTCTACGGCCTCCCAGTTGTTCAAAACTGCATCACCCTTAAACACCAGGTTGCTCAGCTCTTCATTTTTCTCATATTCACTGATGGCATTGACTTGGAAGCCTCCGCTGACAAATACCTCTTGGATAACCTTCGAACGCCCTTCGACAGTCGTGGCAGCTCCATTCTGAGTTGGTTTGTAACCCAACCCAGAGCGATCAGTCTTGGTCTTGACATCGATTACCTCTCCCCAACCTTCAGGAATGCCCCTGTCAATTGTTGCTTTGGTACTCTTCAGAGATGCAAAAGATGGATTACCCTGACCCACTGTCTCTTCGACCTCCAGCAGAACAGCATTGGCGATCTCAAGTGCTTGAAAGGAAATGTCTAAAGCATTCTCATCGGCCTCGATGTAACGGAAAGAGGACAGGTTGCTGACCATCAGATCCTCCTCACCGTGTATAATAACCAACTTTCCATCGATCACGAATTTCATCCTCTGATGTAAAGTTGAGGTTACCGCCCCAGCGGCATGAATCCACGGCCTTCCAAGTAAACAACTGTAATTGGGATTAATGTCCATGACTTGAAACGTGATATTAAAAACTTGCGGACCGATCAGGATAGGTAGCTCAACCTCCCCCATTACCGATCGACGAGAGCCATCGAAAGCCTTGACAACCAAAGATGTAGGTTTCAACACAGTCTCTTTACAAGCCAACTTATCAAGAACCCTCTTGGGTAGAACGTTCAGAGAAGACCCGGTGTCCACTAGCACTCTCGCTAAATTGTCCTCCTGACATTTTACCGATATATGTAAAGCACGATTATGGTTCGGACCCTCCTTCGGTAACTCTTCATTGCTGAAACTGAGGGTGTTACAAGCGGTTAAATTGGCAATCACACTATTAAACCGACTGGTGCTGATATCTTGATCCACATGTGCTTGAGTCAAAACCTTCTGCAAGGCCATCCTATGAGCGGGTGAACTCATCAACAGAGATAAAATCGAAATCTTGGAAGGAGTCTGATGAAGTTGATCGATAACTTTATAGTCACTTTTCTTGATGATCCTCAAAAATTCGGCATCTTCATTATTCGTAACGACTCCCTTACCTTTGTCTCTGGCAGGCACTGGGATATTAGTGGTCTCCTTAGGTGGATCCTCATTAGAATGGGGAGTATACACACGGCCACTGCGGGTCATCCTGCTTACTTCTGCGATATTGGTCACAGTATCCTTACCCTCTTCATTTGGAATAACCTTCCCGGACTCCTTGTCAATCATCGTCACGTCATATTTCCAAGGCACAACTTTAGGATCACTGAAAGGAAACGGACTCGGTCTTCGAATAACTATAGGCTTAGGCTGATTCACTTCAGGGATATACGACCTTGGTATATCGAACACGAGGTTGGCGGAGCCTGCCCCTGATAAATTAAACACTGGTACCTTACCCTTTGATTCAGGCTGATGGAAGACAGGCTCAACCACAGCGACTACATCCTTCTTGGCTTGGCTTGTCACTTGTAAAACACCCTCATTAATTAACCTCTGAACATCATTCTGAACCAACATGCAACCCTTAATACTGGCTTCACAACTTACGCATGCAACGTGGGAAGTATCTACTAAACCAGCTTCAAACAGCTTCGAATGGAACATCTTGAGAGGAGTCTTAATCTGTTCAACATCAAGGGCATAACCTTCCTCTGAATCAGCACTAATGGCATTGACACTCTCATGGTTAGGAAAAGGGTTCTTCTTAACATTTGGTTGAGGATCTTCAAATGACAAAATCTTCTTTTCCAATAAATCCCTGACAATATTTTTGAGAGCATAACAATTCTCCAGATCATGACCAGGCGCACCCTCGTGAAATAAACAATGAGCAGCGGCGTTGTAATTGGCGGGTAGAGGATTAGGAGGCGGACCCAAAGTCCGAGTAGTGATTAGACCTTGCTTGACCAAAGAGGGATACAACTCGGTAAAAGTCATCGGGATCGGCGGACAAGGTTTATACGTTCTTCTGTTCGGCATATTCTGGCGAGGAGCCGGACTCTTTGGCTGTTGAGGAGCAGGAGTATTGGGCGCCTGTAGATAGTTGACAGGAGGCGGATAAACAGGAGGTTGTTGCATAGGTTGATACATGGGAACCTGTTGATTGAAAGAAGGAGTAATAGCTGCCACATAGGGTTGTTGAGCATATTGGACTGGGTACCCTTGAGGTTGAGCATAACCTTGCGGATGCCGATAAAAGCGTTCTCTTGGTCTACCAGAGGATATAGCATTAGTCTCACCCTCCTTCTTTTTCTGGGAGCTATACGGAGGTTTCTTCGGCTGATCCTTAGAAGCGCCATGATTATTTGTCATTTTACCACTCTTCATACCCAATTCGATCTTGACACCCACAGCAACGATGTCGGAGAAATTTGAAGTCACACTACCCACCATTCTCTCGTAAAATTCTGGACGGACCGTGTCGACAAACCAATCAGATAACTCTTTCTCGGTCAAAGGAGGTTCTACCTGCGAAGCAGTCTCTCTCCACCTTTGAGCATACTCTTTGAATGACTCAGAATTCTTTTGTGACATACTCAGCAACTGTCTTCTGTCAGGAGCCAGATCCATATTGTACTTGTAGTGTTTGATGAAAGCGTCAGATAAATCTTGAAAGCTCTTAATGCGGGATTGGTCCAAAGTTAAATACCACTTGGAAGAAGCACCCTTCAAACTGTCTTGGAAGCAATGAATCATCAGTTTATCATTCTCAACATGGGCAGCCATTTTGCGATAATACATGATCAAATGACTCTTAGGACAGGTGGCACCTTCATAGCGATCGAAGTTCGGAGTTTTGAACTTCGGGGGAATAACCAAACCCGAGACCAAACAAACATCCCTTGCAGCGGTCCCAAAAATTTGATCACCCTCTACCTTTTTCAATCTCTGTACGATGGTGTTTACTTCCTCACGAAGCTTATCATGTTTCTCATAACCCTCAACATTCTCGTCAAGATTATCAAAAGCTGTCTCATTGAAGTACGGTTGCGCACGAGTGTGTACAACAGGTGGTGCAAAGATAGGAGCCCCCCTAGAAACTTCAGAAAACAAGGGCACGGCTTGCTGAACAGGTTGATTAATCGGAACAGTGGCTTGAGGAGGCACAAAACCGGGAGCAAGACCATAAGGTGGGTCCCTTGCTACGGTCACACTTGGTGGAGGGTCCACAGTAACGCCGGTAATCTCAGAAACAACAGTGGGCTGGGTATCCATTTTAGCATTCATGACATGTAACAATTCCATCATACGCCCCATACCCCCTCGAAGGTCTTCGAGTTCATTGCTAAGGCGATCAATCTCTTTTGCCTGATCCTCCATTCTTTTCCGAGTTTGAGCTCTGGTGTTGTATTGGTGCCGAGAACTCAGGGTGACGAAACTGGAAGGTGAGAGAACCGAGTGTGAGAAATCGGGAGACACATGCAATGCAAAAAAAAGTAAATGATGCTAAAATGTGAATGTAAATGAAGATTTCATGGAATTCAAAACATTTACTAATGTCGTGGGGTACCAAGGAAATCTTTTTCTTGTTTTTTTCATTTTATATTTTTTATTTTATTTATGGTATCCCGCGATATCCATAAATGGTATTTGAACTCCATGAAATACAA
Source organism: Lathyrus sativus (assembly GCA_963859935.3). Lineage (NCBI taxonomy): Eukaryota > Viridiplantae > Streptophyta > Magnoliopsida > Fabales > Fabaceae > Lathyrus > Lathyrus sativus. The sequence goes on from OZ012737.1 coordinate 467,403,700, forward strand.
TGCAATGAGATGCTTTATGGATGCAATGCATGAAAACACACAAAGTCCTAGGTTAAAGGCTTGCATGAGGTTCAAAGGCAAGTACCCTCCCCTGAAGTTAGATGGTTCATCTTGTCCTACAAAAGTAACCAGGTTCTAAGGGATCTCAATATCATTGATCCTTCACAAGAAGAGACTTGTATCTATCGCATACGGACGGTTATATCAGAGCCGGATGAAGAAAGCTTTCGACAAGAAGGTGCGCCCTCGAAGCTTTTAGACGGGCGATCTTGTGCTAAAGAAGATTCTCCCACCATAGTCAGATCACAGGGGCAAATGGACTCCTAACTATGAAGGTCCATATATCGTTCGCAAGGTCTTCTCCGGAGGAGCCTTACTGTTGTCCACCATGGATGGCGAAGATTTCTCATCCCCTGTGAACTCGGACGCAGTTAAAAAATACTTTGCTTAAAGAGACCCGTTGGACAGAAAAAAGAGAGTCCAGGCAAAAATGGGGCATCCGGCGAACCAAAAAGAAAAAAAGAAAAGGTTCGGGCAAAAGTTAGGGATAATATTGAAAAGATGTACACCCGTGAAGTCGAAAACCTGAAAAGGGCGACTTCGGCAAAAAAGGGTATCCCGGTGAATTGAAAACCCGCAAAGGGCGATTCAGGCAAAAGTTAGGGATTGAAAAGCAAATGACTGCGGTCCGAGTTTGATCCTGCATTGCTAGTGGTTTGGGAGTACCTGAGGGTCGATTATCCAAAACAATCTCTTCTGAGGGCGGAGTATCGGGAAAGCGTCGGAGTCAGGCGAGTCATAGGAGGATCAGCTCATGGTGTTCGTCTGTACCACGTTACCGACATGTATCCAATTTTATCTTTTGTACATATTTGCATTTGCTTTTGCGTAACTTCCTCTTTTCAGGAGTTGCATCTGATGTACAAACTTTGCCTATTCACAGGCTGTTATCAATAAAACATACTATTCAGTACTTGATGTTTAATTCTTGTTTTAACTTTTACTGTTTTGTTTGTGGAAAACGCCGATGTTTTTGATAAACTTACATGTGCATAAGCTTGCAGGCCTCGGCCAATGATTGTTAAAACGTTGAATTAACTGAATAGTTGTCACAGATACTAACCAGGATAGTTCCTTTTGTATAGAATGTCTTGTGTTCGTTCGTGTTTTGCAGGGTCGTCACCTTTGCAGCAGATATCCAAGGGAGGGTGTTCCCCAGCCAGAGCAGGCTTTATGTGTAACCTTTTCCTCCCAACAGATGGAATTGGCTTTTCCTCCCCGACAGACAGAAGTTGAAGTTTTTATCCCCAGAAGAGTTGGGATTGCATCAGAGTAGGATCAAAATATTCTCAACAATTCAAGATTGACTTATTCGGTAGGATAAAGTCATCCCAAGGCCGAGATTGATATACACAGCAGAGGATGCATTCATGATGTTTGGTTATGAATATGTTTACTCCCCAGAGAGAGTCCTCACAGAGTACAATCAGAGTGTGCAAATCGATTCCCAGCTGAGTATCCCCAGCAGGATGGTTATCCCCTGCAGAGTTGGTTTCACCTTTCCAGCATTTATTTTGCTGGAATATGTCTGTGATACCTGGTTTTCCCCAACGGATTAGGTCTTGTCTTCAACATTTATTTTGCTGGAGCACCTCTTTGCATTTGCATATATCATCATATTTGCATCTACCCAAACGCGTAGCATTTCCATGCTATATGGAGCATTACGCCATTGTCAAACATATGCATTTTAAAACATAAGCCAGGTTGATTACCTCTTTGTTTTCAGGTGTGTTTCCCTACAGATAATTGAGATCATTGTTCAGGAAGGTGTCCAGATATTCAGATTTATGGCGCGAGGTACGCAATGATAGCGTTTGTCCTATCATATGCTCCCCTAGCAGAGTTGCTTGGTTAAGTTTCTCTTTTCCCTCAGTGGAGTTCTTCTCAGGTTGCTGTTATGTCAGCATTAAAAGATTTCATGGTTTAAGCTTTCGGAGTTGTTACTCGTGACTTCCCCAATAGAGTTTTTCCCCACCGAGTTGCTTGGTTAAGTTTCTCGTCTTCCCCAGCGGAATTTCCTTCAGATTGCTGCACATCAGTTTTGAAAATCTTGAAGTTGTTACCTGTTGTCGAAATAGGTGTTTGGCAGCTGTCGTCAGAATTTCCCTGCAGAGTTTTTTGTTCAAGTCTTCGGATGCACAGTTCGCACTTTTATTTAGTGCTTTTCCCACTTCGGAAATGGAGGGTTGACGTGATGGTTCAACGGTTGACGTGATGGTTCGACAGTTCACACTTTGAGTTCGTGCTTTGGTTGACGTGATGGTTCAACGGCTCGCGCTTTTATTTACTGCTTTTCCCGCTTCTTCGGAAATGGAAGGTTGACATGATGGTTCAACGGTCGACGTGATGGTTCGACAGTTTGCACTTTGAGTTCGTGCTTTGGTTGACGTGATGGTTCAACGACTCGCGCTTTTATTTAGTGCTTTTCTCGCTTCTTCGGAAATGGAAGGTTGACGTGATGGTTCAACGGTTGACGTGATGGTTCGACAGTTCGCACTTTGAGTTCGTGCTTTGGTTGACGTGATGGTTCAATGGCTCGTGCTTTTATTTAGTGCTTTTCCCGCTTCTTCAAGAACGAAAGGTTGACGTGATGGTTCAATGGTCGACGTGATAGTTCGACAGCACTCGCTTTTATTTAGCGTATGCTCGTTTCCTTGTAAATTAAAGGTTGACGTGATGGTTCGGCAGTTCTCACTTTGAGTTCAAGCTTTGGTTGACGTGATGGTTCAACGGCTCGCGCTTTTATTTAGTGCTTTTCCCGCTTCTTCGGAAATGGAAGGTTGACGTGATGGTTCGACAATTTGCGCTTTGAGTAGTGCTTTTCCCATTTCTTCGTAAACGAAAGGTTGACGTGATGGTTCAACGGTCGCTGTGATGGTTCGACGACACTCGCTTTTATTTAGCGTATGCTCGTTTCCTTGTAAACGAAAGGTTGACGTGATGGTTCAACGATCGACGTGATGGTTCGACAGCACTCGCTTTCATTTAGCGTATGCTCATTTCCTTGTAAACGAAGGGTTGACGTGATGGTTTAACGGTCGACGTGATGGTTTGACAGTTTGCACTTTGAGTTCGTACTTTGGTTGACGTGATGGTTCAACGGCTCGCGCTTGTATTTAGTGCTTTTCCAGCTTCTTCGGAAATGGAAGGTTGACGTGATGGTTCAACGGTCGACATGATGGTTCGACTGTTCACGCTTTGGTTGACATGATGGTTCAACAGTCGACGTGATGGTTCGACGGTCGACGTGATGGTTCGACGGTTCGCGCTTTGAGTTAGTGCTTTCGCCCGCTTCTTCGGAAATAGAAGGTCGAGGACGATATTTAGATATGGTCTTTTGAAGGTGCCCGCTTATTGTGACATATTTCGGGAGGATTGATGGTGTTAATCCAGTTTGTTGATTCGATGCCTCTGGCGTCACGCAGGTGGTTGATGATGAAATTAAGTCAATTTATCAGATGATTGATCAATTGTTGCCGTGACAACCAAATTCAGTTTTCTGGATATTGTTTCCCATGCAGTTTGTGCAGTTTATTTCTGCGGTTGGCAAATTTCTGGGCTATTTGGTATTCAACAGTCTTCTACCGCGATTGTTTGAAAGTTGTTCGCTTTCAACCCAGTCGGGTCCAAGCCGCTTGAATAGGGGCAACTGTTGCACCCCAAAATTTGCCCAACCTTTTTATCACTTGGTTTATGTTTCACTACATAGCATAACATTGTTCTAGCATAGTTCTAGCATTTGAATAACATAACATCCTTCATTTAGCAGGGGATCAAGTGTGGTTTATGTCTAAAAGAGCCAAGCCAGAGGTTGTATTCAAGCTTAAGAAGTTATCAGGGTCATCAGTCAGTGGGTTGAGTTCTTGAGAGGTTTGATTGCTTGTATGGGGTTCATCTCCTAATTTGAGAGCTATTTGAAGACTATCAGAGGGTTGTGAAGCCTTGGATGTGGATATGATGTGTGGATAGAGCTCATGGGGTTCATAAAGGATCAAGACAGAGCTCATTCAAATGCTTGTAGCAAGTACAAAAGCCATAGTGGAAGTTAGTGTCACTAGGGTTTCATCTGGTTAATCCTAGGCCAAAATGAGCAATTGAAGAAGATCAAAGCCTACTTCTAGGTCATTGAGATCATGAAAGGATATGGTGAGGCATATGAGAGGTTGTTTCAAGATCAAGTTGAGAAGAATCAAGAATGGTTGGAGTTACTAAGTCAGGGTTCCTAGGGTAAAATCCCCTGTTTAGTGCCAAACTTCCAAGCCATGTAAGTCAAGATACAAGCCTCATATGACTTTGGCCTCCATATGAATGTTGTAGAAGATGTTCATAGATTTAATTTGAGTACTAGAAGTCATTCATATGTGTTGCGGTGGAAATAGGATCACAAACTATTAATGAGTTTGAATCGCAATTCAATTCACAACCGCTCTTTGATTTATCCGAAGGAAAAGGTCAAAAGAGGGAAAACCTATTTTTGCATCGTAAACACAATGCGGGGAAAGATCTAGGGTTCGGGGGTTGGTTAAATCTAGGGAAGGTATTAGCACCCTAAACTTCTGTAGTACTCTACAGGAACCTTTTGTTCAGATGTTTACTATTTGCTTTATTTATTTGCTTAAGGTATATGTACAAAGGATTAAAAGTGAGAAAGGAGACCTAAGGGGTTAATTCTAAGTTTACTCGGCAAGACATCGCATCTTGTGCCTACGTATCCTTACGGGAGTGGAATCAGAGTAATCGTAGTTCCCCTCAAAAGGGAGGTAGAGCCTTCTTGACTGTGGTCAAGGTCTCAAGGGGAATAAACGCCTCTTAAGGACGCGCTTACATGGAGTCTTAAACTCCAAATCTCTACGTTGAATTGTTAAGTTGTAATTAGGGTTAGGTTAGGTTAGGGATTCCACGGCGGGAAACCCTAAAATGAGCGCGGCGGCTCTTTGACCTAATGCTAGGGGTAAAATTGTAATTTTGCCTGCGGCGAGGCATTTGTGAAAATTAGGGTTTGTAGTTTGTAAGGGTTTGAAGTTCAGGACTATTGGCGCGGCGACCAAAAGCTAGACCTAACCTTCGGATATGTGTAATGTGACAGGAGTATTGATGAATGTGTGATATAACTGAATTGTGCAAACAGAGAATAATGTCCTAATTTAACTATGCGAGCAGAAATTTAAAGGCAGTAATTAAAACGCGATTGTTAGGGTTCGCGAGGTTACAACCGAGAAGCAGTTACAATAATAATAAAACTTAAATAAAACACCACGCCATAGTAGCGAACAGGAGCTGCAAAAGATGAACACCCGTTAGTAAACAAAGTTAGACAGTAATGGAACGGGTCAGGAGAAAAAATGCGATATTGGAAGTTTTTGTTGTTTTGAAAAAGATGTTGAATGAATTTATATAAAAAAGAAAGAGTACTGTTAATTAGAAAAATATTTTAAATTTTATCTTAAAAAGTTTAATTTTTATATTAAAATACTTTAAGTTATTTATAAAAAAATTTATTTTTTATTTTATGAAAAGAGTTTTTTTTTTATTTTATTATAAAAAGGTTTTTAAAGTTTTTTTTCATTTATTTTTTAAAAAAAATACTTTCAATATTTACAAAAAAAGGTTGTTTAAAAAACAGTTTTTGATTATCAAAATAAAATGGTTTTAAAAACAACTTTTTTTAAAAAACAAAAATATAAGGTTTTAAAAAACAAATTTTCAAAAAAAACAAAAAAAAATAAGAGGGGTTGGGCCGGCCATCACTCCCGGACCCAACCCGGTTAGTGTATATGCATCAAAATGTCAATTTAGGGTTTCAGAACCCTTTGACCCCCTTTCACGGCGCCGTTTGCATTCTTCTTCTTCTCTCTCGATTCTCTTCATGATGCATCTCTCCTGAAAGAAATTCAATTTCAAACCATTAAATATATGACAATGATGAAATCCGTGCTTACGTTTAAGGGTTGGAAACGATGCGCTGGTGGTTTCCGGCGGCCGATGATGAGTCTTATGAGGCCCAGAGGATTTGCTCGTCTAGGCGCTGGTGAATCTTCTCCAACCTTTCGATTCGTATTCTGATGGCCACCTTCGATGAAACCCTTCTGAGTTTCTCTCTCGCGGATGTTAGGGTTTCGTGTTCTTCGTCGTTTTCCTCTGGGGCTCTCGCGATTTTCCGTTCGTTAGGGCTCCCCCTCTGAGGTGAAATCATCCCTTTTTATATACTTTTTTTTCAATCATTCTTTTGGGCCTTTGATCTGATTTGCTGCTCTTTTTTTGAGATATGATTTCGTGTTGATTTTTGATGATTCGATTTGATTTTGTGTTGGTATTATTTGATTTTGATTTTCCTCAGATACTGATTGGATTACTATTGGATGCTGATTGAACTCTGTTTCCCTTTTTAGGGTTTAATCGATCCTTTCTGATCTCCAGCTGATATGATTATTCTGATTTGGTTCAATTTTATTATCTTCAGAACTTTATGATTGAATGTAATCTGAACTGATTTGCTTTGATTGATTCAGGTCAAGTGCAAATGGGGATTCGATTTGATTTGATCATTTGGTTTTTTTCAGATTGAGTTCCAATAGGGGCTTTCTGATACGATTGGGATTTCGTTTCTCCTCTTGGAATCCTGATTGAGCTGATAGGATTTCCTGACTTGATTCAATTTTATTAGTCTGAACTGATTTGCTTTGACCTGTTTTGGGATTAATTATCAAGTCAAAATCTCTCTATTTTTCTGATATGGTTTGCTTTTTGATGCAGCTCAGATCCTTTTCCTCTTCTTCTTTCAGAGAGGGTTGATGCTACGACTTTGGTTGAGTCGGGATTGCCGAGGAAAGTATACGGCAATGATGTTTATCTGAGCCCTCGACGCTTGTATTCTTCGATGAGGCTGCGATTGCCTTCTGAGGATCTTCGCGTGGGGTTTATCACTTATTCTCTTTGAGTTGTTTTAACTGCTGATGATGCTTGATTCTTGTGTTTCAGAGCTGACACTATGGGCCATTGTGTCCAACTACGAATGCTTAATGCTGCCTTGATACACTTACGCGATTTGGGCGATGATGATTTGAGTTATGGTATTTGGTTAACCGAGCCATGTGCTTGTGTACTTGTTGGGGCGATGATGCTCTCGACTGAGCCTCGTTCTGCGCTATGCTTTGTTTGGTGTGATTTGATGACTACACTTTGATATCCTGTTTGGTTGCAAGAACGGTCCTTTTGACTGCTGCTTTTCCAAGCGGTAATATGGACTCTGATCTAACTCCTGCATCATGGTTTTTTAGTCTTGAATTGGCTCGATCTTGCTGTTTTCTCGTTTGGCTTGCAGCTTCGTCTTTTGTCACAACTGATACAGCTTGACTCTGTTTATGAACTGCTTATGCCTTGGTTTATTACCTTGTTATTGTTGTGGCTTCTTGTTTTTTTTTGAACATGAACTGAATCTGATGTATTCTGAACTTAATTGTGAATTGGGCTTGAACCTGATTCTTTTAATGTACTTGCCAGGATACTGATGCTGATATGGACTTTGATTCTAATATTATCTGTTGGATTTTTGCAGACAAGTCCTCTCTCTGATTTGGGACATCCGTATGGTTTGGATTTTCCACATTCAGTTGGGGATTATCAATGGATCTAATTAGCAATCTATTGGCACCCGGATTTACTTGATAGATTCCAATTACGTACTGGTTTCAAAGCAATCCTTCGGCAAAATCCATTTCAACCCGAAACTTCTTTTTACTCTTCATCTCTCGACAGTCCCTTATGATAAGAACAATAACTACCTGATCTGACGCCGATGGCTCAGATTGGTAACGGGAGTAGGATGCGGCTTTAGTCGTGCCCTCCCGGCACTCGATGATGACACTGTTCTGAGAGTGTCAAAACCTCTAACATTTTATATATTGCTTGTTTTGCTTTGATGTGCAGGTGAGTCGAGATTTGCGGCGAAGCTTAAAGACAGCATGAAGACCCTTAGGAACTTTTAGGATTTAGGATAGATACTTTTTGTGAATGAAACCCCTTGTAAACCAAATTCAAATTTGTAAACTATAAATATTAATGAAATGAAATTCAACAAAATATTCATATTTACTTTCTCACTTGCAATTTCAAAGTATCCATGAATAATGATTCAGACTCATTTAAATTCCCTCTTGAGTAATGACTTATAAGTACTTATGAACACAAAGTTCAAAAATATTTAACTTACTTCTCCTTTGCCTTTTATAAATGATATCCCGCCATATGATTATATCCAAACAAATTCAAATTAAAACCTCGTTGATCACATCACTTCTCAAAATAACCTTAACAGTATCCACTTCCTTTTCAACCCAACTTTATAAAAGGAAACAAAACTGTTTGGAAACGTTTCAGAATCAAACAAAGCACGGTCCCGAGTCCAATCATATTTCTGACAAAACATACTGGCACCTTGACCCAAATGGCAAATAAATGCCTCAGAACGCAATAACAGCCCGTTTTCAAGAAATTAGCAGAATTTGCGTGAAATGACCAAAATACCCCTGGGATCAAATCTGCAAAACAAACACCTCCATAACTTGTTAGTGGTTAGCAAATGTTCATAGGAGATGATATGCGAAATGCCTGACTAAATGTAAGGGTAAAATTTGGGGTATTACAATATGATTTATAGAACTCAAGTTATGGTCCCGACAAGTTACAGGTCCTCAGATGGCTCTGAAATTTGTCTGTGAAAATCATCTGACTTCCAAGCTACTTTTGACCTAGGAGAGTGTTTCTCATAAACTTTTGGCCAACATTAAAGTTGTTCCTCATGATCTTAGATTTCCAAATTGTATTATAATTCTTCCATCTGATTTGTAGAACTCAAGTTATGAGGTTTACAAGTTAGGGGTATTTTGGGAAAGTGAGAGTATAAGCCATTTTCAATTATAGGTCAAAATCTCCAACTTGCACATCTCAAATGGAGTTTTGTTCAACATGGAACTTGTTCAAAATATGGTTTTTAGGTCAACCAAGAGCTTATGGTGAATTGGTTTGGCCTATATCAAAGATTGGCTTGAAGTGGTTTTGAAAGAAGAGAAATTAAAGGCCTTATTTGGTGGGAAATTCAAATAAATTATTATGTGCTCAAACAAAGGCAAATGACCACTCAATTTGATCAGAAATGATGATTTAGAAACATTAGCAATTCTATAATTTTCAATTAACTCATAATTCATGGTGTTTTTGACATGTTTCTTCACAAATAAGCAACATCACAAAAAAATCATTCACAAAGGCAATTCAAGGCTCTAGCTAAGCTAAATTCATTCAAGGGGTTTTGTGTATGATGCTAGAAGCTTCCCAAGTAAGCTTTGGAGCCAAATTTTAGTTTGCCATATTGAAATATTTGGAAAAAATTTTTGGATTTGGATTTTTGGATTGGGCTTGGATTGGGCTTGGATTGGGTCTCTAGAAGGTTCTAATGTGTTCTATAAATGTTCAAAAACGAAATTGGATAGAGGTTGGTGACTCATTGGAGCTGAAGAGAGAGAGAAGCCATTGGAGCAAGTTGAAGAAAAAGCTTGAAAGTGAATTTTTGGTTTTGAAGAATCAGAGGGTTTCATCAAGAATTGATTATCAAGAATCGTTCACCATCAATCATTGAAGCTTTCTGCACTTGTTGGAGGAGAATTGAGGTCTGAAACCACCACAATCGAAGCTTAAAACCAGATTTTTATTTCTTGAATTTTCTCTCCATTCATGCGTTTTTAGTGGATTAGATTCATGTGGTTAGGTTACAATTAAGGTATAGATGATTTCTGGACAGAAAAATTGAGGTTTAGTGACAAAATAAGAATAGATCCATTTTCGGTTGAGATTTGGATTTCTTTATTCTTGAGGTTTTAGCGTGATCCATTAGTATATTTGAAATCCTCGTGAAATTTCACACAACTTTGGTTCAAGAATCGAGTGGAATGGTGAAATATTGAGAGAGATATGTTGCTTGAAAGTTGCCGGAAAATCATCACGTTAGGCCGGCCATGGAGCTCGCGCGGGCACTGTTCATGAGTGCAGGAAATTTGGAATGTAGAAGAGAGCCACCAGTCGTCCGATTGGAGAGGAAAGGGAGACTCAGTCTCACGATCGCAGGGCTGTTAGCGTGCCACGCGTACAGCATTCCAAACGAGGTCGTTTGGATTAGTAGAGCTTGACTCAGCGCGCTACAAGGACCCAAGGCGCGCGTGTTCGAGTCCTGGCATGATCATTTTTTAATTGTGAGAATTGAAAGCTGAGTGTAATTGGTTTTTGCTTTGGGCTGTAGTTTTCCTGCACTATCCACACCTCCCCTGGCAGGCCCAAACGGAATTAACACATGGAATTTCTTGCTTTACGCACCCCCTGGACGTGTTAGGAGATGAGATTTGCTGAATTAAATCAAATGGGCCCAGCGCCCATGCTTTTTACACCCCCATTCATGGGCCCAGGCGAGAAATAGGCCTTGTTTTCTTGCTGATTACACCCTCCCAGTTATGTCCTTTTATTTTCTTTTCTTTATTTTTTTCTGTTTTTATACTTGTTAGATTTAATTCATGAAAAAATAGTAAATGATGATAATAAATTCTGGAAATTTTTTTGATTATAAACTGAGATGCTTAGAATTTTATCATGCTTTTCATTTTAATTTTCCATGCATTTTCCATTTTATTGCATATTTTCTAGTGTAATATGTTTTTAATGGTGGAATAATTGTGTGCTGATTTTGTCCATTTTATTTCTCACTCATATTTCTGAGTTTGATCTTGAGATTTTACAGGCTGGTTATATACATGTTAATGTTGCTATGTTATTTTTTTTAATGATTTTTAAATCATTTTAAATAGGATTTTAGGATAGTTGTCTAGGAGTGCTCTTTAGTGGATCTCTTTAGTGATACCTTGCAACTTAGGATTTTATTAGAGGACTTAGAAATTGAATTAGGTCCTGATTTTTGAACTATAGATCATTAACAAATGCATGTTCCCATAGAAAAATAATTAGATTTTTAGGATGTGTTTTGATATTTTAGTTAGAATATTCAAGTTGATTGTTCATTTGGTGTTTCAACTTTGGTGATGGTTTTGGAGTGGACTCAAAGTGGGCTTTTCTTGCATGGTGGGCTTCTGGTTCTTATTGGAGGATGTCATGGGCATGATGAAGATTTTGTGGAGTGGCTGGTAGAGCTTGGATTGAAGCTTTTCTTTCCTTTTTGTTAGCTTATAAGATTAGGGATTTTAGGAGAGAGCTTTAGAAGTAGTTTTTTCTTCAAATAATGGTTGGTTTCATTCACCTTCCATTCTCATCCTATGATTCAAAGTCCTCATGTTAAAGTCTCATATCTCCTTTGGAGGTATGTGTGACATTTTACAATGAGTAGAACTTTTGAGGATGCTTTTCTCTAATGACTGGTTGAGTGTCAGATGGGATTCCTTTGGTTTCATGTTTGCTTCCCATCATCAAACCTTCATCTTGTTGATTCCTTTCCTTGTTGGAGCATTGTTAAAGCATGAAGATGGAGAATTCTATCCCTTCCCTTGAAGATGATGTGGACTTGAGGAACTGTTACAGACTGTGGACTGGATTGCTGTCAGAGAGTGGCTTTGCTGTGAAGCTGTTGATTTGCTTTCTTGACTGTCTGTTTTGCTGGATTGCTTTGATGTAATGTGGCTTGATTGGTGTGTTGCATTTAGATTAGGTCATGTAGTTGAATAGGCCTAAGAGAATCTTAAGGGTTGAGCTTCTCCCCTTGCTTGTATTGCATTAGAGGTTGAGTTTCTCCCTCTGCTTGTATTTTTACTGTGTGGCTTTGCTTGTTGGTATTTGGTAGAGCTCAGCTCCCTTGCCTGTGTGGTGTGTGGAATTTGTGCCTTGCTTGTTTAGAAGTTGAGCTTGGCTCCTCCTTCTTGTGTGAGGCATTGCATGCATTTTATTTACAGCAATTTGCTTAATGTAATTTCTTGTATAGTTTTTCTATTTACTGTTGTTTCTATTGCCATGTTCCCCTAGGAACTCTGACTTCTCTTATTCAAGAGAAGTTATGACAGACATTAGGATTCTAACTATGCATGATAACATTAGTTAGTTTTCCTTTTAACCACAACCGTAGGACGAATATTGCATGATAACTGTACAATCGAGTCAGTTTCCCTATAGAGAGGCTGTTTCTCTTCTCATCTTCAAATACAGTTAAAACACTTAATAAAGATTAACACGTGCTGTACGTTACGAGCCTTATGCTACTTGAGAAAGAGTTGTGGGAGGGTTTCCCTCACATAACTCGAGTGTTTAGTGTGGTACCCTTTGGGTGACATGCGACGCATTCACTCTCAAGTCCAAGTCTTTAGTGCAACACGAGTTACAAACATAACTCAATTCACTTCTTCCGTAAAAGACTTTAAAAAAAAACATCAAATCCTTTTTGTCCTCTTGGACTCCTTAATCAAGAAAACCCTTTTCTTAAAGGAAAGTTCTATTAACTTTCAGTTCTATCGCAAACGGTAACGCTTAAGTCTCCAAGGATCGAGCTGCAAACACCAACTGCTGGAACTGATTGTTAACTTTACTTGGATAAAAGATGCTGAACAAACCTGTGTTCTTCGTAGCCCGAACTACGTTTTCTATGATCTTTCATGTCGTATGAAAGTATGTAGGCACGGGATGCGATATCTCGGCGAGCAACCTTCCCCCCGTAACCCGTAGTTAGGCGAACTACGTTGACTCTGATTTCTCGTTCCAGACGGGAATACGTAGGCATAGAACTGTTGTGTTCTGCCGAGTCATTTCTTTTCTTTTCAGACCAGACCTTTAGCGTAGATATGTGTAACAAACCCATCAGATAAACACAACAAGCGTGGATCCCATCGAGTACGATGGACGTGAGGGGTGCTAATACCTTCCCCTTGCGTAACCGACTCCCGAATCCAGACAATGGTTGCGATGACCTTGTCTTATACCTTTTCGTCAGGTTTTTTCCGATCATTTCCTTTCCCGTTCTGAGGGATAAATAATGAAAGATGGCGACTCTTATACTTTGTCGGCACCTTATTTTCGCAGTAGCGACACCCAGTTCTCGTCTGGTAGTCAGTTCCCGTCTGACCCCTTTTTCAAAACCCGGTTCTCGTCTGGTAGTCAGTTCCTGTCTGAGTTATCTCATTTAAATCCAATTCTCGTCTGGAAGACTCTTTTTCAGAACCCAGTTCTCGTCTGGTTATCAGTTCCTGTCTGACTTGTCTAATTCAAATCTAGACCTCGTTTAGCTCATATTTGCAAAGTTCAGTTCTTGTATGGCAAACCTTTTCTTCAAAATTAGATCTCGACTGGTAATCACTCCTCGTCAGACCTATCTTTATAAAGTCCATTTCTGGATTGATGTCCAATTGGCCTTTTCTTCTTCCCCCGCAGGTTGCAAATTTTCGGGTTCTTTTAGTATTCAATCTCCTTCCACCTTGAATGTCTGAAAGCTGATGCTTTTCATCCCTTCAGGTCCAAGTTGTTTGAATAGGGGCAGCTGTAGCACCCCAAAATTTTCCCTTTCGTTTTAACCATAACTGACATTTGTTTCTCTGTGTTTTGCATTTCTGCATATCATAGCATTGGCTCTTGAGGCATGGGATCAAGGTGCTTTCATGACTCAAGGTTCCCTTTTATGGCAAGAGTCTAAACAGCGAGCGTCAGAGGCTCCGACATTTATTTTTTTCCAACGATCGAGCGGTCGATTTTATTTTATTCAGCAGGTTATTTTCAACTTAGGAGATGATGTACAAGCTATCTCAATCATTCTCACAATCATAATATCCAAGGGTAAGTTTCAAAGGCTTAATAGAGCTCCACACAGGTGGCAACAGATGATTACAGAAGTTTCCCTCCATTTGGCGCCAAAATTGGCATTTTTTGGATAGGGTAACCGGTTACCACATATAGGGTAACCGATTACTTCAAGCGAAACTTGCCTAGATATTTGAATTTTCAGCATTTGCAATTTTCCAATTATTTTCAACCATTGATTTCACATAATCATCATTAGAAGGATCTAGAATTGTTTCAATTTTCACCACTTCCCTCTAAATTTCAAATACTCCATTCCTAATTCTACTCCTAATTTCCATTTCCAAATACTAATTCACATTCCTAACCATATTTTGATTCCAAACCTAGAGCTTATTTAAGTGAATTTGCTCCAAACCCTCATTCACACCAATTCACTCTCATTCTTCATCTCAACTTCAGAATTTTCTCTCAACTTTCATTCCAATTTTTCATTCACAAAACCTCCATTAAAGCTCTTTTCACTTTAGTTCATTGATTCTTCATTGGAATCATAGAATTCTAGAGCTAAACCTCCATCATTCATCTCCATTATCTTCAATTCACCATTCAATTTTCATTTGGTTTTGGATCTGAATTTGGAAGCTAGATTGGAAGTGCTTTTTTGGAGTCGATTTTGCTTGATCTTTCTTGTTCTACATTTCTACCATAAGGAAGCTCTTGGATCTTGAAGAATCTTTGGGTTTCTAGCTTGAATATGTTAATTTCAAGTGAATCAACAATTACCAAGGCCAATCTCAGCCTTGAAGGTCGGTAATTCTAGATCTAATTCAATTTTGAGCTTATTTGCATAATCACAATATAGATCTATGGCTTTTATTGCTTTTTAATCCATTTTGTTGATTTTGATTATGGTGATATGTGATTTTCAATGTTTGATTGTGTTTACATAATGCTTGATCATTGTTTCTTGATGATAATTTCGTGCTTGATTGATATCATGTTCATATGGATGATTGGAGAAGCTGTTGGATGCTGAAAACTGATTTTAAAAGCTGTTTTTCTATTTCTGGTTCAGTGGCAACCAATTGCCTTATATAGGGCAACCGGTTACCCAGTATAAAATTCAAGTTTCTGGGCTTTTTTTCCATCAAGTAACCGATTACCTTATATAAGGTAACCTGTTACTCTAGGCAGATTGCGAATTTTTTGCATTTTTTGCTTGTTTGAGTTCCTTTTTACATGTAAACTTCATGGATTGATATGTTGCATTTATGTGAATTGTTTTAGACATATTTCATGTTCTTGATTGTTTGATCTCGATTCTTCGACGCACAACTTTTGGTTTCCGTTTTGAATGTTTAAGATGTTCATGTGATTTGTTTGATGAATGATCATTTCACTTGTTTGTTTATAGCATGTTAATTGATGATCATTGATGATTATGTTGCTGAATATTATGATGCACGATTGCATTTGTTTTTGATTCTGCTTTGGTGTGTGTTTGTGTGATCGTTCGATCGTTCATTTTAAATGGAAATGCATACTTGATCTTGTCACTTATTGGTGATGTAGTGTTGTTGATCATTTATGATTGATTGTCAAAGCATGTTCATACTTGTGTGCTGTCTATCCATGATTATTGTTTGCATTTGATTAATTGCATTCAAACATGCTTGCTGCCCTAGTTTCCACATCTGTTCTTTTTCTGAACTTGCATGCTGTCTTTGCTTTACTTACTTGCTGCCTGGCTTTACACACCTGTTTTTATGCTGAAACATGTGTTGTTATATGCTGTCTTGCTTGTGTGCTAGATTGTATTGCTGTCTTATGTAGGAGGTATTGTTGTAGCTGCTCTTTTTACCTTGTTTCCTTGCTTTTTGCTTTGTCTTTGCATGCTCCCTTAGGGTTCTTATTCCAATTTAATTTCCTATTAAATTTGGAGTTGGATAGACATTAGGAGTTTAACCCATGCATGATAACATATAGGCTAGTCCCTTTTAACCTCAACCTTAGGTCCATCTCTTTCATGCTAACATTAGGATAGAATCTCCTTTCGCATCCTGACCTTAGGACCACTTTACATGACAACGTTAGGGCCGAGTTTCCCTTAGACCTTTCGCGCGCCTCTCTTCTCATTTCAAAACACTTTCTAACTCATCTAATAAATACGATGAACATTGTACGCTACGAGCCTTAAGCACATGGGAAATGATGAGTGAGGGGTTTCTCCACATTTTTCTAGAGTGTTTACTGTATGCTCTTTGAGCGATATGTGACACATTCGCTCCTATGTCATAGTCTTTAGTGCAACGTGAATCTCAAACAAACTAATTCACTTCACTAATTTTCACAAACAAAATTAAAACTTATATCCTTCGGGAACATTGTTTCAAAATCATTTTTAGAAAAAAGTACATTACTTTTCCGTACTACCGCAAACAGGCATCGACCCTAACTGCTAGAATGTGAACTTAATGTCACTTATAAAAAAACACTTAATCAATATGTGGTTTCGTTACCCGGACTACATTTGCTCTGATTTCTCATACCAGATGAGGATACATAGGCACAAGACGACCATGTCTTGGCGAGTAACCTTCACCCCATCGCCCGTAGTTTCCCGAACTACGTTGACTCTGACTTTCCTATTTCACGAGGGAATACGTAGGCATTGAGCGGCGATGTTCTATTGAGTCTCTTTCTCTTTCTTTTTCTTTTGTTCTCGTTTCCGTTTAGTAATAACTTATCGATAAACACACCCATTGATTAGACAATAAGCATGGATCCCGTTGAGTACAACAGACGTGAGGGGTGCTAATACCTTCCCCTTGCGTAACCGACTCCCGAACCCAAGATTTAGTTGCGATGACCTTGTCTTTTCCCGTTCTTTAGGTTTTCTTTGATCGTTTCTTTTCCCTCTCTTTGGGATAAATAACGTTCGGTGGTGACTCTTCTATTTTTTCACCGGGTGCTTTTTGCACTTGCGACAGCTGGCGACATTGCTGGGGAGATTATTTCCCTATGCGAGTCAATCCTAGCGCTTTTCTATTTTGCGTCTTTGGACGTTTACTTTTGTGCAGTTATTTGCTTTTATGTACATTTACTTTTGTATATTATTACATTCGCATTTTGTTATCATATTTTGTTGTTGTTGAGTGGGTTGTTCCATGAGAGATAAGCCAAATACCCAGGCTTTAGTATATACATAGGATTAGTGTGGAGAGTAGTGCGGGCTTGCATGTTTGGCATGCAAGAGCCTTCATAAAATTCGCATCCAAATGAGGTTTTCTTTGGATACATCCTATCCTGTGCATTTAGGGAAGTTGAGGGGGTGTTGAATTAGAAAGCTAACGACTCTGGAGACCGTTCATTGGGAAGTCAGTTGAGACCTCTTTAATTGACCATGATGCCAAACCAGAAATGGTGAACGTATCATCGTTTCTCAACCTGAGAGTCCATGATACTGATGACCTTCATAGGATGTCGTACCTTTCAAGACTAGAACCTACATATGAGAGGGAAGGGTTTTATAGGAAACCATGACTTTCATCCAATCCAGTTTTATGGTTTTCTCGTCCGAGCGGACTTTTGATCCTGAGTACTCCGGTTTTATATTATCTCAGTGTCCTGGTTTTCTGGATTTCTTATAAGAGCAGAGCTATGGTTGTATTCAGTTAACAACATAACAACAAGTTTGAGCATTGGATACCTTGATCCCATGTTTGCATCTGCATAATCATCCTACATTTAATATTGCATGTCTGTATGTTTTATAGGTTCTCGTATCTCCTTTGATTCTGGTACTGATCTTCTATAGAGATGGAAGTAGACAGAAAGAGGATTTTTGTATACAAGTTTCCGGCACCTGAGTTAGGACCTTTATTTGGTCTAATTTCCATGGTTGAGCGTGACGATGTCTTGGCGAGCAACCTTCCCCCCATCAACCGTAGTTTCCCGAACTACGTTGCCTCTGACTTTTCCATTGCACGAGGGAATACGTAGGCATAGGGCGGCGATGTTCTATCGAGTCTCTTTCTCTTTCTTTTGTTTTTTTCCATTTAGTAATAGCTTGTAGATAAACACACCCATTGATTAGATAACAAGCGTGGATCCCATTGAGTACAACGGACCTGAGGGGTGCTAATACCTTCCCCTTGCGTAACCGACTCCTGAACCTAAGATTTGGTTGCGATGACCTTGTCTTTTCCTGATCTTTAGGTTTTATTTGATCGTTTCCTTTCCCTCTCTTTAGGATAAATAACGTTCGGTGGCGACTCTTCTGTTTTTCCGCCGGGTGTTTTTCGTAGTTGCGACAGTATCTTAAACATATGGTGATGAACTTATGACAAAATATTTTTAACAAAATTCACCCGGAGAACCTATTGTCGAGGTCAACTGTAGGGGTTTCCAAAGATATCAATTGGAGTAGTCTACTGTCGAGACTTAGGACCTCATTTGGGAATACCTTCTGCCAAGGTTTTATTAAAAAATGTGTCAACTGTAAAACATTTACTAGAAAATCTGATGCCGAGATTAACCAAGAAATATACTGTTGAGATTCTAAAAAGAAACAACTGTATGCTGAAGTTTAAAGAAGCATCAAAGTTAACCAGAGAATCTACTGCGGAGATCCTGGAAACAAAAATATCTTATGTTGAAGTCTGCTAGAGATCTACTGTCGAGAATAACCAGAGAATTTACAAAATGAAACACCTTCTACCAAGGTCTACTGGAAATATTCTGTCGAGACTTGCCAGGAAATGAAAAGAAAATAACTTCTGCCGAGGTTAAACTAGAAATCTTCTACCGAGACATACCAGGAAATAAAAAGAAAATACCTTCTGGCAAGGTTTGATGAAAATTCTGTTTTTAAAATTTATCGGGGAATCTACTGCCGAGATTTACCAAAGAATATGAAATAGAGCCACCTTCTGCCGAGGTTTGCTGGAAATTAAAAAGAAACACCTCTTGCCGAAGTTTTGTTTAATGAAAGTAACTACTGATCATAGAGTTACTAACCAAAAGGAAAGGTGTACTACTTACTATCAAAACATATGATAGCCTAATTAAAGGTAAACACAAAAGAAAAGATGATCTACCACCAAACATAGTAGCCTAAGCAAAGATATCTGACCAAAAAGAGATATACATACTACCTACTATCAAAAATATGATAGCCTAAGCAGATGTAATAGAATTGAAAGGAGAGATCACCTACTACCAAACATGTCGCAACCTAAGCAAAGGTGTCTGACCAAAAGAAAGGTGTATTACCTACTATAAAAATATATGATATCCTAAGCAAAGGTAATAAAATTGAAAGGAGATACCTCCTACTACTAAACATGTGGCAACCTAAGAAAAGTGTCTGACCAAAAGAAATGTGTATTACCTACTATCAAAATATATGATAGTCTAAGAAAAGGTAATAGACTAACACAAGCTTCCACGATCAGGGTATGATCTAGCTTCTTCTTAACTAAATGATCTATTTATAAATGGTGAATAAACCTCTCTAACACTTCAAGGTTGTATGCGATGAACGAGTCTCATTTTCTTCTTTAATCAAGTATTCCACTTGAAAATGGTAAAATAAACCTCCCATCGTCTCGAGTCATAAGCCACGAACGGGTCTCAGTTTCTTCCTGGAAAGATGAATACTTATGGGAGTGTATCTTCACAAGGGATTGGAATTTTACTAGAGATTTATGACTTCAACGGGGATCCATAATTTACTGGAGATTAGAAAACATCATCTGGGATCTAAAAGATATTTAAGCCGGTTGATTTGCAAAATATGTCTTCTCAAATAAAGAGAAAGATCATTTTAATCTTCATCAAACTTCTAGGAGATATGAAATTTGATGGAAGTAAACTAAATAGTGGACTCACTGAGGAGAACATCACTGAGGAGCATTATTGCTGTAGTTTGAAGTTGCATTGAAGCAAATAAACTCCTTGTATAAGGAATTCTCAAATAAAGAGAATCACCTGTAAGGTCTTCACCCAATTTCTCTGATGGATTTCCGGAGAGATGCCATTTAATGGAGGATAAGTTGATAATCTTGATAAACTCATTGGGCATAGACAAACTATCTTGAGGAGACTGCCATTTGTCATCCAAATATAAAACCTGAGAACGAAACAAGCTGCTCAAATAAAGAGCTGCCACTTATTGTCTGGGTATAAATTGCCGAGAAAATTTTGTAACACTGCTGGAGAAATATTTTGTCTTCAATGGTGTTCTTCAAACAGATTCTTCTTGGGGAGTCAAAGTGCAAAATAAATGTACGCTAAATCTAGGTTTACAAGCCTAGAGAGATTCAAAATTGATTGTCAGGGACCAAAATTCAGGAAATAATTGAAGAGAAATGGTCAAGCAAAACTCTATCCATTGAGGAATGAACTCAACTAGGGTTTATCTTTATCCGAAAATGGAAAAGAAAACTAAAGCAACCATCTTCCACCAAGATCGAACTAAGTGGGGAATTAGAAAGGATGCGTTCTTTCTGCTTAGGGATGACGACTCTACTTGGAGAGAGAAAATAAACCCAGTCACTTGGGGGGTAAACACGACCAAAGTGAAAGAACAAACAAACACAGAAATGAAAAATGCACAGATGCCATGTATCCATATGAATGAATGTATGTTATGTTTTATGCTTATGCTTACAAAACACACAAGGAGAAGTAAACCGAAGATGAAATAAATATCTCGTCACGGATACTCGGCCAATCTTCACAAGATAGAAGCATCACTGGGGTGAATGGAAAGCCACACGTGGAATCACAGTCTTGCTTCAAGGATTCAAACTTCTCTGGGAAAAAGAGAGCACTCCACTTGAGGATGAACATCATGACTTCACTTAGGGGACTGTCAAGATGAACCATACTACTTTGTTGGTGATGAGAAAGATCCATTGGGAATGGATCAAACTCATGATTAGAGAGAATTTATAGGGATAAAATAAATATCCACTACAAACTAAAGTAGTTTGGAAGGAAGATGTGACTGGAGATGCCAGAGCTGAGGCCTCACCAGAGATAAAATAAATATCCACTTTAATGGGAAGCTTGGATCAACTTTGCAAGCTAAAGATGTCAGATTTAAGACTTCATGGGGATGAAATAAACATCCAATTTGTCGGGGATGATTGAAGTTGTAAGAAATCCACTAAGGATCGAAACAACATCCACTTCACTAGAAAGGTTAAAGCCAAGGAAATTCACTGGCGTAGGCTTAGGTTGCCAACTAGGGAATTCTTGCATCAATTCTTCCATAACTACTTAAAGTATAGATTCATCGGGGAATTGTCATAACCACCTGGAGTAGAGAATTACTGGGGACATGGGTGAAGAATGATATGAGAATAAAGTAGTTCTGCATTGATGAACTGCATGGTGACCGCCATTTCGAACAACATTTGTTATGAATGGATGAAAGTCTTTAATTCTCAAATGCCCCAGATCACATGGTTTATGAGAAGAAGTCATTCCAAGAGGATTTGACAGAAAACTTGGCATCCAAAATGTTCCAATGTTTTCAAACTCTTGGAGAGATTTGCCGAATCTCGATGTAACTGCCCCAGATTGACGATATTCTACACATTGAGTCTTCAAATTTTCCCCCTAAGGGTGGTCAGACTGTGAAAGCAACATCTGGGAAGCAACTTGCCCTTGTTCAGCATTGTCTTCAGGAAACATGCCCTTGGGTATGGTCATCCCTTTGAAATGATTTGCTATTTTCATCTGAGTTCCAAGTCTCAAACAATTTAAGCTCATCATTAATGTTCGTATACAAGCTTCTATGATATCAAGCAATGTTAGCAAGCATACAAAATGTTAATTTTGAAACTTCTAATGCAACACACATATTTATCTTGAAGTATTTATTGAAAAGATATCACAATAACTTGTGACCTAATCACTAGTTAGGATATGAAATTGATTTATTTTGCAAAGCCAACACAAGTTTTGAGCTTAGCTCATAGGAGTCAGGAAAAGTTATCTCATTGAGTGTGTTTTCGAAATAAACCCTGCTTCAATTAGGTCTTTTGAGGGATGTATCGTGGCTTGGTTCACGGCTTAAGAAACAAAAGATAAAAGCTCAAAGTTTATTTGTACCCACCCATTCTTCGTGACGTTCTTTAGCCCTACATTCAGTTAACCTGACACGAGAACTCATCTCTCAAGAAGAGTTTGACATGTTGAGAAACCATGGAGACTTTGGACATAACAATCACTTGCCTTTTTGCTTTTGGTGTTTGATCACATGACTTTGTTTTTTGCGGAGGATTTTTCTGTGTAATCCTTTGTTTTTCTTCCGCGTTTTTCCATTAGCTAACTTTTTCCCGGACTGAGTGTTTTGGATTTGACTTTGGAGTCCAACGTGATTTATGATTTATGAAAAAATCGTGTGACTCTAAGTCATTTTGATATGTCAAAAGGATTGTGACTGCCCCACTCTTTGGCTGGTTAAGGGATAATCATTATGGATTTGACTCCTGGCCTCCTAATGTGTGAGGGATAAATATAGTGGATTCTCAGATGTTCACTCCTCTTTTTAAAAGTCTGGACACTCGATCAGCTTAACTGGAGACTACCCTGCCCCAGGTTAAAATTGAGGGTTTTTTTATCATTTGGAAACGAAACTCCTACTTTAAGGCTCAAAGGAGTTAACAAGGGTCTATCTCCCTTATATCTCCGGTGTTTGGGGATTCGAAACAATGCCTTACATCATCAACAGGGTTTTACTCAAAAGTATACAACAAGAGATCTTGCGTTTTTGATTTTGTCATCCTCCCTCCAATTCTCTGTCAAGGCAAGAGATTGGGTGGCATTGACATTATAAAGCAGAAAAAGCATTTTATGAGTGAATACAAATGAATTTCTTCAAGACAAACATATTCATTGCATTAATCATTCAAGAAAAACAAGTTTTTACATGCAAGTCATGCTTTTGCAATCAAAGAAATAACAACAAATGACAGTAAATAAACAAATAACCTGATGGTTTTGGGAATGAGCTCTTCTCTTGATTTCGCCGGCTTGAAATGGATTTCTTAAGGTTCGCACTTCATCGTCGATCATCTCTTGAACTTTTTCTTGTAAAACCTTGCACTCTTCAATCGGATGCCCACTCCTCCATCATGAAATTCACAACTAGTATCCGGATTGAACCAAGGAGGGAGAGATTTCATGGCTCTAGTCTTTCTGGGTGCTTTCACCAAGTTTCAAGCAAAATAAGACCACAATTGACTGTAAGTAATTGGGATTGGATCAAACTGGCGACTCTCTCCTTTTGGACTATTCGGAGGTTTTTGTTGATTATGGCGCTGATTCTGATAATACAGTTTATGAATTTCTCTATTCTGACGTTGATCCTTAAGATCCAACCTTTGTTGCTGGAACGAAAGTTCACAAGGTAGTGGTTGATGACACTAAATAAGAGATGTCACATCGCTACGAAGAGGGGCCGGCAAGGACAGAAGAGTCGTCATCGTTTGTTATTTACCCAACGAGAGGGAAAGGAAACAATCAGAGAAAACCTACGAAAAAGGGAAAAGACAGGTCATCGCAACCAAATCTTAGGTTCGGGAGTCGATTACGCAAGGGGAAGGTATGAGCACCCCTCATGTCCGTTGTACTCAACGGGATCCACGCTTGTTGTCTAAATCTATGGTTATTAATATATAAGGTTGGCTCACAGGCACAAAGAAAAGAAAAGAAAAGAGACTCGATAGAGCATCACCGCTCTATGCCTACGTACTCCCTCGTACAATGAGAAAGTCAGAGTCAACGTAGTTCGGAAAACTATGGGTGAAGGTAGGGAAGGTTGCTCGCCAAGACATCATCGTCTTGTGCCTACATATCCTCGTTTCGTACGAGAAATCAGAGCAAACGTAGTTTGGGCTGACACGACCACAAGTTGGTTCAAGTGTTTTAACTGAGTAGGGTTAAACCTTCGTTCTAGCAGTTAAGTGTATTGCTGCTCGACCATTGGATACTTAGGCGTTACCTATTTGCGGTAGAACCTAGAGTTAACACACTCTTTCTGAAAATGATTTTCCAAACAATCCCGAAGGATAAAAAGATTTGATATTTTGTTTTGTGTTTTTTATGAAGAAGTGAATTGAATTAGATTTGTAATTCATGTTGCACTAAAGACTATGACTTGAGAGCGAATGCATCGCATATCTCCCAAAGGGCATAAACTAAACACTCTAGATAGTTGAGAGGAATCCCTCCAACTATCATTCCCCAAGTACTTAAGGCTCGTAGCGTACAACACTTATTATCCTTTATTAGATGTCTTGAAGAAGTTTTGAGATGAGAAGAGAAGACACAAACTCTAAGGGGAAACTAATCAACCCTAATGTTATCATGCAATGTGCTCCTAAGATTTAGATTAAGAGGGGAAAAGACTATCCTAATGTTATCATGCTTGGATTGACTAGGAATCCTAAAGGGTCATGGCAAAAGACCAAGAAAACATAAGGTAAATCAATCATATATGAGATGCAAAAATGAGATGAAGTTGACTTAAACAAGTCAAGAAATAAAGTAAACATGATATGCAAGATGCAACACAAACAAAAGAGGAGGCAAACAAACTTAAACAAGTCAAAGAAAAAGTGAGATGAAATGGGAGAAGTCACAACTCCTACAACCATTCATGAATCAATCACTAAAACCAAAACATAAACAAAAAGCCAAAGGGAGAAGCCATGATCAAAATGGAGATGGGAGAATAGGCTTGGGCAGCAAGCAACATGAAAGATATCTCAACCAAGAACAACATATTGATCATGCAAAAGAAAGGAGCAAACAAGTGCTCAAAGTGATCCCTCATTCAAAGCAAACTCAAAGTATGAACAAAGGATACCAAATTGCTTTGAATGAGTATCAAAATCCAAAGGACAGAAGCATAAACACAAGAAGAAGAGGCTAAAATCAAATGGAAACCAAGGCATAAGCAAGTTACAAGTCAAGGCAAGAGAAAGAACCAAAGTTCAAACCACATTCAACACTTACAACCAAGTGGAATGCCCTAATTCAAAGTGACTTGTAACACAAACTACACAAGTGTGTGACCTATAAATGCAAATACAACACCTTAAACATGTCAATAACGAGAATCAAGAGTCATAGGGTGCATATGGGATCAATCAAAGTCATTTCCCAAAGAAACTAGGTCAACTAGTTTGTATGAACTTAATCTAGGGTGACTTGACTTGCAAGGTTCACCAAAAATAGAAGAAATGTTCAATAAATCTCAAATAAAATACACAAATCAACCAAGCATGTTGGTAAATAGAGGCCAAAGTTTTAAAACCAAATTCAGTTCAAGGCATCACCAAATGATTTGATCAACTAGGGTGCTCCACCTTATTGAATTATTATCGAGGGTCAAACAAAAACAACTCAAAGTCAAACAAAAATTGATCAAAACTTGACCAAAATCAGCCTCAAAGTGTCGCTACTGCGAAAATCGGCGCCGGCTGAACAGAAGAGTCGCCACCGTGCGTTATTTATCCCACGGGAGGGAAAGGAAACGCTCAGAGTAAACCTCGCACAACACGGGAAAGGTATGGTCATCGCAACCAAAACCTGGATTCGGGAGTCGGTTACGCAAGGGGAAGGTATTAGCACCCCTCACGTCCATCGTACTCGATGGGATCCACGCTTGTTTTCGGGTATGGATTGTTATTCTATCTAAACTATAGGTCAAGGGTTAAAAAGAAAATAAAATGAAAATAAAAATGACTCGGCAAAGTATCGCACTTTATGCCTACGTATTCTCGTCTGGAACGAGAAATCAGAGTCAACGTAGTTCGCCTACCTACGGGAAAGGAGGGGAAGGTTGCTCGCTAGGATATCGCATCCTATGCCTACGTACTTTCATACAGCATGAAAGATCAGAGCAAACGTAGTTCGGGCCACGCACGACACAAGTCTGTCCTTGATTGATTTTATTCCTTCTGAAAAAAGTTTTTTCTGATTAGCAGTCCAAGCGGACAAAAATGACGTTTTGATGAGTTCACATTCTTTTACGAAAGAAGTGTCTTTTATTGTGTTTGAAATCTTTAGGTGTTTTTTCTGTTTGTTTTGAGAGAGAAGAGACAGAACTCTAACCTACGGTTGCGAAGGGAAACAAACTATCCTAATGTTATCATGCATGGGTTAAGACCTAGTGTCTATCATGCTCCTCTCTTGCACAGAGAGAAACAGAGATCCTACGGGATAGGCAGAAACAGAAACAATATCAGATATATACAGCAAAACAGTAAAATGCATGGATGCAGCAATACAAGCGAGGCAAGGGAGTACCACTCAACCTCGAACCTAGAAAACAATAGGCAAAAGTGAACAGACTTCACTTCCAACCCAGCAGGGTAAACAGCAAACAATACAGTTCAGAAAACCAATCAATACATCAGCAATAAAATACAACAATAAAACAAACAGCATCAGCAGCTCTGAGTCAACAACTGACTTCAAGCAATCTCCAATCATTCACAAGCTTCAACAAGCATCAATCTCCATCTGCATGACCTTCAGGCAAGGGTTTTGATCATCAGTCTTCCATCTGCACTGGCTTTTCTTCAAACTCAAACCTCCAGGATGAGGGATCAGTCACAAGAGTGAATTGAGTGTTAAGCAATCAGCTGACTACCAAAGGTGGTGAACAGACTGCTTCTAACACAAGAGACATTTTCTCTCAAGAGTTCTATCTCATAGACACTATCACCAAGCCTTCCAAAGGAAGGGGGTGAGTGTCTTAGAGAGACTCTGAATCACAGAGAAGAATGGATGCAGACAAGGCAATCCATGTTTGAGAAATAATCATTCTAATCTAGAGCTCTGCCTAGCTCCTAAACCCTAGTCTCCTCAGCAACTGATAGCAGGAAACTCCTCCTCAACTCTGACAGTTGATCTTCAGCATTTGAATCTCCAATAGCTTCATCTCCACAAATCTTCAGCTTCCCCAGGGCCCCAGACAAACCCAATACCCATACAAACAATCAGTAAACCCCAGAGGGCACACCACACCAGACAACAGATATACAGACAGTAATAATAGCAGTAGGGGAATCCTAACTGTTCTCTAAGGGATCTAATAACTACCCATAGCCCCTATAGTCCCATAACTAATCTATTCAAACCCTAAGTCCTAAGGGAAAAAATTGAACTTCCTAAGTTGTCACCTAAAAACCCTAGTTTTGTACATGATATTCAAGCATTTATTAATCACCTAAAATTAACTCCTAAAAATGGGAACTAAAATATTTCTACAAGCCTAATATCTCATCTAAACAATATGAAAATAATGATCAAAAAATATCAAAGCATGTGAGAGAACAAAAATCATAAAAATGATGCATGAAATGAATTATTTAATATGACATTTATTTTAGAAAATATGTAAAAAATATGAAATAAAACTAAAAATGAAATTTTGTTTTCCTATAATATTCTAGACATTTTAATGAAAATATGGTAAAAAGAATGGATTAAAAAGCATTTTTTATGAATTATTTATGATTTTATGAGAATTGGTAAAAATTAAAATGGAATTAAGACAAATAAAATGAATTAAATGAGCCAGAGGGGGTATGAAAAGAAATTCGCCCCAGTTCAGAACCAGGATGGGCCACATAATGGGGGTGCGCGTAGCAGTTTTACCAAGGCCCAGCTTGAGTCAGCAACAAAAAAACATAGGAAGAAATGCCAGGGGGTGAGAGAAGTAACCAAAACGCGTTGTAAATTGGAATTGGGCCTAACTCGGGGGTGGGGATAACAAAAGAGACTCAGGCCCGCCCGTTTCAATTAATGAAACGGTGCGTTTAGAGCCAAAGTCATTCCCTCCAAATCTCAGATCAAACGCTAGCCATTGGATCGCTATGGTAGTCAAAGGTCCTACTCCAAACGAAGGGCCACGATTTCATCTTCTTCAATTGGCCTGAAACTTAGGGTTTCAAACCACCATGGCAGCCATGCACGACCTACGTTCCACCTCTCTGTTCTCCATCTACACGCAACCAATCTACACGACGTGAACATGAAAACCACTCCAAATTCTTCCCTCTACAAGCTTAGGGCATTAGATCACCTTGAAACTCAACATAACAACAAACACGATTGGATCAACATCCGGCCTCCATTGAAATGCACTGATATGGACCATCACCAATCTTCCCCAAACTTAGCCTAAATTAAACTACATCTAATGGAGATTAACATATGCTATCAAGCCACAATTATAACACACTAATCTAAGAGATATAAGCACCAACAGATTATGGCACCTGTCACTAACCATCACCAAATCTCTCCAAATTCATCTAACTTAATCTCCTAACCACCTAGATCAATTCTACACTAACAAAATCATGCCTAACTAACTGGATCAAGCAGTTTGAATGAAAACTTACCTTGTGCAAAATCTTGCAAACAGCTATGGAGATTGATGATTTGAGGCTTTTGAGACTTGGATCTTGATCAATCCTTGATGAACTTGATTCTGTATGCAAGCTTTGGATGAGATTTGGCCAGAATTATGCTATCCACTTGCAACTTCAATCTTGATGCTCTTGAAAAAAGTGCTCGAAAATGGATGATAACCACCTTATTCTTGATTGAATTATACTATATGATGATGAATCAGTATGAGAAGGTTGATTATGATGAAGATTTGGTGAAGAATTTGTGAGAATTGCAATGAAACTTCAATGAAAAGAATGAGAAATCTTGTGAAATTCTTGGTGCAAATGAGGCCAACCCTTGCCAAATTCTCCTTTCATGAATATATAGACCCCAAATGAACATTCTAGATCCATCTTGCACATTCCCTTGTTTTCAAACTTTGGCTCATTTTGGATTATGTTTCTTAAAAGGTAAGCAACCATGGATAACTTCATTTTTTCCTTCTAAACTCAAAAAAGTGTGTGAACCATTGTTCTTAGAATTGTTTTTCCATTCAAAATCATATATTGGAAGTCTCCATTTGGACTTGTAAATCTCCCAAACCATTTTTCAACTTGAAATTATTCACTTTATAAGCCTTTTTAGTTCATATTTTGACCAATCATGCAACTCCATGCTATGAGCTTCTCCAATAATTTGTGACCTTCTTTCTAGACTTAAAATCCCATTTGGAGCAAGTTTGATGTTGTAAGTTTTTCCATTTGAGGCCTCCTTGTATGAGTTTTGGACATAGGTTAAAATGACCTGTAATTCACAAATGCCCAAAATACCCTTTGCTTGTCAAGACCATAAGTTGAGTTCTCCACATCATATGAAGGCATACCATACCATTCTAGAAAGCTAAGACAATGAGGAACAATTCTTATGTTGACCAAGAATTCATTTGAAATCTCCTTGAGGGGCAAAACTAGCTTGGAAGTCAAGTCACTTTCACAGACAAAAATTCAGACACCCCAAATGACCTGTAACTTGTAAGGACCATAACTTGAGTTCTATAAATCTCCTTGAGGTCTTCCACCACTCAAATTAAAGGTCTTGAGATCCTCTACAAGTTTCATGTTGGCCAAGAAGCCATTTGAAGCTAGCATTTTGACTTATCTTGCTTGGAAATTTGACCTAAACTAGGGGATTTTACAGAGAAACCCTAATTTAGTAACTCCTCTTCTCCTCGATTTCTCTTGAATTCTCCTTGTCATATCTCCATATCCTTCTTCATATGTTCAATGATGATCCCCACATCTCTCCAATAGCCTTGAATGCCCTCTTAAGTCAGTCAATTGACCTAGGGTTGACCTAGGGCTGACCCAGATGAAACCCTAGTTGACTGTCTTCAACTGTAGCTCTTGTGCTTTCATCAATGACTTGTTTTCTTCTCCAAATGACTTTATAAGTCTCTCAAGATATCTAGATGCTCTCCATGCTTTCATTTCATAGCTCACAACCCTCTTGTTGATCCTCAGATACCCTCAGCTAGGAGATGGACTCAAGGATTGATCTGCTGAACTCTTTGCTTTCAAATTCTTTCCTGATGACTTGAATAGGGTGGAATTAGGATAATAACCTCTTGCTAGGCCTCTAGAGATGAAAATAATGATTGGTCCCCTGTTGAATGACTTGCTATGCTTATGCTATGCAGATGGTTAGTCTATGTACATGACTCTATATGCAAATGCTAATGATAATGAAACATAAATCCAAGGAATAAGGCTGAGCAAATTTTAGGGTGCAACAGCTGCCCCTATTCAAGCGACTTGGACCCGATTGGGTGAAGAGCCCGGAGCCTTCAGACATTCGCGGTACGAGACGGTTGAATACTAGTGAAACCAGAAATTTGCCAACCGCAGAAATAAACTGCGCTCCTGCTTGAGGAATGACATTCGTCAGCTGAATCTGACTGCTAGAGCAACCCACTGATCTCGCACGACCGTGCTGGGGATTGTCTTCATCGTTCTGAAGAGGATTCTGTCATAACAGATTGCTTGCTTGTCCACGTTAGGACTCTGTCTGTTGTCAATACGAAGAACTCTCAACTAGAACCTGTCCACGTTAGGACTCCATTTACTGTTGACCCAGAAAAATTTCGGCAACTCCGCTGGGGATAATTCGCCTGCATTTCAATAAACTGAATCGTCCACGTTAGGAATAACACTCTTCCACGTTAGGAGTAACGCTCTTATCTTTCCACGTCAGGAAGCAATCTTCTTTCCACGTTAGGAAACTATATCAATCTGTCCGCGTAAGGACTCCAATACCACTTGACATGTCCGCGTCAGGACTCCGATCTTTCCACGTTAAGAAATACAACTATTTCTGAACTTGTCCACGTCAGGACTCTACTTTTCTTGCATCTGTCCACGTAAGGACTAACTTCCTTCTTCCACGTTAGGAATATCTTCTTCGATCTGTCCGCGTCAGGACTAAACTCTCTTTCCACGTCAGGAATAATCCATTTCTTTCCCCGTCAGGAATCAATCTTGATATGTCCGCGTGAGGACTCAATCTTTCCACGTAAGGAATAAACTCGTCTTTCCACATAAGGAAACCATTTTTCTTCCACATAAGGAATGCTCTTGATATGTCCACGTAAGGACTCCGATCTTTCCACGTCAGGAATCAATTCTTTCTCAATTTGTCCGCGTCAGGACTCATTTTTCCACGTAAGGAAACCATCTTTTTCCACGTAAGGAATCATCTTAATCTGTCCACGTAAGGACTCTGCTCTTTCCCCGTTAGGAATACTGTCATTTCCACATAAGGAAACCTCTTCTGATACGTCCGCGTAAGGACTACATCGTCCACGTTAGGACCCACTTCTTTCCACGTAAGGAATAATAATTTCTTTGATTTGTCCGCGTAAGGACACTGACTTCGTCTTGATATGTCCACGTTAGGACTCAGGCGTCTTCGACTTGCTGAGGAAATAAGACTTGTCCACGTGAGGACTCATACCCTCGACCCACTGGGGAAATATCCGCGTTAGGACTTACACCTTGTCAACAACACGAAGAAGGATAAATTTGTCCACGTCCGGATTCTTGTATCTTGTCATCACAAAGAAATACAAACTTGTCCACGTCAGGACGCACATTTCACCATTACGAATAAAGATATCTGCCGAAAACAAAATGATCCACGTCCGGATACCAACACGAGTAGTAACCAATCTTTTGTCAACGTCATGACCTCCCTTTCTCCAAATTTCGAGAGACCGAATCTATCCACGTCAGGATTAACACACCTTACCAATCCGGTAAAACAAACCTGTCCACGTTAGGACGCCCACTTCTGAAGAAATCCCGTCATTCTAGGAGTAAATTTGTCCGCGCTAGGACTTAATTCTCCAATGATCCTTACCCACAAACTTCTTAGCGCTGACGCGACAGCGACTTTGAGATGAACTCTACTGGGGATGTCTGAAAACCAACTATCGGACGCCTGCTCTGATAACCGGCGGTGGTCTCTGAAATTCTGATTCATGCGACCCGTTGATGACAAACAAACTCTGCTTGGGGATAAGGAGATTCTTATCCTGGCCACTCTGGCTGGGGAAAATCAGATACATTTGCATAAATGACTCTGCTGGAGACGAAGAGAGTTTTATTACGATAACTCTGTGGGGGAATACCGCCGAAACTGACATTGTCATTGAATATCTCCTGCCGAGATCTTGACTGTTTGGTGATTTATTTGAGCAAGAGCTCCCTCCACCTGAACTACTAGAGTACAGAAACTGCTTCAGCAAAATAAATGCTGGAAGGGTAACGCCGACTCGCCGGGGATAGCCTGATGCTACAAAATTATTCCAGCAAAATAAATGCTGATAGGATGAAGTCGACCCTGCTGGGAAGTTGGGAACTCAAACCACACGTCTTGTTGAAGTAACCCCCTGCTGGGGAATATAACTCAAACCAAATACCTTGCGGAGGTAACCCCCTGCTGGGGAATAGCAGATGCGCCTGGTATGATTGAGCCTCTGCTAGAGAGTGAACTAATATCACACGGTATCTCTGACAAAATAAGTGACAGGAACCACCATCGACTCTGCCTGGGAGAGTCTTAGTCTTCGAGTTCCACTGGAAGGAAAGAACATTTGCTGAAAAGAGAACTCCTCTGGGGATGGCTGGATTATCTTGG
This sequence comes from Lathyrus sativus, assembly GCA_963859935.3. Taxonomy (NCBI): domain Eukaryota; kingdom Viridiplantae; phylum Streptophyta; class Magnoliopsida; order Fabales; family Fabaceae; genus Lathyrus; species Lathyrus sativus. Next base: position 467,436,157 of record OZ012737.1, read on the forward strand.
GGAAAATTAACTGACTCCGCTGGGGGAGAGCGCATGACCCTGCGGGGAAAGATGAACCTGTCTGAATACAGCCTTACGATCTCAGAATCACTAAACTCTGCTGAGGACGAGTAACTTCTCTGGAGCACGTCCTTTGGATAAGCTACGGCTAGCTGGAGAATTCTATCCTTCTTCAGGAAGAACATGCATGACCTGCGTGGGGATCAAGCCTTTCACTATTGCAATCTTTTGATCACCTTCCTCGTACGGTTATGAAACCTGCAACAACACAAACAAGACACGACAAGCCTATGCAATCAAATCAATTCAGGTTAGTGACGTTACACTCAGTTAATTCAAAGCTTTAACGATTGTTGGCAAGGGCCAGTAATGTTATACTCATGCTAGCTTCAATAAACTCAGGCGTTTTATCATGCGCAAAACAGTAAAGAACAGGCATCAAGTACTGAATAACACATTTTCATTGATTGGGCCCCTGAATGGGCGGAGTTTTTGTACACGGGATGTAACTCCTGAAAAGAGGAAGCTACGCAAAGCAGATACACAAGTATGCAAATATTCGCCAGAAGCATAAATATTGACAAATTAAATTTTGTACACATGTCGGCAACTGGATGCAGATGAACACCACGAACTGATCCTCCCATGACTCGTCCGACTCTTATACTTTCCCGGTATCCCTACTTCTGAAGAGGTTGTATCCGATAACTGACTCCTCACACATATTCTCCCGCACTGATGCTCATTGAATATCAAATTCGGACCGCAGTCATTTGCTTTTCTCATCCCTAACTTTTGCGTGAACCGCCCTTTACGGGTTTTCAGTTCACCGGGATACCCTTTTTTGCCGAAGCCGCCCAGTGTAGGTTTTCAACTTCGCGGGTATACATTTTTCAATTTTATCCCTAACTTTTGCCCGAACCTTTTTTATTCTGTTTTTGGTTCGCCAGGATGCCCCATTTTTGCCTGGACTCTCTTTTTTCTGTCCAGCGGGTCTATTTTAAGCAAAGTATTTTTTAACTGCGTCCGAATTCACAGGTGACGCAAAGTCTTCCCCGTCCATGGTGGACAACAATTAAGCTCCTCCTGAAAAAACCTTACTGACAACGTATGGCCCTTCGTAGTTGGGGGTCCACTTGCCCCTGTGATCTGCTTGCGGCGGGAGAATCCTCTTCAGCACAAGGTCGCCCGTCTGAAAGCTTCGCGGAAGTATCTTCTTGTCGTACGCTTTCTTCATTCGTCTTTGGTATAAACGACCGTATGCCAGAGAAGCTAGCCTCTTCTCATCCATCAAACTCAGTTGGTTCAATCTGTTCGTTACCCATTCTGCCTCGTCCAGCTGAACGTCTCGCAATACCCTCAGAGAAGGGATCTCAACCTCCAATGGTAATACCGCTTCCATTCCGTATACCAACGAGAACGGAGTTGCCCCGGTTGACGTGCGTACCGTCGTACGGTAACCGTGCAAAGCGAAAGGTAGCATTTCATGCCAATCTTTATACGTCACCACCATTTTCTGGACAATCTTCTTGATATTCTTATTGGCCGCTTCGACAGCGCCATTCATCTTGGGTCGGTAAGGGGAGGAGTTGTGATGTTCGATCTTGAAATTTTGACAGAGCTCCTTCATCATTTTGTTGTTCAGATTAGAACCATTATCCGTGATTATCCGCTCGGGAATTCCGTATCGGCAAATGATATCTCTCTTGATGAATCTAGCCACCACTTGCTTCGTTACATTTGCGTAAGACGCTGCTTCCACCCATTTGGTGAAATAATCGATTGCTACTAGTATGAACCGATGCCCGTTAGAAGCCGTCGGCTCGATCTTTCCAATCATATCGATTCCCCACATTGAGAATGGCCATGGAGATGACATCACATTTAGAGGACTCGGAGGCACATGTATTTTGTCAGCATATATTTGGCACTTGTGGCACTTTCTTGCAAATTTGAAACAATCAGTTTCCATCGTCAGCCAAAAATAACCTGCCCGCAGCAGTTTTCTCGTCATAGCATGCCCACCAGCATGCGTACCAAAGGCACCTTCGTGAATTTCCTCCATGAGAAGCTTTGCCTCCCTCTCGTCCACACAACGCAACAACACCAAGTCGTGGTTCCTTCTGTATAAGACGCCATCCGGGTTCAAATAGAAATTACCCGCTAATCTCCTGAGAGTCTTCTGATCTTGACTGGATGCCCCAGCCGGATACTCTTTATTCTTCAGGAAATTAAGGATATCAAAATACCACGGTTTGCCATCAGACGCTTCATCAATAGCAAATACATAAGCTGGCCTGTCCAACCGAGAGATAGTGATTTGGGGAGCTTCGTTCCAGAAATTGACCTTGTACATGGAAGACAAGGTGGCAAGGGCGTCAGCCATTTGATTTTCTGCCCGTGGCACGTGATGCAATTCAACTTTGTCGAAGAAAGGCAACAATCTCCTTGCATAATTCATATAATGTATCAAATTGGGCTGCCGTGTCTCCCATTCCCCTTTGATCTGATTCACCACCAGAGCTGAGTCTCCGTATACGTCTAAATGTTTGATTCGCAAATCAATGGCTTCTTCAAGCCCCATTATACAAGCTTCGTATTCGGCCTCATTGTTGGTAACAGCAAAGGTCAATCGGGCAGTAAACGGGATGTGCGACCCGTGCGGCGTAGTGATAATTGCCCCTATTCCGCTACCGTAAGCATTCACAGCTCCGTCAAATATCATCTGCCATTTGGACCCCGGCTCTGGTCCTTCGTCTGGTAACGGCTCTTCACAATCCTTCATCTTGAGATACATGATATCCTCGTCAGGAAAGTCAAATCTCATCGATTGATACTCTTCAATAGGCTGCTCCGCCAGATACTCAGACAACACACTCCCCTTTATTGCCTTTTGCGAGACGTATTGAATATCGTATTCAGTCAAGATCATCTGCCACCTGGCAATTCTACCTGACAACGCCTGCTTTTCAAATATATATTTGATTGGATCCATCTTCGAGATGAGCATGGTTGTATGATTCAGCATGTACTGCCTCAAACGCTTGGCGGCCCAGGCTAGCGCGCAACAAGTTTTCTCCAGCATTGAGTATCGAGATTCACAGTCCGTAAACTTCTTACTCAAATAATAGATTGCATGCTCTTTTCTCCCTGTCTCGTCGTGTTGACCGAGAACACAACCCATACTTCCCTCAAGAACCGTCAAATACATTATCAAGGGTCTCCCTGCCACTGGGGGTATCAAAATAGGAGGCTCCTGCAGATACTTCTTTATTTTATCGAACGCCTTTTGACAATTATCGTTCCACGTTACAGCTTGATCTTTCTTTAACAGCTTGAATAATGGTTCACACGTGGCCGTTAGGTGAGATATGAACCGAGCAATGTAGTTCAATCTCCCCAAAAACCCGCGCACCTCTTTCTCTGTTTTAGGCGTCGGCATTTCTTGAATTGCTTTTATTTTAGCAGGATCGACCTCTATTCCTCTTTCGCTTACCATGAACCCCAGGAGTTTACCCGATCTTACCCCGAAGGTGCATTTGTTAGGGTTCAGCCTCAGCCTGAACTTCCTAAGCCTTTTAAACAACTTCAATAGATTCACCAGATGCTCTTCCTCTGTCTGGGATTTGGCAATCATATCGTCAACATAAACTTCAATCTCTTTATGCATCATGTCATGAAAGAGAGTCGTCATCGCACGCTGATATGTTGCCCCAGCATTTTTCAAACCAAAGGGCATCACTTTATAGCAAAATGTTCCCCAAGGCGTTATGAAGGTAGTCTTCTCCATATCCTCTGGCGCCATTTTAATTTGGTTATAGCCTGAAAAGCCATCCATGAAGGAGAATACGGAGTATTGAGCAGTATTATCAACTAACACGTCAATATGAGGAAGTGGAAAATCGTCTTTTGGGCTTGCTTTATTCAAATCTCTATAATCCACGCACATTCGAACCTTGCCATCTTTCTTTGGCACTGGTACGATGTTAGCAACCCATGAGGGATACTTCGTCACAGCCAGGAACCCAGCGTCCCACTGTTTCTGAACCTCCTCTTTGATCTTCATTGCCATATCTGGGCGAGTTCTGCGAAGTTTTTGTTTGACGGGCGGGCAGTCTTCTTTCAGTGGCAGACGATGCACAACCATATCAGTATCGAGCCCTGGCATATCTTGATACGACCAAGCGAATACATCATTATACTCTCGGAGCATTTCAACCAGTTTTCGCTTGATATCACTCTGCAGTGCAGCTCCGATACGAATATTCTTCTCAACCCCTTCCGACCCCAAGTTGATAATTTCGATAACCTCATCGTGAGGCAGAATGGCTCTTTCCTCTTGCTTCACCAACCAAGACAGTTCTTCGGGAACGTCGCTATCTTCGATGACCTCTTCTTCGGTCTGGAATACCGGGTGCTCGAAGTCGGGACGAGTCATAGGTGGTTCAAGGATGTCATCTGAAAATGTTATCCTGCAAAAGAAAGGGTTAAGTGCTTCAAAATGCGTATACAGCGGATAACCACGTTGCCATTTTATTGAAAAATACAAAACAAGAAAGACAGGGATTACGGTATTTACACATGAAAAAAACGCCATTTATTTAATGATTAACGAAGCAATGTTTATAACAACACAGCCCTAAGCAAATCCTGATGCCCCGGGCAAGACATCAGATTATTCAACAATTAATAAAGCAAAGCATTACTGTTTAAAAGTCACAGGAACAAGCTCCTGAATGGACCAGTTGCACAGTCCTTGTCCTGGCGTGCTTGGCTGAATCCAGGCATCCATATCACAGTCGCTGTCCCCTTCATCGGACTCTGAAGCAGCATTGACAGATTCATGGCATACTCCACTGGCAGAGATGGTGATTGACTTTCTGAAATGAGGGGCCCCCACAGAAGGAGTAGATGACGACGGTCGGTACCCCAGTCCGAACCGGTCCATTTTTACCGGAATGTCCAATACTTTGCCCCAGCCCTTGGCTTCTCCTGCCTTCACTAGCGCTTGAGCCTCTTTATACGAAGAGACGGCTATCTCTGGCACTCTGCTTGGCCCGGGACTCTTGTCCTTAATGCGCAAACCTTCGAATGCTTGGCATGGCGTCTCATGGATCTCCCCGTCGACTTCCACATATTTGAACGAAGAAAGATGGCTGACCAGGATGTCTTCTTCTCCGCACACGGTGACTACACTGTCTCCGACCATATACTTTAACTTCTGATGCAGGGTTGACGTAACTGCCCCTGCCCCGTGAATCCAAGGTCTCCCCAGCAAGCAGCTGTACGCAGGCTGTATATCCATGATATAAAACTCCGTTGCAAACACTTCCGGCCCCACTTGCAGAGGCAAGGTGATCGATCCGAAGACTGTTCTCCGCGTGCCGTCAAACGCTCTGACTACCAAATCACTTGGTGTACACAAAATCCCTCGAACATCCAGCTTCATCATAGCCTTCTTAGGCAGCACGTTCAAAGACGACCCGGTGTCAACCAATACGTGCGACATTGTCGACCCTCTGCACTCAACAGATACATGTAATGCCATATTATGATCCCTTCCTTTCGGAGTCAAGTCAAAATCAGTAAAGCCCAGACTGTGGCCCGCATTTACATGTGCCAATACCCCTTCTAGCTGGTTCACGGAGACATCCTGTGGTACAAAAGAAGTGTCCAGGACTTTCAGCAAAGCATTTCGGTGAGCCTCTGAACACAACAGCAATGACAGAATGGATATTTTGGACGGCGTTTGCTGCAGATGCTCCACGATTTTATAATCACTTTTCCGAATTAAGCGCATGAATTCCTCTACATCCTTAGACGCTGCTTCTTTTTCGTTGGCTTGAACCGGAACATTTTCCACCGCTTTCCCCTTTCCTTTCGCTAGCCTTTCAGCCTCCACTTCAGGAGATATAAAGATCCTGCCGCTCCTCGTCATGCCTCCTGAGCCAACAACATTATCCACAACCTCCGCTGACTGCTTGTTAACATCGATTTTAATCCCGTCACAATACACCTCTAGCCCATATGACCATGGGACTGCTTTCGTGTTCTCATACGGGATTGGCCCGGCTTTAGTTATAGTAATCGGTGGTCGCTGAGCTGGTGCTGAAATAGTGATCGTCTTCCTAGGAATTGTCACTGTGGCAACATCACTCTGATTATCCATTACTGCCCCTGCCGGCTCCTCAGTTGCTGTTCTATCAAACTGCAATATACCATCATCAATTAAGGCCTGGATGCCTTTCTTCAAATCCTCACACCCCCCAGACAGGGCCCAACAATCTAAGCAGTACTCATTACAACCCGGGTAAACACCTCCCTGCAACAGTCGGCTTTTTATTTCGCTCAGCGGCGTCTTTAAATCCTCAACATTCATAATCAGATTCAGACCTTCCTCAGTCAGTACGGCATTCGCCCCATGATTAGGCATGGGTTTCTGGACTATATTCGCACCGGTCGTTCCGAAGTTGATAGACTTGTTGTCCAAGAGATCCTGCACAACGTGCTTAAAAGCATGACAACCTTCTATATCATGGCCCGGGGCCCCAGAATGAAACTCGCAGCGCCTATTTGCATCATAGCCGAACGGGGGAGCTCCCGTTATCGGTGCCAAGGTTCTTTTCTCCACCAGATTCAATCCCAACAAGGTCTGCAATAAATCAGCATAGTTAGAGGGAGGCTTCTCGAACACCCTTCTCGGCTTACCACCCTGGAATTTTCTCTGAGCTTGCTGTGCCCCCTGCTGAGGCTGCTGCTGCTGTGGCATTGGTTGCTGCTGAACCTGTTGTTGTTGCTGGATTGGTTGCTGTTGGTAAGGAATAGTCACACTCGACACTTGCTGCGGCTGACGATATTGATTTCTTCCCCTGCCTCGGCCTCGGCCTCGGCCTCCAAACACCGCGCTAGCTTCGCCCTGACGGCGCCCACCATAAGCTTTCCTATTACTGCCGGATGCAGCTGACTCGTCAACTTGGAACTTTCCTTGCTTAATGTTCCGCTCAATCTTTTCACCCATCAAAATCAGATCTGAAAAACTAGCCAGAGACGTATGAAACAACATATCATGAAACAGCCCGGTGAATGTGCCGACAAACATATCGTTCATTTCTTTATCTTCGACGGGAGGACGAACCCTGGCAGCCATATCGCGCCACCTTTGCGCGTATTCTTTAAAACTCTCCCCCTTCTTCTGCGAAAGCCCGGCCAACTGGACCCGATTGGGTGCCAGGTCACTGTTATATTTGTAATGGGCTACGAACGCCTCTGCTAATTGCTTCCAAGTCTTGATATCAGTGGGCTCCAGCCCCATGTACCACTCTAAGGAAGGACCCGATAGGCTATCCTGAAAGAAATGCATGAGCATTCTTTCGTCAGTGGAGTATGCAGACATCTTTCTGTAATAAGCTTGTACATGAACTTTCGGGCATGTATCTCCTTTGTACTTATCGAACGCAGGCGCTTTGAACTTGATCGGCACCCTCAAGCCAGGTACCAAGCCCATAGTTGCCATGTCCAGACCCACAGCACTCTGGTTTAGGACTCCCTTCATTTGCTCTTCCAGCATTCTAATCTTTTGAGAATCATCCATCGGCCCTTCAAAGCCCCCTCCAGAGAAGGCGTCCTCCTGCTGATCCTCTTGCCACATACCGTTTCCCGCCCCGTATCCATCATACGCATTATTACGTCCAGCTCTGACCTGATTCATCCCCGGAACTCGACCTCTGTTGCCATACCCTTGAATACCTCCAGCAGGACCACCAGCCATAAAACCAGCACCGTTTCCGTTTCCAAAACCTCCGTAGCCCTGATTGACCATACCATAACCATCTTGCCCAAAGCCTTGAGCATTAAAGCCATACTTGCCAGTATTGTCGAATCCCTGATCGTTGAATCCGAACCCAGCGTTGACAAAGCCATTGCCTCCGAGATTATCTCCCACATTGACATCACCCAGCCCAGCGTTATGGACAGCAGTTTCATTTCCAACTCCGACGTTACCATTCACAGCAGCGGTAGCGTTGTTGACGTTAGCAGCATTCACATTGACGACAGGCGGAGCCACTGGCGTGGGAGTGCCGTCTCCATGAGCAGTATCAACCCGGACAGACTGATGATCTTCGTTACCATGACCAGCGTTGCGAGCCAACAGAGGCTGGACCATGGCCTGCAAGTTCTCTTGCCCTTTTGCTATAGCCTCCATGGTCTGCATGAAGAGGGCGAGCTTCTCGCGTACATCCTGCATCTCATTCTGAATCTGGTCCATGACTTTCCGACAGTTGGATCGTGTAGAATAGCGGTGCGGATGTTGATCTGGAATCCTGTTAAGTACCTGAATCAAAGCAGGAGATAAGACACCATTCAAAGATTACCTGTTATGCAAGATGAATATGAATGCAATGCAATGTGTCTGTGCATTAGGGAAGTTCATTCCCCCAGTTCTAGTGCGAAGATGCCGGTGCGGTGACAGTGTTGACAATAAGAATATCGGAGCTGAATCATAGAAAGCCTCGTATATTGCAGAGAGAATCAATAAGCCCAGGGTACAATATCACTGAGAGTACAAAGATGGCATGACCTCAACCAACAATCCTGGTGATGGTCAGCACTATGCAAATAAAGCATACAAATAATGGAATGATCAAATCCTCCCAAAAGTTTGGTACTCCTCTATCAACTTCTTGGTCTCCGGATGGCTTGGTCGATCAAGCAGCCCTTCAACAAGCTGGTTTCTCTTCTTAAGGACACGGCGCACATCTTCAGCAGTTTCTTCCCATGTTGCTTCTCCGAAGCAATCTTCTAACTTTCGCTTCTGGGACACTGCTTCATCTCTGGATTTGATTGCCTTGTTCAGTGCATGCTGGACACTATACCGGTTCATCACTTCCTCCTCACACTTCTTGATGCTAGACTTCAACTTCTCTTCGAGGTCGGAAATTTGCTGCTTCAGCTTATCTTCCCTCTGCTTGTTGTTGGTGAGTGTAGCATTCCAAGTCTTGTTGCAAGAAGATATCTCTCGGTGTGCTGCGTCGAGCGCCTTCTTTTTGGCTTCCAGCATGTCATGGGAACTTCTGAACTCTTGCCCCAGACGTTCGCGCTTCTTCTTTTCCTCGGTCAACTCGGCTCCTAACCTGTTTACCAGCTCAATCTGTTGTTGGAAAGCATATACGGCCTTGTTCTTCTCACTGCGTGCCTGGGCTAACTCTTGCTCTAACCCTTCGTTAATCTTCATCAGGGCTTCTTTCTCCCTCACAACTTGTTCATATGCTTCTCTAGAAACAGTAGTCGGCTCTTCTACCGGAATAGGATCAAGAATTGGTGCCTCTGGAAACGACATCTTCAACTGACTAGCCCTCTCCTGAATCCAAGCTCTATAAGGTGCATAGGCCTGACAGTCATTCTTTCCTAACAACGGCTTCCCTTTGTGGTTAATACTCGTCCAAGCATGTCGCAACTTGGCTAATAACTCCCCCTTCACGTCACCGGTGAAGTACAGAGATTCCTGTACTTCTTCCTCTTGAGGTGGGCTCTTCAGCGCATATCCGAACTGGCGAATGAATAGAGAAGGGTTGTAGTTGATACACCCTTTTCTTCCTATCAATGGCACATTAGGGTACCCAGCACAGCTAAAGATGAGCTCAGATCCCAACAGGTCTCTATCAAACCACTCCATATCTTCCGACGATAGCCTCATCAAGCGTTCTGGCCAACCAACTGGAATTGTAGTCTCTGCAGCAGATCCTCTCTTAGGAAGGTGACTCTCAAACCACGTACTCAACAAGGGTACACAGAAATGAACATTCTTCCCTCTTCCCTTCTCATTCTTGTAATGCAGTGAGTGGTAGAAATCTCCGAGTAAGGTAGGTACAGGATTACCAGCGGCAAACAAGTAGAAAGCATCGAAGTCCACAAAATCCGGTATGTTGGGGAACAGTACTATGCCATAAATGCACAAGGCCAACATAGCATTGAAAGCAACCCAGCACCCATTCTTGGCGTACTCTTGGGCTTTACCCACTAAGAACTGAAACGAGAAGCCTGGAACTCCACGGGAAACAGTAGTCACAAGTTCAGAAGCATCAACATGCAAGGCTTTTGCCAATTCCTCCGGCTTAGGCTTGGCATCATAATGAATGAATGGAACCTGGTTCTGCACAGGCAGCTCAACATACTCAGCGTATTCCTCCAGAGTTGGTCCCATAATAAAATCAGAGAACGTGAAACACCTCAAAGCAGGGTCGTAGAATTGCATCAAAGCATACAGCCCATCCAACTCTACCTCTGTAGGTTTGCACACCAATCTCAATAATCTACCATAGCTCATCCGGAAACTCCTACGAACACTCTCATCAGCAAGAGAGATCAACCCCAGTAAAGGAACAATATCAGGCGTAGGCAATTTGTAAGCAACCGTTCTCCGTAGGTTAGTCATGATCAAATACTCAGAAGTCTGGGCACTAGAACTAGGGAAATGCAAATGCACCTGCAGCACAGACACACGTTAGTAAAATGCAAATGATAATGTATATGCAGGGATGCAATGCAGGTAACATTCAACAGGGACCAAAGCTGCAGCTGAATAGCCTAAACCCAATCAAGAAAGGTCTCAGATAGACCATCCAGAAGTCATCAAACCCTGGTCTCAGATAGACCTAAAATAGAACTCCAACACTGGTCTCTGACAGACCTCAAACCATAACTCACTGGTCTCTGACAGACCTCAAATCACATCCATAATTGGTCTCTGACAGACCTCAAAACACCTCTCAAATGGTCTCTGACAGACCTCAGAACACATCTCCAAATGGTCTCTGACAGACCTCATAACTCTCCAAGTGGTCTCTGACAGACCTCAGAACACATCTCCAAATGGTCTCTGACAGACCTCATAACTCTCCAAGTGGTCTCTGACAGACCTCAGAACACATCTCCAAATGGTCTCTGACAGACCTCAAAACTCTCCAAGTGGTCTCGGACAGACCTCAGAACACATCTCCAAATGGTCTCTGACAGACCTCAAAACTCTCCAAGTGGTCTCTGACAGACCTCAGAACACATCTCCAAATGGTCTCTGACAGACCTCAAAACTCTCCATAAATAACCCGGATCTCTGATCAAGAAATAACCGGTAATCTGGAGGTCTAGTTACCTGCATAACCCTGAATCCCCTCACAGGTGGGTGGCCCTATAACTGGCACAAGGTACGGCATCCTATGCGGTCGTCGGCGTCACAGACTTTCAGGGTTGATGATACGATTCCCAGAAGGAGTGGCATCATCAAATCCTGAAGAGGCCTCACTCAGCCAACTTCCAAATGATCGGTCCCCAGAGTCGACAATCCAACTAACCAGCAACCCACGCCAACCAAAGGAAGGGGCAGGAGGCCAACCAGAGGAACCTCGTCTGAGTGTAGATTTCATGGGACACCAAAGCAAGCAAAGCAAGCGGGCGCCCACTAATTTCTACTCTAATTCTAGGTGCACTCAAGCCCAGGTCCGGCTTATCTCTCAATATCAGAACACCCGTCACACCCCAGATACAGCGATAATAAACAATATATATAAAGCTGGAAAATGCAGGGTTAGAAATATACAATAACTCCATACAAAATCCTCGACGGGAAAACAAGCGTTAGGATTGACTCTCTCAAGGGACGTTGGATCCCAAATGCATAAGAACCATCGCAGTCCTTAGCAGCCAGGGGACGTTGGATCCCCAGCAGAGTCGCCAGCTGTCGCTACTGCGAAAATCGGCGCCGGCTGAACAGAAGAGTCGCCACCGTGCGTTATTTATCCCACGGGAGGGAAAGGAAACGCTCAGAGTAAACCTCGCACAACACGGGAAAGGTATGGTCATCGCAACCAAAACCTGGATTCGGGAGTCGGTTACGCAAGGGGAAGGTATTAGCACCCCTCACGTCCATCGTACTCGATGGGATCCACGCTTGTTTTCGGGTATGGATTGTTATTCTATCTAAACTATAGGTCAAGGGTTAAAAAGAAAATAAAATGAAAATAAAAATGACTCGGCAAAGTATCGCACTTTATGCCTACGTATTCTCGTCTGGAACGAGAAATCAGAGTCAACGTAGTTCGCCTACCTACGGGAAAGGAGGGGAAGGTTGCTCGCTAGGATATCGCATCCTATGCCTACGTACTTTCATACAGCATGAAAGATCAGAGCAAACGTAGTTCGGGCCACGCACGACACAAGTCTGTCCTTGATTGATTTTATTCCTTCTGAAAAAAGTTTTTTCTGATTAGCAGTCCAAGCGGACAAAAATGACGTTTTGATGAGTTCACATTCTTTTACGAAAGAAGTGTCTTTTATTGTGTTTGAAATCTTTAGGTGTTTTTTCTGTTTGTTTTGAGAGAGAAGAGACAGAACTCTAACCTACGGTTGCGAAGGGAAACAAACTATCCTAATGTTATCATGCATGGGTTAAGACCTAGTGTCTATCATGCTCCTCTCTTGCACAGAGAGAAACAGAGATCCTACGGGATAGGCAGAAACAGAAACAATATCAGATATATACAGCAAAACAGTAAAATGCATGGATGCAGCAATACAAGCGAGGCAAGGGAGTACCACTCAACCTCGAACCTAGAAAACAATAGGCAAAAGTGAACAGACTTCACTTCCAACCCAGCAGGGTAAACAGCAAACAATACAGTTCAGAAAACCAATCAATACATCAGCAATAAAATACAACAATAAAACAAACAGCATCAGCAGCTCTGAGTCAACAACTGACTTCAAGCAATCTCCAATCATTCACAAGCTTCAACAAGCATCAATCTCCATCTGCATGACCTTCAGGCAAGGGTTTTGATCATCAGTCTTCCATCTGCACTGGCTTTTCTTCAAACTCAAACCTCCAGGATGAGGGATCAGTCACAAGAGTGAATTGAGTGTTAAGCAATCAGCTGACTACCAAAGGTGGTGAACAGACTGCTTCTAACACAAGAGACATTTTCTCTCAAGAGTTCTATCTCATAGACACTATCACCAAGCCTTCCAAAGGAAGGGGGTGAGTGTCTTAGAGAGACTCTGAATCACAGAGAAGAATGGATGCAGACAAGGCAATCCATGTTTGAGAAATAATCATTCTAATCTAGAGCTCTGCCTAGCTCCTAAACCCTAGTCTCCTCAGCAACTGATAGCAGGAAACTCCTCCTCAACTCTGACAGTTGATCTTCAGCATTTGAATCTCCAATAGCTTCATCTCCACAAATCTTCAGCTTCCCCAGGGCCCCAGACAAACCCAATACCCATACAAACAATCAGTAAACCCCAGAGGGCACACCACACCAGACAACAGATATACAGACAGTAATAATAGCAGTAGGGGAATCCTAACTGTTCTCTAAGGGATCTAATAACTACCCATAGCCCCTATAGTCCCATAACTAATCTATTCAAACCCTAAGTCCTAAGGGAAAAAATTGAACTTCCTAAGTTGTCACCTAAAAACCCTAGTTTTGTACATGATATTCAAGCATTTATTAATCACCTAAAATTAACTCCTAAAAATGGGAACTAAAATATTTCTACAAGCCTAATATCTCATCTAAACAATATGAAAATAATGATCAAAAAATATCAAAGCATGTGAGAGAACAAAAATCATAAAAATGATGCATGAAATGAATTATTTAATATGACATTTATTTTAGAAAATATGTAAAAAATATGAAATAAAACTAAAAATGAAATTTTGTTTTCCTATAATATTCTAGACATTTTAATGAAAATATGGTAAAAAGAATGGATTAAAAAGCATTTTTTATGAATTATTTATGATTTTATGAGAATTGGTAAAAATTAAAATGGAATTAAGACAAATAAAATGAATTAAATGAGCCAGAGGGGGTATGAAAAGAAATTCGCCCCAGTTCAGAACCAGGATGGGCCACATAATGGGGGTGCGCGTAGCAGTTTTACCAAGGCCCAGCTTGAGTCAGCAACAAAAAAACATAGGAAGAAATGCCAGGGGGTGAGAGAAGTAACCAAAACGCGTTGTAAATTGGAATTGGGCCTAACTCGGGGGTGGGGATAACAAAAGAGACTCAGGCCCGCCCGTTTCAATTAATGAAACGGTGCGTTTAGAGCCAAAGTCATTCCCTCCAAATCTCAGATCAAACGCTAGCCATTGGATCGCTATGGTAGTCAAAGGTCCTACTCCAAACGAAGGGCCACGATTTCATCTTCTTCAATTGGCCTGAAACTTAGGGTTTCAAACCACCATGGCAGCCATGCACGACCTACGTTCCACCTCTCTGTTCTCCATCTACACGCAACCAATCTACACGACGTGAACATGAAAACCACTCCAAATTCTTCCCTCTACAAGCTTAGGGCATTAGATCACCTTGAAACTCAACATAACAACAAACACGATTGGATCAACATCCGGCCTCCATTGAAATGCACTGATATGGACCATCACCAATCTTCCCCAAACTTAGCCTAAATTAAACTACATCTAATGGAGATTAACATATGCTATCAAGCCACAATTATAACACACTAATCTAAGAGATATAAGCACCAACAGATTATGGCACCTGTCACTAACCATCACCAAATCTCTCCAAATTCATCTAACTTAATCTCCTAACCACCTAGATCAATTCTACACTAACAAAATCATGCCTAACTAACTGGATCAAGCAGTTTGAATGAAAACTTACCTTGTGCAAAATCTTGCAAACAGCTATGGAGATTGATGATTTGAGGCTTTTGAGACTTGGATCTTGATCAATCCTTGATGAACTTGATTCTGTATGCAAGCTTTGGATGAGATTTGGCCAGAATTATGCTATCCACTTGCAACTTCAATCTTGATGCTCTTGAAAAAAGTGCTCGAAAATGGATGATAACCACCTTGTTCTTGATTGAATTATACTATATGATGATGAATCAGTATGAGAAGGTTGATTATGATGAAGATTTGGTGAAGAATTTGTGAGAATTGCAATGAAACTTCAATGAAAAGAATGAGAAATCTTGTGAAATTCTTGGTGCAAATGAGGCCAACCCTTGCCAAATTCTCCTTTCATGAATATATAGACCCCAAATGAACATTCTAGATCCATCTTGCACATTCCCTTGTTTTCAAACTTTGGCTCATTTTGGATTATGTTTCTTAAAAGGTAAGCAACCATGGATAACTTCATTTTTTCCTTCTAAACTCAAAAAAGTGTGTGAACCATTGTTCTTAGAATTGTTTTTCCATTCAAAATCATATATTGGAAGTCTCCATTTGGACTTGTAAATCTCCCAAACCATTTTTCAACTTGAAATTATTCACTTTATAAGCCTTTTTAGTTCATATTTTGACCAATCATGCAACTCCATGCTATGAGCTTCTCCAATAATTTGTGACCTTCTTTCTAGACTTAAAATCCCATTTGGAGCAAGTTTGATGTTGTAAGTTTTTCCATTTGAGGCCTCCTTGTATGAGTTTTGGACATAGGTTAAAATGACCTGTAATTCACAAATGCCCAAAATACCCTTTGCTTGTCAAGACCATAAGTTGAGTTCTCCACATCATATGAAGGCATACCATACCATTCTAGAAAGCTAAGACAATGAGGAACAATTCTTATGTTGACCAAGAATTCATTTGAAATCTCCTTGAGGGGCAAAACTAGCTTGGAAGTCAAGTCACTTTCACAGACAAAAATTCAGACACCCCAAATGACCTGTAACTTGTAAGGACCATAACTTGAGTTCTATAAATCTCCTTGAGGTCTTCCACCACTCAAATTAAAGGTCTTGAGATCCTCTACAAGTTTCATGTTGGCCAAGAAGCCATTTGAAGCTAGCATTTTGACTTATCTTGCTTGGAAATTTGACCTAAACTAGGGGATTTTACAGAGAAACCCTAATTTAGTAACTCCTCTTCTCCTCGATTTCTCTTGAATTCTCCTTGTCATATCTCCATATCCTTCTTCATATGTTCAATGATGATCCCCACATCTCTCCAATAGCCTTGAATGCCCTCTTAAGTCAGTCAATTGACCTAGGGTTGACCTAGGGCTGACCCAGATGAAACCCTAGTTGACTGTCTTCAACTGTAGCTCTTGTGCTTTCATCAATGACTTGTTTTCTTCTCCAAATGACTTTATAAGTCTCTCAAGATATCTAGATGCTCTCCATGCTTTCATTTCATAGCTCACAACCCTCTTGTTGATCCTCAGATACCCTCAGCTAGGAGATGGACTCAAGGATTGATCTGCTGAACTCTTTGCTTTCAAATTCTTTCCTGATGACTTGAATAGGGTGGAATTAGGATAATAACCTCTTGCTAGGCCTCTAGAGATGAAAATAATGATTGGTCCCCTGTTGAATGACTTGCTATGCTTATGCTATGCAGATGGTTAGTCTATGTACATGACTCTATATGCAAATGCTAATGATAATGAAACATAAATCCAAGGAATAAGGCTGAGCAAATTTTAGGGTGCAACAGCTGCCCCTATTCAAGCGACTTGGACCCGATTGGGTGAAGAGCCCGGAGCCTTCAGACATTCGCGGTACGAGACGGTTGAATACTAGTGAAACCAGAAATTTGCCAACCGCAGAAATAAACTGCGCTCCTGCTTGAGGAATGACATTCGTCAGCTGAATCTGACTGCTAGAGCAACCCACTGATCTCGCACGACCGTGCTGGGGATTGTCTTCATCGTTCTGAAGAGGATTCTGTCATAACAGATTGCTTGCTTGTCCACGTTAGGACTCTGTCTGTTGTCAATACGAAGAACTCTCAACTAGAACCTGTCCACGTTAGGACTCCATTTACTGTTGACCCAGAAAAATTTCGGCAACTCCGCTGGGGATAATTCGCCTGCATTTCAATAAACTGAATCGTCCACGTTAGGAATAACACTCTTCCACGTTAGGAGTAACGCTCTTATCTTTCCACGTCAGGAAGCAATCTTCTTTCCACGTTAGGAAACTATATCAATCTGTCCGCGTAAGGACTCCAATACCACTTGACATGTCCGCGTCAGGACTCCGATCTTTCCACGTTAAGAAATACAACTATTTCTGAACTTGTCCACGTCAGGACTCTACTTTTCTTGCATCTGTCCACGTAAGGACTAACTTCCTTCTTCCACGTTAGGAATATCTTCTTCGATCTGTCCGCGTCAGGACTAAACTCTCTTTCCACGTCAGGAATAATCCATTTCTTTCCCCGTCAGGAATCAATCTTGATATGTCCGCGTGAGGACTCAATCTTTCCACGTAAGGAATAAACTCGTCTTTCCACATAAGGAAACCATTTTTCTTCCACATAAGGAATGCTCTTGATATGTCCACGTAAGGACTCCGATCTTTCCACGTCAGGAATCAATTCTTTCTCAATTTGTCCGCGTCAGGACTCATTTTTCCACGTAAGGAAACCATCTTTTTCCACGTAAGGAATCATCTTAATCTGTCCACGTAAGGACTCTGCTCTTTCCCCGTTAGGAATACTGTCATTTCCACATAAGGAAACCTCTTCTGATACGTCCGCGTAAGGACTACATCGTCCACGTTAGGACCCACTTCTTTCCACGTAAGGAATAATAATTTCTTTGATTTGTCCGCGTAAGGACACTGACTTCGTCTTGATATGTCCACGTTAGGACTCAGGCGTCTTCGACTTGCTGAGGAAATAAGACTTGTCCACGTGAGGACTCATACCCTCGACCCACTGGGGAAATATCCGCGTTAGGACTTACACCTTGTCAACAACACGAAGAAGGATAAATTTGTCCACGTCCGGATTCTTGTATCTTGTCATCACAAAGAAATACAAACTTGTCCACGTCAGGACGCACATTTCACCATTACGAATAAAGATATCTGCCGAAAACAAAATGATCCACGTCCGGATACCAACACGAGTAGTAACCAATCTTTTGTCAACGTCATGACCTCCCTTTCTCCAAATTTCGAGAGACCGAATCTATCCACGTCAGGATTAACACACCTTACCAATCCGGTAAAACAAACCTGTCCACGTTAGGACGCCCACTTCTGAAGAAATCCCGTCATTCTAGGAGTAAATTTGTCCGCGCTAGGACTTAATTCTCCAATGATCCTTACCCACAAACTTCTTAGCGCTGACGCGACAGCGACTTTGAGATGAACTCTACTGGGGATGTCTGAAAACCAACTATCGGACGCCTGCTCTGATAACCGGCGGTGGTCTCTGAAATTCTGATTCATGCGACCCGTTGATGACAAACAAACTCTGCTTGGGGATAAGGAGATTCTTATCCTGGCCACTCTGGCTGGGGAAAATCAGATACATTTGCATAAATGACTCTGCTGGAGACGAAGAGAGTTTTATTACGATAACTCTGTGGGGGAATACCGCCGAAACTGACATTGTCATTGAATATCTCCTGCCGAGATCTTGACTGTTTGGTGATTTATTTGAGCAAGAGCTCCCTCCACCTGAACTACTAGAGTACAGAAACTGCTTCAGCAAAATAAATGCTGGAAGGGTAACGCCGACTCGCCGGGGATAGCCTGATGCTACAAAATTATTCCAGCAAAATAAATGCTGATAGGATGAAGTCGACCCTGCTGGGAAGTTGGGAACTCAAACCACACGTCTTGTTGAAGTAACCCCCTGCTGGGGAATATAACTCAAACCAAATACCTTGCGGAGGTAACCCCCTGCTGGGGAATAGCAGATGCGCCTGGTATGATTGAGCCTCTGCTAGAGAGTGAACTAATATCACACGGTATCTCTGACAAAATAAGTGACAGGAACCACCATACTTAGGTTATCCTAGAAATTTTCCTAGAATTTCAGGATTAGTTTTGGTATTTTAAATTGAATTAATTCTTAAGCTAGTCTTAACATGTTCATAACATAGCCTTTCCTTTTGATTGATTACAATAATGGACCATATATCCAGATAGTGTCCCCTTTCCTCTCTTGATAGATTGGTAGTAGATAGAAACCTCTTTTAAAACCCTTGTATCTTTAGGATAGATGTCCTTAGAAGGTATCATTTGTGGAGCTTAAATAGGTGGATGATTCTTCCTATAGGGGTAGTTTCCTCTTCAATTTTTTCCTTGCTTGATTGGAACCCCTCTTGTGAGCAATGTTTTCTCCTGTGGAGGAATACATTGTAATATCATAAAGGGGTTGAGTCCATGAAAGCTCCCTCTCTCTAAAGGAAATGGAGTTGGTTGAGTGTCTGTGGTAAGTTCTTGTGGAACTTACCTTGCTTCTCATCTCTATTCTCCTAAAATTTTCTTGTTCATTTCTTTCTAGGAACTTCTTGAGGTAGCACAGTCCCTCCTGTGGGGGGAATGTTGCACATCTCTTGAAGGAGCCAAACCCTTAGGATTCCCCCAAATCTCTCTTAGTTGGTTGAGTGCCTGGGATAAGTTCCTGTGGACCTTACCCTGGCCTCCCAACACCCAATTTCTTTCCTTAGGATAGATGCTTGTATGATTACTTGTGGATTGAATCCATTATTTGTCATAAGTCCTTCTCCTCATTCATTGATTGAATTGTTTGTTGCATTAGGATAGTGCATGATTAGAATAGTTTAAGCTAGGAGCATGTCTGATTAGAGGTTGAGTGAGTCTCCCTCTGCTTGTTTGCATTAAGGGTTGAGGTGATACTCCCCTTGCTTGTGTGTTGTTTTTCTTTTTTCTACTTGACGTATTTGCATAATAGAGGTTGAGTGAGCTCCCTCTGCTTGTCTAATTTGTCTGTTTTTCTTTTGCTTGATTGCTTAGTGGTTGAGTGAGTCTCCCTCTGCTTGTATTGCTGCATTGCATATGCATCTTTACTGTATATCTGTTTACTGTTTAAGCTGATGCTTTGTCTGTTTCTGTATGCCATTGCCATGTTCCCTTAGGAACTCTGACTTCCCTTGTTCAAGAGAAGTTATGACACACATTAGGGTTCTAACCATCCATGATAACATTAGGTAGCTCCCTCCTAACCTCAACCATATGATTAATTTTGCATGACAACATTAGGACTGTACAGTTTCCCCGTAGAGTTCGTTCTCTTCTTATCTCGGTACAACAGTAAAAAACGTAATAAAGGCCAGCTAGTACAAGCGCGATACGAGCCTTAAGCTACTTGGGAAGTGATGATTGAGCGGTCTCCTCTCAATCATCTAGAGTGTTTAGTATATGTCCTTTGGACGATATGCGACACATTCGCTCCTAAGTCATAGTCTCTAGTGCTGTATAAACTACAAACAACTAAAAAACACTTCTTCCGTAAAAAACAGAAAACAAAAATCAAACATATTTTTGTCCTCTTGGACCCATAATCCCTGGAAACCTTTTTCAGAAGGAGAGTTTTGTTAACTCCCGGTTCTACCGCAAACGGTAACGCCTAAGTCTCCAATGGTCGAACTGCATACACCAACTACTGGAACCGTCTGTTAACCCTACTCGAATAAAAACAGTTGAACAAACCTGTGTTCCGTTGTTTCTCGAACTACGTTGACTCTGATTTCTCGTTCCAGACGGGAATACGTAGGCATAAAGTGCGGCACTTTGCCGAGTCATCTTCTTTTCTCTTTAGACCAGACCTTTAGCATAGATAGATGTAACAAACCCGTCGGATAAAAACAACAAGCATGGATCCCATCGAGTACGATGGACGTGAGGGGTGCTAATACCTCCCCCTTGCGTAACCGACTCTCGAACCCAGACAATGGTTGCGATGGCCTTGTCTTATACCTTTTCGTCAGGTTTTTCCGATAGTTTCCTGTCCCATTCTGAGGGATAAATAATGAAAGGTGGCGAATCTTCTGTCTTGCCGGCCTCATTTTTCGCAGTAGCGACAGATGGCGACTCCAACGGTTCCCGGTGCGAGTCAATCCTAGCGCTTGTGTGTTTACCTGTTGGGTTTTATTTATCGCTTTTTTACTTTCCACATTTTATTTCCAGTATGATATTATTACTGTTGTGCTGTTGTGGGAAGGGACTCTGATGAGTGAACCTGTATGTTAGGCATGCACTAGTTCCCACGAAATCTGCACTCAGACGAGGTTCTTTGAGATAATTTCCATTTCCAGCCCAGTGGGTCGTTGAAAGGATTTCAGATCTTGGGATTATCGACTCTGGGGACCGATCATTTGTGATTCAGCTGAGTGAGGCCACTTCAAGAGATGATGATGCCACACCTTCTGGGTATCGCATCATCATTTCTTGAAAGTCTGTGACGCTGTTGAACGCATAGGATGTCGTACCTTTGTCAGTGATTAGGTCCATACCAGTGAGCGGGGTCGGGTTATTGCAGGAAACCGTAACCTTCAGACAACCTGGTTTTCTTATCAGTGAATCAGTATTGTGGGTTTCAGTAGGCCTTTATTATCAGAGTGTGGTATTTTCTTGCTGAAGCTAAATTATGACCTGCCACTTCACAGCACAGCACAACACCGCACAACACTTTTGATCCCCTGTTGCACTTCACATTTGCATTTACATTTTCATATTGCATTGCAGCTAACACATATATGTGTTGCAGGTGTGCAGTTCCCTCTCGATTCTAGCAATCATGTCCTTTCTGTGTCCATCATGGAGCCCATTGTGAGAAGAACTTTGGCCTACAAATTTCCTACTCCAGACATCACTACTCTGAGGGGTTTGATTTCCTTGCCTGGTAAAGAAGTAATGAGAGATTTCAGAGGAACATATGGGAAGTTGCTCAGCATTGTGTGCAAGCCATCGGTGTATGAATTGAACGGACTCCAGACTCTACTTCAGTTTTATGATCCCCCGTTGCGTTGCTTCACATTTCCAAGCTATGTGCTGGCCCCCACTTTGGAAGAGTTTTCTGTCATATTGGAGATACCCATTCTTGCCCAGGTACACTTTTGGCTTATTGATTAGGAGCCGAATCTGGCTAAGATTGCGACAGCTCTGCATATCGAGGTTTCTGAATTGAAGGGAAAGACTGTCAAGAGAAATGGAGCCTGGGGGGTCCCATTACCTTTTCTAGCTGAGAAAGCCCGACACTTCGCCAAGAAGGAATGCTGGGTGGCGTTCAAAGCTATTTTGGCCCTGTGCATATATGGCATCATGTTATTCCTCAATATTTCGGATTTTGTGGATGTGGATGACCTTCGTATCTTCGTCTCAAAGAATCCAATCCCAACCTTGCTCGAGGACGTGTACCATTAGGTGCACTACAAGAATGAAAATAGAAGAGGCAAGGGTGTATCCTGTTGTGCTTCTTTGTTCTACAGATTGTTTGTCACTCATCTACCAAAGGATGGTCCTTTTATAAAGACGGCTGAGATGAAGGAATGGTCCGAGCGACTGATGAGCTTGTTTGCCGAAGACATTGATTGGTTTGATAGAGATCGTCTGGGGAGTGAAATTATTTACAGCTGTGGGAGATTTCCTAATGTCCCTCTTGTGGGTAGGAAGGGTTGTATCAACTACAATCCATCTGTTGCTATCATACAATTCAGGTATGCTTTGAGGGGCCCTCCTAAGGACGGAGAGGTACAGGAATCTCTGTACCTCACCGGTGCATTAGAAGGGGATGATCTAGTTAGATTTGAACACGCCTGGAACAACATTCATCGAAAGGGAAATACCTCATTGGGGAAAAGCAATAATCAGGCTTATCCTCCTTATGTGGACTGGATTCGCAACAGAGCAGAGAAGGTGTTGATGCCTTTTCCTCCTGTTAAGCAGGATTGCCCTCCAGAGCCTACCATGATCGAAATCCAGAAGTATGAGCAGCTTCAAGCCAAGAATGCAGAGCTAGTCAAGGGCAATGAAGAACTAGAAAATGAGATCGCTCAGCTCCGAAGAGAAAGGAGTGAAGCCATCTACACCTGCAAGCAGCAAACAGAGTTGATCAACCACCTGGGCGCTAATTTAACCAGATAGACCGATTCTAGAGAGCGTCTTGGGTTGGATCTAAGGGCAGTGCACGGGGAGTTGACCACCAAGAAGCAGGATCTGGATAAGGCATACCGAAAGTTGACCCAGTACGAGAAATTGTGGAATAATACTTTGACTAGCCACAAAGAGAAGGAAGAAAAGCTGAAGCAACAGATAGCCCAGTTGGAAGCCCAGGTTGAGACCAAAGATAAGAAGATAGAGGCTGAGGCTTCCCTTCGATGAGACGTCCAGTATAAGTTGGTTCAGACCAAAGCTAACTTACTGGATTATCAACTCCGGGCTGACGCTAAGAGGAGTAGGGTGGAGAACCGTTC
This sequence comes from Lathyrus sativus, assembly GCA_963859935.3. Lineage (NCBI taxonomy): Eukaryota > Viridiplantae > Streptophyta > Magnoliopsida > Fabales > Fabaceae > Lathyrus > Lathyrus sativus. Next base: position 467,459,373 of record OZ012737.1, read on the forward strand.
TGAAGAGGGTGTTTGTGGGAACATTGCAGAGAACCTCCCAGATGCCATCAGGCAAAGAGATTTGTTAATCCAGGGCCTGCTCACTCAACCTGACCATCCTGATACGAAGAAGTTACTATAGGATTTCCGTGCCCGTGGCCGCACCTGATTTCTTTATATTTCTTTGTACCTTTTATGCATTAATGCGCTGATCCCCACCAGGCTTGTTGGTTGGGGTCATGCTTGTTGCTTCAGTTGTATTCAACTTTTATTGTACGCTACCCACGCAGGCTTTTCATATATATATGAGGGTTTCTTTTCCATGATTGGACGGTAGACTTTATTTGTCTTAGAGCTAGAATCGAGGGGGACTTCCTCCTAATGCATGGATACGTGTTTGCATTTGCATAAATCATTTGCATGGCAGGGACCTTGATGTATTTCCTAAACCTCTATTGATGCAGGTTCCAGGATTGCCGATCAGCGTATTCATCACTACTCTACCAGAAGCAACTGCAAGAAAGCCATGGATCAGATGCAGACTGAGATGCAAGAGATGCGTGACCGGATGACGCAGTTCATGCAGATGATGGAGATTGTGGCCAAGGGCCAGGAGCAGCTGCAAACTTTGGTGCAACCTCTCATTGCTAGGGTTGACAATCAGGGTGTGTTACATGGCAGAATTGCTACTGATCCTCCTCACGGTGAAAACCTCCAAGCTGGTGATGTTGTACCAGTGGTTGTCCTCAATGCGACTGAGAATGGTAACAGAGCTGGGAACGGAAATATGACTGGTAACGGAAATGGGCATGTGGAAACTAATGGTAATATTGGTGTTGGAAATGCTGGGTTCAATGTCGGCACTGGGAACGCTGGTCTTGGTGCTGGGAATACTGGTATGGGTATTGGTATTGGCAACGCTGGTTTTGGTGGTAATCAAGGCTATGGTAATCAGGGTTATGGAAATCAGGGTTACGAAAATCAGGGCTTCGGTAACACAGGTTTTGGCAATCCAAGCCACAATGGTGTTGGAATGGGTGCTCACAATGCTGGTTTTGGGCCAGGTGCTGGAAGTCAGGGTTTTGGTAACATGTGGTATGGTCCCAGGATCAATCAGGCTGGTTTTGGTCCCAATACTGCTTATGCTGAGTATGGTAATGAGGATTCTCACTGGGGCGAAGATCGTCAGGAAGATGCTTTCCCTCTTCCAGGAAGGGATCGTGAGATGCCCATTGACAGTGATAGAAGGTTCAGGTTGTTGGAAGAACAAATGAGGAATCTTGCTAATCAGAACTCCACGGGGTTGGACGTGGCTAACATGGGATTGGTTCCTAGATTGAGGGTTCCACTCAAATTTAAAGCACCCACATTTGACAAGTATAAGGGGGATACTTGCCCGAGAGTTCACGTGCGATCTTACTACTAGAGAATGTCCGCCTACTCTGATGACGAAAAGATGCTGATGCATTTTTTTCAGGACAGCTTGTCGGGTCCTTCATTGGAATGGTACATGGGGTTAGAGCCCACTCAAATTGGAAGTTGGAAGGAGTTAGCAGAAGCTTTTGTCAAGCATTACCAATATAACAGCGACCTTGCACCGAACAGGGTCCAGCTCCAAAATCTCTCTCAGAAGAACGGTGAGAGTTTCAAAGAATACGCCCAGAGGTGGCGTGAGCTAGCTGCCAGGGTGCACCCGCCCATGGTGGAGCATGAGTTGGTGGATATGTTTGTGGGCACTTTCTCTGGGTTGTACTATGAAAGGCTTATAAATTGCACGACGACTAATTTTTCTGAGTTGATACTCTTGGGGGAATGCATTGAGAATGGTGTTAAGATTGGTAAGATTCAAGCGGGTGAGTTAACCTCAGCTGGAGGTGGTAAAAAGGATTTTGGGAACAAGAGACAGGGAGACACCAATTCGGTATGTAGTAATCGGAGAAGGGATAGAAGTCGGAATTGGCACAGGCAGCAGGTTGCCAGTGTGACAATTCCAGTACCTCAACAACAACGACGACAACCACAGCAGCAACAGGGACAACAGAATTCCGCTCAGCAGAGATATCAAGGTCGGGATAGGGTTGTGAAAAGAGTCTTTGAGGCACCTCCGCTATCGTATGCTCAACTTCTTCCAACTTTGTTACAGTTGCAGCTTGTTGAGAAAAGGACGCTAGCTCCGCCGAAAGGTACGCCTCCTTATGGGTATGACGCTAATGCGCATTGCGACTTCCACTCCGGGGCTCCCGGTCATACCATCGAGAATTGTCAAGCATTCAAACACAAGGTGCAAGATTTGATAGATAGCAAGGCTATAAACTTTGGCAATGAGGCGCCCAGTATTGAGAAGAATCCGATGCCAGCTCACGGATCTATGCAGGTGGGTGCAATTCTAGAAGATGCTAGTCGGAACCCGGTTATGAATGTGGATGAATTGAAGACACCTTTGAGTTATGTCAAGAGAATATTGCTAAAAGGGGGGGGGGTGTTCCCTGGTTGTGATGCTGATTGTATTGATTGTTTGGCCCAGCCTGAGGGTTGTGATAACTTGAGAAGGGGTATTCAAGGGCTGATCGACGAAGGTACGCTGCAAATTGATTGCACTGCTGAAGACAAGCCTGTTGAGACAAAAGCTGAGGAGCAGGGCGAAGTTGCAACGATTACTATCCCGTTCAAAACTGTCATGATATCGGCGCCTCCCAAGAGGCCGACTATCATAATAACCAAAGTTGGACCCATTCCGTATGAAAACACTAAATCCATCCCTTGGAACTATGGGGAGGAAGTTTACTGCAATGGGGAGAAGATTAACCTGCCGAGCCCGCCTGTAGGGTCCGTTGATAACCTTGTGGGGGCAGGGGGCATAACCCGCAGTGGCAGAATCTTTATGTCGCCAGAAGTAGAAGCTGAGAGAATCGCCAAAGGGAAAGGTAAAGTCAATGAGGAAGGACTTTCGCAGGAGAAGGAAAAAGAAGCTTTGAACAAAGATGTGGAAGAGTTCATGAGATTAATTCGGAAGAGCGATTACAAAATTGTCGATCATCTGCAGCAGACGCCTTCCAAAATATCGATCTTGTCATTGCTGCTTTATTCCGAAGCTCACCGGAATACGTTGTTGAAAGCTCTGGACGCTGCCTATGTACCCGAGGAGATATCTGTGAATCAGCTCAAAGGAGTGATTACGCACGTGAATGCGGCGCATGGCCTTGGCTTTACTGATTTTGATTTGACGCCCCGGGGCCGCCACCATAACAGTGCGTTGCATATTTCTGTTGAGTGTAGGGGCACTGTTATGTCTCATGTCCTTGTTGACACTGGCTCATCCCTAAACGTCTTGCCCAAGAAAGCATTGCTGAAGCTAGATACCCGAGGTGTAATCTGCACGCCAAGTGACTTGGTGATGAGGGCATTTGATGGGACTAGAAGGTCCGTATTCGGAGAATTGACTTTGCCGATCCAGGTCGGTCCAGAAGTGTTTGATACCGTGTTCTACATCATGGACATACAGCCAGCTTATAGTTGTTTGCTTGGACAACCGTGGATCCACGCTGCAGGGGCTGTAACATCGACGTTGCACCAGAAGCTTAAATATATGGCCGGTGGTAGCATTGCCACCGTATGTGGGGAGGAAGACATCCTGGTTAGTCACCTGTCATCATTTAAATATGTCGAAGTGGATGGTGAGATCCATGAGACATTGTGCCAAGCCTTTGAAGGGGTGCAGATCAGAGACAAATCTCCTGTCATTAGCAGGGGGCCAGAGGTGGCTATGTCATCATAAAAAGAAGCCCAAGCGGTAGTCCAGGCCGGAGAGACCAAGGGTTGGGGTCAGGTTCTGGAGATTCTTGTTAAGCAGGACAAGTTCGGCTTAGGGTATCGCCCTTCGTCATCATCCTCATCACAGAGCAAGCCAAAGTTTAAAGGGCCGGTTGTGTTCACTCCGGGAGGAGTCAGTTTTGAGCAGATCAATGTTGTGTCTGACGGTGAAGAAGGCGATAGCGACTGTGACATGGATTCGTGGATCAAGCCCAGCGAGCCAAGACAAAGCCTCTGCAACTGGTCTATCCAGGACTTTGTTCAAGTGACGTCGAAACAGTAATGCCTTGTTTTTCGATTATTGTACAATCCTATGTCCTACCCGGGGCATAGTGATTTTATTTCAGGGCCTACTTGCTTATGTGTATGCTTTGTTTTAATCATTAAATAAAGGCATTTTCCTCATGCAAATTTTGTGATTCCTGCTTTTTTCTGTTGTCTGTTGTTTATTTTACAATAAAATGGCAATGTGGTTGTATGCTTCGTTTGCATATCATTTGAAGCATTTAACCCTTTCTCTTGCAGGATGATACATATTTTAGATGACACCGACCAAGAACTCCCTATGACTCACTTCGACTTTGAGCACCCGATATTTCAAGTCGAAGAAGATATTGTTGAGGACGACGACTTACCCGAATAGCTGACTCGTCTGTTGAAACAAGAAGAGAGAATCATTATGCCTCATCAGGAGGATATTAAGATCATTAATCTAGGTTCGGAAGAAATTGTCAGGAATGTCCGGATAGGGGCTGCGCTGCAAAGTGATATCAAGCAGAGACTTGTCGAGATGCTTCGAGAGTATAGTGAAATCTTTGCTTGGTCTTATGAAGATATGCCTGGGCTAGATACTGATATTGTGGTTCACCGCTTGCCATTGCGTGAAGACTGTCCGCCGGTCAAGCAAAAGCTCAGAAGAACTAAACCAGATATGGCCATTAAGATTAAAGAGGAAGTACATAAATAGTGGACGCTGGTTTCCTGGCTGTTACAACTTACCCTTCTTGGGTCGCCAATATAGTACCTGTACCAAAGAAAGATGGTAAGGTGCGGATGTGCATTGACTACCGGGATCTGAATAAGGCGAGCCCTAAGGATGACTTCCCGCTTCCTCATATTGACGTGTTGGTCGACAACATTGCTCAATTCTCTGTGTTTTTCTTCATGGACGAATTTTCGGGCTATAATCAGATTAAGATGGCGCCGGAGGATATGGAGAAAACAACTTTTATTACCCCGTGGGGAACTTTCTGCTACAAAGTGATGCCCTTTGGTTTGAAGAACACTGGGGCAACATATCAACGTGCTATGACTACGCTCTTTCATGACATGATGCATAAAGAGATCGAGGTCTATGTTGACGATATGATTGCCAAATCCCAGACAGAGGAAGAGCATCTGGTGAATCTTCGGAAATTGTTTGAGAGGCTTAGGAAGTTCAGGCTAAGGCTGAATCCTAATAAGTGCACCTTCGGGGTGAGATCTGGTAAGATACTGGGGTTCATTGTTAGCGAAAAAGGAATAGAGGTTGATCCTGCAAAAATAAAAGTGATACAAGAAATGACAGCGCCAAAAACAGAGAAAGAGGTTCGCGGCTTTTTGGGGAGGTTGAACTACATTGCCCGGTTCATATCTCACCTTACAGCCACGTGTGAGCCGATGTTTAAACTGTTGAAAAAAGATCAGGCAATTGTCTGGAACGAAGATTGTCAAAAGGCGTTTGAAAAAAATAAAAGAATACTTGCAGGAACCTCCGGTATTGATGCCTCCAGTAGCTGGAAGATCGCTGATTATGTACTTGACGGTTCTTGAGAACAGTATGGGTTGTGTTCTCGGTCAACATGACGAGACTGGGCGAAAAGAGTATGCGATCTATTATTTGAGTAAAAAGTTCACAGACTGTGAATCCCATTACTCTATGCTCGAAAAGATGTGTTGTGCACTTGCTTGGACTGCCAAACGTCTGAGACAATACATGCTGAATCATACAACCATGCTGATTTCGAAGATGGATCCGATCAAATACGTCTTTGAAAAGCAGGCACTTTCTGGGAGGATTGCCCGATGGCAGATGGTACTGACAGAGTACGATATACAGTATGTCTCACAAAAGGCTATCAAAGGTAGCGTACTGTCAGAGTACCTGGTTGAGCAACCAATCGATGATTACCAGCCGATGAAGTTTGATTTTCCTGACAAGGATATCATGTACTTAAAGATGAAAGATTACGAAGAGCCGTTGCACGGTGAAGGTCCTGAGCCGGGTTCCCAGTGGCAATTGATTTTTGACGGTGCTGTGAATTCATATGGAAGTGGAATTGAGGCAATCATCACGACTCCCCATGGGACGCACATCCCGTTCACTGCCAGATAGACATTTCTAGTTACCAATAATGAAGCTGAGTATGAGGCGTGTATCATGGGTCTCGAGGAGGCTATTGATTTGAGGATTAAGAATCTTGATGTGTATGAAGACTCCGCGCTAGTCGTAAACCAGATCAAGGGAGAGTGGGAGACTCGTCAGCCCAATCTGATACTGTACATGAATTATGCAAGGAGGTTGCTACCCTTCTTTGACATGGTAGAATTTCATCATGTGCCACGGGCAGAAAATCAGATGGCTGACGCCCTTGCGACATTGTCTTCCATGTACAAAGTTAACTTCTGGAATGAGGCTCCCAGAATAGTTATTTCTCGCCTTCATATTCGCCATTGAGGAAGCTTCCGATGGCAAGCCGTGGTATTTTGATATCCAGAATTTTCTAAAGAACCAAGAGTATCCGACTGGGGCATCCAGCCGTGATAAGAAGATTCTTATGAGATTGGCTGGCAATTTCTACTTGAATCCAGATGGTGTTCTGTATAGGAGAAACCATGATTTGGTGCTATTGCGATGTGTTGATGAGAAATAGGCTAATCTGCTCATGGAAGAGGTCCACGAAGGAACTTTTGGCACGCATGCCGATGGACATGCTATGTCGCGAAAGTTATTGCGAGCAGGGTATTATTGGTTGACGATGGAAAGAGATTGCTTTAAATTTGCAAAGAAGTGCCACAAGTGCCAAATTTATGCAGACAAGATTCAGGTGCCGCCAAGCCCTCTGAATGTTATGGCGTCCCTGTGGCCTTTCTCCACGTGGGGCATAGATATGATTGGCAAATTTGAGCCCACCGCATCCAATGGACACCGGTTCATCTTGGTATCTATTGATTACTTCACCAAATGGGTCGAAGCAGCGTCTTACGCCAATGTTACCAAGCAAGTAGTAGCCCGATTTATCAAAAAGGACATCATCTGTCGTTACGGCATCCCCGAAAGAATCATTGCTGACAATGGTTCGAACATGAATAACAAAATGATGAAGGAACTGTGCCAAAATTTCAAGATTGAACATCATAATTCATCTCCCTATCGACCCAAGATGAATGGCGCTGTCGAAGCGGCCAATAAGAACATCAAGAAGATCGTTCAGAAGATGGTTGTGACATACAAAGACTGGCACGAGATGTTGCCCTTCGCATTGCACGGTTATCGTACGACGGTACGCACATCAACCGGGGCAAAGCCCTTTTCACTGGTGTATGGTATGGAGGCTGTCCTACCATTAGAAGTTGAGATTCCTTCCTTGAGAGTATTGCTCGATGTCCAACTTGATGAGGCAGAGTGGGTAAGGAATAGGCTGAATCAACTCAGTTTGATGGATGAGAAGAGACTTGCGTCTATTGCATATGGTCGGTTATACCAGAGCCGGATGAAGAAAGCTTACGACAAGAAGGTGCGCCCTTGAAGCTTTCAGACGGGCGATCTTGTACTGAAGAAGATCCTCCCACCACAATCTGATCACAGGGGCAAATGGACTCCCAAATATGAAGGTCCATATATCGTTCGAAAGGTCTTCTCTGGAGGAGCCTTATTGTTGTCCACCATGGACGGCGAAGATTTTTCATCCCTTGTGAACTCGGACGCAGTTAAAAAATACTTTGCTTAAAGAGACTCGCTGGACAGAAAAAAAGAGAGTCCAGGCAAAAATGGGGCATCCCAGCGAACCAAAAAGAAAAAAGAAAAGGTTCGGGAAAAAATTAGGGATAAAATTGAAAAGATGTACACCCGCGAAGTCGAAAACCTGAAAAGGCGACTTCGGCAAAAAAGGGTACCCCGGCGAATCGAAAACCCGCAAAGGGCGATTCAGGCAAAAGTTAGGGATTGAAAAAGCAAATGATTGCGGTCCGAGTTTGATACTGCATTGCTTAGTGGTTTGGGAGTACCTGAGGGTCGATTATCCAAGTCAATCTCTTCCGAAGACGGAGTATCGGGAAAGCGTCGGAGTCAGGCGAGTCATAGGAGGATCAGCTCATGGTGTTCGTCTGTACCACGTTGCCAACATATATACAAATTGATTTGTACCTCTGTACATATTTGTATTTATTTTTGTAGCTTCCTCTTTTCAGGAGTTGCATCCCTTGTACAAAACTTTGCCTATTTACGGGCCCGTTATCAATAAAACGCATACTATTCAGTGCTTGATTGTTTGTTCTTATTTTAACTTTGCTGTTTTGTTTGTGGAAAACGCTGATGTTTTTGATAAACTTGCACGTGCATAAACTTGCGGGCCTCGGTCAATAATTGTTAAAACTTTGAATTGACTGAACGATTGTCACGGCTATTGACCTAGATATTTCTTTTTGTATAGGATATCTTGTTGTTGCTCATTTTTTGCAGGGTCGTTACCTTCACGGCAAGCAGATAAGGGATCGTGTTTCCCTAGCCGGAGTCCTTTAACGTAGGAGCAGGCTTTATGTGATTCTATTCCTCCCCAGCAGATGGAAGTCACATTTTTATCCCCAGAAGAGTTGGATGCGAGCTAGCACGCGGTCAGGCAGTGATGTAATCCCCAGCAGTTGGTCATGTACACATGTAATCTCTGGTGAAGTCCTCACAGGGCACCACCAGGTTGTAAGTGGTTTTGGAAGTTCATTCTCGCGCAGGATGGCTCTTTCTGTTCTCTGGCAGGTTATCTTTCCTCCAATAGGTTGATCATCCTCTGCAGAGTTCGTAGCTAAGGATTTGTTAAGCTATTCCTCAGAAGGATTGTTGTTCCCCCAGCGGAGTCGGTTCACCTTTCCAGCATTTATTTTGCTGGAATAATTATGTGATACCTGGTTATCCCCCAGCGAAGTTGGCTTTGTCTTCAGCATTTACCTTGCTGAAGCGGTTTTGTATCCAGCTTTTTTCCAGCAGCCAATGCCTGTGATCGCAGCCTGCATTTGCATCATATCTGCATGGCATAGCAACTTACCCAAATGCGTAGCATTCCATCTTATATGGAGCATTACGCCATTGTCAAACATATGCATTTTGAAACATAAGCCAGGTTGGTTACCTCTTTGTTTTCAGGTGTTTTCCCTGCAGGTATTTGGAATTCTTGTTCAGGATGGTTCAAGATGTTCAAGTTCTTGACATGAGAGGTGATGATCATGTTTGTCCTATCATGTGTTCCTTCATCAGAGTTGCTTGGTTTCTCGTCTTCCCCGGCGGAGTTTCTTTACAAGGCTTCATAATTAGACTTTGGAGTTGTTATCAGAAATTCGCCATCGGAGTTTTCTCTCGGGTTGCTGTCACGTCCGCATATCAAATGAGAAAGGTCTCAGGGATTAGATATCTGAAATCATTACTCGTCGTCAAGGTTAATGTCTGGCAGTTGACGCCAGAACCCCAGCAAAGTTGTCCTCAGATTGCAGCGTTAAAAGGAAAAGATTTAAGGATTTAGACCTTTAAGGTTGTTACTGGTTGTCAAAGTAAATGTCTGATGGGTGACGTCAGAAATTCCCCAGTAGAGTCCTCCTCGGATGGCTGTTACGTTGACATTGAAAACTTCATGATTATACCTTCGAAGTTGTTACCCATTTTGAAGATGGATGTCTGGCAGCTGATGTCAGAATTTCCCCGCAGAGTTGCTTGTGCAAGTCTTAGGAGGCACAATACTCGCTTTTATTTAGCGTATGCCCGTTTCTTAGGAAATGGAAGGTCAGAGATATTGACAATACTCGCTTTTATTTAGCGTATGCCCGTTTCTTAGGAAATGGAAGGTCAGAGATATTGACAGTACTCGCTTTTATTTAGCATATGCCAGTTTCCGAGGAAATGGAAGGTCAGTGATATTGACAATACTCGCTTTTATTTAGCGTATGCCCGTTTCTTAGGAAATGGAAGGTCAGAGATATTGACAATACTCGCTTTTATTTAGCGTATTCCCGTTTCATAGGAAATGGAAGGTCAGTGATATTGACAGTACTCGCTTTTATTTAGCGTATGCCCGTTTCTTAGGAAATGGAAGGTCAGTGATAGTGACAGTACTCGCTTTTATTAGCGTATGCCCGTTTCTTAGGAAATTGAAGGTCAGAGATATTGACAATACTCGCTTTTATTTAGCGTATGCCCGTTTCTTAGGAAATGGAAGGTCAGAGATATTGACAGTACTCGCTTTTATTTAGTGTATGCCCGCTTCCGAGGAAATGGAAGGTCACTGATATTGACAATACTCGCTTTTATTTAGCGTATGCCCGTTTCTTAGGAAATGGAAGGTCAGAGATATTGACAATACTCGCTTTTATTTAGCGTATGCCCATTTCTTAGGAAATGGAAGGTCAGTGATATTGACAGTACTCACTTTTATTTAGCGTATGCCCGTTTCTTAGGAAATGGAAGGTCAATGATAGTGACAGTACTCGCTTTTATTAGCGTATGCCCGTTTCTTAGGAAATGGAAGGTCAGAGATATTGACAATACTCGCTTTTATTTAGCGTATGCCCGTTTCTTAGGAAATGGAAGGTCAGAGATATTGACAGTGCTCGCTTTTATTTAGCGTATACCCGTTTCTTAGGAAATGGAAGGTCAGTGATATTGACAGTACTCACTTTTATTTAGCGTATGCCCGTTTTTTAGGAAATGGAAGGTCAGTGATATTGACAGTACTCGCTTTTATTTAGCGTATGCCCGTTTCTTAGGAAATGGAAGGTCAGTGATATTGACAGTATTCGATTTTATTTAGCGTATGCCCATTTCCAAGGAAATGGAAGGTCAGTGATATTGACAATACTCGATTTTATTAGCGTATGCCCGTTTCTTAGGAAATGGAAGGTCAGAGATATTGACGATCCTCTCTTTATTTAGCGTATGCCTGTTTCTACGGAAATGGAAGATCAAAGATAATATATCGATATGGTCCTGTGGCTCGGTGCTCGCTTACGGTAGCGTATATTTGAAGATTGTAGGTTGATTCAACACCCGCGGCGTCACGCAGTGATTGATATTGAAATCAGGTTCTTTATCATATGATTGATCAGTTGCTGCTGTGACAACCGGATTCAATTTTCTAGATGTCCCAAGGCAGTTTTGTGCAGTTTATTTCTTCGGTTAGCAAAGTTCCGGGTTCTCCGGTACTCAACCGTCTTTTACCTTGATCGTCTGAAATTCGTTCGCTTTTCATCCAGTCAGGTCCAAGCCGCTTGAATAGGGGCAGCTGTTGCACCCTAAAATTTGCCTAACCTTTTTATCACTTGGTTTATGTTTCATTGCATTAGCATATCATTGATCTAACATTTGCATAGCATAATATTATTCATTTGTGCAGGGGATCAAGTGTGGTTTATATCCAGAGGAGCCTATCTAGAGGTTTTGTTCAAGCTTGAGAAGTCACCAAAGTCATCAGGAAGAGAGTTGGGTTCTTGAGAAGTTCAGTTGTTTGTATGTGGTTAATCTCCTAATATGAGGACCAATTGAAGATCATCAGTGGGTTGTAGAGTCTTGATCAAGGAGAGAGTGTGTGGATAGAGCTCATGGAGTGCCTTGAGGGTTATGGTGGAGCTCAATCAAGTCATTATGTCAAGTGTGAAGAGCCACAGTTGATGGTGTTGCAATTAGGGTTTTCATCTGAGTAACCCAAAGTCAATTGTGCAACTGAAGAGGATCAAAGCTCATTTATAAGTCTTTGTAATCATGGAGAGTTGTTTTGAAATGTATGAAATGATATTTCAAGATCAATGCAAGAAAAGTTCACAGTGTGAGGAGTTGCTAAATTAGGGTTCTCAGGGTAAAATCCCCTATTTAGTGCCTAAATTCAAAACCACTTATCTCAAGATGAAAGTTTTATCTCCACTTTTAGCCAACATGAAACTTGTGGAGCATGTTCTTAGCTTTAATTTGAGTACTAGAAGTCCTCCATTTGATTTATAGAACTCAAGTTATGACCCAGACAAGTTACAGGTCATCTGAGGAATGTGAAATTTGTCTGTGAAAGTTCACCAACTTCCAAGGAACTTTTGACCTAGAAGGAAGTTTCACATGACCTTTTTATAAACATGAACGTTTTAGGTCTTGATCTTATCTTTCCAAATTGTATTAGAAGTCTTCCATCTGATTTGTAGAACTCAAGTTATGAGGTTTACAAGTCAGGGGTATTTTGGGAAAGTAAGATTATAGGTCATTTGGCATTATAGGTCATTTTCACCATCTTGCAAGATTCAAATGAAATTTTGTTCAACATCAAACTTGCTCAAAATGGTGTTTTTAGGTCAACCATGTCATCATGAGGAATTGATTTGGCTTAGGGTGAGATTTGGTTTGAGAAATTGAACAAAAGAAGGATTAAAAGGCACTAAACTTGAAAAAATTCAAAATAAATTCCATGTGCTCAAAATAGGCCATATGAATACTTATTTTAATCAGAAAAGGAATTCTAGACACATTGGCAATATTAGTTTTTCCATTTGAGGTCTATTTTATGGTGCTTTAGTTTGTTACTTCATGAATAAGCTAGACATCCAAAATCATTCACAAGGCACAACCAAGGTTTCCTTTTGATTCAAACTCATTCACAAGGTCATATGCAAGTGGAATGAAGGTTCTTGAAGGTGGAAGCAAGGCAAATTCGTTTTTGCCATTGTTGGAATTTTGGAAGAAACTTGAAAATTGGATATTCTAATTTGGGCTTTTATTAGACCTCCAAAGCCCACAAATCATTTCTATATATTGCCATGAGTGATTCCAGATGAGGGTTGGTGATGGAATGAGCTTGGAAAGGTAATAAATACATTGAAAAAGTTTGTTACAAGTGAAAATTGAATTTCAACTTAGAGGCCATTTCTAGAGCAGTTGAGCATTGAAGAAGCTTCTACTATCATCATTGAGTAAATCTGCAAAAGATTGGATCAAGATTCGCGCCATAACCGCTCCAACTCGAAGCTCCGACTCAGGTTTTTACATTTCAAAATTATGCTCTGTTCTTGATAAATTAAGTTAGAATATGCATGAGGTTAGGTAGTACATAAACCATAGATGGATTTTGGATGAAAAAACTGAAGTTTAGAGACAATTTAGGAAGGAACACGTTTTCTTGTTGGATATGGATCTCTTTAATCTTGGAGTTATATCATGAATAAGTGTGATATTTGGAATCCTTGCGAAAAATCCTTCGAAATTGGCTCAAGAATCATGCAAAACCGTAAAGTATTGAGAGAGATATGTGTTGGAGAAGCCACCGAAAATTGTCACCGCCGGTACTGCTGCATTTTTTCACTGTTATTTTTCAAATGGAGAAGACGAATCAGCTGCCGTCCGATCGCGAGGAGAAAGAAGACCAAGTCCGCACGCTTAACGCTCCAGATCGCGCCATGCATGCACCGTCCACATCAGCGCCACATCACTTAAATGAATTTCACCGGGCTTAAGAAACCTTGCTACACGCACCCTACCTTCACGGCCCAATCCAAATATTGCTTTGATTAACTGCTACTTGCACCACCTCCCATTTTCACTTTAATTTTCATTTTCTTTCAATTTTCTGTTTTAATGTTGTTTGATATTAATTCATTAGAAATAGTTAAATGTTTCATAAAATCACAAAAAAATACTTTAAAGCTAGCTTAAGGTGTGTAGAATTTTATCATATTTTTTATTTTAATTTTCCATTTCTTTTTCAATTAATTTCTTTTTTTTTCTTTTAATGTGGTTTTAATGGTTGAAAATTGATATGTATGATTTGCTGATTTTTGTATTGGCTCATATTTTAGAATTTAGTTCTAATTTTTTGTATGCTAGCTGTAAACTCGTTTATTGTTTTGTGTAATTTTTCTCAGTTTTTTTTTAGAGCCTTTAAGTGTAGTTTTGAATTAAATCTTTGTGACCCTCCTCACTTGGTGATTTATTTGCATACCTCACATTGTTCTTTCTGTTTGAACCATTTCCTTTTAGATTTTTCCCCCATCCTTTTGGCTGTTGATTATGTACATATTAAGGTGCATCCATGATTTTTGTGATAATTTTTAAATGGTTTTTGGTTCTGTTTTAGAATTACATCTTTAGACCTTCCGTTTTAGGCTTCCCTCTTAACACCTTGTGATTTAGGAATTGTTTAGAGAATATCCCATTAGGTTTGGCCCCTGGACTTTATACTATAGATACCTAACATAACTAGGTTACCCTAGAAATTTTCCTAGAATTTCAGGATTAGTTTTGGTATTTTAAATTGAATTAATTCTTAAGCTAGTCTTAACATGTTCATAACATAGCCTTTCCTTTTGATTGATTACAATAATGGACCATAGATCCAGATAGTGTCCCCTTTCCTCTCTTGATAGATTGGTAGTAGATGGAAACCTCTTTTAAAACCCTTGTATCTTTAGGATAGATGTCCTTAGAAGGTATCATTTGTGAAGCTTAAATAGGTGGATGATTCTTCCTATAGGGGTAGTTTCCTCTTCAATTTTTTCCTTGCTTGATTGGAACCCCTCTTGTGAGCAATGTTTTCTCCTGTGGAGGAATACATTGTACTATCATAAAGGGGTTGAGTCCATGAAAGCTCCCTCTCTCTAAAGGAAATGGAGTTGGTTGAGTGTCTGTGGTAAGTTCCTGTGGAACTTACCTTGCTTCTCATCTCCATTCTCCTATAATTTTCTTGTTCAGTTCTTTCTAGGAACTTCTTGAGGTAGCATAGTCCCTCCTGTGGGGGGAAGGTTGCACATCTCTTGAAGGAGCCAAACCCTTAAGATTCCCCCAAATCTCTCTTAGTTGGTTGAGTGCCTGGGATAAGTTCCTATGGACCTTACCCTGGCCTCCCAACACCCAATTTCTTTCCTTAGGATAGATGCTTGTATGATTACTTGTGGATTGAATCCATTATTTGTCATAATTCCTTCTCCTCATTCATTGATTGAATTGTTTGTTGCATTAGGATAGTGCATGATTAGAATAGTTTAAGCTAGGAGCATGTCTGATTAGAGGTTGAGTAAGTCTCCCTCTGCTTGTTTGCATTAAGGGTTGAGGTGATACTCCCCTTGCTTGTGTGTTGTTTTTCTTTTTTCTACTTGACATATTTGCATAATAGAGGTTGAGTGAGCTCCCTCTGCTTGTCTGTTTTGTCTATTTTTCTTTTGCTTGATTGCTTAGAGGTTGAGTGAGTCTCCCTCTGCTTGTATTGTTGTATTGCATATGCATCTTTACTGTATATCTGTTTACTGTTTATGCTGATGCTTTGTCTGTTTCTGTATGCCATTGCCATGTTCCCTTAGGAACTCTGACTTCTCTTGTTCAAGAGAAGTTATGACAGACATTAGGGTTCTAACCATGCATGATAACATTAGGTAGCTCCCTCATAACCTCAACCATAGGATTAATTTTGCATGACAACATTAGGACAGTACAGTTTCCCCGTAGAGTTCGTTCTCTTCTTATCTCTGAACAACAGTAAAAAACGTAATAAAGGCTAGTTAGTACAAGCGCGATACGAGCCTTAAGCTACTTGGGAAGTGATGATTGAGCGGTCTCCTCTCAATCATCTAGAGTGTTTAGTATATGTCCTTTGGACGATATGCGACGCATTCGCTCCTAAGTCATAGTCTCTAGTGTTGTACAAACTACAAACAACTAAAAAACACTTCTTCCGTAAAAAACAGAAAACAAAGATCAAACATCTTTTTGTCCTCTTGGACACTGTCGCTTCCGCGAAAATAAGGTGCCGACAAAACAGAAGAGTCGCCACCTTTCGTTATTTATCCCTCGGAGCGGGAAAGGGAACGATCGGAAAAACCTGATGAAGAGGGTATAAGACAAGGTCATCGCAACCGTTGTCTGGGTTCGGGAGTCAGTTACGCAAGGGGAAGGTATTAGCACCCCTCACGTCCGTCGTACTCGACGGGATCCACGCTTGTTGTGTTTACTGGACGAGTTGGTTTATCTATCTACCTATCAAGGCTGGCTTAAAAAGAAAAGACAGTGACTCGGCAAAGCGTCACGCTTTATGCCTACGTATTCCCATCAGAGAATGAGAAATCAGAGTCAACGTAGTTCGGCTAACTACGGGTTACGGGGAAGGTGGCTCGCCAATACGTCAGTATTGTGCCTACGTACTCTCAACAGATATGAGAGATCAGAGCTTACGTAGTTCGGGATACTACGGATTACGGGGATCCAGATTCATCTGTTTTATCGAGTAGGGTTAAACAGCAGTTCCAGCAGTTAGGGACAAAGCCTGCTTGCGTTGGCGCTGAAGTTTAACGACACTCTTTTCTTCAGAAAAGTTTCCTTTGAATTATGGGCCCACGGGGCAAAAAGGTTTGAAGTTTGTTTTCTGTCTTTTACGAAAGAAGTATTTTTTATGGTGCTTGCAATTTCAATGGCACTAAAGACTATGACCTGAGAGTGAATGCGTCGCATGTCACCCAAAGGGTGCCATACTAAACATCCAGACTGTTGAAAAGAAACTCTCCAACAATCCTTTCTCAGATAGCTTAAGGCTCGTATCGTACGAAAGAAATCATTCATGATTACTGTATCTTAAGCTGTTTTGAGATGAGAAGAGAGAACAGGCTCAACTAAGGGGAGACTATCAAGTCCTACTGTTGTCATGCCAAGGGTTCATCCTATAGTTGAAGTTTGAAACAGGGAACTCCTAGAAGTTATCATGCATAGGTTTCAACCTAACGTTCTATCATCACTTCCTTATCAGAGGAAGTGAGAGTCCTAAGGGATCATATCAATGATAAACAGAAACAGATAAAGCATCAGCTTAAACAGTAAACAGTAAACAGTAAACGGCTGTAAAATGCATGCAATGCAAGTGAGGGAGGAAATGTGTGTGGGGCAGCAGCCTCCACAAGCTCATCTCAACCTCAAGCCAGAATGAATAACTGCAATCATACAACAATAATAACAACATGCTATCAAGCAGAATATAAAAGACTGTAATCATACAGAAGAAAATAAAATGCTATCAAGCAGAGTAAACCACATGGGCAAGGGAGCAGAGCTCTACCGAATACCCGCAAGCAAAGCCATACAGTAACAATACAAGCAGAGGGAGCAACCCCACCTCTAGTGCAATCATGATCCTAGATTACAGTCAGTCTAATCATGGACTTATTCTAATGCATCAAGCAAGTCAAACAAGGCACATCAGCACAGAAAAGAAAACAGACAAGACAGCAGATCAACCCCTCTCTTTCAATTCCAAGCTTCAGCTCTTCTGACAGCAAACCAGTCTTCAGACTTCAATCACCCTTCAAGGCTATCAGCTTCATGACAAATATCAATTTGCTTTTCCAGGTTTCAACCCATCAACATAAGTTTCAACCTATCTTCACTTCTCCAAGCTTCAGCTCTTCAGTCAATTCCACCTTCAAGCTTCACTTCTAACTACAAGCATCAACTTGATTCCTTCAGGCTCTCCAAGCATCAATGCAAATATCAACTTATCCTTTATTCCTCAAGCCTTATCTCTTCACTCAATCTCAATTGAATCCTCTTCATAAGTATCGACTCAGTCTTCAAGCTTCATCTTTCTTTGCTTTACCAGTATCAACTGGGTCTTCTTCATCTACAAGCCTCAGCTTCTCAGAGTAATCCTCAATCATATGGGAGTGTCAACTTCATCCTTCAACCCTTTAAACCTCAGCTCTTCCCTCAATCTTCATTGAATCTTCAAGTGTCAACTTGGTCTTCTTTCTCTTCAAGCTTCAGCAGCAATGGCAATGCTTAAGGAATCATCCTCTTCCACACTCTTCAATGAAGTCCTCATCTTCAAACTCAAGCCCAACATCTTTCAAGATACTCAAACCAGAAGACAATTGATTTAACAGAATGAGTGGAGATGATAAACAGCTTACAGACAACCAAAGGAAGCCTGTAAGGATTTATCATTATGAGAGACTGGTTCCCTCAAAGTTCTACTTCCCAGATAAAGCCACTCATCCTTCCAAAGGAGGGATGTGAATATCTGAGAAGGACTTTTAGTCGTTGGGAGGAATGGAAGCACAAGATGCTTTCCATATTTGTGAAAGAAATCATTCTAATTCTAAGGCTCTCCCTATGGCTCCTATCTCCTAAACCTTCATCAGACACCTTCAGGCACAAACAAGTCCAAGCTCCAAGCAACTTCAAGCAACTTCAAGCATCTTCACCTTGTCTTCAACTTGCCCTCAACTTGTCCTCAATCTCAACCAAAGGCAAACCAAGCACAAACCCTAATCTAAGGGGACTAAGGAAGTTAAACTAGTTGAATTAGTAAGTTAGGATCACCTAAAACCTAGTACTAAAGTTAGTCCTAACTAAAATACTAAAACCAATTGTAAAACCTACAAAAATGACTATGGGAACCTAAGTCAATCATGACTCTACCACATTAATTCCAGAGATCAAACCATCAAATTAGACCTAGAAATAAATTCTACATTACAAGGTGTTGCGGTGGAAATAGGATCACAAACTATTAATTAGTTTGAATCGCATTTCAATTCACAACCGCTCTTTGATTTATCCGAAGGAAAAGGTCAAAAGAGGGAAAACCTATTTTGCATCGTAAACACAATGCGGGGAAAGATCTAGGGTTCGGGGGTTGGTTAAATTTAGGGAAGGTATTAGCACCCTAAACTTCCGTAGTACTCTACAGGAACCTTTTGTTCAATGCTTACTATTTTTGCGTTATTTATTTGCTTAAGATATATGTACATAAGGATTAAAAATGAGAAAGGAGACCTAAAGGGGTTAATTCTAAGTTTACTCGGCAAGACATCGCATCTTGTGCCTACGTATCCTTACGGGAGTGGAATCAGAGTAATCGTAGTTCCCCTCAAAAGGGAGGTTAGAAACGTCTTGACTGTGGCCAAGGTTTCAATGGGGAATAAACGTATCTTAGGGACACGCTTACGCGGAGTGTAGAAACTCCAATATCTACGTTGTAAATTGTTAAGTGAATTAGGGTTAGGTTAGGGATTCCACGGCGGGAAACCCTAAAATGAGCGCGGCGGCTCTTTGACCTAATGCCAGGGGTAAAATTGTAATTTTGCCTGCGGCGAGGCATTTATGGAAAATTAGGGTTTGTAAGGGTGTAGTTTTGAGGTTTTGAGGTTGAGGACTATTGACACGGCGGTCAAACGGCTAGACCTAATTCCTTCGGAGGAGTGAAATTAATTATAAAGATGCGATGAAATTAAATATACATACAACGGCGGAAAATAAAGTGCGGAAAGATAAATGCGGCAATTGTCTCGCAAAATTACATCCCATAAGCAGTTACAAATATGATAATTGAATATTTAAACTGAAAATAAAATCAATTGAACTTAGTCAGCTGCAAAAAACTAAAACAAACAGAGACTGTTATTATACGGGGTTAGACAAAAAATTAGACGGGAATGTTAGGAATTTAAGTAGAAAATTATAATTTTAACGAAACAAGAAAAAAAGTTAGAAATTTGGATCTTAAAAATGAGGATGTTAGCGAAAAATTAATAACAATAAAAATTGATACGCAATGAAGATGATGATAATATACAAGTGATAATGGAATATGAAATAGCAACGATGATGTCAGGTTATGTACAAATATAAAAATAAATACAAAAATAAATAAATAAATATTAGTGAACAGGTTCATGGATAATCAAGAAGAATACTGTTAGGAATGAAGGATGAAAATTGGAGTTGACGATAATTAGAAGTTAAGTGATGAACGTTTTGAGAC
Organism: Lathyrus sativus; assembly: GCA_963859935.3. NCBI lineage: Eukaryota > Viridiplantae > Streptophyta > Magnoliopsida > Fabales > Fabaceae > Lathyrus > Lathyrus sativus. The sequence goes on from OZ012737.1 coordinate 467,479,175, forward strand.
GATGAGAATTTAGGTAATAAGAAAAGAGTTAGAATGGAATTAGGTTTTTTTTTTGTGAGATTTGGAAAAGTTAGAACTTTAATGTGATTAAAAAGTTAGAATTAAAAGTTAGCAAAAAATTAGAACTTCGAAATTTGCTTTTTTAAAAAAAGTTTTGAAAATAAAAAAGAAAAAGTTAGATTTTAATTCAAGAAAAAGTTAATACTCTTGAAAAAACAAAAATAAGATTAGAAATTTTTTAAGAAAAGAAGAGTTAGTTACTTTTGATGAAGACTGCAAGAGTCTTTGATGCTTGCCGATCCCCCCTGTTTTGTTGCTTCTGAGGGTCCTTTTATACTTGATTTTTAAATCTTTTTCAATCTCAGATTTGATTTGAATAAATTTTTATGATGATTTCAGATTTGATTCAATGATGGTGATGATGATATCTGGATCTGATTTCCTTATGATGATGATATGCTCTGATTGATTTGATTTAGCTCCATATGTGATTCATTGTGATTGGATTTGATAAAAAAAATGTTGGGATTTAAATTTAAAAAGTTAGCAAAGAAAATAAGAGTTTCAAGTTAAATAAAAATTAGAGTTTTAAGTTTAAAAAAAATGAGTTAGAATTTTAAAATAAAAAATATATTTGAATGTTGATTTTAAAAAATGTTAGAATTATTTTAAAAACTGTTAGAATTTAATTTTAAAAGGAATTTAGATCTTAATTTTAAAAAAGAAAATAAAATGGCATTAGAATTTAATTTTAAAAGGAATTTAGAATTTTTATTTGAAAAAGGATGGTTTCAAAAAAGATTTAGATTTAATTTTTTTAAAAAAAAAGGATAGATTTAATTTATAAAAAAAAAGGTTAGATTTAATTTTTAAAATAGTTAGAAAAAAAAATTTAATTTTAAAAAGAAGTTAGAGAAAAAAAAAGATTTAATTTTAAAAAGAAGTTAGAGAAAAAAAAGATTTAATTTTAAAAAGAAGTTAGAAAAAAGATTTAATTTTAAAAAGAAGTTAGAAAATAATATTTAACTTTAAAAAAGTTAGAAAAAAAGATTTAGCTTTAAAAAAAGTTAGAAAAAAGATTTAATTTTAAAAAAGTTAGAAAAAAAGATTTAGCTTTAAAATGGAGTTAGAAAAAAGATTTAATTTTAAAAAGAAGTTAGATTTTTATTTTAAAAAAGGTATTAGAATTTGATTAAAAAAATGTGTTAGAAATTAATTTAAAAAAGGTTATAAAAAAAATTTACTCTTAAAGAAAAGAAAAAAAAAAGTTAAATTTTAATCTAAATCCTAAATGTTAGTAAGAAGAGTTTAAAATGATTTAAATAAATAAACTAAATAGAAAAAAAAAAGTTAATAAAAAACATTAGTAAAGTTATAAAAAAAATTTTAATTAAATTATTATTAGTTAAAAACAAGATTAAAAAAAAAAGGTTAATTTATTAAGTTAATCAGAATTTAAAATAAAAATAAAAAGAAAGGGTAAAATTTGGGGTATTACAGTTGCCCCTATTTAAATATCTACACCGGATGATTTGAGCAGCGGAGACTCGAGAAATCGTGGTGGAGGGATTTAAATATAGATAACCGAAAATTTTGCCCTTATATGTGGCGATGTGCGATGCTACAGACAAAACGAGAACAGACTAATGCAGACGATGCCATGAATATGATATGATGCGTATGCTGGAATGATGAATGCGAAAATGCTGACGAATACGACGACGCAGGGACAGATGTTACGAGAAGAACACACTGGGGAAAACGACGCGCTGGGACACAGTACAACACTGGGGAATTCTAAAATGATGGTCAACTGGTGCGAACACGACCAATTGTCTTTTTAGAAAAGGGACGAGATTCTCAAATGGAGATGGCACCTATGAGACGGCCTCCACTGGGTAATCTAAAAGTAAAACTGGATCATGTACGACTGCAAGATCGATTACAGAATGCTGGAGCATTGAGCAAAGAATAACATCCAAGCTTCTGTAAACTATCTCTCTTGACAGGATCAAACGGACCTTTCGGAACTCCGTAGCAAATATACAGGGTAAAAAAAAACCGGTTGTATGCCAAAATAAATGGACTTTGAGTGGTTAGAACAAGACCCTTAATAGTGATGGCGCCTATGCGATGGCCTCCACTTGGGGAATATCTAACAATAAAACTGGATCTACACGACTGCCAGATCGATTACAGAATGCTGGAGCATTGAGCAAAGAATAACATCCAAGCTTCTGTAAACTATCCTTCGTGATGGGATCGAATGGACTTTTCAGAAATCCATAGAAAATACAGGGTAAAAACCGGCTGTATGCCAAAATAAATGGGCTTCGATGGGAAATGCCCTGATAAGCTTCTCGAGGGAGAACTGTCACTTATCGTTGGAAGGGACTTACATGCCAAAACGGATAAGCACTCAAATAAAGAGGCTGCTGCTTATCTGATATACAAATCTTCTCGTATTTAAGGTCGGTGCCTGGAATACGTTTCAGATTCTTCTTTTACTAAAGGATAAAATAAACTTCTTCATACTTCCGAGGACAGCGCGTCGGGTAGGATTCCGCTTCTTCTTTTGCTAAAGGGTAAACTGAACTTCCTCATACTTCAAGATCTGTGCTCTCCTGAATATGATTCTGCTCCTTCTTTTACTAAAGGGTAAATGAACTTCTTCATACTTCAAGATCTGTGCTCTCCTGAATATGATTCCGCTCCTTCTTTTACTAAAGGGTAAATGAACTTCTTCATACTTCAAGATCTGTGCTCTCTTGAATATGATTCGGTTCAAACCTCCCCATACTTCAAGACGACAAGGAAAATGGAAGCCCAACTGCTCGATGGAGATGGCCATTTGCTGCGAGTCATAACGAAGATAGGATCAGTTTCTCAGGCGAGAAATGTCGCTTATTTACAAGAGTGGCAATAATAAGCTTCTCATGTAAGGACTGCTTGTAGAGGTGATAACAGATGATGATAAGCTTCTCGGCGGAGAACTGTTGCATACCGTTGCTGAAGAACGTTACGATAAGCTTCTTAACCGAGAACTGTTGCTGATCGATTGTAAAATGTTGTGATAAGCTTCTCTTGGAGAGAACTGTTGTGTATCCTGTTGTGTAAGGTTGTGATAAGCTTCTCTGGTGAGAACTGTTGCTGATCGATTGTAAAATGTTGTACCGATAGGCTTCTCAGGCGAGAACAGTCGCGTACCGATGCTGTAAGATGTAGGATTGTTATATCGGTAGGCTTCTCAGGCGAGAACAGTTGCATACCGATGCTGTAGGATGTACTGATAGATTTTCCAGGCGTGAACTGGCGTGTATCTGTAAAGGATTGTGATTGGTATTCTCGAGAGATAGTGCAAAATAAATGCACATCCGGGTACAGTGATAAGCTTCTCGGGCGAGAACAGTCGCATATCTGCCAAGGTATGGTGAAAATTTTTAGACGGTGCAAAATAAATGCACGTCCGGTTGGGCTTGACGACCGACACGACTGAGATTCAATCTAGGATCGAGCTAGAAAGAAGACTGGTAATCAAGACTCCATCGAGGGAATGAACTCGAAGGGTAAATATCTTATCCTGGCGAGGAAAGATAGCTGAAATAACCGTCATCCACGAGGATCGAGCTCTGTGGGGAAACTGGAAACACATATGTATTTTATGCTTAGGGATGACAATCTATTTGAAGAGAATGGACAAACCCCAGTTACTCGGCGGTAACGACCAATGATGGTGAAACACAATGAACCTGTGAATGCTAACGCATATGTTAATGTGAATGTATGTTAATGTCTATGTAGTTAAATATGCAGGATGTTATGAAATGAGTATGTAATGAGCATGTGAAATGAATATGTAATGAGTATATGAAATAGGCATGTGATGCTTATGCCCCTGCGTATGCTGACGAAACAGACTAGAGACGGGACGAGAGATGAAATAAACATCTCAACGGAGATACCCTGCGTTCTCTGCAACCAATACGTCAATCATGGGTAAGAAAGATCAATGGTAGAACCAAATCTGGTTTCAGAATTCTGAATTCTCTGGGGAGAAGGTAATCTGCTTGGGTGTACAGTATCACGTCTTCACATGGGGAGAAGAAAACCTGAGGGACACTTTCGAGTTACCCAAGAAAAAGTTGTCAGCTTATAGTCTCGCTGGGGACTGTGATGAGGCAATAGTTTAGGAGCCTGTTACAACATTGAGATTTACTGGGGAATGAAGGCCGCCGTGAGTAAAATCCATCGGGTGCATGAAGAAAACATGGTTTTGATCTTGAAGGGCCTTATAGTAGTCGCCATTTGTTTCCTTTAAAAACATGGTGCCCCAGGATACTTGCGTTGTGAGGTAGGGTCATCTCAAGAGGATTTTATAGAGAACACCGAGTCTGGTTGCCCCATTGTTCTCAAACTCTTTGAGAGATTTGTCAAGTCTCGACGTAACTGGCACAAATTAATCGTGTTACGACGAAATCTTTGGGAAATAGCTCTTAAGAACGTCAGACTCGCGTTGGTAGGCGAATTGGGAAACTGCCTGCCCCTGTTCAGCAGGATCTTCAAGTTCCACGGGTTATGTTCATATGTAAATCTCTAAGATATCAAGCAAAGTCGTCATGCCTGAAATGCCTATCCTGAGCTTGTCAATGTACACATATATTTGTCTTGAATTTTTGTTTTGAAAAAGATATCGCAATAACTTGTGACCGAAATCACTAGTCAGGATATAAGTTTTAATTATAATGCCAACATGAATTTTTTTCTGAGCATAGCTCGTAGGAGTCAGGAAACGTGATCTTGTCGAGTATGCTTTCAACCGAAGTCCTACTTCAATTAGGTCTTTTAAAGGTTGTATCGTGGCTTGGTTCACGGTTTAAGAAACAAAGGATATAGGCTCAAAGTTATATTTGTACCCACTCATTCTTCGTGATGTTCTCCAATCCTAATTCAGTTAATCGGATACGAACACTCATATCTCAAGCGGATTTGCTATGGTCGAGAACTTATCAAGGCCTTGGACATGGCAGTCACTCACCTATTTCTAATGGCAATTGGTCACACGATTTTGTTCTTTTTTATTCCCTAACTTTTGCCTGGACAACGTCCTTTGATCTGACCTTGGAGTCCAGCGGGATGCCCCAGTTTTGCCTAAGTCTCCTTCATAGGTTTTGACTTAGCGGGCTCTTATTTTTTGAATATTCTTTTATGCACAAGTCGTACGACTCTTTTGAAAGGCTCGTGACTGCCCCACTCCTTAGGTAACTGAAGGATAGTCCTTGTATTGGACTTCTTAAGATGCTAAGGATAAATTCTCGAAGGTTTTCTCTTCCTTTTTTAGAGTCTAAGTGCTCGATCGGTTTAACTGAAACCTACCCTGCCCCAGGTTAGGATGAAGGTTCTTAAAAAGAAAGAAAAAACTCTTACTTCAAGGTTCAAAGGGTTGACTAGGGATTAACATCCTTATATCTCCAGTGTTTGGGATTTGAAACAATGCCTTACATCATCAGCAGGTTTTAATTGAAAGCATACGACAAGAAATCTGACGTTTTGGGTTCGTCATCCTCCCCCCAATTCTCCATCAGAACAAGAGATTAGGTAAAGTTGGCATTATGATTTATGAAAACGCTTTTTTTGAATGAGTGAAATAAATGGATTTATTCAAGACAAACATATGCGTTGCATTAATTAATCAAAAATAAACAAGTTCGTGCATGCTAAATATGCTTAATCAAAGAGAAATACATATAAATAAACAAATGAACTTTCGGAAAAATCCTTCTAAATGTTTATGAAATCTTGCATTCAAGAGTAACAGTTTCCTTTGGTGGAGCCTCAATGGAAAGGACGTCTGGTTTACGATCACTGTGAGTCGTCATGGCTTGCCCCAGTTATGCTGGTCACATCTTCAACAGTTTTCAGTCGTAGCTTCAAAACAAATTTCCCAGATTCTTTGTTGATCCCGGTCATATCATCTTGAGGGTTACTGAGATGAAGCGAGCTAAGCCTTTGAATAATTACTGTATTCGACTGATTTGCTGAGGGGACAACATACTTTGCAGCATTTAAGCTTGACAGACGGGGAACCCCGAGAGGAGTCTCGATCTTCGGCTGAGCATCGCCAAAAGACAACTTCTTCGTTTCTAGCAAATTTCTGACAAAGTTCCTAAGAGCGTAGCAATTCTATAGATCATGGTCGGGCGCACCCTCATGAAATAAACAATGAGCGGCCGCGTTGTAACCTGCAGGTAACGGATTAGGCGGAGGACCCAAAGCACGGGTGGTAATCAGACCTTGTTGTACCAAATGGGGGTATAACTCAGTGAAAGTTATCGGAATTGGAGGACAAGGCTTATACTGCCTCTTACGGGGATAAGGAACCTGATTCTGTGATTGTTGGTGAATAAGAGCGTTGGGCACTCGTTGACTGTTGACAGGAACTTGCATGGGCGGATAACCGGAAGGTTGTTGATAAATCGGTGCTTGATATACCAGAGCTGACTACACAGGCTGGTATGTAGAAAACTGCTGATCGAAAGGAGGTGCAACAGTAGCTACATAGGGTTGTTGGACATATGGAAACGGATAACCTTGAACATAACTCTGCTGATGTTGCCAAGGTTGAGGAGTAGCCATTTTGCGGTTCCTCGAACGTGCAGGTCCTTTATCATGGTCGGAATTAGGAGTTTTGCACTTTGGTGGGGTAGCTCGTCGAACTGGTTGAGCACTAGGAGGCACCAAACCGGATTGAAGACCGTGAGGAGGTGCATTCTCGACAGTAACAGCTGGTTGAGGTTCCATAACGGTATTAGTAGTCTCAGAAACAACAGTAGACTGAGCATCAATCTTCACACTAAGAGCTCGTAGCATCTCCATAATCTGCCCTACACTTCCTCGAAGATCTTCGAGTTCATGGCTGACACGGTTGATCTCTTGGTTTTGATCTTCCATCCTTTTGAAGGGTCGTATTGATGCAGAGAACTCAGGGTGACAAAATTTGAAGGTGAGAGAACCGCGTATGAGAAATCGGGAGACACATGCAATGCAAAAGTATGATGCTAAAATGTGAATGCAAATGAAGATTTCATGGAATTCAAATATTTACGAATATGGCGGAATACCTAGGAAACTTTTTTTAATTTATTGAAGACAAGTTACAAATAATATTCTTGCAACCAAAACAGCTAAATAAAAGCCTAGAAAGTCCTAGAGAAAGCATCTTCCACAACTTCAGTGAGCAGACGGAGATCCGGAGGAAAATAAATATTCGTAGAGCCTCCTCTTCTTGTAGGATTGTATCTCATCATCCTTCGACTGAATCTTCTTTTGAAGTTCTTCGTACTTGCTGACCATCACATGGTATTTGTTCTTCCATGATTCTGCTTCTCCTTGTGATTTCTTCAAAGTGATCTTCAAAGTCTCAGCTTCAGTCATGAAATACTGGACAGGTTCTTCTCTTTGAGGTAAAGGATCTTGGCGAGAGTAAGGCATCTTCAACTCAATAGCTCTTCCTCGGACCCATTGAAGGTATGGTTCCATGGACACACAATTAGGTCTTCCCAAACTTTCTTTGTCCTTCCTATGCAGATGATTCCAAGAAGATAGAATCTGATCTTGAAGCTTTTTGTCGTCTTTGAAAAAGATTTTCTCCACATTAATACCTTTAGGCGGTTCCTTCAAGGGGTATCCCAACTGTCGGCGAGCTAAGACTGGATTGTAGCTAATTCCTCCATTGAAACTGAGCAAAGGCACATTGTTGAAGTTTCCACAACTATCAATGATCGATATCCCATCGTACATGCGATTATACCAATCAATATCAGAGTGAGTTAAAGCCATAACTTTTTGCGACCAACGTTCTTGATTAGGTCTCCAGAACGGACCAGACTTAGGTAAGTGAGAAATAAACCACTTGTATAGTAATGGCACACAACATGTAATCATTCCTCCACCATGAAAGTTTCGGAGATGTACTGAATGATAAGTATTACCCAATAGCGTTGGAACTGGATTTCTCCTCATGAAGGTCTTGATTGCATTAAGGTCCACAAACCCCTCAAAACTAGGAAAAAGCAGCAACCCATAAATAAGCAAAGCAAAAATTGTCTCAAAGGCAAACATGTCTTTATGATCGGCATAAAATTGGGCCTTCTTAATTAGGAAGTCCCTGAGAAAACCGGAGGTCCCCCCTTTGGTGATCATATTGTTTTTGACCTCGGATATCCTTAGACAAATGGCTTTAGCAATATCTCGTTCTTTGGGGTCTTCCTCCAAGAAAGGGAATGAAGACTTATCCAAGATAGGTAATCCCACCAACTGAGAGTACTCTTCTAAGGTAGGTAAAAGCTGATAATCTGGAAAGGTGAAGCAGTGATAATCTGGATCATAAAACTGTAGCAAAGTTGCAAGAAGTCCTTCGTTTACTTGAATCTTCAACAAAGACAATAGCCTTCCATATCTGTTTTGGAACTTTTCTTGATATTGAACCAAATCCCTTAGCTTCTCTAGGACTTCCAAATTAAAACCCTTAAAAGTAAATTTCAAAGTATGCCTTCTAGAGTGATCCATGGTATCCTGCAATGTTCATAAATAGAGTTTGAATTCCATGAAGTCTTAATGTAATATGATGCTTTATGGATGCAATGCATGAAAACACATAAAGTCCTAGGTTAAAAGAACGTGAGCGGAGTTAAGGTCTACCCATCCCCGAAAAGGAGTGTACTATAGGTTAGTTGTACCTGCAGAACAAGGTTCTAAAAAGTGCCCAAAGTCATCAGCCCATCTTTCGGATATTATCAACTTTCCGAATGACTCGGGGTTAATAATATTCTCAAGAGAACCTCTTTTGAGTGTAGTATCGTGTAGCAACCATTGTAGAACTACTCCCACATAGTTCCCGCACTACGTCCTAAATAAGGCCGAGGTGGTGTTAAGGTACTACGGTTCTCAATATCACAGACTCCGATCGACCATGGAAAAAGTTTTCACGATTACTCGTTCAACCGAACCATTTTCGAAAAGGTCTCAACTGAGCGGTGATTCTCGAATCATCTTGGTCGGGATTCAACTCCCTATAAGCCTCATCGAATATATCCCCATCCTATAATAATGTCACTAGTCCGGGCGTAGGACTTATCTCACAACACGAGGAACAGTCCCAAATCAGAGCACAAATATATACATGCAAATGAATAGTAAAACAAATAGTAATAAATATGAACAAATTAGGGATAACCCTCAAAAGTTAAGATTTCCCCAGTGAAGTCGCCATTTTCTGTTGCGGTGGAAATAGGATCACAAACTATTAATTAGTTTGAATCGCAATTCAATTCACAACCGCTCTTTGATTTATCCGAAGGAAAAGGTCAAAAGAGGGAAAACCTATTTTGCATCGTAAACAGAATGCGGGGAAAGATCTAGGGTTCGGGGGTTGGTTAAATTTAGGGAAGGTATTAGCACCCTAAACTTCCGTAGTACTCTACAGGAACCTTTTGTTCAATGCTTACTATTTTTGCGTTATTTATTTGCTTAAGATATATGTACATAAGGATTAAAAATGAGAAAGGAGACCTAAAGGGGTTAATTCTAAGTTTACTCGGCAAGACATCGCATCTTGTGCCTACGTATCCTTACGGGAGTGGAATCAGAGTAATCGTAGTTCCCCTCAAAAGGGAGGTTAGAAACGTCTTGACTGTGGCCAAGGTTTCAATGGGGGAATAAACGTATCTTAGGGACACGCTTACGCGGAGTGTAGAAACTCCAATATCTACGTTGTAAATTGTTAAGTGAATTAGGGTTAGGTTAGGGATTCCACGGCGGGAAACCCTAAAATGAGCGCGGCGGCTCTTTGACCTAATGCCAGGGGTAAAATTGTAATTTTGCCTGCGGCGAGGCATTTATGGAAAATTAGGGTTTGTAAGGGTGTAGTTTTGAGGTTTTGAGGTTGAGGACTATTGACACGGCGGTCAAACGGCTAGACCTAATTCCTTCGGAGGAGTGAAATTAATTATAAAGATGCGATGAAATTAAATATACATACAACGACAGAAAATAAAGTGCGGAAAGATAAATGCGACAATTGTCTCGCAAAATTACATCCCATAAGCAGTTACAAATATGATAATTGAATATTTAAACTGAAAATAAAATCAATTGAACTTAGTCAGCTGCAAAAAACTAAAACAAACAGAGACTGTTATTATACGGGGTTAGACAAAAAATTAGACGGGAATGTTAGGAATTTAAGTAGAAAGTTATAATTTTAACGAAACAAGAAAAAAAGTTAGAAATTTGAATCTTAAAAATGAGGATGTTAGCGAAAAATTAATAACAATAAAAATTGATACGCAATGAAGATGATGATAATATACAAGTGATAATGGAATATGAAATAGCAACGATGATGTCAGGTTATGTACAAATATAAAAATAAATACAAAAATAAATAAATAAATATTAGTGAACAGGTTCATGGATAATCAAGAAGAATACTGTTAGGAATGAAGGATGAAAATTGGAGTTGACGATAATTAGAAGTTAAGTGATGAACGTTTTGAGACGATGAGAATTTAGGTAATAAGAAAAGAGTTAGAATGGAATTAGGTTTTTTTTTTGTGAGATTTGGAAAAGTTAGAACTTTAATGTGATTAAAAAGTTAGATTAAAAAGTTAGAATTAAAAGTTAGCAAAAAATTAGAACTTCGAAATTTGCTTTTTTAAAAAAAGTTTTGAAAATAAAAAAGAAAAGGTTAGATTTTAATTCAAGAAAAAGTTAATACTCTTGAAAAAACAAAAATAAGATTAGAAATTTTTTAAGAAAAGAAGAGTTAGTTACTTTTGATGAAGACTGCAAGAGTCTTTGATGCTTGCCGATCCCCCTATTTTGTTGCTTCTGAGGGTCCTTTTATACTTGATTTTTAAATCTTTTTCAATCTCAGATTTGATTTGAATAAACTTTTATGATGATTTCAGATTTGATTCAATGATGGTGATGATGATATCTGGATTTGATTTCCTTATGATGATGATATGCTCTGATTGATTTGATTTAGCTCCATATGTGATTCAGTGTGATTGGATTTGATAAAAAAAATGTTGGGATTTAAATTTAAAAAGTTAGCAAAGAAAATAAGAGTTTCAAGTTAAATAAAAATTAGAGTTTTAAGTTTAAAAAAAATGAGTTAGAATTTTAAAATAAAAAATATATTTGAATGTTGATTTTAAAAAATGTTAGAATTATTTTAAAAACTGTTAGAATTTAATTTTAAAAGGAATTTAGATCTTAATTTTAAAAAAGAAAATAAAATGGCATTAGAATTTAATTTTAAAAGGAATTTAGAATTTTAATTTGAAAAAGGATGGTGTCAAAAAAGATTTAGATTTAATTTTTTTTAAAAAAAAGGATAGATTTAATTTGTAAAAAAAAAGGTTAGATTTAATTTTTAAAATAGTTAGAAAAAAAAATTTAATTTTAAAAAGAAGTTAGAGAAAAAAAAAGATTTAATTTTAAAAAGAAGTTAGAGAAAAAAAAAATTTAATTTTAAAAAGAAGTTAGAAAAAAGATTTAATTTTAAAAAGAAGTTAGAAAAAAATATTTAACTTTAAAAAAGTTAGAAAAAAAGATTTAGCTTTAAAAAAAGTTAGAAAAAATATTTAATTTTAAAAAAGTTAGAAAAAAAGATTTAGCTTTAAAAAGGAGTTAGAAAAAAGATTTAATTTTAAAAAGAAGTTAGATTTTTATTTTTAAAAAGGTATTAGAATTTGATTAAAAAAATGTGTTAGAAATTAATTTAAAAAAGGTTATAAAAAAATTTACTCTTAAAGAAAAGAAAAAAAAAGTTAAATTTTAATCTAAATCCTAAAAGTTAGTAAGAAGAGTTTAAAATGATTTAAATAAATAAACTAAATAGAAAAAAAAAGTTAATAAAAAACATTAGTAAAGTTATAAAAAAAATTTTAATTAAATTATTATTAGTTAAAAACAAGATTAAAAAAAAAAGGTTAATTTATAAAGTTAATCAGAATTTAAAATAAAAATAAAAAGAAAGGGTAAAATTTGGGGTATTACACAAGGTATCAAACCTAAACCCTAAAAGGAAGCACCTAAATATCAATCTAGAAAGCACACCTATTTTCATCACAAAAATGTGAGAAAAATGCTATGGGAGCATACATGTCTAACCTAATCACACACAAAAAATTAGGATCAAAATCATCACCACATGATCACACAAAATTCCACAAAATTATGTATCAAACATAACCATTTTAATATCAATTAAAATGTAAAATTCCCATTAAATCAGAAAATACATGAAATGAAAATATTTTTTCTCTAAGAAATACTAGACTCAATCATGAGTAAAATTCAAAAAGAATGGGATTAATTGGATAAATTTTCAATTTATTATGAATTTAACAAGAACCATGAATAAAATGAAGAAACAAAGAAAATCCAATTAAAATAATAACACGCGCGGTGCAAATAGAAACTAAAACCAGTACAAATTATGGATTGGGCCATCAGGGGGTGGGGATATCACTTATTTCACTAAGCCCAGCATCAGCTACTAAATGAAACGCAGCGTTTCATTTATTCAGATCCTTCACAACTTGAAATTAAAGTGTGGCCATTGGATCAAGCTTCTAGTCAAAGTCCAACCCCCATCCAACGGTGCTAACATCATCTTCTACCTTTTGAATGCCTGAACTTCGCGCCTAGCTCCGGCCACCGCCGGTGGTGCTTCGGTCACCATCCCCAACCCTAATTCTCTCTACAGGCCTCCATTGCAAATGGTCAATACATGAAACTTATCCCAAATCTTGTCACGAATTCAACCATACCCTTAATTTTCTCTGAAACCTCAAGATTCACCATATCCAATTCTCAACCGAAAATGGTAATGCACCTATTTTGTCACTAATTCTCCAATTAACTATCTGAAATCCATCCTACACCATTCTACAATGAATCTAACACCTTAATTCACCTTGATTCTACCTAAATCATGCTAGAGGAAGAAAGTTACCAACCTTAAAATCTTTGATGAACAGATGCACTAAACCTCCAATTCAAGCTCTCCAATCTTTCAGACACGATCAATGAACCCTCTCCTTGCTTCTGTATGCAAAAGAACCGGTTGAAAGTGCTTGAATCTTGAAATCCGATGGTGAGTTGCAGGTGGAAAAATTCACTTGCTTATACACGATTCAGCCACGAATTCTCTTGGATTATGATCTGGAATCACTCCTTAGCATCCATGGAAGAAGTTTCAATCAAGAAAATGGATGGAAAGTGAAGAATTTGATGAAACCGAATTCAAATGCAATCCAAGAAATCTCAATCTCAATCTATGCTCTCTCCTTCAATCATCACCAACCTCTGCAATGGATCATCTCTACTCAATATATAGATCATGTTTGGATGATCTAGAACCCTCTAGATCCTTCTAATGAGAGTTTCCACTTCTCATGTCATGAGATTTTCAACCATGTGCCATGCTATGCATAATTCTGTTTGCAGCTTGAAACCAATCCCAATCTCTTTCAATTTCTCCCTTAGTGACATTTTGAAAGTGTTTAGCTTGCAAAGGCCCTTGGTTATGCCTTGATTCTATGTTTTGCACATGTTACTTAATATGCAAGCAAGTGCTTTTCAAAGCAAGTCCACAAATTAAATCTCAACTCAAAAATGTGGCTAAACCAATGTTCTTAAAATGTTTTCTAGAGTCAAAATTATATATTACATGCCATGGTGTGGATGTGTAGGTTGAAAATATCAATTTCCAACTTTGGTTTATTTAACTTATGCCCTTATTTTAGGTCATTTTTGCAACTTTGAGCTACAAGACTTTCCATCATCTCATGACCTCATTACTAGCCTTAAAACATCATTTTGAACAAGTTTGATGTTGAACATTTTTCCATTTGAAGCTTGGAAATAGGAGTTATGGCTTTATACTTGAAATGACCTGTAATCTCCAAATGACGAAAATGCCCTTGACTTGTCAAAGCCATAACTTGAGTTCTACAAATCCTATCAAGGACTTCTAGTACTCTCTAGAAATCTAAGAGAATAAGGAACAACATTCATGTTGACCAAAAGTTCATAGGAATCATCCTTCTTGGGCAAAAGTTTGATGCAAGTTGGGTAACTTTCAAGGCCCTAGATTCACATACCTCGGATGACCTGTAACTTGTCAAAGTCATAACTTGAGCTCTACAAATCCTATCAAGGACTTCTAGTACTCAATTTAAAGCTAAGAATAAGCTCTACAACATTTATGTTGGGGGTAAGATGATATGACAATCACATCTTGAGCTAAACTTCCTTGAAGATAGGGGTCAAACTAGGGGATTTTACACTGTCAAGCTTTAGAAACCCTAACTTGAAACTTCTCAAACTCCTCAATCATGATGAGTTGACCTTGGAATAATCCTTATAACATCTCAATGCATCAATCAATGATCACATGGCTCTTGGATTAGGTCTCAACCCTCTCCCAATCATTAGTTGACCTAGGGTTGACCCAGTCAAACCCTAATTATACCACTCATGGCTGAGTCTTCTTAATCTTGCACAATGACCTGTCTAGGCTTCATGATGGCTTTCAACATATCTCATAAGCTCTCTCAAGGCTTCAAGTCCACATTCTTGGCTTCAGAATCATCTGATGGCTTTCCACAACTCTCAAGTTGGGAGGCACACACTCTTGGTTTCAACCATTCACTCTGAGGATCTTTTGACTTCTCTGACAAGGATGTCTACCCTTGAACATTTGAATAACGTTCTTGGATAACTTCAAACTCTTGTGTAGCTCTTAATTGGTAATCATACCTCTTGATCTCCTGCATACATGTCAATGAAATGCAAATGATAATGCTAATGTGAATGAAATGAAACATAAGCTAGGTGAAGAAATGTTGGTCAAATTTTGGGGTGCAACAGCTGCCCCTATTCAAACGGCTTGAACCTGACTGGGTGAGAAGCGAACGGCTCTCAACCAATCAAGGTACGAGACGGTTGAATACCAACAAACCCGGAAATTTGCCAATTACGCAAGTACACGGTACTCTGATGGGAACAAATCTTCGAAAACTGAAATGTTAGCTGCACGACAACTAGCTGGAGAATTGGTCACGCGGTAACCGGTGATACATGGTCGATCATGCCGTCAGGCATCAAGATTCCTCGGGACTCATCAGGTCAACAATCAAGTTAATCATGTCGTCGGGCATTCAAAGAAAACTTTCGGGCATCAGCCGGACTTCATCAGTAAGTCGGGAATAGAATTCTCGGTCAATCATGAACCAGTTGGGGATATCCAACTTCTACCATCAGGCGCTCCGCATCCGCTGGGAGAACTGCTTCGCCAATGTGGTTGGACTTTAGTCATCAAGTCTTCAGGGGAAGTTTCAACTTCGCTGTTCAGAAACCTGCTGGGGATGACACATCTCCGCTGGGGATTCTGGAGAACTATTTAGTAACTCTGCTTTGGGGATCCGGAAATCATTCTGGGTGAATCATCTCTGCTGAGGACATCAAGAATCATCTTGGACAAATAACTCCGCCGGGGACTTCAAGAATCATCTTGGACTAATAACTCTGCTGGAGATTTCAGGAATCATCCTGAGCAAACGCTCTGCCGGGGACTCTAAGCATCAACTTGAGAAACCAACTCTGGCGACTTCACTGGGGATTTTAAGAATCATCTTAAGCAAACGACCTTGTTGGGGAATCCAAGAATCATCTTGGGCCGAAGACTTTGCTGGGGAACACATGCAAAACAAGAACGGTAACGACCTAGCTCATGTTTAGTATGCATATGCTTTGACAATGGCGCAATGTTCCACACGGTGGAAATGCTACGCGTTTATGATAAATGCTATGCAATCATGCAAAATGCTACGGCCCCATCAACAAAATAAATGCTAAAGGGAGAATCCTCCTGTCAAGGAGAGAGAAACACTCTGGTGGAGGGGAGGAATCATCCTACCGAGGAGAAGAGGTCACACCAATCTCAATTGGACTCCACATGGGGAAGCAAACTTCAGTTGACTGCTGCAGGGGAACAAAGCTCTACAAGAACCTGGACCTGCTGAGGGAAGCGATGTCAATCGCAGAAATAAACTGCACGGTATTCACAACAAAACTTTCCTGGAGATAACGACTTCGGTGGGGAAATACAGCATCAGCTATTCAACACTCTACTAGGGAAAACCAATCATGGCCCAAACTGCTTCCAAGGACTCGGCTCTCTCGGGGAACTGCAAACTCGGCTGGGGAAGAAGAAATCATCCTGCTTGCTGGGGAGAGTACGACTCTGTGGGGAATTTCAATTCCGATGGAGACTTCAATCTGGCACTATCAACTGCTGCATACTTCAGCGTATGATTCAGCTAGGGAGATGCCGTTCCTTCAAGATACATCTGATTGGGGAGAGAATCTTCTCTGCCTGGGGAGACATATCAATGCTCACGATCTCGCGTTCAGACTCTGCGGGGAGAGGCTGCTGAACTTTGCTGGAAAAGGAGGAATCATCCTGCTTGGGGATGCGCACGGCGCACTACCCGGTATATGCTACACCTGCAACAGCACAAACAAACAGACAAGACACCCTTCTCAAAGGGGACCTATCAAGGTTATCATCTTGTGACAATGTTCAAGTAATTCATTGTTTCAACAATCAGTGGCCTAGGCCAGTAAGTTTATGTATGCGCATTTTATCAAAAACATCGGCGTTCTTTGTTGCAAACAAAACAAGTAAATGCTAAACAAGCAAACAGAATTGCTGAATAGTATACATTTTATTGATAACGAACCCCTGAATGGGTGAAAATGTTTTACAACAGATGCAAGCTCCTGGAATGAGGAAGCTGCGCAAAAAGGTAAAAACATAAATATACATCAGTATATACAAATGTCGGCAACGAGGCGTAGACGAACACCATGAGTTGATCCCTCTATGACCCACTCGACTTCGATACTTCTCCGACGCTTCAGCTTCAGAAGAGATTGATTCAGATGAACGGCCCTCAGGTCTTCCAAACCACTAAACAATGAAAGTCCACAAGCGGAACGCAGTCATTTGCTTTTTTCAAATCCCTAACTTTTGCCTGAATCGCCCTTCCGGGTTTTCGATTCACCGGGATACCCTTTTTTGCCAAAGTCGCCCATCTGGGTTTTCGACTTTGCGGGTGTACATTTTTCTTTTATATCCCTAATTTTTGCCCGAACCTTTTCCTTTTTTATGGTTCGTCGGGATGCCCCATTTTTGCCTGGATATTCTTTTTCTTTCCAGCGGGTCATTTTTTAAGCAAAGTATTTTTTAACTGCGTCCGCGTTCACCGGGGATGCAAAATCTTCACCATCCATCGTGGATAACAAAAAAGCTCCTCCCGAGAAGACCTTGCTGACGACGTACAGACCTTCGTAATTGGGAGTCCACTTGCCCCGGTGATCGGAGTGTGGAGGAAGAATCTTCTTCAGGACGAGATCACCCGTCTGAAAGCTTCTAGGACGCACCTTCTTATCATAAGCTTTCTTCATTCGGCTTTGGTATAAACGACCATACGCAATCGATGCTAATCTCTTCTCGTCCATCAGGCTGAGTTGGTTTAGTCGGTTCTTAATCCATTCTGCCTCATCGAGTTTCACGTCAACCAAAACTCGTAAAGAAGGGATCTCCACTTCCAACGGTAGGACAGCTTCCATACCGTACACCAAGGAGAAAGGAGTTGCCCCGGTTGATGTACGTAGCGTTGTACGATAACCGTGCAGTGCAAATGGCAACATCTCATGCCAATCCTTATAGGTCACAACCATCTTCTGTACAATCTTCTTAATGTTCTCATTGGCCGCTTCAACGGCGCCATTCATCTTCGGTCGGTAAGGGGATGAGTTGTGGTGTTCAATCCTGAAACTCTCACACAACTCCTTCATCATCTTGTTATTCAGATTCGAACCATTATCCGTAATGATCCGCTCGGGAACTCCGTAACGACAAATGATATCCCTCTTTATGAATTTAGCCACCACCTGCTTGGTCACATTAGCGTATGAGGCTGCCTCCACCCACTTGGTGAAGTAGTCGATAGCTACTAGAATGAAGCGATGACCGTTAGATGCAGTGGGCTCGATCTTGCCTATCATGTCGATGCCCCACATGGAGAACGGCCACGGGGAGGACATGACATTCAACGGGCACGGCGGCACATGAACTTTATCAGCATAAATCTGGCATTTGTGACATCTCTTCGCGAATTTAAAGCAATCTGATTCCATCGTCAGCCAGTAGTATCCTGCTCTCAGGATCTTTCTCGTCATAGCATGCCCGCCGGCGTGCGTACCAAATGTGTCTTCATGGACTTCTTCCATGAGCATACTCGCTTCTTTCTCATCTACACATCTGAGCAGCACGAGATCATGGTTTCTTTTATACAAAACTCCATCAGGATTAAGATAAAAATGTCCAGACAGCCTCCTCAGAGTCTTCTTATCCTGGGTTGACGCTCCCGCAGGATACTCCTTAGTCATAAGGAAGGTTTGGATGTCATGGAACCATGGCTTGCCGTCGGCGGCTTCCTCGATCGCAAAGACGAATGCAGGTCTATCAAGACGAGAAAGGACAATTCTTGGAGCTTCATTCCAAAAATTGACTTTATACATCGAAGCCAACGTGGCTAAGGCATTATCCATCTGGTTTTCAGCCCTGGGCACATGATGGAGTTCCACTCGATCAAAGAACGGAAGTAGCCTTCTGGCATAGTTCATGTACGGCACCAAATTCGATTGACGAGTCTCCCACTCCCCTTTAATCTGGTTGATCACAAGCGCCGAGTCACCATATACGTCTAGGTTCTTGATTCTCAAATTAATTGCCTCTTCTAGACCCATGATGCATGCTTCGTACTCCGCTTCGTTATTGGTGATCAGAAACGTCAGTCTCGCAGTGAGCGGGATGTGGGATCCATGGGGAGTCGTGATGATCGCCCTGATGCCACTTCCATAGGAATTAACCACCCCGTCAAATATCAATTTCCACTGGGATTTCCTATCTGGCCCCTCGTCGGGCAACGGCTCATCGCAATCCTTCGCATTGAGAAACATGATATCCTCATCAGGGAATTCAAATTTCATCGGCTGGTAATCCTCGATCGGCTGTTCGGCAAGGTAATCAGACAATACGCTTCCCTTGATGGCCTTTTGAGACACGTACTGAATATCATATTCTATCAACACCATTTGCCATCTGGCAATCCTGCCCGAAAGCGCTTGCTTCTCGAAGACGTACTTGATCGGATCCATCTTCGAAATTAGCATAGTGGTGTGATTGAGCATGTACTGTCGTAAACGTTTGGCAGCCCAGGCTAGTGCACAACACGTCTTCTCCAGCATCGAGTAACGAGATTCACAGTCTGTGAACTTTTTACTCAAATAGTATATGGCATGCTCCTTTCTGCCCGTCTCGTCGTGTTGACCAAAAACATACCCCATACTATTCTCAAGAACTGTCAAGTACATGATTAGAGGCCGTCCAGCCACTGGGGGTATCAAGATCAGAGGTTCCTGCAAATACTGCTTTATCTTGTCGAATGCCTTCTGGCAATCCTCATTCCAGATAATCGCTTGATCTTTCTTTAGCAGTTTGAACATCGGTTCACACGTGGCCATGAGCTGAGAAATAAACCTTGCAATGTAGTTTATTCTGCCCAGGAAACCACAAACTTCTTTTTATGTTTTTGGCACTGGCATTTCTTGTATCGCTTTTATCTTCGCAGGATCAACCTCGATGCCTCTTTCACTCACAATAAACCCCAGTAGCTTTCCAGACCGTACTCCGAAAGTACACTTGTTAGGATTCAGCCTCAACCTGAACTTCCTAAGCCTCTCAAAAAGCTTCAGCAAATTGACCAGATGTCCCTCCTCCGTTTGGGACTTCGCAATCATGTCATCAACATAGACTTCAATCTCATGATGAATCATATCATGAAACAAAGTAATCATTGCTCGTTGGTAAGTGGCCCCTGCGTTCTTCAGACCGAAAGGCATTACCTTGTAGCAAAATGTTCCCCAAGGAGTGATAAACGTAGTTTTCTCCATGTCCTCCGGCGCCATCTTGATCTGATTGTAACCGGAGAAGCCATCCATGAACGAAAACACGGAGAACTGAGCTGTATTGTCGACCAACACATCAATATGAGGCAGCGGGAAATCATCTTTAGGGCTCGCCCTATTCAACGGGAGGACAATCTTCTCGCAACGGCAAGTGATGGACCACGATGTCAGTATCAAGTCCGGGCATATCTTTGTATGACCAAGCAAAGATGTCACTATACTCTCTTAGAATCTCGACCAATCTCTGCTTGACATCACTCTGCAATGCAGCCCCTATCCTGACGTTCCTGACCAGTTCTTCAGAACCCAGATTCACAATCTCGATCTCCTCTTCATGAGGCAGAATAACTTTCTCTTCTTGTTTCAACAAGCGGGCCAACTCTTCAGGAAGGTCTTCGTCTTCATCAATCTCTTCTTCAGCTTGATAGATCGAGCAATCGAAGTCGAAGTGAGTCGTAGAAGGTCCAAAGTCGATGTCATCTGCTATGTGGATCCTGCAATAACAAGGGTTAAGCTTAAAACAAGGATATGCAGGTTAGCACAAATCCCATTGCCATTTTATTGTTTTTCAAAACAAATATAAAACAGGAATAACAGAGATCACAATATTTGAATATGAAGAAAAACGCCTTTTGATTTATTGATAAAATGCATGTACATAATCAAACGAGGCCCTGACAATAAAACCACTATGCCCCGGGTAGGACATAGGATTGTACAATGATTGGAAAAAGTAAATCATTACTCTTTGCTCGTCATCTGGATGATATCCTTGACGGACCAGTTGATGAGGCCCTCGCCTGGCTTGCTTGGCTGGATCCAAGAGTCGAGGTCACAGTCGCTATCTCCGTTGTCTTCAGACACCGCGTTGATGCTTTCAAATATCACTCCGCCACTGGTAAACTGGATCGGCCCTTTGCCTCGCGACACACTGCTAGAATAGGAGGCTTCAGCCGCAGGAGAATATCCCAACCCAAACTTGTCTTGCTTGTTAGGTATCTCCAAAATTCGCCCCCAGCCTGGGGTAGATCCGGCTTGAACAACGGCCCGGGCCTCCTTGAAGGAAGAGAGAGTCATCTCTGGCTTTTCAGTGACTACAGGAGCTACGTCCTTGACTTTAACAACTTCGAACGCTTGGCATAGGGTTTCGTGGATTTCCCCATCCATCTCAACGTACTTGAAGGACGAAAAATGGCTCACCATTATGTCTTCCTCGCCACAAACAGTCATAATTCTACCTCCGACAGCGTACTTGAGTTTCTGGTGCAACGTGGAGGTCACGGCTCCAGCAGCATGGATCCACGGCCAGCCCAAGAGACAGCTGTAGGCAGGCATGATGTCCATAATGTAAAAGATTGCGTCGAACGTTTCCGGCCCGACTTGGATTGGCAGGGTCACCTCCCTGAAAACATGGCGTTTGGTTCCATCGAACGCTTTCACAACCAGATCACTGGGTGTGCAAATCACTCCACGAGTATCCAACTTCATCAATGCCTTCTTTGGAAGAACATTGAGTGATGAACCTGTGTCTACCAACACATGAGACATAATTGTTCCTCTGCACTCTATCGAGATGTGCAGGGCGCTATTGTGGTTCCTCCCCTTCGGCGTTAGCTCTAGGTCAGTGAACCCTAACCCATTTCCAGCATTCACATGGGCTACGACCTCTTCTAGCTGGTTCATCGATATTTCTTGCGGTACATATGTGGCGTTCAACACCTTCAGCAGTGCGTTGCGATGTGCTTCAGAACACAGCAACAAATTCAGGATGGAAATCTTCGAGGGTGTCTGATGGAGATGATCCACGATCTTGTAGTCACTCTTTTTAATCAACCTCATAAATTCCTCGGCGTCTTTAACGAGTAAGTCTTTGTCTACCCCCCGAGGGATCTCTTCAACGACTTTACTTTTACCTTTATAAGTTGCATCAGCTCTGTCCACTTTGTCCGCCACGACCTCAGGTGGTGCAAACACTCTCCCGCTGCGAGTGATTCCGCTAATGCCCGCTAGGTTCTCCACAGACGACCCAAACGGTTCCAGTTCCAACCTCTGTCCGTTGCAGTAGACCTCTACCCCATAATGCCATGGGATAGCATTAGTGCTTTCGAACGGTATCGGCCCAGCTTTGGTGATAGTAATTGTGGGCGGTCTAGGTGCAGAAATAGTTATCTTCTGGAGAGGGATGGTGATGGTGGCAACCTCATCATCTTGCTTCAGCATTACCTCTCCCGATCCACATTCGGCCCTCCGGCTGAACTGTAAAATGCCTTCAGTCATCAGACTTTGAATTCCTTCTATCAACTATTCGCATCCATCAGGACTTGTTGCACAGCCCATACACAGCTCTCCACAACCTGGAAAGAAACCCCTTTTCATCAACTTAGCTTTAACGAAGCTAAGCGGCGTCTTCAGATCTCTGACGTCAGTCAACAAATCCAAACTCTCGTCTTCAATAATGGCGTTTACTCCACCTCCCCTATGATTCGGCATAGGGTTTTTCGTGACATTTGGCACATTATCGGAGAAGTTGATGATCTTAGCGTCCACCATGTCCTGCACCTTATGCTTGAAGGCTTTGTAGTTTTCTATTGTGTGGCCTGGTGCCCCTGAGTGAAACTCACAAGTTGCATTCGCGTCATAACCGGGCGGAGGTGCTCCTGACAAGGGAGCCAGGGTTCTCTTCTGGATCAATTGTAGCTGAAGCAAAGTTTGCAATAGTAGCGCGTACGACATGGGCGGTGTCTCGAGGTGACGGCTCGACAGAGGTGCCCTATTCTGGTACTTTCTGTACCCTTGTTGATTCGGTTGCTGCTGCTGCTGCTGTGGCTGTTGAACTGCCGGGATAGTTATGCTGGCCACCTGCTGGTGAGGGCCTTTACCCTTCCTTCGAGCGTTGGTCACGACGCTCGTTTCTCCTTCCCGTCTTTTGCCACTATAAGGTTTCTTTCCGTCTCCTCCAGCTGAGGATGACTCACCTTGAATTTTCCCGAGTTTGATCCCATTTTCGATGTGCTCACCCATGATAATGAGATCTGAGAAGGTTCCAGACATACCGCTGACCAACTTCTCATAATAAACCCCTGGGAGGGTAGCTACGAACATCTGCACAAGCTCACGTTCAACCATCAGCGGCTGAACCCTGGCTGCCAACTCACGCCACCGCTGGGCGTATTCCTTAAACCCTTCGTTGTTCCTTTGCGACAGATTCTGCAATTGGACTCGGTTCTGGGCCAAGTCGCTATTATATTGGTAGTGGTGCACAAATGCTTCAGCAAGGTCCTTCCACGTGCGCACACTGGCAGGTTCCAGACTCATGTACCATTCGAGGGAGGGTCCGGACAGACTGTCTTGAAAGAAGTGCATCAGCAACTTCTCGTCCTCAGAATGAGCTGATATTTTCCGATAGTATGATCTCAGGTGGACGCGAGGGCAAGTGGTGCCCTTGTACTTTTCAAAGTCAGGTACCTTGAACTTGGGAGGCACCTTGAAATCAGCAATCAGTCCCAACTTGGACATATCAACACCCAGGGTGTTCTGGTTCTTGATATTTCTCATCTTATCCTCGAGTGCCTTGAACCTTAGCCGTGCTTCAGCAGTCAGCTCCCCTTCAGCACCTCTCTGAGAGAAAACATCGTCTTGGCGGTCTTCTAACCATGGCTGAGGCCCGAACAAATTCCCAACACCTGCATTGCCGTTGCCCAGCCCAACATTGACGTTAGCTTCAAGACTCCCATTACCGATGCCCGTCGTATTGCCGTTGAGTCCCATGTTAGCTATCACATTGCCGTTGGCACTGCCATTCCCCCCGATCACGGGGACGCCATTTTGTGGAGTTTCAACTGGTGGAGGAGTTGGAACAGTCCCACCATGGAGTACGCCATTGCTATCAACCCTTGAAATCAGAGGCTGAACCAAGGTTCTGAGCTGATCCTGGCCATTGGCGACCGCTTGCATGAGCTCCATGAAGCGATCCATTCTTTCGCGGAGTTCTTGAACATCAGTTTGCACTTGCTCCATGATTCTGGTTTGATTTGCTCTAGTCGGATAGCGGTGGATAGGTCTCTGATCAATCCTGGAATAACCTGAAACAACCTGAAAACACAAAAAGGTTAGGAAAAACGACAAAATGCTCGTTATGCGAATGCTTCATGCAAATGCAAACGTGTGTCTACGCGTTAGGGAGATCTCCCCCAATCCTAGTGCCTGAGTGCCAGTGCTGATAATAAGAAGTCTGAGTCCAGTCATGGAAATAACAATCTCATATATAAAGAAAGCCCATCAAGGCAGTACACAACGTCAGCGAGTACAAGCAGAATCAATAGCATGACCTCAGCCAACAAGCCTGGTGATGGTCAGCATACAACGATGATCAAACAAAAGGAATACAAATAGTCAAGCACGACCACGGGCGCGAAACTCTTCTAACAACCCCTTCGTTTCCGGATGATCAGGCCGAGTGAGCAACCCTTCGACGAGTAACTCCCTCTGCATAATGGTATATTGAAGACCTTCGACCGAATCTTCCCATTCTCCTTCGCCGAAACAATCTTCTAGCTTCCGCTTCTTGGCCTCAAACATCAGTTTGCGCTCCTTCAGGTTAGCGAGAGCTCTGTTGAGCTGGCCTTCGGCGGCGTATCTGCGAGCGGTTTCTTCATCAAACCTCTTCTCACTAGCCTTCACCTGGGCTTTCAGCTTGGAAATCTGTTGCATCAGCTTATCCTCCCGCTCTTTCCTGTTGGCTAGGGAGGCCTTCCAGTGCTGGTTGAACTTGGATATCCTCCGATATGCTTCGTCCAAGTGCTGCTTTTTCGTGGCCAGTACATCGTTGACAGTTTTGAAGTCTCGACCCATGCGCTCACGCTCAGCTATCTGCTTAGTCAGATCTGTCCCTAGCTGGTTCACCAGCTCTGTCTGCCTTTTGAAGGAATGAACGACTTCGTTTCTCTCGCTTCGAAGTTGAGCCAATTCTTTCTCCAGTTCCTTATTTGCCTGCTTCAATTCATCTCGCTCAGCTAACACCTGATTATGCTGCTGAATGGGCACAGTGGTAGGCTCTTCAATCACTGGAGGGCTTTCTGGCTTGGCAGGAAGAAACGGCATCCCTATAGCATCTGCTCTGGCTCTGATCCACATCACATACGGAGGGTAGGCTTGATTATTGCTTCTCCCCAGCGATGGTTTTCCCCTCTTACTGATACCATTCCAAGCGTGCTGAAGCTTAGATAACATATCCCCCTCTAGAAGACCAGTGAGGTACAGAGATTCCTGCACCTCTTCATCCTTCGGCGGAGCTCTCAAAGCATACGTGAACTGTCGGACCAGTAAAGATGGATTGTAGTTTATACAACCCTTCCGCCTATCAAAGGCACGTTCGGAAACCCGCTGCAGCTGAAGATAATCTCGGTACCCAACCTATCTCTGTCAAACTAGTCAATATCCTCCGCTGATAGACTCATCAAACGCTCGGACCACTCAGCTGTGGCTGCAGACAAAACAAAGGGACCCCTCTTGGGCAGATGACTATCAAGCCATTTATAAAGCAAGGGCACACAACACGGGACATTCTTGCCCCTTCTGTTCTCGTTTTTGTAGTGGATGGAATGGTAGACATCTCCTATCAAGGTAGGGACTGGATTCTCTGAAGCGAAGATGCGCAATGCGTCGAAGTCTACAAAGTCGGGCATATTGGGGAACAGAATGATGCCATATATGCACAGAGCGAGGATGGCGTTGAACACGACCCAACATCCGTCTTTGGCGCACTGCTGTGCCTTTCCCACTAAAAACTGCAAGGAGAAACCAGGAACCTTGTTCCAACTAGACAATACCAACTCGGAGGCATCCAGATGAAGTGATGGAGCTAGATTGGCCAGATTAGGCTCAGCATCCATATGAACAAAAGGCATCTGCCTTTTGATAGGCACACCTAACAAATCAGCATATTCCTCTAGTGTGGGTGCGAGAACAAAATCCTAGAAAGTGAAACATCTCAACGGAGGATCGTAGAACTGCAGCAAAGCGTGCAACCCATTCAACTCGAACGCAGAAGGTTTACGAACCAAACTGAGCAATTTGCCGTAAGATTTTCTGAACTCATCTCTCACAGAATCATCTGCTAAAGCAATCAAACCAGTCAGCTGAACCACATCAGGGGCAGGGAGCTTGTAAGCCACGGTCTTCCTCAGAGAACCCATAACAATACAATAGGAGGCAAGAAATCCTGGATTAGGGAAAACGGTACCTGCAACACAGACACACGTTAATGAAATGCAAATGAGTATGCAAAACAATGTAAAATGCAATCATGCAGCAGGAGATCAAGGCAACTGTGTTGTGGAGATTCTGTGTCAACAAAACCATGACGCTGCTCTGTCAAGAACAACCACTATCTCTGATAAGAAGAAAAACCCTGGTATTGGACCACAAATCTGCTCTGTCAAGAACACACATCTGATAATAAGGACCTCTGATACAGGACCAAAAACTCTGCTCTGTCAAGAACAAACATCTGATAATAAGGACCTCTGATACAGGACCAAAACTCTGCTCTGTCAAGAACAAACATCTGATAATAAGGACCTCTGATACAGGACCAAAACTTTGCTCTGTCAAGAACAAACATACATCTGCTGATGAGACCCTCTGATCCCAATCAAAAACCTGCTCTGTCAAGAACAAATCATATATCTGCAGATGAGATCCTCAGATCCCAACAAAAACTGATCCACTATCAAGAAAACCAGGTAGTCTGAAGGTTAAGGTTTCCTGCAACAAACCCAACCCTGCTCACAGGTATGGACCTAAACTGACTCAAGTTCGACATCCTATGCGGTCATCAGCGTCACAAACATTCAAGAAGGGTGATACGATACCTAGAAGGTGTGGCATCACCAGCTCATGAAGCAGCCTCACTCGGATGAATCCCAAATGATCGGTCCCCAGAGTCGACAATCCTCCAAACCAACAACCCCCTCAACCCAAAGGGTTGAAAAAGAAGTCAATCGGGAGAACCTCGTCTGAGCGTGGATTTCATGAGACACTAGTGCCTGCCAAGCAAGCACGCGCCCACTAATTTCCACAACTAATGCTATGTTCACTCAAGCCTGGGTCTGGCTTCTCACTCATCAGAATGCCCCTCCCACAACAGCACAGATAATCATATCATACTGAAAATAAAGTGCAGGAAATAAAATGCGATAAATAAACACAACCCAACAAGTAATCATACAAGCGCTAGGATTGACTCTCGCAGGGGATGTTGGATCCCCAAACTGACTCGCATACGGGACGTTGGATCCCAGGAAACTACCAGAATCCCCAGCAGAGTCGCCAGCTGTCGCTTCCGCGAAAATAAGGTGCCGGCAAAACAGAAGAGTCGCCACTTTTCGTTATTTATCCCTCGGAGCGGGAAAGGGAACGATCGGAAAAACCTGACGAAGAGGGTATAAGACAAGGTCATCGCAACCGTTGTCTGGGTTCGGGAGTCGGTTACACAAGGGGAAGGTATTAGCACCCCTCACGTCCGTCGTACTCGACGGTGTCGCTACTGCGAAAATCGGCGCCGGCTGAACAGAAGAGTCGCCACCGTGCGTTATTTATCCCACGGGAGGGAAAGGAAACGCTCAGAGTAAACCTCGCACAACACGGGAAAGGTATGGTCATCGCAACCAAAACCTGGATTCGGGAGTCGGTTACGCAAGGGGAAGGTATTAGCACCCCTCACGTCCGTCGTACTCGACGGGATCCACGCTTGTTTTCGGGTATGGATTGTTATTCTATCTAAACTATAGGTCAGGGGTTAAAAAGAAAATAAAATGAAAGTAAAAATGACTCGGCAAAGTATCGCACTTTATGCCTACGTATTCCCGTCTGGAACGAGAAATCAGAGTCAACGTAGTTCGCCTACCTATGGGAAAGGAGGGGAAGGTTGCTCGCTAGGATATCGCATCCTATGCCTACGTACTTTCATACAGCATGAAAGATCAGAGCAAACGTAGTTCGGGCCACGTACGACACAAGCTTGTCTTGGTTGATTTTATTCCTTCTGAAAAAGGTTTTCTGATCAACAGTCCCAGCGGACAAAAATGACGTCTTGATGAGTTCACATTCTTTTACGGAAGAAGTGTCTTTTATTGTGTTTGAAATTTTATTGTATTTTTCTGTTTGTTTTGAGAAAGAAAGAGACAGAACTCTAACCTACAGTTGCGAAGGGAATCAAACTAACCTAGTGTTATCATGCATGGGTTAAGACCTAGTGTCTATCATGCTCATCTCTTGCACAGAGAGAAACAGAGATCCTACGGGGTAGGCAGAAACAGAAGCAATAACAGATATAATAAAGCAGTAAAATGCATGGATGCAACAGTACAAGCGAGGCAAGGGAGTCCTACTCAACCTCGAACCTAGAAAACAATAGGCAAAAGTGAACAGGCTTCACTTTCAACCCAACAGGGTAAACAGCAAACAATACAGTTCAGAAAACCAATCAATACATCAGCAAATGAAATACAGCAAAAAGAAACAGCATCAGCAGCTCTGAATCAACATCTGGCTTCAAGCAATCTCCCATCAGCTACAGGCTTCAACAAGCATCAATATCCATCTTCATGGCCTTCAGGCAAGGGCTTTGATCATCTATCTTCCATCTGCAATGGCTTTTCTTCATGCTCAAACCTCCAGGATGAGGGATTAGTCACAAGAGTGAATTGGGTGTTAAGCAATCAGTTGACTACCAAAGGTGGTGAACAGACTGCTTCTAACACAAGAGACATTTTCTCTCAAGAGTTCTATCTCATAGACACTGTCACCAAGCCTTCCAAAGGAAGGGGGTGAGTGTCTTAGAGAGACTCTGAATCATAGAGAAGAATGGATGCAGACAAGGCAATCCATGTTTGAGAAACAAACTTTCTAACCTAGAGCTCTGCCTAGCTCCTAAACCCTAGTCTCCTCAGCATCTGCTAGCAAGAGACTCCCCCTCAACTCTGACAGTTGATCTTCAATCTCTGAATCTCCAATGGCTCCATCTCCTCAAATCTTCAGCTTCCCCAGGGCCCCAGACAAACCCAATACCCAAACAAGCAAGCAGTAATCCCCAGAGGGCACACCACACCAGACAAACAGATATACAGATAGCATTAATAGCAGTAGGGGAATCCTAACTTTTCTCTAAGGGATCTAATAACTACCCATAGCCCCTATAGTCCCATAACTAATCTATTCAAACCCTAAGTCCTAAGGGAAATGAAATCAAACTCCTTAAGTCATCACCTAGAAACCCTAAGTTGTTCATGATATTCAAACCTATTTTAATCACCTAAAATTAATTCCTAAAAATGGGAACTAAAATATTTCTACAAGTTGAATATCTAATCTAAACAATATAAAAAGAATGACCAAAAAATATTAAAGCATGTAAGAGAACAAAAATTATTAAAATGATGCATGAAATGAATCTATTTAATATGACAATTATTTAGAAAATATGAAAATAATATGAAATAAAAATAAAAATGCAATTTTATTTTATGAAAATTTTCTAGACATTTTAATGAAAAAGATGTAAAAAGAATGAAGTGAAATGCATTTTTTATGGATTTATTATGAATTTTCAAAGTTGATAAAAAACTAAAATGGAATTAAAAAATTAAATGAATTAAAATAAGAGAGAGGGGGTATGAATAGAAATTCGCTCCAGTTCAATTCTGGATGGGCCACACAGACAGGGGTGCACATAGCAGTTTTACCAAGGCCCAGCTTCAATTCAGAATCAATGAAATAATAAAAAAAGCGCTGGGGGGTGAAAATAACAACAAAAACACGTTGAATATGGTTTGGGCTCACAACCTGGGGGTGGGGATAGCATCACAACTCAGGCCCGCCCGTTTCAATTAATGAAACGGCGCGTTTTGGCCTCACAGCTTCCCTCCACATTCTGAATTGAATAATAGCCATTGGATCGCGCTCCAAGTCAAAGGTCCTACTCACAATAGACGATCCAGATTTCGTCTTCTTCCTCAATTCAACTGAACTTAGGGTTTCACCATTACACCTCCATGCACGAGCAGAACTTACACCTCTCTGTTCTCCCTCTACAGGCAACCAATCCACATGCTGTAAACACGAAAATCATTCTAAACCTCTCCCTCTACAATCCTATGATCTTAATTCAATCTGAAACTCAATAAATCCCTCAACCCGATGGTATCAAACCCTAGTCACCATGGAAGTACACTGATATGCAACATCACAATTCTCAATCAAACTTAACCTAAACTAATCTATGCCTAATGGTTATTAATCTGCGCTATAAAGCTAAGGTTATGACGCACTAACCTAGGAGATATTGATCCTAACAGTTTGTTGCACCTGTTAACAACCATCACCAAATCATTCCAAATTCATCCTAACTGTTCTCCTAACCACCTAGATTGCATCTAAACTAACCACAACATGCCAAACTAACTAGATCAAGCAGTTTGAATGAAAACTTACCTGGTGTGAAATCTTGAGAAACAGCTATGGAACACGTGGATCTGAAGCTTCTAGGTGTTGGATCTTTATCAATCCTTGATGTATGTGATTCTGTATGCAATTCCTTGTTGATTCTTGACTTGAATTATGCTGTCCACTTGAATTTGTAGTTTTGAAGTTCTTGAAAGAGGTGCTCGAAAATGAATCCTAATCACCAAAACTTTGCTTCAATTCTGATCTAGGATGAAGATTGAATAAGATTGAATTGATTTTGATGAAAGTTGATGAAGGTTTTGAGAGAATTGCAATGAAACTTTTATGAAAAAGAATGAGAAAGCTTGTGAAATTCTTGGTGCAAAATGAAGCCAACCCTTGCCAAATTCTCATTTCATGAATATATAGACCCCAATGGTACCTTCTAGATCCATCTTGCACATTCCCTTGCTTTCCAACTTTGATCCATTTTGGTTATGTTTCTTCAATTACAAGTAACCAAAGATAACTTTCTTTTTTCCTTCTAAACTCAAAAAAGTGTTTGAACCATTGTTCTTAGAATTGTTTTTCCATTCAAAATCATATATTGGAAGTCTCCATTTGGACTCATAAATCTCCCAAACCATTTTTCACTTTGAATTTATTCACTTTATAAGCCATTTTAGTTCATTTTTTGACCAATTATGCAACTTCATGCTATGAGCTTCTCCAACAATTTGTGACCTTCTTTCTAGACTTAAAATCCCATTTGGAGCAAGTTTGATGTTGTAAGTTTTTCCATTTGAGGCCTCCTTGTATGAGTTTTGGACATAGGTTAAAATGACCTGTAATTCACAAATGCCCAAAATACCCTTTGCTTGCCAAGACCATAAGTTGAGTTCTCCACATCATATGAAGGCATGCCATACCATTCTAGAAAGCTAAGACAATGAGGAACAATTCTTATGTTGACCAAGAATTCATTTGAAATCTCCTTGAGGGGTAAAAATTGCTTGGAAGTCAAGTCACTTTCACAGACAAAAATTCAGACACCTCAGATGACCTGTAACTTGTAAGGACCATAACTTGAGTTCTATAAATCTCCTTGATGTCTTCCACCACTCAAATTAAAGGTCTTGAGCTCCTCTACAAGTTTCATGTTGGCCAAGAAGCCATTTGAAGCTAGCATTTTGACTTATCTTGCTTGGAAATTTGACCTAAACTAGGGGATTTTACAGAGAAACCCTAATTTAGTAACTCCTCTTCTCCTTGATTTCTCTTGAATTCTTCTTGTCATATCTTCATATCCTTCTCCATATGTCAAATGATGAACCCCACATCTCTCCAATAGACTTGAATGCCCCTTAAATCAGTCAATTGACCTAGGGTTGACCTAGGGTTGACCCAGATGAAACCCTAGTTGACTGTCTTCAACTGTAGCTCTTGTGCTCTCATCAATGACTTGTTTTCTTCTCCAAATGACTTTTTAAGCCTCTCATAATGTCTAGATACTCTCCATGCTTTCACTTCACAGCTCACAACCCTCTTGTTGATCCTCAGATACCCTCAGCTAGGAGATGGACTCAAGGCTTGATCTGCTGAACTCTTTGCTTTCAAATTCTTTTCTGATGACTTGAATGAGATTGACTTGGGATAATAACCTCTTGATAGGCTTCTAGAGATGAAAATAATGATTGGTCCCCTGTTGAATGACTTGCTATGCTTATGCTATGCAGATGGTTAGCCTATGTACATGACTCTATATGCAAATGCTAATGACAATGAAACATAAATCAAAGGAATAAGGTTAGGAAAATTTTAGGGTGCAACAGCTGCCCCTATTCAAGCGACTTGGACCCGATTGGGTGAAGAGCCCGGAGCCTTCAGACATTCGCGGTACGAGACGGTTGAATACTAGTGAAACCAGAAATTTGCCAACCGCAAAAATAAATTGCGCTCCTGCTTGAGGAACGACATTCATCAGCTGAATCTGACTGCTACGGCAACCCACTGATCTCGCGCGACCGTGCTGGGGATTGTCTTCATCGTTCTGAAGAGGATTCTGTCATAACAGATTACTTGCTTGTCCACGTTAGGACTCCGTCTGTCGTCAATACGAAGAACTCTCAACTAGAACCTGTCCACGTTAGGACTCCACTTGCTGTCAACCCAGAAAATCTCGGCAACTCCGCTGGGGCTAATTCGAATAAATCGTCCACGTCAGGAATAACATACTTCCACGTTAGGAGTAACACCTGTCCACGTTAGGAATCATTTCTTCGGCGTCTGTCCACGTCAGGACTAAACCCTTCATCTTTCCACGTCAGGAAGCGATCTTCTTTCCGCGTAAGGAGAACTATATCAATCTGTCCACGTAAGGACTCCAATATCCTATAACATGTCCGCGTCAGGACTCCGATCTTTCCATGTAAGGAATTCAACTTTTGCTCTGAACCTGTCCACGTCAGGACTCAACTCTTCTTGCATCTGTCCACATAAGGACTCAATCTTTCCACGTAAGGAGCACATCATTCTTCCACGTCAGGAATCAACCTTTCTTGAATCGGTCCACGTAAGGACCCCAATTTTTCCACGTAAGGAATAAACTTCTTCTTCCGCGTTAGGAATAGCTTCTTTAATCTGTCCGCGTCAGGACTAAACTCTTCCACGTAAGGAGTAATCTCTTTCTTTCCACGTAAGGAAACTATCTTTTTCCACGTAAGGAATCATTTCTCTCTGATATGTCCGCGTATGGACTACATCTTTTCCGCGTAAGGAATCTCCATCTTTCCACGTTAGGAATAATAATTTCTTTGGTTTGTCCACATCAGGACACTGATCTCGTCTTGATTTGTCCACGTTAGGACTCAGGCGTCTTCGACCTGCTGAGGAAATAAGACTTGTCCACGTAAGGACGCGCACCCTCGACCCACTGGGGAAATAGCTTGTCCATGTCAGGACACCAATACAAAGAGTAACCACTTTTGTCAACGGCATGACTTCCCATTCCACTAATTTCGAGGAACCGAATCTGCCCACGATAGGACTAACACACCTAAACCGATCCGGGGAAATAAACCCGTCCACGTTAGGACGCCCACTTCTGAAGAAATCCCGTCAATATAGGAATAAATTGTCCGCGTCAGGACTTAGTTCTCCAATGATCCACACCTACAAACTTCTCAGCACTGACGTAACAGCGACTTTGAGATGAACTCTACTGGGGATTTCTGGAACCCAAACTATCGAACGCCTGCTCTGATAACCGGCGGTGGCCTCTGAAATTCTGATTCCTGAAACCTGTCGATGACAAATAACTCTGCTTGGGGATAAGGAGACACTTATCCTGGCAACTCTGGTGGGGAAAATAAGAGACATTTGCATAAACGACTCTGCTCGGAAACAAAGAAAATCTCATCATGCTGACTCTGTGGGGAATACTGCCAAAGCTGACATTTTCGTCGAATGTCTCATGCCGAGATCTTGAATGTTTGGCAATTCATTTGAGCAAGAGCTCTCTTTACCTGAACTGCTAGAGTACAGAAACTGCTTCAGCAAAATAAATGCTGGAGATAATACCGACTCCGCTGGGAATAGCCAGATGCTACAGAATTATTCCAGCGAAATAAATGCTGGAAGGGTGAAGTCAACCCTGCTGGGCAATTGGGAACTCAAACCACACGTCTTGTTGAAGTAACCCCCTGCTGGGGGATATAACTTTGCTGGGGAATAGCAGATGTGCACAGTATGCTCGGACTTTCTGCTGGAGCGTGAACTGATATCACCAGTATCTCTGACAAAATAAATGACAGGAATCACCATCGACTCTGCTTGGGAGAGTCTTAATCTGCGAGCTCCACTGGAAGGAATGAAAACACTTGCACAGAGAATTCCGCTGGGGATGGGATGATTCTCTTGGGATGAATTAACTGACTCCACTGGGGGAGAGTGCATGACCCTGCGGGGGAAAAATGAACCTGTCTGAATACAGCCTCATGATCTTGGAATCGCCCAAACTCCGCTGAGGACGAGTAACTTTTCTGCTCCCTTTGGGTAAGCTACGGCTAGCTGGGAAATTCTATCCTTCTTCAGGAAGAATATGCATGACCTGCGTGGGGATCAAGTCTTTCGTTATCGCACTCTTTTGATCATCTTCCTCGTATGGTTATGAAACCTGCAACAACACAAACAAGACACGACAAGCCTGTGCAATCAAATCAATTCAGGTTAGTGACGTCACACTCAGTTAATTCAAAGCTTTAACAATTATTGGCAAGGGCCAGTGATGTTATACTCATGCTAGCTTCAATAAACTTAGGCGTTTTATCATGCACAAAACAGTAAAGAACAGGCATCAAGTACTGAATAACACATTTTCATTGATTGGGCCCCTGAATGGGCAGAGTTTTTGTACACGGGATGTAACTCCTGAAAAGAGGAAGCTACGCAAAGCAAATATACAAGTATGCAAGTATGCACAAGAAGCATAAATATCTTGACAAATTAAATTTGGTACACATGTCGGCAACTGGATGCAGATGAACACCACGAACTGATCCTCCCATGACTCGTCCGACTCTAATGCTTTCCCGGTATCCCCACTTCTGAAGAGGTTGTATCCGATAACTGACTCCTCAAATGCATTCTCCCGCATTGATGCTCATTGAATATCAAATTCGGACCGCAGTCATTTGCTTTTCACATCCCTAACTTTTGCGTGAACCGCCCTTTACGGGTTTTCAGTTCACCGGGATACCCTTTTTGCCGAAGCCGCCCAGTGTAGGTTTTCAACTTCGCGGGTGTACATTTTTTCAATTTTATCCCTAACTTTTGCCCGAACCTTTCATTCTGTTTTTGGTTCGCCAGGATGCCCCATTTTTGCCTGGACTCTCTTTTTCTGTCCAGCGGGTCTATTTTAAGCAAAGTATTTTTTAACGGCGTCCGAATTCACAGGTGACGCAAAGTCTTCCCCGTCCATGGTGGACAACAACAACGCTCCTCCTGAAAAGACCTTACTGACAACGTATGGCCCTTCGTAGTTGGGGGTCCACTTGCCCCTGTGATCTGCTTGCGGCGGGAGAATCCTCTTCAGCACAAGGTCGCCCGTCTGAAAGCTTCGCGGAAGTATCTTCTTGTCATATGCTTTCTTCATTCGTCTTTGGTACAAACGATCGTATGCCAGAGAAGCTAGCCTCTTCTCATCCATCAAACTCAGTTGGTTCAATCTATTCGTTACCCATTCTGCCTCGTCCAGCTGAACGTCTCGCAATACCCTCAGAGAAGGGATCTCAACTTCCAATGGTAGTACCGCCTCCATTCCGTATACCAACGAGAACGGGGTTGCCCCGGTTGATGTGCGTACCGTCGTACGATAACCGTGCAAAGCGAAAGGTAGCATTTCATGCCAATCTTTATAAGTCACCACCATTTTCTGGACAATCTTCTTGATATTTTTATTGGCCGCTTCGACAGCGCCATTCATCTTGGGTCGGTAAGGGGAGGAGTTGTGATGTTCGATCTTGAAATTCTGACAGAGCTCCTTCATCATTTTGTTGTTCAGATTAGAACCGTTATCCGTGATTATCCGCTCGGGGATCCCATATCGGCAAATGATATCTCTCTTGATGAATCTAGCCACCACTTGCTTCGTTACATTCGTGTAAGACGCCGCTTCCACCCACTTGGTGAAATAATCGATTGCTACCAGGATGAACCGATGTCCGTTAGAAGCCGTCGGCTCAATCTTTCCAATCATATCGATTCCCCACATCGAGAATGGCCATGGAGATGACATCACGTTTAGAGGACTCGGAGGCACATGTATCTTGTCAGCATATATTTGGCACTTGTGGCACTTCCTCGCGAATTTGAAACAATCAGTTTCCATCGTTAGCCAAAAATAACCTGCCCTCAGCAGCTTTCTCGTCATAGCATGTCCGCCAGCATGCGTGCCAAAGGCACCTTCGTGAATTTCCTCCATGAGAAGCTTTGCCTCCTTCTCGTCTACACATCGCAACAATACCAAATCGTGGTTTCTTCTGTATAAGACGCCATCCGGGTTCAAATAGAAATTGCCTGCTAATCTCCTGAGAGTCTTCTGATCTTGACTGGATGCCCCAGCCGGATACTCTTTGTTCTTCAGGAAGTTAAGGATATCGAAATACCACGGTTTGTCATCAGACGCTTCATCAATAGCAAATACATAAGCTGGCCTGTCCAACCGAGAGATAGTGATTTGGGGAGCTTCGTTCCAGAAGTTGACTTTGTACATGGAAGACAAAGTGGCAAGGGCGTCAG
Organism: Lathyrus sativus; assembly: GCA_963859935.3. Taxonomy (NCBI): domain Eukaryota; kingdom Viridiplantae; phylum Streptophyta; class Magnoliopsida; order Fabales; family Fabaceae; genus Lathyrus; species Lathyrus sativus. Next base: position 467,516,027 of record OZ012737.1, read on the forward strand.
CCATTTGATTTTCTGCCCGCGGTACGTGATGCAATTCAACCTTGTCGAAGAAAGGCAACAATCTCCTTGCATAATTCATGTAATGTATCAAATTAGGCTGCCGTGTTTCCCATTCCCCTTTGATCTGATTCACTACCAGAGCTGAATCTCCGTATACGTCTAGATGTTTGATTCGCAAATCAATGGCTTCTTCAAGCCCCATTATACAAGCTTCGTATTCGGCCTCATTGTTGGTAACAGCAAAGGTCAATCGGGCAGTAAACGGGATGTGCGACCCGTGTGGCGTGGTGATGATTGCCCCTATTCCGCTACCGTAAGCATTCACAGCTCCATCAAATATCATCTTCCACTGGGACCCCGGCTCCGGCCCCTCGTCTGGTAACGGCTCTTCACAATCTTTCATCTTGAGATACATGATATCCTCGTCAGGAAAATCAAATCTCATTGATTGGTACTCTTCAATAGGCTGCTCCGCCAGATACTCAGACAGCACACTCCCCTTTATAGCCTTTTGCGAGACGTATTGAATATCATATTCAGTCAAGACCATCTGCCACCGGGCAATTCTACCTGACAACGCCTGCTTTTCGAATATATATTTGATTGGATCCATCTTTGAGATGAGCATGGTTGTATGATTCAGCATGTACTGCCTCAAACGCTTGGCGGCCCAGGCTAGCGCGCAACAAGTTTTTTCCAACATTGAGTATCGAGATTCACAGTCTGTAAATTTCTTACTCAGGTAATAGATTGCATGCTCTTTTCTCCCCGTCTCGTCGTGTTGACCGAGAACACAACCCATGCTTCCCTCAAGAACCGTCAAATACATTATCAAGGGTCTCCCTGCCACTGGGGGTATCAAGATAGGAGGCTCCTGCAGATACTTCTTTATTTTATCGAACGCCTTTTGACAATTTTCGTTCCACGTCACAGCTTGATCTTTCTTTAGCAACTTGAATAATGGTTCACACGTGGCCGTTAGGTGAGATATGAACCGGGCAATGTAGTTCAATCTCCCTAAAAACCCGCGCACCTCTTTCTCTGTTTTAGGCGTCGGCATTTCTTGAATCGCTTTTATTTTAGCAGGATCGACCTCTATTCCTCTTTCGCTTACGATAAACCCCAGCAGTTTACCCGATCTCACCCCGAAGGTGCATTTATTAGGGTTCAGCCTCAGCCTGAACTTCCTAAGTCTTTTAAACAACTTCAACAGATTCACCAGATGCTCTTCCTCCGTCTGGGATTTGGCAATCATATCGTCAACATAAACTTCGATCTCTTTATGCATCATGTCATGAAAGAGAGTCGTCATAGCACGCTGATATGTTGCCCCAGCATTTTTCAAACCAAAGGGCATCACTTTGTAGCAAAATGTTCCCCACGGCGTTATGAAAGTAGTCTTCTCCATATCCTCTGGCGCCATTTTAATTTGATTATAGCCTGAAAAGCCATCCATGAAGGAGAATACGGAGTATTGAGCAGTATTATCAACTAACACGTCAATGTGAGGAAGCGGAAAATCGTCTTTTGGGCTTGCTTTATTCAAATCTCTATAATCCACGCACATTCGAACCTTGCCATCTTTCTTTGGCACTGGTACGATGTTGGCAACCCATGAAGGATACTTTGTCACAGCCAGGAAACCAGCGTCCCACTGTTTCTGAACCTCCTCTTTGATCTTCATTGCCATATCTGGTCGTGTTCTGCGAAGTTTTTGTTTGACTGGCGGGCAGTCTTCTTTCAGTGGCAGGCGATGCACAACCATGTCAGTATCGAGCCCTGGCATATCTTGATACGACCAAGCGAATACATCATTATACTCTCGGAGCATTTCAACCAGTCTTCGCTTGATATCACTCTGCAGCGCAGCCCCGATACGAATATTTTTCTCAACCCCTTCCGACCCCAAATTGATAATTTCGATAACCTCGTCGTGCGGCAGAATGGCTCTTTCCTCTTGCTTCACCAACCAAGACAGTTCTTCAGGAACGTCGCTATCTTCGACAACCTCTTCTTCGGTCCGGAATACCGGGTGCTCGAAGTCGGGACGAGTCATAGGTGGCTTAAGGATGTCATCTGAAAATGTTATCCTGCAAAAGGAATGGTTAAGCGCTTCAAAATGCGTATAAAGCGAATAACCACATTGCCATTTTATTGAAAAATATAAAACAAGAGAGACAGGGATTACAGTATTTGCACATGAAAAAACGCCATTTATTTAATGATTAACGCGCACTGTTTATAACAACACAGCCCTAAGCAAATCCTGATGCCCCGGGCAAGACATCAGATTATTCAACAATTAATAAAGCAAAGCATTACTGTTTAAAAGTCACAGGAACAAGCTCCTGAATAGACCAGTTGCACAGTCCTTGTCCTGGCGTGCTTGGCTGAATCCAGGCATCCATATCACAGTCGCTGTCCCCTTCATCAGATTCTGAAGCAGCATTGACAGATTCATGACATACTCCACTGGCAGAGATGGTGATTGACTTTCTGAAATGAGGGGCCCCTACGGAAGGAGTTGATGACGACGGTCGGTACCCCAGTCCGAACCGGTCCATTTTCGCCGGAATGTCCAATACTTTGCCCCAGCCCTTGGCTCCTCCTGCTTTCACTAGCGCTTGGGCTTCTTTATACGATGAGACCGCTATCTCTGGCACTTTGCTCGGCCCGGGACCTTTGTCCTTGATGCGCAAACCTTCGAATGCCTGGCACGGTGTCTCGTGGATCTCCCCGTCGACTTCCACATATTTAAACGAGGATAAATGGCTGACCAGGATGTCTTCTTCTCCGCACACGGTGACTACACTGTCTCCGACCATATACTTTAACTTCTGATGCAGGGTAGACGTGACTGCCCCTGCCCCATGAATCCAGGGTCTTCCCAGCAAGCAGCTGTACGCAGGCTGTATATCCATGATATAAAACTCTGTTGCAAACACTTCCGGCCCCACTTGCAGAGGCAAGGTAATCGATCCAAAGACTGTTCTACGCGTGCCGTCAAACGCTCTGACTACCAAATCGCTGGGAGTACACAAAATCCCTCGAACATCCAGCTTCATCATCGCCTTCTTAGGCAGCACATTCAAAGACGACCCGGTGTCAACCAATACGTGCGACATTACTGACCCCCTGCACTCAACAGATATGTGTAATGCCATATTATGATCCCTCCCTTTCGGAGTCAAGTCAAAATCAGTAAAACCCAGACTGTGGCCTGCATTTACATGTGCCAATACTCCTTCTAGCTGGTTCACGGAGACATCCTGTGGTACAAAAGAAGTGTCCAAGACCTTCAGCAAAGCGTTTCGGTGAGCTTCCGAACACAACAGCAATGACAGAATAGATATTTTGGACGGTGTCTGCTGCAGATGCTCCACAATTTTATAATCACTTTTCCGAATTAAGCGCATGAATTCTTCCACATCTTTAGATGCTGCTTCTTTTTCATTTGCTTGTACCGGAACATTCTCAACCGCTTTCCCTTTTCCTTTCGCTATCCTTTCAGCCTCCACTTCAGGAGATATAAAGATCCTGCCACTCCTCGTCATGCCTCCTGAGCCAACAACATTATCCACAATCTCCGCTGGCCGCTTGTTAACATCGATCTTAATCCCGTCACAATACACCTCTAGCCCATATGACCATGGGACTGCTCTCGTGTTCTCATACGGGATTGGCCCGGCCTTAGTTATAGTAATCGGTGGTCGCTGGGCTGGTGCTGCAATAGTGATCGTCCTCCGCGGAATTGTCACTGTGGCCACATCACTCCGATTATCCACTACTGCCCCTGCAGGCTCATCAGTTGCCGCTCGATCAAACTGCAATATACCTTCATCAATTAAGGCCTGAATGCCTTTCTTCAAATCCTCACACCCCTCAGCCAGGGCCCAACAATCTAAACAGTACTCATTACAACCCGGGTAAACACCCCCTTGCAACAGTCGACTCTTTATCTCGCTCAGCGGCGTCTTTAAATCTTCAACATTCACAATCAGATTCAGACCTTCCTCAGTCAGCACGGCATTCGCCCCATGATTAGGCATGGGTTTCTGGACTATATTCGGAACTGCCGTTCCGAAGTTGATAGACTTGTTGTCCAAGAGATCCTGCACAACGTGCTTAAAAGCATGACAACCTTCGATATCGTGGCCCGGGGCCCCAGAATGAAACTCGCAGTGCCTGTTTGCGTCATAGCCGAACGGGGGAGTTCCCGTTATCGGTGCCAGGGTTCTTTTCTCTACCAGATTCAATCCCAACAATGTCTGCAATAAATCAGCATAGTTAGAGGGCGGTTTCTCAAACACCCTTCTCGGCTTATTACCCTGGAATCTTCGTTGAGCTTGCTGTGCCCCCTGCTGAGGCTGCTGCTGCTGTGGCATTAGTTGCTGCTGAACAGGTTGTTGTTGCTGGATTGGTTGTTGCTGATAGGGGATAGTAACACTCGACACCTGCTGCGGCTGACGATATTGATTTCTTCCCCTGCCTCGGCCTCGGCCTCGGCCTCCAAATACCGCGCTAGCTTCGCCCTGACGGCGCCCACCATAAGCTTTCTTATTACTGCCAGATGCAGTTGACTCCTCGACTTGGAACTTTCCTTGCTTAATATTACGCTCAATCTTTTCCCCCATCAAGATCAGGTCTGAAAAACTGGCCAGAGAAGTATGAAAACAGCATATCATGGAACAGCCCGGTGAATGTGCCGACAAACATATCATTCATTTCTTTATCTTCCACCGGAGGACGGACCCTGACAGCCATATCGCGCCACCTTTGCGCGTACTCTTTAAAACTCTCCCCCTTCTTCTGCGAAAGCCCGGCCAACTGGACCCGATTGGGTGCCAGGTCGCTGTTATACTTGTAATGGGCTACGAACGCCTCTGCTAATTGCTTCCAAGTCTTGATATCAGTTGGCTCCAACCCCATGTACCACTCTAGGGAAGGGCCCGACAGACTATCCTGAAAGAAATGCATAAGCATTCTCTCATCAGTGGAGTATGCAGACATCTTTCTGTAATAAGCTCGCACATGCACTTTCGGACATGTGTCTCCTTTGTACTTATCGAACGCAGGTGCTTTGAATTTAATTGGCACCCTCAGACCAGGTACCAAGCCCATAGTTGCCATGTCCAAACCCACAGCGCTCTGGTTTAAGACTCCCTTCATTTGCTCTTCCAGCATTCTAATCTTTTGAGAATCATCCATCGGCCCTTCAAAACCTCCTCCAGAGAAGGCGTCCTCCTGTTGATCCTCTTGCCACAAACCATTTCCAGCCCCGTATCCATCATATGCATTATTACGTCCAGCTCTGATCTGGTTCATCCCGGGACCTCGGCCTCTGTTGCCATACCCTTGAACACCTCCAGCAGGACCATAAGCCATAAATCCAGCACCGTTTCCGTTTCCAAAGCCTCCGTAACCCTGATTGACCATACCATAACCATCTTGCCCAAAGCCTTGAGCATTAAAGCCATACTTGCCAGTGTTGTCGAATCCCTGATCATTGAATCCGAACCCAGTATTGACAAAGCCGTTACCTCCTAGATTATCTCCCAAATTGACATCACCCAGCCCAGCATTGTGGGCAGCAGCATCATTTCCAACTCCGACGTTACCATTCACAGCAGTGGTAGCGTTGTTGACATTAGCAGCAGTCATATTGATTACGGGCGGAGCCACAGGCGTGGGAGTGCCGTCTCCATGAGCAGTATCAACCCGGACAGACTGATGATCGTCATTACCATGACCAGCGTTGCGAGCCAACAGAGGCTGGACCATGGCCTGCAAATTCTCTTGCCCTTTTGCTATAGCTTCCATGGTTTGCATGAAGAGGGCGAGCTTCTCGCGCACATCCTGCATCTCGTTCTGAATCTGGTCCATGACTTTCCGACAGTTGGAGCGTGTAGAATAGCGGTACGGATGTTGATCTGGAATCCTGTTAAGTACCTGGTACAGAGCAGGAGATAAGACACCATTCAAAGATTACCTGTTATGCAATATGAATATGAATGCAATGCAATGTGTCTGTGCATTAGGGAAGTTCATTCCCCCAGTTCTAGTGCGAAGGTGCCGGTGCAGTGACAGTGCTGACAATAGGAATATCGGAGCTGAATCATAGAAAGCCTCATATATTGCAGAGAGAATCAATAAGCCCAGGGTACAATATCGCTGAGAATACAAAGAAGGCATGACCTCAACCAACAATCCTGGTGATGGTCAGCACTATGCAAATAAAGCATACAAATAACTACATGAAATGATCAACCCCTCCCAAAAGTCTGGTACTCCTCTATCAACTTCTTGGTCTCCGGATGGCCTGGTCGATCAAGCAGCCCTTCAACAAGCAGGTTTCTCCTCTTAAGGACACGGCGTACATCTTCAGCAGTTTCTTCCCAGGTTGCTTCTCCGAAGCAATCTTCTAACTTTCGCTTCTGAGACACTGCTTCATCTCTGGATTTGATTGCCTTATTCAGTGCATGCTGGACACTATACCGGTTCATCACTTCCTCCTCACACTTCTTGATGCTAGACTTCAACTTCTCTTCGAGGTCGGAGATTTGCTGCTTCAGCTTATCTTCCCTCTTCTTATTGTTAGTGAGAGTAGCATTCCAAGTCTTATTGCAAGAGGATATCTCTCGGTGTGCTGCGTCGAGCGCCTTCTTTTTGGCTTCCAGCATGTCATGGGAGCTTCTGAACTCTTGCCCCAGACGTTCACGCTTTTTCTTCTCCTCGGTCAACTCAGCTCCTAACCTGTTTACCAGCTCGATCTGTTGTTGGAAAGCATATACGGCCTTGTTTTTCTCGCTGCGTGCCTGAGCTAGCTCTTGTTCTAACCCTTCATTAATCTTCATCAAGGCTTCTTTCTCCTTCACAACTTGCTCGTAGGCTTCCCGGGGAACAGTGGTTGGCTCTGCTACAGGAATAGGAACAAGAATTGGTGCATCTGGAAACGGCATCCTCAACTGACTAGCCCTCTCCTGAATCCAAACTCTATAGGGTGCATAGGCCTGACAATCTTTCTTTCCTAACAACGGCTTCCCTCTGCGGTTAATACGCGTCCAGGCACGTTGCAACTTGGCTAATAACTCCCCCTTTACGTCACCTGTGAAGTACAGAGATTCCTGTACTTCTTCCTCCTGAGGTGGATTCTTCAGCGCATATCCGAACTGGCGAATGAATAGAGAAGGGTTGTAATTAATACACCCTTTTCTTCCAATCAGCGGCACATTAGGGTACCCAGAACAACTGAAGATGAGCTCGGATCCCAACAAATCTCGATCAAACCACTCCATATCTTCCGACGATAGCCTCATCAGACGCTCTGGCCAAACAACTGGAACTGTAGTCTCTGCAGCAGATCTTCCCTTAGGAAGGTGACTCTCAAACCACATACTCAACAAGGGCACACACAGATGAACATTCTTTCCTCTCCCCTTCTCATTCTTATAATGCAGTGAGTGGTAGAGATCTCCGAGTAAGGTAGGTACAGGATTACCAGCGGCAAACAAGTAGAAAGCATCGAAGTCCACAAAATCCGGTATATTGGGGAACAGTACTATGCCATAAATGCACAAAGCCAACACAGCATTGAAAGCAACCCATCACCCGCTCTTGGCATACTCTTGGGCTTTACCAACTAAGAATTGGAGTGAGAAGCCTGGAACCCCACGGGAAACAGTAGTCACAAGTTCAGAAGCATCAACATGCAAGGCCTTTGCCAATTCCTCCGGCTTAGGTTTTGCGCCATAAGGAATGAATGGAACCTGGTTCTGCACGGGCAGCTCAACATACTCAGCGTATTCCTCCAGGGTTGGTCCCATAATAAAGTCAGAGAACGTAAAGCATCTCAAAGCAGGGTCATAGAATTGCATCAAAGCATACAGCCCCTCTAACTCTACCTCTGTAGGTTTGCACACCAATCTCAATAATCTACCATAGCTCATCCGGAAACTCCTACGAACACCCTCATCAGCAAGAGAGATCAACCCCAGTAAAGGAACAATGTCAGGAGTAGGCAATTTGTAAGCAACCGTTCTCCTTAAGCTAGTCATGATCAAATACTCAGAAGTCTGGGCACTAGAACTAGGGAAATGCAAATGCACCTGCAGCACAGACACACGTTAGTGAAATGCAAATGGTAATGGATATGCAAGCAATGCAATGCAAGTAACATTCAACAGGGACCGAAGCTGCAGCTGAATAGCCTGAACCATATCAAGAAAGGTCTCAGATAGACCATCCAGAAGTCATCAAACCCTGGTCTCAGATAGACCTACAATAAAACTCCAACACTGGTCTCTGACAGACCTCAAACCATAACTCCAACTGGTCTCTGGTAGACCTCAGAACCTATCTCCAAATGGTCTCTGACAGACCTCATAACTCTCCATAAATAACCGGGATCTCTGATCAAGAAATAACCGGTAGTCTGAAGGTCTAGTTACCTGCATAACCCTGAATCCCCTCACAGGTGGGTGGCCCTATAACTGGCACAAGGTACGGCATCCTATGCGGTCGTTGGCGTCACAGACTTTCAGGGTTGATGATACGATTCCCAGAAGGAGTGGCATCATCAAATCCTGAAGAGGCCTCACTCAGCCAACTTCCAAATGATCGGTCCCCAGAGTCGACAATCCAACTAACCAGCAACCCACGCCAACCAAAGGAAGGGGCAGGAGGCCAACCAGAGGAACCTCGTCTGAGTGTAGATTTCATGGGACACCGAAGCAAGCAAAGCAAGCGGGCGCCCACTAATTTCTACTCTAATTCTAGGTGCACTCAAGCCCAGGTCCGGCTTATCTCTCAATATCAGAACACCCGTCACACCCCAGATACAGCAACAATAATCAATATATAAAGCTGAAAATACAAGGTTAGAAATATAAAATAACTCCATACAAAATCCTCGACGGGAAAACAAGCGTTAGGATTGACTCTCTCAAGGGACGTTGGATCCCAAATGCATAAGAACCATCGCAGTCCTTAGCAGCCAGGGGACGTTGGATCCCCAGCAGAGTCGCCAGCTGTCGCTACTGCGAAAATCGGCGCCGGCTGAACAGAAGAGTCGCCACCGTGCGTTATTTATCCCACGGGAGGGAAAGGAAACGCTCAGAGTAAACCTCGCACAACACGGGAAAGGTATGGTCATCGCAACCAAAACCTGGATTCGGGAGTCGGTTACGCAAGGGGAAGGTATTAGCACCCCTCACGTCCGTCGTACTCGACGGGATCCACGCTTGTTTTCGGGTATGGATTGTTATTCTATCTAAACTATAGGTCAGGGGTTAAAAAGAAAATAAAATGAAAGTAAAAATGACTCGGCAAAGTATCGCACTTTATGCCTACGTATTCCCGTCTGGAACGAGAAATCAGAGTCAACGTAGTTCGCCTACCTACGGGAAAGGAGGGGAAGGTTGCTCGCTAGGATATCGCATCCTATGCCTACGTACTTTCATACAGCATGAAAGATCAGAGCAAACGTAGTTCGGGCCACGTACGACACAAGCTTGTCTTGGTTGATTTTATTCCTTCTGAAAAAGGTTTTCTGATCAACAGTCCCAGCAGACAAAAATGACGTCTTGATGAGTTCACATTCTTTTACGGAAGAAGTGTCTTTTATTGTGTTTGAAATTTTATTGTATTTTTCTATTTGTTTTGAGAAAGAAAGAGACAGAACTCTAACCTACAGTTGCGAAGGGAATCAAACTAACCTAGTGTTATCATGCATGGGTTAAGACCTAGTGTCTATCATGCTCATCTCTTGCACAGAGAGAAACAGAGATCCTACGGGGTAGGCAGAAACAGAAGCAATAACAGATATAATAAAGCAGTAAAATGCATGGATGCAACAGTACAAGCGAGGCAAGGGAGTCCTACTCAACCTCGAACCTAGAAAACAATAGGCAAAAGTGAACAGGCTTCACTTTCAACCCAACAGGGTAAACAGCAAACAATACAGTTCAGAAAACCAATCAATACATCAGCAAATGAAATACAGCAAAAAGAAACAGCATCAGCAGCTCTGAATCAACATCTGGCTTCAAGCAATCTCCCATCAGCTACAGGCTTCAACAAGCATCAATATCCATCTTCATGGCCTTCAGGCAAGGGCTTTGATCATCTATCTTCCATCTGCAATGGCTTTTCTTCATGCTCAAACCTCCAGGATGAGGGATTAGTCACAAGAGTGAATTGGGTGTTAAGCAATCAGTTGACTACCAAAGGTGGTGAACAAACTGCTTCTAACACAAGAGACATTTTCTCTCAAGAGTTCTATCTCATAGACACTGTCACCAAGCCTTCCAAAGGAAGGGGGTGAGTGTCTTAGAGAGACTCTGAATCATAGAGAAGAATGGATGCAGACAAGGCAATCCATGTTTGAGAAACAAACTTTCTAACCTAGAGCTCTGCCTAGCTCCTAAACCCTAGTCTCCTCAGCATCTGCTAGCAAGAGACTCCCCCTCAACTCTGACAGTTGATCTTCAATCTCTGAATCTCCAATGGCTCCATCTCCTCAAATCTTCAGCTTCCCCAGGGCCCCAGACAAACCCAATACCCAAACAAGCAAGCAGTAATCCCCAGAGGGCACACCACACCAGACAAACAGATATACAGATAGCATTAATAGCAGTAGGGGAATCCTAACTTTTCTCTAAGGGATCTAATAACTACCCATAGCCCCTATAGTCCCATAACTAATCTATTCAAACCCTAAGTCCTAAGGGAAATGAAATCAAACTCCTTAAGTCATCACCTAGAAACCCTAAGTTGTTCATGATATTCAAACCTATTTTAATCACCTAAAATTAATTCCTAAAAATGGGAACTAAAATATTTCTACAAGTTGAATATCTAATCTAAACAATATAAAAAGAATGACCAAAAAATATTAAAGCATGTAAGAGAACAAAAATTATTAAAATGATGCATGAAATGAATCTATTTAATATGACAATTATTTAGAAAATATGAAAATAATATGAAATAAAAATAAAAATGCAATTTTATTTTATGAAAATTTTATAGACATTTTAATGAAAAAGATGTAAAAAGAATGAAGTGAAATGCATTTTTTATGGATTTATTATGAATTTTCAAAGTTGATAAAAAACTAAAATGGAATTAAAAAATTAAATGAATTAAAATAAGAGAGAGGGGGTATGAATAGAAATTCGCTCCAGTTCAATTCTGGATGGGCCACACAGACAGGGGTGCACATAGCAGTTTTACCAAGGCCCAGCTTCAATTCAGAATCAATGAAATAATAAAAAAAGCGCTGGGGGGTGAAAATAACAACAAAAACACGTTGAATATGGTTTGGGCTCACAACCTGGGGGTGGGGATAGCATCACAACTCAGGCCCGCCCGTTTCAATTAATGAAACGGCGCGTTTTGGCCTCACAGCTTCCCTCCACATTCTGAATTGAATAATAGCCATTGGATCGCGCTCCAAGTCAAAGGTCCTACTCACAATAGACGATCCAGATTTCGTCTTCTTCCTCAATTCAACTGAACTTAGGGTTTCACCATTACACCTCCATGCACGAGCAGAACTTACACCTCTCTGTTCTCCCTCTACAGGCAACCAATCCACATGCTGTAAACACGAAAATCATTCTAAACCTCTCCCTCTACAATCCTATGATCTTAATTCAATCTGAAACTCAATAAATCCCTCAACCCGATGGTATCAAACTCTAGTCACCATGGAAGTACACTGATATGCAACATCACAATTCTCAATCAAACTTAACCTAAACTAATCTATGCCTAATGGTTATTAATCTGCGCTATAAAGCTAAGGTTATGACGCACTAACCTAGGAGATATTGATCCTAACAGTTTGTTGCACCTGTTAACAACCATCACCAAATCATTCCAAATTCATCCTAACTGTTCTCCTAACCACCTAGATTGCATCTAAACTAACCACAACATGCCAAACTAACTAGATCAAGCAGTTTGAATGAAAACTTACCTGGTGTGAAATCTTGAGAAACAGCTATGGAACACGTGGATCTGAAGCTTCTAGGTGTTGGATCTTGATCAATCCTTGATGTATGTGATTCTGTATGCAATTCCTTGTTGATTCTTGACTTGAATTATGCTGTCCACTTGAATTTGTAGTTTTGAAGTTCTTGAAAGAGGTGCTCGAAAATGAATCCTAATCACCAAAACTTTGCTTCAATTCTGATCTAGGATGAAGATTGAATAAGATTGAATTGATTTTGATGAAAGTTGATGAAGGTTTTGAGAGAATTGCAATGAAACTTTTATGAAAAAGAATGAGAAAGCTTGTGAAATTCTTGGTGCAAAATGAAGCCAACCCTTGCCAAATTCTCATTTCATGAATATATAGACCCCAATGGTACCTTCTAGATCCATCTTGCACATTCCCTTGCTTTCCAACTTTGATCCATTTTGGTTATGTTTCTTCAATTACAAGTAACCAAAGATAACTTTCTTTTTTCCTTCTAAACTCAAAAAAGTGTTTGAACCATTGTTCTTAGAATTGTTTTTCCATTCAAAATCATATATTGGAAGTCTCCATTTGGACTCATAAATCTCCCAAACCATTTTTCACTTTGAATTTATTCACTTTATAAGCCATTTTAGTTCATTTTTTGACCAATTATGCAACTTCATGCTATGAGCTTCTCCAACAATTTGTGACCTTCTTTCTAGACTTAAAATCCCATTTGGAGCAAGTTTGATGTTGTAAGTTTTTCCATTTGAGGCCTCCTTGTATGAGTTTTGGACATAGGTTAAAATGACCTGTAATTCACAAATGCCCAAAATACCCTTTGCTTGCCAAGACCATAAGTTGAGTTCTCCACATCATATGAAGGCATGCCATACCATTCTAGAAAGCTAAGACAATGAGAAACAATTCTTATGTTGACCAAGAATTCATTTGAAATCTCCTTGAGGGGTAAAAATTGCTTGGAAGTCAAGTCACTTTCACAGACAAAAATTCAGACACCTCAGATGACCTGTAACTTGTAAGGACCATAACTTGAGTTCTATAAATCTCCTTGATGTCTTCCACCACTCAAATTAAAGGTCTTGAGCTCCTCTACAAGTTTCATGTTGGCCAAGAAGCCATTTGAAGCTAGCATTTTGACTTATCTTGCTTGGAAATTTGACCTAAACTAGGGGATTTTACAGAGAAACCCTAATTTAGTAACTCCTCTTCTCCTTGATTTCTCTTGAATTCTTCTTGTCATATCTTCATATCCTTCTCCATATGTCAAATGATGAACCCCACATCTCTCCAATAGACTTGAATGCCCCTTAAATCAGTCAATTGACCTAGGGTTGACCTAGGGTTGACCCAGATGAAACCCTAGTTGACTGTCTTCAACTGTAGCTCTTGTGCTCTCATCAATGACTTGTTTTCTTCTCCAAATGACTTTTTAAGCCTCTCATAATGTCTAGATACTCTCCATGCTTTCACTTCACAGCTCACAACCCTCTTGTTGATCCTCAGATACCCTCAGCTAGGAGATGGACTCAAGGCTTGATCTGCTGAACTCTTTGCTTTCAAATTCTTTTCTGATGACTTGAATGAGATTGACTTGGGATAATAACCTCTTGATAGGCTTCTAGAGATGAAAATAATGATTGGTCCCCTGTTGAATGACTTGCTATGCTTATGCTATGCAGATGGTTAGCCTATGTACATGACTCTATATGCAAATGCTAATGACAATGAAACATAAATCAAAGGAATAAGGTTAGGCAAATTTTAGGGTGCAACAGACGGGATCCACGCTTGTTGTGTTTACTGGACGAGTTGGTTTATCTATCTACCTATCAAGGCTGGCTTAAAAAGAAAAGACAGTGACTCGGCAAAGCGTCGCGCTTTATGCCTACGTATTCCCATCAGAGAATGAGAAATCAGAGTCAACGTAGTTCGGCTAACTACGGGTTATGGGGAAGGTGGCTCGCCAATACGTCAGTATTGTGCCTACGTACTCTCAACAGATATGAGAGATCAGAGCTTACGTAGTTCGGGATACTATGGATTACGGGGATTCAAATTCATCTGTTTTATTGAGTAGGGTTAAACAACAGTTCCAGCAGTTAGGGACAAAGCCTGTTTGCGTTGGCGCTGAAGTTTAACGACACTCTTTTCTTCAGAAAATTTTCCTTTGAATTATGGGCCCACAAGTCAAAAAGGTTTGAAGTTTGTTTTCTGTCTTTTACGAAAGAAGTATTTTTTATGGTGCTTGCAATTTCAATGGCACTAAAGACTATGACCTGAGAGTGAATGCGTCGCATGTCACCCAAAGGGTGCCATACTAAACATCCAGACTGTTGAAAAGAAACTCTCCAACAATCCTTTCTCAGATAGCTTAAGGCTCGTATCGTATGAAAGAAATCATTCATGATTACTATATCTTAAGCTGTTTTGAGATGAGAAGAGAGAACAGGCTCAACTAAGGGGAGACTATCAAGTCATACTGTTGTCATGCCAAGGATTCATCCTATAGTTGAAGTTTGAAACAGGGAACTCCTAGAAGTTATCATGCATAGGTTTCAACCTAAAGTTCTATCATCACTTCCTTATCAGAGGAAGTAAGAGTCCTAAGGGATCATATCAATGATAAACAGAAACAGATAAAGCATCAGCTTAAACAGTAAACAGTAAACAGTAAACTGCTGTAAAATGCATGCAATGCAAGTGAGGGAGGAAATGTGTGTGGGGCAGCAGCCTCCACAAGCTCATCTCAACCTCAAGCCAGAATGAATAACTGCAAACATACAACAATAATAATAACATGCTATCAAGAAGAATATAAGAGACTGTAATCATACAGAAGAAAATAAAATGTTATCAAGCAGAGTAAACCACATGGGCAAGGGAGCAGAGCTCTACCGAATACCCACAAGCAAAGCCATACAGTAACAATACAAGCAGAGGGAGAAACCCCACCTCTAGTGCAATCATGCTCCTAGATTACAGTCAGTCTAATCATGGACTTATTCTAATGCATCAAGCAAGGCAAACAAGGCACATCAGCACAGAAAAGAAAACAGACAAGACAACAGATCAACCCCTCTCTTTCAATTCCAAGCTTCAGCTCTTCTGACAGCAAACCACTCTTCAGACTTCAATCACCCTTCAAGGGTATCAGCTTCATGACAAATATCAATTTGCTTTTCCAGGTTTCAACCCATCAACATAAGTTTCAACCTATCTTCACTTCTCCAAGCTTCAGCTCTTCAGTCAATTCCACCTTCAGGCTTCACTTCTAACTACAAGCATTAACTTGATTCCTTCAGGCTCTCCAAGCATCAGTGCAAATATCAACTTATCCTTTATTCCTCAAGCCTTAGCTCTTCACTCAATCCCAATTGAATCCTCTTCATAAGTATCGACTCAGTCTTCAAGCTTCAGCTTTCTTTGCTTTACCAGTATCAACTGGGTCTTCTTCATCTACAAGCCTCAGCTTCTCAGAGTAATCCTCAATCATATGGGAGTGTCAACTTCATCCTTCAACCCTTTAAGCCTCAGCTCTTCCCTCAATCTTCATTGAATCTTCAAGTGTCAACTTGGTCTTCTTGCTCTTCAAGCTTCAGCTGCAATGGCAATGCTTAAGGAATCATCCTCTTCCACACTCTTCAATGAAGTCCTCATCTTCAAACTCAAGCCCAACATATTTCAAGATACTCAAACCAGAAGACAATTGATTTAACAGAATGAGTGGAGATGATAAACAGCTTACAGACAACCAAAGGAAGCCTGTAAGGATTTATCATTATGAGAGACTGGTTCCCTCAAAGTTCTACTTCCCAGATAAAGCCACTCATCCTTCCAAAGGAGGGATGTGAATATCTGAGAAGGACTTTTAGTCGTTGGGAGGAATGAAAGCACAAGATGCTTTCCATATTTGTGAAAGAAATCATTCTAATTCTAAGGCTCTCCCTATGGCTCCTATCTCCTAAACCTTCATCAGACACCTTCAGGCACAAACAAGTCCAAGCTCCAAGCAACTTCAAGCAACTTCAAGCATCTTCACCTTGTCTTCAACTTGCCCTCAACTTGTCCTCAATCTCAACCAAAGGCAAACCAAGCACAAACCCTAATCTAAGGGGACTAAGGAAGTTAAACTAGTTGAATTAGTAAGTTAGGATCACCTAAAACCTAGTACTAAAGTTAGTCCTAACTAAAATACTAAAACCAATTGTAAAATCCTACAAAAATGACTATGGGAACCTAGGTCAATCATGACTCTACCACATTAATTCCAGATATCAAACCATCAAATTAGACCTAGAAATAAATTCTACATTACAAGGTATCAAACCTAAACCCTAAAAGGAAGCACCTAAATATCAATCTAGAAAGCACACCTATTTTCATCACAAAAATGTGAGAGAAATGCTATGGGAGCATACATGTCTAACATAATCACACACAAAAAATTAGGATCAAAATCATCACCACATGATCACACAAAATTCCACAAAATTATGTATCAAACATAACCATTTTAATATCAATTAAAATGTAAAATTCCCATTAAATCAGAAAATACATGAAATGAAAATATTTTTTCTCTAAAAAATACTAGACTCAATCATGAGTAAAATGCAAAAAGAATGGGATTAATTGGATAAATTTTCAATTTATTATGATTTTAACAAGAACCATGAATAAAATGAAGAAATAAAGAAAATCCAATTAAAATAATAACACGCGCGGTGCAAATAGAAACTAAAACCAGTACAAATTATGGATTGGGCCATCAGGGGGGGGGGGATATCACTTATTTCACTAAGCCCAGCATCAGCTACTAAATGAAACGCAGCGTTTCATTTATTCAGATCCTTCACAACTTGAAATTAAAGCGTGGTCATTGGATCAAGCTTCTAGTCAAAGTCCAACCCCCATCCAACGGTGCTAACATCATCTTCTACCTTTTGAATGCCTGAACTTCGCGCCCAGCTCCGGCCACCGTGGTGGTGCTTCAGTCACCATCCCCAACCCTAATTCTCTCTACAGGCCTCCATTGCAAATGGTCAATACATGAAACTTATCCCAAATCTTGTCACGAATTCAACCATACCCTTAATTTTCTCTGAAACCTCAAGATTCACCATATCCAATTCTCAACCGAAAATGGTAATGCACCTATTTTGTCACTAATTCTCCAATTAACTATCTGAAATCCATCCTACACCATTCTACAATGAATCTAACACCTTAATTCACCTTGATTCTACCTAAATCATGCTAGAGGAAGAAAGTTACCAACCTTAAAATCTTTGATGAACAGATGCACTAAACCTCCAATTCAAGCTCTCCAATCTTTCAGACACGATCAATGAACCCTCTCCTTGCTTCTGTATGCAAAAGAACCGGTTGAAAGTGCTTGAATCTTGAAATCCGATGGTGAGTTGCAGGTGGAAAAATTCACTTGCTTATACACGATTCAGCCACGAATTCTCTTGGATTATGATCTGGAATCACTCCTTAGCATCCATGGAAGAAGTTTCAATCAAGAAAATGGATGGAAAGTGAAGAATTTGATGAAACCGAATTCAAATGCAATCCAAGAAATCTCAATCTCAATCTATGCTCTCTCCTTCAATCATCACCAACCTCTGCAATGGATCATCTCTACTCAATATATAGATGATGTTTGGATGATCTAGAACCCTCTAGATCCTTCTAATGAGAGTTTCCACTTCTCATGTCATGAGATTTTCAACCATGTGCCATGCTATGCATAATTCTGTTTGTAGCTTGAAACCAATCCCAATCTCTTTCAATTTCTCCCCTAGTGACATTTTGAAAGTGTTTAGCTTGCAAAGGCCCTTGGTTATGCCTTGATTCTATGTTTTGCACATGTTACTTAATATGCAAGCAAGTGCTTTTCAAAGCAAGTCCACAAATTGAATCTCAACTCAAAAATGTGGCTAAACCAATGTTATTAAAATATTTTCTAGAGTCAAAATGATATATTACATGCCATGGTTTGGATGTGTAGGTTGAAAATATCAATTTCCAACTTTGGTTTATTTAACTTATGCCCTTATTTTAGGTCATTTTTGCAACTTTGAGCTGCAAGCCTTTCCATCATCTCATGACATCTTTACTAGCCTTAAAACATCATTTTGAACAAGTTTGATGTTGAACATGTTTCGATTTGAAGCTTGGAAATAGGAGTTATGGCTTTATACTTGAAATGACCTATAATCTCCAAATGACCAAAATGCCCTTGACTTGTCAAAGCCATAACTTGAGTTCTACAAATCCTATCAAGGACTTCTAGTACTCTCTAGAAAGCTAAGAGAATAAGGAACAACATTCATGTTGACCAAAAGTTCATAGGAATCATCCTTCTTGGGCAAAAGTTTGATGCAAGTTGGGTAACTTTCAAGGCCCCAGATTCACATACCTCAGATGACCTGTAACTTGTCAAAGTCATAACTTGAGCTCTACAAATCCTATCAAGGACTTCTAGTACTAAAATTAAATCTAAGAACAATCTCTACAACATTCATGTTGGGGGTAAGATGAGATGGCAATCACATCTTGAGCTAAACTGCCTTGAAGATAGGGGTCAAAGTAGGGGATTTTACACTGTCAAGCTTTAGAAACCCTAGCTTGAAACTTCTCAAACTCCTCAATCATGATGATTTGACCTTGGAATCATCCTTATAACATCTCAATTCATCAATACATGATCACATGGCTCTTGGATCAGGTCTCAACCCTCTCCCAATCATCAGTTGACCCAGGGTTGACCCAGTCAAACCCTAATTATACCACTCATGGCTGAGTCTTCTTAATCTTGCACAATGACCTGTCTAGGCTTCATGATGGCTTTCAAGACATCTCATAAGCTCTCTCAAGGCTTCAAGTACATATTCTTGGCTTCAGAATCATCTGATGGCTTTCCACAACTCTCAAGTTGGGAGGCACACACTCTTGGTTTCAACCATTCACTCTGAGGATCTTTTGACTTCTCTGACAAGGATGTCTACCCTTGAACACTTGAATAACCTTCTTGGCTAACTTCAAACTCTTGTGTAGCTCTTAATTGGTAATCATACCTCTTGATCTCCTGCATACATGTCAATGAAATGCAAATGATAATGCTAATGTGAATGAAATGAAACATAAGCTAGGTGAAGAAATGTTGGTCAAATTTTGGGGTGCAACAGACACCTAATCCCTGGAAACCTTTTTCAAAAGAAGAGTTTTGTTAACTCTCGGTTCTACCGCAAACGGTAACGCCTAAGTCTCCAATGGTCGAGCTGCATACACCAACTGCTGGAACTGTCTGTTAACCCTACTCGGATAAAAATAGTTGAACAAACCTGTGTTCCGTCGTTTCTCGAACTACGTTGACTCTGATTTCTCGTTCCAGACGGGAATATACAGGCATAAAGTGCGACACTTTGCCGAGTCATCTTCTTTTCTTTTCAGACCAGACCTTTAGCATAGATAGATGTAACAAACCCGTCAGATAAATACAACAAGCATGGATCCCATCGAGTACAATGGACGTGAGGGGTGTTAATACCTTCCCCTTGCGTAACCGACTCTCGAACCCAGACAATGGTTGCGATGACCTTGTCTTATACCTTTTCGTCAGGTTTTTCCGATTGTTTCCTTTCCCGCTCTAAGGGATAAATAACGAAAGGTGGCGACTCTTCTGTCTTGCCGGCCTCGTTTTTCGCAGTAGCGACAGAGGTGTAACAGCAAAACAAGAAACAAAGGAGATCAGGAAAACATGCATTGGGCTCAAACTGAGGGGGGGATAACAATTCAAGCCCAATCCACCCAGACTCAGTTCACTCACCAAAATGCTCTGTTTCATTAAACGGACGTGGATTCAAACAAGCCACATGGATCAATCAAACCAATCACATACCAACACGCGCGCGGGTCAAAATGTCCAAGCTAGCCACATCAGATCTAATCTAAATTTGAACCAGACGCCGAAGGTAGGGCTCTGGTCCTCTTCACCGGCCAACTCGCTGGAGCTGGTTCCAAAATTCTCCATAAAAATGGTCAAATCTCATACCAATGGAAAGTTGAGCTTGCAAGGATCATGAATCCACCCTTAGATTTTCAAAAAGACTCATGAAATAAGAGATTCGAAAGCTTGAAAAATGAGATGCACAATTGGAAACTTCATCAAACATGAGCTAAAATGAATCAAACATGGCCTACACAATGTAGGGATTCAGATGCAACCAGTATGAGCCTAAATCATGGTCTAGAATGAGAGAATTCAGTAAAGGAAACTTACTGAACGAAGCAGCTCCGTTGGCTCTTCAGATGCGTGTAAGCTTCACTTCTTTGCTTCAATTCCACTCCAAATGCTCCAAGGAAGAAGAATCAGGCCTCAATTGAAGTTAATTTGCAGAGAAAAATGGAATTTGAATTTGAAAAATGCTTGAGAATTTTGAATCTGATTCTGCTCTCTCCAGCTCCAATTGTGCATTCTGAGCTTCTAGGGAAACCTTTTTGCTTATATATTATGGATTTGAACGTGTAATACAGGCCCATGACGGTTCAATTGTGATCTTTGAAAATTATGCCCAAAAAAGAAAGCCACCTATGCACACGGGTTTTGCCTTACTCCTCATATGAAAAGTGCACCAATCTGCAGCACGTGGGGTGAATTTTACAATGGAATTGGTTTGGGCTTTTGATTTGGTCCTCATTGTGAGATTGAAGTCAAAACTTTCTCATGAAGAAACTTGAAAATGGTCATGTTTCCATGCATTTGGTACCCATTAAATTGTGCAATCTTTCTTGTGATCATATTGTGATGTGAATTGATTCAAAAATGAGACAAAGTAAGACTTAAAATGAAACAAATTCATATCATGCTTAAAAGTTCAAATTCCACTTGAAAATCTTCTCTCATGGCCATACTAATCCATAATTCACATGAATCTTGAGCTTTGTTATGTAAATGAGGTTTTTAGAAACAAATTTCATGTTGGTTGGAAGTGCATTTGAGGTACATAAGTCCATGGAAATGACTTATAAAACAAATGACCTATAATGAAACTTTCCCAAAATACCCTTGCCTTGCCAAGACCATAACTTTAGTTCCACACATGATATCAAGGACTTATAGGACTTTTTAGAAATCTAAGACTATAAGGAACAACTTTCATGTTCATTTAAAGTTGAGGAGAAACTTGATTATAGGTAAAAAAATTCCTTGGAAGTGAGTTGACTTTTAGTTGACCAAAAATAAGTTCATCTGAGACCTCTAACTTGTTGGCATCACAACTTGAGCTCTACACAGTCAATGAATGAGTTCTAGTACTCAAAAGAAAGCTAAGAACATGCCCTACAAGTTTCATGTTTACAATAAAATGAGATTGAACTTGTATAATATGGTAAATTTCCCTTGAAGTTAGGCACTAAAGAAGGGGATTTTACACTGAGATACTTTGAAACCCTAATTTAGTAACCCTTTGAACTCTTGATTCTTCTTGATTTGAACTTGACATGACATCCTAAATGTCTCAAGATAACTTCCCATAGCCTCAATGACTTAGAACTAAGTCTCAAACCCTCTCAAGTCGATAGTTGACCTTGAGTTGACCAGATGACACCCTAGATTCACATTCTTTGACTGTGACCTCTTGCAGATGAAATAAAAGCCTAGACAAGCTCCTCAATGACCTTGAAGGTACCCAATGAGCTTCTCAATCAAATTCTATCCAAAACAAATGATCTTATGAACCCCTGATGATCCTCTGTTGATCCCCAAGATAGGAGACAAACAACACACATCAATCCTTCCTTTCAAGGAGCTTTGCCAACCTCATGGTGATGACATTCACTTGATGACCAGAATAAACACTCTTGCTTGAGTTTGAAACCCCTAAGAATCTTCTCTTGAATGGCATACCTCTCTTGATCCCCTATTAAGAACAATGCTATGCAAATGCACATGCTAAAATGAAATGAAACATAAGCCAAGTACAAGAAAAAAGTTGGTCAAATTTTGGGGTACAACAGGCGCTGCATACCGATATTGGTGATAAGGTACCAGAGTTGGAGCTTCCAGGATCTGAGGAAAATCCAAAATTACACCAACTTCAGCATTTCTTTCTTCTTGGGAATCACTTACGTATTTCTCTTCACTAGCTTGGTTATTTGAGTCATCTTGGATTCTTCTAATTTTGAATGCGTCTTTGATGGTTACTCCGACTTCCACAATTTAGAGAATTCTAATGGCACAACACCTACCATCCTGACATAATAAGAGTCTGATAGTGTTCTTAGAAACATCTTGGCCAACTCTTTCTCTTATAGAGGTGGATGAACTTGGGTTACCGACTATTTCCACCACTGTGTACTTCTTGAAGGATTCGTTGTCCTGCTAACTCATGTTCATCAATTGATCACTGTCTAGAGCCATGTCTATGTTGTAATTATATTGCTTCACAAAAACATCAACTAAGTTTTCCCAATATCGAATTTGGTTCCTTTCTAGTTTCATATACCACATCAAGGATGACCCATATAAAATTTCTTGAAATTAGTGAATCATCAGCTTGTCGTCATCGACATAAACGATCACCTTTCAACAGAACATTGTCAAATGGTACCTTGGCAACTAACACCCTTGTATATTTCAAAGACTGGCATTTTGAACTTTGGGGAAATAACCACGCCCGGAACCAAACACATGTCATGAGCTTTAAGTCCAGATACATTGAGTCCTTTCATCATCTTCAACTGTTCCTTGAGATTATAAACTCCTTTCTCGATTTCCATAACTTTATGGTCATTCACCTTTGTTACAGATGGACATTCTGAAGATTTGGCACACACCTTAGAAATCAGGAATCTCTCTTATCAACTTGAACAACCAGGTTCTCTTGCACAGGCTGAGAATAAGTAGGAACATCCACTTGTGGAGCATTGCCGTCAGGAGGAAAATCATACATCGGGTTAGTCATCACTTTAAATCCTGACATAGGATCCATATTCTCTGTCCTATCCATTATTCTTCAGTAACTACTTCAAGCTCGGCACAAATGCCATGAATTCAGCTGAATGACACAAGGACAGAAGGTCGAATGAGTTTTTTTAATGAAAAGTTGTATGAAAATGATGCAATGCTACATGATGTATGTTGTGCAAAATGCAAATGCATTTCTAGGAACTCAAAAATTATATTTGCAAACACCATAAAGTGGATGGCACATTTTGACAACTGAAAATCCCATTAAAAATTTGATGGATTATAAAATAGAGTAACACTTCCAAAATCCATGGTAAAACATATGATATTTGTAAGATAAGTTCCTTGAAAAATGGTCAAAAAAAGGTGCATGAATGCATGGAAGGATGAATGAATGTATGCACAAACAGAGGTATTCACATATTCACATATTCACATATATATGCAAACAAATAAGGGCCTAGGTTTGAAGATCATGAACATGGAGCCATGGTGTACCCATCCCAAAAGGTGTGTACTATGGGTTTATTTGTACCTGTACAACAACTTCTACAAATGTCCCCAAAGTAATCATTCCATCTTTTGAATATTATCAATTTCCTAATTACTCGGTGGTTAATAATATTCTCAAGAGAACCTCTTTTGAGTGTAGTATCGCGTATCAACTATTTTGGGACTACTCCCTCATAGTCACCGCACTACATCCTAAGAAGGCTAAGTTGGGTTAATGGTAACTAAATGTCCTTAGTGTCATGGGCTCCTAGGTCGAAAGTAGTAATGTTTTCACGAATACCCGTTCAACAAATACTACTCCTAAGAAGGCCTCAACTAAGTGGTGATTTATCAAGTTAGCTTGGTCGGGAATCAACTCCCTAAAAGCCTCCTTGAATATATCACCTTTCTATCATAAGTGCACTTAAGTCCGGGTTAGGACTTATCTCACCACTCAAGGTAGCAACCCTGCATATAGAAAGACCCAAGAAGATACAGATATATAAATATACAGATATACAAATATACATGTATACAACAAATAACACATAAAAAAGTTAGGTGAAACCCTCAAAAGTCATAAGTTTCCCCAGTGATGTCTTCATTTCTGTCGCGGTGA
Source organism: Lathyrus sativus (assembly GCA_963859935.3). Classification (NCBI taxonomy): domain Eukaryota; kingdom Viridiplantae; phylum Streptophyta; class Magnoliopsida; order Fabales; family Fabaceae; genus Lathyrus; species Lathyrus sativus. The sequence continues at coordinate 467,540,102 of OZ012737.1, forward strand.
GAATCAGATATCAAGCTATTAATTAACTTGAATCACAAATCTTAACTCACCACCAATCTTTAATTTATCCAAGGGAAGCGAAAAAGAATGAATAACCAAAAGTATGGAATGCAAAAACAAAGCAAAAGAGAATCTAAGGTTCGGGGGTTGATTATACCTAGGGAAGGTGCTAGCATCCTAAGTATCTGTAGTACTCTACAAGAACCTCTTGTTTTATTGTGTTATTTTTTATTTATCTGCTAAAGGGTAAAAAGGTAAAGGGAGACCTAAGGTGTTATTTCTAAGTATGCTCGCAAAGACATCGCATCTCGTGCCTACGTATCCTGACGGGAATGAAATTAGAGCATTCGTAGTTCTCCTCAATAAGGGTGAGGAACTCTTGACTATGGTCAAGGTTCTAGGGGGGAGAGGTAACTGTCTATGGCAGAACACCTACACAGAGTTAAGAAACTCTAAATTTAAGGTTAGGTAAAAGGGAGGCAAGTGTTTTTATTAAGATTTCTGAAACAGATTAGAAATATGATTAAATTATTTTTTGTATTTTTTAGAAAAGAAAGAGATTTTAGTTTTAAGAAAAGAAATACTTGATAAAAGATCTAGGTTTGAATTTGCATGATGGCGATTGCAAAAGGAAACTGACTTATGAGGGAAGTAACTACTTGACGTTGGATCAATGGTTTGAGAAAAAGTTAGGTCGAGTCCTAGTCCCTAAGGGTGCTTATAGTAAATAAAACTACAACCAAAGAAAAGGTGCAAGTGTGTGCATGAGGTTGATGGCGGTGCTAAAAAGCAGTCGCCTTACAAGTTAGGGTATGATTTGATATATGAATCAAAAATTTTTTGGGTTTGGTTGATAGAGATCATAGAAATAATCGACTTACAAAGGTGTGGCTAGATATTGAATCGAGAATTAGTATGAAAATGGTTTGATCGTGTAAGTGAAAGATGGATAAAACATTAAAATACAATCAAGATGAAATCGATAAAATTATTACACTTAATAGGAACGAGGTACATTTTGTAGAATGAGGATGAAATGAAAAGAATATAAGTAAACCCAATTAAAAAAATAAGCGCAAGTACGGAAATCAAATGAGCTCGTTGGTTTTGACTTAAGAAAACGTATCTCGATGTTGGATTGAGTATTTATTATTTTTTGTTCTTTTAAAAAAAAGTTGATTTTATGTTTTTTGTTGTATTTTATCTATTATTCAATTAATTACTTTTTCTAACTAATGAAAAATAAAAATAATGAATATAACTACACAATCACAAACAAAATAATAAATAATAAAATTAGACAACCCACATAAATTTATATAAACAAAGTAAAAGAAAATCAATCACAAACATTAAGATAAAATGCTTGTTATATTTTTTAAAAAATTTTTTGTCATTTTTTTATTTTAAAAAAAGTTTTGTTTTGATAAAAAGAGAAAAAAAGATTTCTAAACACCTAACATGTAAATAAAAATATTTCTAAAAATTAAAACAAACAAAATCTATAAAAAGTTTTTATGAATATAAAACGAAAAGGATAAGAAAAAGCTACCATAAACAGAGGCTGAACGGTGTCAAAAGTATGCATGATTGCATATGTTTCAGTTTGTTATGTAGAGACTTTCATGGTGCTTTGCAGATTTGTTATGAGCTTGAAAGAAAAACGGTTTTGTTGTTGTTATTCATGAGCTTGTGTGAAGATGAAGTATGATCTCTCTTTTATTTAATTATTTTGTTTTAACGTGAGAGAGAGAGAGAGAGAGAGAGAGAGAGAGAGAGAGAGAGAGAGAGAGAGAGAGAGAGAGAGAGAGAGAGAGAGAGAGAGAGAGAGAGAGAGAGAGAGAGAGAGAGAGAGAGAGCAATGTGGGGACAAAGGTTTTTTTTGTTGTCTCTTTTTTTGTGTATCTTTTTATTTTATTTTTTCTAATGCATATATATGGGACTAGAAAATTGACAAAAATGATAATAACAATTAAAACAGTGTTTTTTTATTTTTTATAATAAGACAAGAATAAAAGGAATTAAAAAAAAATCATATTTTTGTGTTTTTTATGATAAGACAAGAATAAAAAGAATTAAAAATCATATTTTTATGTTTTTTAAGAAAGAGGAGGTTAAACCAAAAATCAAACTACCATTTCCTCAAAGAGTTACAAAGAAGGATGAGAAAGAGAAAGACTTTGGAAGGTTCAGTGCAATGTTCAACAAATTGGAAATCCATATGTCGTTCTTTGAAGCACTCAAGCAAATGCCGTTGTACAAGAAATTCATGAAAGAGGTTATAGGTAAAAAGAGATCAATGGGTGAAGAACCGAAGACCACAATTGAGAAATGTAAGGAAATATCACAAGAAAAGAGAATCTCCATCAAAAGGAAGGACCCTGGACCAGTTGTAATCCCTTGTACTATAAAAGATCAAACTTTTAAGAAAGTCCTAATTGATTCAGGTGCTAGTGTGAGTCTCATGCCGTTATCCAGTTTCAAAAATCTGGACATTGGAAAAGTGAGAGATACAGGAACAAGCTTGAAGTTTATCGACCACACAACTAAGAAAGCATATGGGCTAGCAGAGGATGTACTGGTGACAATTGATAAATTCACCTTTCCAGTTGACTTTCAAATCATGGATATTCCAGAAGATGAAGAGACTTCGATCATACTTGGTCGACCGATCTTGCTTACTAGTCGGTGTAGTATTGATGTGGAGACAGATACGCTCACCTTGAAATCTTTTGATGATAAAATCACTTTAAAGGCTGTGGAGGTTAAGAATAAAGGTAAGGAGAAAGATGTTAAACCTTCATTTAGGAAGATCAACACAACTAAGAAGGGAGAACGATCAAAACCACTTCAAGTTGCACATATCTCTGAACCTAACAAAAATTCTATGGTGAAGAAGTCAAGCAATAAAGTTTGGAGGCTAAAGTACCCCCCATAACAATGGGGAGTCGACCGTCGAACCATGCGACGTTAAACGAAGCGCTGCGTGGGAGGCAACCCACGGATTTTAAGAATTTAAGTTTTCCTTTTTTGCAGATGACTTGGTCCAGAGTCGAGGTGAAGTGGAGTCACAATGCCTATTCAATCAGAGAAGTTCAGGCAAATCAGGACCCTGACACGGGTGGCCGTGTTGCACAACACGGGCCGTGTTGGGAGATGGATAAATAAACAAGAGGTTAGGGCTGAAATCAGTGGCGTGACACGGGTGCCCGTGTCCCATGACACTGCCCGTATCACAAATATCTGGTGTTGCAAGGCGCGGGTGCCTGTGTCCCATGACACGGCCCGTGTTGCAAGGCGCGACAGTAAAAAATTTTTTTTCCCGTTTGTGGGCCCCATCTCACTTATCTCTTTTAACCCTCTCATGTACCTCTATTACTTTATCTCCTTCATCTTCTACCTTCTTTCTCATAAACAAAACCTAAACCCCATAACCTCTCCTCTACAAAAGCTCCACTTTCACCAACACCCACTCAAAAGCATCTCCTATCTTCCCAAAAAACATTCCCCTCATCACTGTGGTTACTTCTACGGTAACGCATTTGTCTAACTGTAATTTCGATTTTTTTTAGTGTGTTGTGCAGGATAAATCATGCCTCCTTAGAGAGATACCGGTAAAGCAGTGGCCGAAACCTCTCGCCCTAAAAAAAGAGCACACCGCATGACAAATGCTCATAACATTTTGTTTGAGGAGTCGGCACACCAAAAGAAATATTCATTTTTGGTAAAGCGTAAGCTAATCCCGACCAGGTATATCTGTAACGATACGCTAGATAATTTAGGGCTGAGAATAGAAGTGCACAGAATGTTTCATATTCTTGGTATGCTTGAGTTTATGCAATTTGAAGCGCCGACCTATGAACGCATAACGTTTGAATTTCTTAGCACTTTAGAATTTCGGCTTAAGCATAGGTGGACAGGTACTGAGGAAGAATATTTTGGTACTCTGAAATTTCATATGTTTGATACTGATCACAATCTGACGGTGGTTGAATTGGGAGATGTTCTAAAGCTCCCCAGTTTTGGACCTGGAGCACCTCCGTGTAATTTTAGTGTAGAAGATTTTTGGAGGGCCATTACAGGAAAATCTGATTATGTCGCGAAGGCGGCAAAGGCCTCCTGCATTCATAACCCTTGTTTCAGGTATGCGCAAAAAGGGCTGACATATACACTGTTTGGAAGAGGTGACAGTACTGGGGTGGCGACTCAGAAGGAGTTATACCTGTTGTATGGCATGGCCAACCAGGAGCTGATAAATGTAGCTGCCTTTGCAGCTGACCATTTGAAGCGTGTTACAAACGCAGCTTCAGGTGAAATAAGTGTGGGGGTATTTATTTATGTGTTTTTTTTCTTTATTAGGTCATTTAATTTGAGTGTATTTTCGTGTGTTGGTTGTCAGTTTGAAAGCATGATTGAAGTTCCTTAGTGAAAACACCCCGAATTTGAGCTGATAAAAATTAATTCTGATAGCAATGTGGTTGAGCCGTTTTGCAAGTGAAGTGATGAGAAAGTATATAGAGTGCTCAATGAAAAGAACCTTGAGGAGGAAATTGGAATAAGCTTGAGATGTAGGTAAAGTGCAAACACCCTGAGTTTCCTGAGTAAGGAACGAGTCCGACATGTAGATTTGTACCATAGTACTTTGATCTGAGAAGTATTCCCCTAGTAGTTTATCTAAACAGTCAGGCTTAATCAATAAGAACCGTGTGTGCGAGGTTGATCTAAAAAAAAGTAGTATTGAGAAAAGGCACAGAGAAAAAGAAAGTGAAAATAAAGGCAATTAGACGACCAATCCTTCTAAGTTGGGTAACCCTCACCCGGTTATTCAGCCCAACGGCGGTTGAACCTGAAAGCCATCCCTAAGTGGACAAAGAAAATAACAGTGCTAGAAATTTTTTTGATCCATCTTGTGCATACGAGGAAAAATCATAAAAGCCTTAAAGTGATTGTCCGAATGAAAAGGAATGAAAATCGAAAAAGAAGACTTAAGTCCAAAGCATAGTCAGAGAGGTTACCAATAGGGAGATTGAGGTCCGTGGTTTCTCCGTGGTGTAGTGTTGGTGCGATACCTATGTTGACGGAGTAGTGCCGAGACTAATCCTCGAGTTACTTGGAACGAGAAACTCACGTATGAGTATCATCACCGTAACTCACAGTTCTTGAGATGATTCGTTTGTGCAATAAAAACTGTTTGGCGAGCTTTATGCTTGAGGTCAAGCAAAAGTTCAAGTTCGGGGGAATTTGATCAGTGGGTTTTACTCATGTATTTCAAACTGTGTATGTCGTTTGTTTTCAATGTTTTCGTCCGTTTTTGAGCCTTTTGTTTATGTTTTCATCTTTATTGTCAGTCGTCTTTGAGAAAGTCTTATTTTGAGGTTTGTATCATTTTATGCCGCTGGTGCGTTTAATTTGGTTGTTTTTAGTGTGTTTTCAGCAGGAAGTGGTGATCTGATATCCGTGCCGTTTCAGGGACAAAGACCGCCAAAGAAGTGGAAATCAAAGGCCTGACGCGGGTGCCCGTGTCTCCTGACACGGCCCATGTCAGGAGGGTCATGAAGGGAAGATTTGAAGAGGAAACTATGCAAAACAGTCATGCAACACGGGTGCTCGTGTCCCATGACACGGCCCGTGTTGCAACCCCTGAAGAGGAAGGACACGACCACGATTTGAAGAGGAAAGTGGCAGAACAGACGTGCAACACGGGTGCCCGTGTTGCAGCCCCTGAAGAGGAAGGACACGCCCTTTGATTCAGCAGCCTGACACGGCCACCCGTGTCCCATGACACGGCCCGTGTCAGGGCCACTGAAAGTTAACTTGTTGTTTTATCTCGTTTTTAGGCTGGATGCGCTGTCTCGAAGGGCAGTTTAGACATTTCGTGATGTAATTTGAATTTGGATATATTAGCCGCATTGTGGCTAAGTGAGCATTACTTTTGAATTTTGGATCTAGTTTTTACACTTGAGAAGGAGATTTCTGGAGAACAAGGATCGATCAAAAGCGGAAGCAGTTGATGATCCAAGGACACCAATCCCTATTGTAATGACTTTCTCCCTTTTATTTTTAAGTGTATTTGTTTTGATTAAGAACATGAGTGGCTAAACCCCCATTTGTCAGGGGGTGGTCCTAAATTGCAATGTATTGACCTTTGTTGGGATTATTCTATGAGATTTATGTTGTTCACCTTATATCTTTTATTTTTCAACGATCTTAATGCGAATTCGTATTGGAAAATGGAATTTGATTGACGATTAGGTTTAGGTCTGGAAAGTCAACCTAATTCTTTGCAAAATAATATTACGGTTGATATTGCCTAGGAATGGGGATACCCCATAACAACGTGTTTCTTATGTCAGAACTATTGCTTGATAATTTTTATGTGCAACTAAGGAATTAGTGCGTAGGAAAATTATCAAAGGGTTTTTCATTAAGGAATTAACGAAAACTGATTTTGAAATTTGACTTAAACTAAGGTTGGAGGAAAGTATCTCAAAATAATTCTTTCAGGTCTTTACTAGCAATTTATCCACTTCCCTAGCATTGTTCTTATAATTACTTTAAACCGTTATTTTTCTAGTACTAGTTTTTATAACTTTTTACAAAAAACCCCAAGTTATTTTTGTTCCTTTGAATCATAAAATCACTATTGATTCCTACACAGTCCTCGAGATTGATACTCGGGAAATTTTCCTTTATTACTATATCGGTAAAAATAGTACACTTTCTATTTTATCGATCACCCATATCCTTCACATTCATGGCATTGTACTCCTTTGCTTTGGCTAGATGTTTCTTTAGACTTATCCCTTCTGCTGATGTCAGAAGGCATGTTTTTGGCATAAGGTTTAGACTTGTGGTCTATCCTTTTGATCAATTTATTAAATTGTCTTCCAAGCAAAGTTATGGCATATGACAAATTTTCCTCTTTTTCACCACCCTCTTCTTCTGAATCCTCAACAGTGTTTGAGACAAGAGCTATGCTTTTGATCTCTTTCTCTACAGTTTGATCACACATGCCCATCTCAAATGTTTGGAGAGAACCTATGAGTTCATCCACTTTCATGTTGCATATGTCTTGGGCTTCTTCAATGGCTGTTACTTTCATGGCAAACCTTTTAGGTAAGGACCTGAGAATCTTCCTTACAAGCTTATCTTCAACCATCTTTTCTCCCAAGGCTCCTGAGGTGTTTGCAAGTTCAAGAACGTTCATGTAAAACTCATGAATGGTATCTTCTTCCTTCATTCTCAGACCTTAAAATTTGGTGGTCAGCATTTGAAGTCTTGACATTTTGACCTTGGAACTCCCTCATGAGTAGTTTTGAGAGTGTCCCAAACATTCTTTGCCAGTTCACAGTGGTGTACCAGTCTGAAGATGTTTTTGTCTATACCATTGAAGAGTGCATTCAGTACTTTAGAGTTCCCAAGAGCTAATGTCTCTTGCTCTTTATTCCATTCCTCTTCAAGAATTAGCACAGATGCTCCATCCTTGTCAGTCTTCACAAGATGTTCCCAGCCAGAGTTTGTAGCTCTCCAAGCCTTGTTGTCTAAGGATTTTAGGAATGCAATCATTCTAGGCTTCCAATAACCATAATTAGAACCATCCAGAATTGGAGGTCTATTAGTGAATCCTATATCTTTATCCATAGTACCAGAATTTATTTCCCTAGATCTCACCCAGAATAAACAGGCAGGGTGCCTGCTCTGATGCCAATTGAAATTCTGGCAAGCACACGATAGTTGTTACTACCAAAGTTATAACATCCACTGTGACATTCACTATTGTACTAACTAATTAAACTGTAAGTAAAAGCAGTAAATAACACATCAATTATTCACCCAGTTCAGTGTCAACAACACCTACATCTGGGGGCTACCAAGCCAGGGAGGAAATTCACTATCAGCAGTATTAATTCAGAGTCAAATACACCAGTTTTCACTCTTCACTTAAGACCTACCCAATGACACTTCAACCTAGAGACACTCTAGACCTGAGTATTCCCACTCACTCCCCCTTAATCACACCACAATGATATACAATTCAAAATTATAAAACAGATATGGAGACTCACTCCAAAACACCTTGATCTTGCTTCAAAGCTTTGATCAAGAATCATAGACTCTTGCTTAACAGCTTTGAGTGAGACACAACTTAGAACCTACCTAACCAATGCATCATACAGTTGCTTGGTAACCAAGTATTCCTAAGACACAATTCACACGTGAAGAACAACCTTCTTCACTCACAAGGACTCTCTATATGCACTCTCCGATCTTCTGTCAAGAGTTGCTCTTCTAGGATTTCTCCTTCTATTATTTATAGCAGCAGTCAGTCCTTGGGCCTGGGTGTATAAATTAGGTTTAACATACCAAACCCTATTCTTCAATCATCTGCACGTTTTGCCAATTAATTCAGGGATATTTTATTTCGCTTATAGCTTCTAAAATGTTTCCTGACTTCCAACTTGAGCTTCTGATTTGTTTCTTGATTTCTAGATACCAGAAAAACTAACCCTGCTCGCTTGATGTCATACGATCCAAGTCATGACATTCTGTATGACATCCAGTTTTACTTACTCATAGCTTTCCTTGCATAACACTCTTCATGTATGTCCTAACATCAGTTATGACATACACACTCTTCATGTATGCCACAAAATGCAGCCAATCAAGAGCACTTACAGTTATGAAGCATTCCCCAAGCTTTCTTTTGAGTACTAGAACTCCTCCATTGGATGTATGGAACACAAGTTATGATGCCCCCAAGATAGGATCTCAAAGATGTCAAATTTGGTAAGTTTCTAGGCAGATTTATGGACCAACATTCCAAGGCATTTTTCACCAAGATCCTAGCTCAAATCAATTTCATTAAAACATAAAAGTTGTAGGAATTTCTTCAAGTTTTCCATCTATTACAAGATCTCCTTGGTTGTATCAACAGAGTTCAAGTTGTGTGGCTTCAAAAAGACGTTTCAAAGTTGCCAAAATTCAATAACATAGAAATTTTTCTAAGTCATTCTTGACATAAGGGTGAACATACTTTCAACTCATTTTCTCTCATAGATCCAAGAATTGTTTTAAGATAATTTAAACATGAAACTTGATCATTATCTCCCCTACATTCCATTGAGCCAAAGAATTCATAATTTGAGAAAGAATCCATCAAGTTATGGTTGTTTAAAGTGAGCTACATGATTTGTGCTTAAGGTGTCTTTTTCATGCATCATGTGCCATCTTTCATGCATCCAACATATCTTCTCATGTCATGCACATCCTACTTTACAATATCATCATAAAAATATTAGCAAACTTGCCCTAACAAGCCAAGCACTCATGTGTACCTCATGCACCAATTTGAAGCATTTTTGCCAAAAAGAGAAATATGACAAAATGTACAAAAAACTTGCATAGCAAGAATGTATCTCCACTCTCCCATTCTGACCCTCATGCCACTCACAAAATTATAACCAAAAACCACCCATAACCATGCCTTACTCGTAGGATACATCATCCACCATCCATATCCGATTTTCACAAACATCATTAACCAAGCCTTTCACGACAATAACTTTCATTTTAATCTAAAAAAACCCTATATAAAGCCACGAACCCTAATAGAGGCAGCAACCACTTCATTTGACCTATAACCAGATTAGAAAAGTTCTCACTCTCAAATTTCTCCTAAGCTTCGAATCTCACTTTTCCAAAGGAGTTTCTTTATTTCATTGCTTGATTCATATTCTTTGAAGGTTGTTGAAGCATTTAGAAGGAGTTTTTGAAGATCTTGCAAGTGTTTCAAGAGGCAACAAACTTTCTCTGTTGCGTAAGATTCGTCAGCTTATTTCTTTCATGCTTGACTTGTTTTTGACTTATAATTGTTGTTTTTAAGTTGCCATGGCGCTGATGAACATGATAGTGTTTTTTTTGTGTTGTTCAAATGAATTCTAGTTTGTACGTCAAAATTTTATTTCCTTCGATTCACTATGCTATTGAGCTTATTTTGTAAAATGGAGGCTAGATTTGGAATCACCATGAAGTTTTGTGTGGAATCATGACCCTGTTTCTTATTTCTGGGAATTTTGGGAGAACTCTGGTGACCTGCTCACCGAAGAAGACGACTGGAGCTAGGGCTCCGACGTCTGAAGGTCAAGGGTAAGCTTATGTGGAATCCGGTGCCATTTTTGAATTTAAATGTTCTGAGGTGTTTTGATCTGAGTCGTTCGCGTTGGTGAGTCACTGCCACCATAATTAATGAGGATGACATGGCTTGCACACGTGTTATTTTCTTATTTGGAAGTCTGATAATTGGATTGGGCCTATATTATTTTTACTTTTCACACCACCACATTTCTAAGCCCAACGCTCATTTGTTTGGAATCATGTTCATTCTGATTTTGCTGATTCACCCCTTTGCTTTGTTCTTTTCTTTTTATTTTTATTTTCTTTACATTTCCAATCTAATTTTAATTTTATTGATAAAACCATTTTAAAAATCCACAAAATATGTTTCAGATTATTTAGGGTCTTGAGTTTATTTTCCATATTTTTATTTTATTTTTCATTTATTTTTGATATTTTTAATTGATTTTATTTAGGAAAGTGGTTTGACATGTTTACCCTTGGATTAGGGTTTGATCTTTTGATGCTTTTGCCATGCCTTCTTGAACCAATCTTTTTTTAACTTATTTTAACATTTAAATGTTGATTATTTTGCGGTTGTTTTGATGTTTTGATGTGTTGCTTTTGATAATTTCTCATTGCTTTTTGTGGAGCCTCGATGTATGCTCGATTCCTATGTTATGCTTTCCTTGGTGAGTTGATTTGATGGTGCATTCAAACAATTCTTCTTGATATCTTTTGTACATTTGTTCTTGATGGATACAACATGAGTTAGAGCCTCTTGTTTGAATTTATTAGGTCATTTTTCTATTTTTGATTGATGCCTAATTATGACTTGGTTTTGGATTGAATGTGCTTAGTGTTTGACCTAGTTTCAAATCATTTTTGTCAATTTGTGTTAGAGTGGAGCTTGAGATGATTAGTTGATGTGATTAAATGCCATTTTAAATTGATCATGGCTTTGGATTCATTGGCATTTGTTAATATTCCTATATATGGTTGAATTCTTAAGTTGATCGTGTTTTGAGCTTGCTCCTTTGTTGTTCTTTACCTAATTCCTTGAGATGATTTCTTGTGTGACCTAATGGATTTTTGTGAACATTTGTATGCTTTGGATGACATGTTTGAGGGTTTTATTTTCATGATGTGATGTCCATTGTATGATCATATCTCATCTTTCTCTTCACATGATCACGTTGTTCTTGTTATGGATGATTTGAATGACGTTTGTCTAACTTTTTAAACAGGATACTCGTTGAACTTGTGTGATATCTTAAAAATGAATGTGATTTGGATCACTTGAGTTTTCTTCTGACCTTGATGTTTGCGTATGTATTATTTTCACCTTTTACTTTTCTTGAATACATGTTTTCATTTGAAGGTGATCATGGTTGATGTTTAACTAGTATTGATGCATACTTTGAGCTTGATCTTTGAGATTTATTTTTATGATTCATGTGTTGATGATGGATTGATGTACATGATTATGTTTCTGCCTTCACATGGTTTCATACTTTAATCTCACATGTTTGATCATTTGAAGTGTGTTTTGCATGAACTAGTTATTACTATTTGTTTGGACATTGATAAGATGCATGCTTGACACTCTTGTGCATATTTTCCAAATTTTTGAATTGAGTCGAACATGATATGATGTTGCTACTGTCCTTGATTCTTTCTCATTTCATTTTACTTCATTTCCCTTTGTTTGATGATTGATATTATTTATTTTTGGACTTTAAGTCATTTGTGTGTGTTTTGGTACTTTGTCTTGCCAATTTAATTTGACTTCCAATCTTTGAGTATGGTTTTGAATGTACGCATTTTCTTGTTACTTTAACATGATGTTGATATGTTCCTTGTATGATTGAGATGTGTGCTTGCTTGATGCCTTTTGAGTTTGAACTCCCATTGTTTGTACACTTGGTGTTGCATCTTTTTCATTCTTCATCTTCTTCATCTTTCATTCTTTTCTTTCCTTTCTTGAAACTTGTTCAAGTCTTGATATTATTTTCATTTCTAATTGAATTGTATGGTGTTTAATTGTGCTTGCTCACATGATCCCTTAGGATTCCTAGTCCGACTTAATTTCTGATTAAGGTGGAGGTAGGAGAGACATTAGGTTTTCAATCCTTTGCATGATAACAATTAGGATAGTCCCATCTTGACCTCAACTTTAGGTCCATCATTTTTATGACAACATTAGGTATAATTACCTTTCATCCTAATCTTAGGATCACTTTGTATGATAACATTTAGGATTTTCAGTTCACTTTAGTGTTTTCTTTTGTGACACCACGATCCTTGAGTATATGGGAAATGATGAGTGGGGGGTTTCTTCTCACTTGTCTAGAGTGTTTAGTGTATGCCCTTTGGGCGACATGCAACGCATTCGCTCCTATATCATAGTCTTTAGTGAAACATGAATCCGAAACAAATTCAATTCACTTCTCTAAAACTCACAAATAAAATTCAAACCTTTTTAACCTTCGGGATTTGTTTCAAAATCATTTTCAGAAAAGAGTACGTTACTTTTTTGTTCTACCGCAAACAGGCATCGACCCTAACTGCTGGAAGGGGAACTTAGCGTCACTCATAAAAAAAATACTTAACTAACCAGTGGTCTAGTTACACGAACTACGTTTGCTTTGATTTCTCATACCAGATGAGAATACGTAGGCACACGATGGCGATGTCCTGGCGAGAAACCTTCCCCTATTCACCCTTAGTTTTTCTAACTACGTTGACTCTGACTTTCCCATTGTACGAGGGAATACGTAGGCATAGGGCGGCGATGTCCTATCGGGTCTCTTTTTTTCTTTCCCCCCGTTTAGTAGTAAATTTTAGATAACGCACCATTTGATTAGACAATAAGCATGGATCCTGTTGAGTACAACAGACATAAGGGGGTGCTCATACTTTCCCCTTGCGTAGCTAACTCTCAAACCTAAAATTTGGTTGCAATGCTCTTGTCTTCTCCTTTCCCTTAGGTTTTCTTCAATCATTTCCTTTCCCTCTCTTTGAGATAAATAACATTCAGTGGTGACTCTTCTGTTTATTTCCACTGGCCCTTTTCGCAGTTATGACACCCACAGGTAAAAAACTTCTACTTCTAAGACACCTTTTTGAGGCATCTCGTCGTGTCTAGAAATATTTTTGGTGTGTTGGCACCGATCGCAATTGATAACCGCGGTGTGGAAATATTTTCATAAGTTAGGCCAAAAAAGGCCGAATTGTAAGATCTTTGCGCAAGTCTTTGACGTGCTTGCATGCCCTCCATAGGGTGCAACATGACAATGATATATGATATTGTCTACCACCTCTTCAAGGACACAACGAAGAAAGATACCATTAGCGTCTCTCTTGAAAAGAAGGGGCTCATCCCAATAAAAAAATTTTAACTTGTGGAAATTTTTTTTCTTCTGATGTTAAGTTAATTCGGGTGAAGTAATCCGGCTGCTAGATAGTTGACAAAGTCCGCGTACCAAGGAACTACGAGTTTAGTAAAGACTGCTTCCAAGACTTCTTTATTTTCAATGTCAGGATTAATTTGAGAACATTCATTTAAGTCAGTTAAGTTATTTTCTAACTGGACTACAAGTCGGCCATAAGGGAGATTATCATTGATGGGCACTTGTTCAGGTTTTATATTCTCAAGTCTGGAGAGGTGATCGACCATAACATTTTTAGTGCCTTTTTTTTTTTTAATATTTGATCTCTAAATTGAATTCTTGTAGTAACAAGATCCATCTCAAGAGTCTCGGTTTGGTATCCTTTTTAGTTAATAGGTACCTAATTAAAGTGTGGTCAGTATAGACAATTATTTTAGCTCATGCCAAGTAAGAACACAATTTATCTAATGTGAACATGACGACTAGGAGTTCCTTTTCTGTTGTGGCGTTGTTCATTTGTGATTCGTCTAAGGTTCTACTTGCATAATAAATCACATGATGTTTCTTGTCTTTTCGTTGTCTTAAGACTGCGCCTACAACATAGTAACTAGCGTCACACATTATCTCAAAGGGTCTGATCTAATCAAGTGGTTTCATGATAGATGCAAAAATCAGAGCATGTTTTAATAGTTGGAACCCCTCTAAGAACTTTTCATCAAAGATGAATTCATCGTCTTTCATTAATAGGCTAGTTAGTGGTTTGGTTATTTTAGAGAAATCTTTAATGAATCGTCGGTAAAAACCGACGTGTCCCAAGAAATTACGTATTTCCCTAATGGTTTTTGGAGGTTGAAGGTTTTCTATAACTTCTATCTTAGCTTTATCTACTTCAATCACCTTGTCGGATATTATGTGTCCAAGTACGATTCCTGTTCGAACCCTGAAATGTCATTTTTCCCAATTGAGTACGAGGTTAACTTTTACACATCTTTCAAGTACCGTTTCTAAGTTCTCTAGACACCCTTCAAAATTCATCCCGCAAACTAAAAAAGTCATCCATAAATACTTACATGATGTTGTCTAGAGAATCTACGAAGATAGCCATCATGCTTCTTTGAAATGTTGTAGGAGCGTTATATTGTCCGAATGACATTCGTCGGTAGGCGAATGTGCCATAAGGACATGTGAAAGTGGTCTTTTCTTTATCATTAGGATGAATAAGAATTTGGAAATTCCTGAGTAACCTTCTAAATAACATAAATGAGAATGTTTGGCTAATCATTCGAGCATCTGGTTGATAAAAGGTAAGAGAAAATGATCTTTACGAGTGGCTTTATTTAAATTTCTATAGTCAATGCACACTCTCCATCTAGTTTCAATACATTTTTCTATAGCTTCGCCTTTCTCATTTTGACAACTATAACACCTCCTTTCTTGGGTAAGACATGTACTAGGTTGACCCAGTTACTATCAGATATTGGGTATATAATTCCTGCTTCTAATAGCTTTTGTACCTCTCTCTTAAGTATGTCGCTCATTATGGGGTTAATTCTCCTCTAGTGTTCTCTGGAGGTTTTGTAGTCCTCCTCTAGCATATTGCGATGCAAGCATACAAAGGAACTAATTCCTTTTCGGTCTGAGATTTTATAGCCTAGAGCGGTAGGGTATTTCCTAAAGACATGTAATAATTTCTCAATTTCTATCTGTTCTAAGTCCGTGTTGACTATTATTGGGCGTTCAAGATTTTCATCAAGGAATTCATACCTCATATTTTTGGGTAGTGTTTTAAGTTCTATAGAAGGTTTCTTTGGGCAAGGCATATGATCTGAAGTAAGTGCAAGACATTCACTTAGATTGTCGTCCATATATGGCTTTTGCCATTCATCATCTTCAAATATAGGAGGTGTTGGAATCTTTAGTACTTCAGTATACATATGTGGTTCCATCTCCATTTGTCTTACGCATTTGTCAATGATGTCTAGGAAACAAAAAAAATTGTTTATAGTTGGTGCCTTTAGGAATTGTGACAAAATAAATTCAACTTTTTCTTCACCGACCCCAAAGGTTAGCTTTCCTTTCTTCACATCTATGATGGCGTCAGTAGTCGCCAAAAGGGGTCTTCCTAAAATGATTGGAATGTTAGAATCCTTCTTTATATCCATAATTATAAATTTTGCGGGAATGTAGAATTGACTAATTCGTACGGGAATGTTCTCTAGCATAGCTATGGGAAATTTGACAGAACAGTCAGCTAGTTAGAGAGACATTCTCGTTGGCCTTAGTTCTCCTAATTTGAGTTTTCCATAGATGGAAAGGGGCATTAAAATAACATTGGATCCTAAGTCACAAAGTTCTTTGTCTATGAAAAACTTCCCAATTACACATGGTATGGAAAAACTACCTGGGTCTTTTAAATTTGGAGGCATGTTGTTTTGAACTATAGTGCTACACTCTGTACTGAGTGTCACTGTCTCATTATCCTCAATCCTTTTCTTATTAGATATGATTTTCTTAAGGAACTTAGCATATGAAGGAATTTGTGTAATGGCTTTTGTGAAAGGTATTGTAATGTTCAGTTGTTTCAGAAGCTCTACAAATTTCTTAAATTGTCCTTCGCTTTTAGACTTAACAAGTCTTTGAGGATAGTGAATGAGTGGTTTATACGATGGTGGAGCCATGTATGGTTTTTCTTACTCTACTGCCTCTTTGTTTTTGTCTTCCTGCCCATTGTCAGTCGGTTTTTCTAGTTGGTCATCTTTTATCATCTTTTCAGCTTCTTTTCCAGAATTCTGATACATGGGTGTGTCGCTACTGCGAAAATCGGCGCCGGCTGAACAGAAGAGTTGCCACCGTGCGTTATTTATCCCACGGGAGGGAAAGGAAACGCTCAGAGTAAACCTCGCACAACACGGGAAAGGTATGGTCATCGCAACCAAAACCTGGATTCGGGAGTCGGTTACGCAAGGGGAAGGTATTAGCACCCCTCACGTCCGTCGTACTCGACGGGATCCACGCTTGTTTTCGGGTATGGATTGTTATTCTATCTACGCTAAGGGTCTGCGGTTAAAAAGAAAATAAAATGAAAATAAAAATGACTCGGCAAAGTATCGCACTTTATGCCTACGTATTCCCGTCTGGAACGAGAAATCAGAGTCAACGTAGTTCGCCTACCTACGGGAAAGGAGGGGAAGGTTGCTCGCTAGGATATCGCATCCTATGCCTACGTACTTCCACACAGCATGGAAGATCAGAGCAAACGTAGTTCGGGCTACGTACGACACAAGTCTGTCTTGGTTGATTTTACTCCTTCTGAAAAAGGGTTTCTTGATTAGCAGTCCCGGCGGACAAAAATGACGTCTTGATGAGTTCACATTCTTTTACGGAAGAAGTGTCTTTTATTGTGTTTGAAATCTTTATGTGTTTTTCTGTTTGTTTTGAGAGAGAAGAGACAGAACTCTAACCTACGGTTGTGAAGGGAATCAAACTAACCTAATGTCATCATGCATGGGTTAAGACCTAGTGTCTATCATGCTCCTCTCTTGCACAGAGAGAAACAGAGATCCTAAGGGATAGGCAGAAACAGAAACAATATCAGATATATACAGTAAAACAGTAAAATGCATGGATGCAACAGTACAAGCGAGGCAAGGGAGTCCCACTCAACCTCGAACCTAGAAAACAATAGGCGAAAGCGAACAGACTTCACTTTCAACCCAACAGAGTAAACAACAAACAATACAGTCAGGAAAACCAGTCAATACATCAGCAATGAAATACAACAGCAAAATAAACAGCCTCAGCAGCTCTGAATCAACATCTGGCTTCAAGTAATCTCCATTCAGCCATAGGCTTCAACAAGCATCAATCTCCATCTTCATGACCTTCAGGCAAGGGCTTTGATCATCTGTCTTCTATCTGCAATGGCTTTTCTTCAAGCTCAAACCTCCAGGATGAGGAATCAGTCACAAGAGTGAAGTGAATAAATGTTAGACAGTTAATTACCTACCAAGGGTGGTTCATCAACTGTTAACATTAAACAGAAAGTTTCCTCTCAAAAGTTCTATCTTTCAAATATATTCACTGATCCTTCCAAAGGAAGGAGGTGGATATTTGAAAGAGACTTTGAATCATAGAGAAAGGATGGATGCAGACAAGGCATTCCATGTTTGAGAAACAAGCTTTCTAATCTAGAACTCTGCCTAGCTCCTAAACCCTAGTCTCCTCAGCAGCTGCTAGCAATAACCTCCTATCCAACTCTGGCAGTTGATCTTCAATCTCTGGATCTCCAATGGTCTTCATCTCCTCAAGTCTTCAGCTCTCCCAAGTTCCCAGACAATCCCAATACCCAAGCAAGCAAGCAATAATCCCCAGAGGGCACACCACACCAGACAATCAGACATACACAGAGTATTAATAGCAGTAGGGGAATCCTGACTTTTCTCTAAGGGATTTGATAACTACCCATAGCCCCTATAGTCCCATAACTAATCTAGTCAAACCCTAAGTCCTAAGGGAAAGAATCAAACTTCCTAAGTCATCACCTAAAAACCCTAATTTGTTCATGTTGTTCAAGCCTACATTAAGCACCCAAAATTAATTTCTAAAAATGGGAACTAAATTGTTTCTACAAGTTCAATATCTCATCTAAGCAACATAAAAAGAATGAACAAAAAATATTAAAGCATCTAGTAGAACAAAAATTAACAAAATCATGCATGAAATGAAACTATTTAAAATGTCATTTATTTAGAAAATATGGGAAAAATGTCAAATAAAAATAAAAATGCAATTTTATTTAATGACAATTTTCTACACAGAACCAAGAAAATATAGAAAAAACAACCACTAAAAAAGAGTTAATTTCCTATTTTATATGATTTTTTAAAGTTGGTAAAAATTAAAGTGAATTAAAAACTAAATTGAATTAAAATGAGAGGGAGGGGGTACTAATAGCAATTCGCTCCAGTTCATTTAGGATGGGCCAGGCAGTGGTGGGGTGCGCGTAGCAAGTTTGGTTAAGCCCAGAACAAGTCAGCATTATTGAAAATAAAAAAAGGACGCAGGGGGTGAGAACAGCAATGGATTCACGTGTATTTTCTGATGGGCTTGGTACTGGGGGGTGGGGATATCAATAACACACCTAGGCCCGCCCGTTTCATTAAATGAAACGGTGCGTTTAGGGCACCTACAACTCTCCCTCCAAATCTCAGAATTAAATGCCAGCCACACGATTGGCTTTGGGTCAAAGGTCCAACACGCGATGGACGCTCAGGATTGCGTCTTCAACCTTGGTTCATGAGAACTAGGGTTTCCCTCCATGAATAACCATGCACGCACCAACTTCAGCCTCTCGGTTCTCCCTCTCCAGGCCACGGTTCAGCTCGATCCAAACATGAAAATCATTCAGAATTTCTCCCTCTACAAGCCTATGTTCATAGTTCAATCTGAAATTCAGCAAATCACTCAACCCGAGCGCATGACATTCTTGGCTCCGTTAACATACTCTGCAACTCATCCTCAAGATTCTCAACCAAACCTATACTAATCTCTTCTATACTTCACGTAGATCATTCTGCACTAACAACCTAAGATTACCATGGCCTATCCTAAGAGTTCTAAGTCCTAACAGTTTCAAGCACCTGCTATGAATCATCACTAAACTACTCCTAATCAATCAGAAATGCTCTACTAACATCCTACATCATTATTATACTAACAAACTAATGTAAATCTATCTGTATCAAGCTATGGGAGAGAAATTGAACCTGGTGCAAAAGCTTGTGGATGATGATGAAATTCGTGGATCTGAGAGCCTTGATGCTTCAATCTGGATCTACTCTTGCTATATTTGATTCTGTATGCAACACCTTGATGATTCTTGCCTTGGATCTTGCTGTCCACTTGAAATTGCAATTTGGATATTGATGATTATGTTGCTCGAAAATGGATCAATTTCAATCAGATCCTTGTTGATCTTTAGTCCATGATGATGATTGAATATGGTAGAATCAATATTGGTGATGATTGATGAAGATTTTGAGAAATTTGGATGGAATTGCAATGAGAAAGAATAGAGAGAATTTGGGAAATTTTTGGTGAAAAATGAATCCAACCCTTGCTCAATTCTGATTTCATGAATATATAGGGCTCAATGGAAACTTCTAGATCCATCTTACAACTTCCCTTGCCTTCCAACTTTGATTGATTTTGGTTATGTTTCTTCAAATACAAGTAACCATAAGTAACTTTTCTTTTTCCTTCTAAACTCAAAAAAGTGCTTGAACCATTGTCTCTAAAATGTCTTTTGGACCCAAAATCATATATTGGAAGTCCCCATTTGGACTTATAAATCTCTCAAACCATTTTTCACTTTGACTTTATTTAAGTTATAAGCCATTTTAGTTCAAATTTGACCCATCATGCAACTTCATGTTATGAGCTTTTCCAACAATTTGTGACCTCCTTTCTAGACTCAAAATTTCATTTGGAGCAAGTTTGATGTTGTAAGTTTTTCCATTTGAGGCCTCCTTGTATGAGTTTTGGACATAGGTTAAAATGACCTGTAATTCACAAATGACCAAAATACCCTTTGCTTGCCAAGACCATAAGTTGAGTTCCACACATCATATGAGGGCATGCTATACCATTATAGAAAGCTAAGACAATGAGGAACAATTCTTATGTTGACCAGAAATTCATTTGAAATCTCATTGAGGGGTAAAAATTGCTTGGAAGTCAAGTTACTTTCACAGACAAAATTTCAGATACCTCAGATGACCTGTAACTTGCAAGGACCATAACTTGAGTTCTATAAATCTCCTTGATGTCTTCCACCACTCAAATTAAAGGTCTTGAGATCCTCTACAAGTTTCATGTTGGCCAAGAAGCCATTTGAAGCTAGCATTTTGACTTATCTTGCTTGGAAATTTGACCTAAACTAGGGGATTTTACACAGAAACCCTAATTTAGAAGCTCCTCTTCTCCTTGATTTCTCTTGAATTCTTCTTGGCATATCTCCATATCCTTCTTTATATGTCCAATGATGAACCCCAAATCTCTCCACTAGACTTGAATGCCCCTTAAATCAGTCAATTGACCTAGGGTTGACCTAGGGTTGACCCAGATGAAACCCTAGTTGACTGCCTTCAGCTATAGCTCTTGTGCTCTCATCCATGACTTGTCTCCTTCTTTAAATGACTTTCTAAGTCTCTCATAATGTCTAGATACTCTCCATGCCTTCAACTCACAGCTCACAACCCTCTTGCTGACCCTCAGATACCCTCAGCTAGGAGATGGACTCAAGGCTTGATCTGCTGAACTCTTTGCTTTCAAATTCTTTCCTGATGACTTGAATGAGATTGAATTGGGATAATGACCTCTTGATAGGCTTCTAGAGATGAAAATACTGATTGGTCCCCCTGTTGTATGACTTGCTATGCTTATGCTATGCAGATGGTTAGTCTATGTACATGACTCTATATGCAAATGCTAATGATATTGAAACATAAACCAAGTGAATAAGGTTGGGCAAATTTTAGGGTGCAACAGCTGCCCCTATTCAAGCGGCTTGGACCCGATTGGGTGAAGAGCCCGGAGCCTTCAGACATTCGCGGTACGAGACGGTTGAATACTAGGAACCCAGAAATTTGCCAACCGCAGAAATAAACTGCGCCACTGCTTGGGGAACGACATTCATCAGCTGAATTTAACTGTTACGGCAACCCACTGATCTCGCGCGACCGTGCTGGGGATTGTCTTCATCGTTCTGAAGAGGATTCTGTCATAACCGATTGCTTGCTTGTCCACGTTAGGACTCTGTCTGTCATCAATACGAAGAAATCTCAACTAAAACCTGTCCACGTTAGGACTCCACTTGCTGTTAACCCAGAAAAATCTCGGCAACTCCGCTGGGGATAATTCGTCTGCATTTCCATAAACTGAATCGTCCACGTTAGGAATAAAACTCTTCCACGTTAGGAGTAACACCTGTCCACATTTAGGAATCATTTCTTCTGTATCTGTCCACGTCAGGACTAACCCTTTCATCTTTCCACGCCAGGAAGCAATCTTCTTTCCACATAAGGAGAACTATATCAATCCGTCCACGTAAGGACTCCAATACCACTTGACATGTCCGCGTCAGGACTCCAATCTTTCCACGTAAGGAATCCAACTTTGGTTCTGAACCTGTCCACGTCAGGACTCAACTTTCCACGTAAGGAGTACATCATTCTTCCACGTCAGGAATCAACTTTTCTTGAATCCGTCCACGTAAGGACCCCCAATTTTTCCACGTAAGGAATAAATCTTCTTTTGAGTCTGTCCACATCCGAACTAAACCCCTTCCACGTCAGGAATACACTCTTTCTTTCCACGTCAGGAATACAAACCTCTTTCCACGTAAGGAATGCTATCTGTTTTCCACGCAAGGAAACATAACTCTTCCACATAAGGCAACCAATTCCTTCCGATTTGTCCGCGTCAGGACTCCATTTTTCCACGTAAGGAATGCCATCTCAATCTGTCCACGTAAGGACTCCACTCTTTCCACGTCAGGAATGCTATCATTTCCACGTAAGGAAACTATCTTTTTCCACGTAAGGAATCATCTCTTTCCACGTAAGGAATCCAACTTGATATGTCCGCGTAAGGACTACATCGTCCACGTTAGGACCCACTTCTCCACGTTAGGAATAATAATAATTTCTTTGATTTGTCCACGTCAGGACACTGATCTCGTCTTGATTTGTCCACATTAGGACACTGATCTCGTCTTGATTTGTCCACGTTAGGACACTGATCTCGTCTTGATTTGTCCACGTTAGGACACAGGCATCTTCGACCCGCTGAAGAAATAAGACTTGTCCACGTAAGGACTCACACGCTTGTCTGATCTGTCCGCGTCAGGACACCAACACAAAGAGTAATCGCTTTTGTCAACATCATGACCTCCCATTCCACTAATTTTGAGAACCCGAATCTGCACACGTTAGGACTAACACACCTCACCAATCCGGGGAAATAAACCTGTCCACGTTAGGACGCCCACTTCTGAAGAAATCCCGTCAATCTAGGAGTAAATTGTCTGCGTCAGGACTTGGTTCTCCAATGATCCTCACCCACAAACTTCTTTAGCACTGACGTGACAGCGACTTTGAGGCGGACTCTACTGGGATGTCTGGAAACCAACTATCGGACGCCTGTTCTGATAACCGGCGGTGGCCTCTGAAATTCTGATTCATGGAACCCCTGATGACAACTAATTCTGCTTGGGAATAAAGAGACACTTATCCTGATAACTCTGTGGGGAATACGGCCGAAACTGACATTGGATGTCCCATGCCGAGATCTTGACTGTTTGGTAGTTCATTTGAGCAAGAACTCTCTCTACCTGAACTGCTAAAATACAGGAACTGCTTCAGCAAAATAAATGCTGGAAGGATAATGCCGACTCCGCCGGGGATAGCCAGATGCTACAGAATTATTCCAGCAAAATAAATGTTGGAAGGGTGAAGTCAACCCTGCTGGGAAATTGGGAACTCAAACCAAACGCCTTGTTGAGGTAACCCCCTGCTGGGGAATAGCAGATGTGCATAGTATGATTGAACTTCTGCTGGAGAGTGAATTGATATTACACAGTATCCCTGACAAAATAAATGACAGGACCCACCATCTACTCTGCTTTGGAGAGTCTTGGTCTTCGAGTTCCGCGGGGAGGAAAGAACGTTTGCTGAAAGGAGAGGACTCCGCTGGAGGTGGGACTATTCTCTCGGGGAAAATCCACTGATTCCGCTGGGGGAGAGTGCATGACCCTGCGGGGAAAGATGAACCTGTCTGAATACAGCCTTATGATCTTGGAATCGCCAAACTCTATTGAGGGTGAATAACTTTTCTGCTCCCTTTGGGTAAGCTACGGCTAGCTGGGGAATTCTATCCTTCTTCAGGAAGAACATGCATGACCTGCGTGGGGATCAAGTCTTTCGTTATCGCGATCCTTCGATCATCTTTCTCGTACGGTTAGGAGACCTGCAACAACACAAACAAAACAAGACAAGCCTATGCAACCAAATCAACTCAGGTTAGCGACGTTATTTTCAGTTAATTCAAAGCTTTAGCAATTGTCGGCAAGGGCCAGTGATGTTATACATGTGCTAGTTTCAGTAAACTTAGGCGATTTATCATGCACAAAACAGTAAAGAATCAGTATCAAGTACTGAATAACATATTTTCATTGATTGGGCCCCTGAATGGGCGGAGTTTTTTTTTTTTTTTTTTTTTTTTTTGTACACGGGATGTAACTCCTGAAAAGAGGAAGCTACACAAAGCAAATATACAAATATGCAAGTATGCACAAGAAGCATGAATATTGACAACTTAAATTTGTACACATGTCGGCAACGGGATGCGGATGAACACCACGAACTGATCCTCCCATGACTCGCCCGACTCTAATGCTTTTCCCGGTATCCCCACTTCTGAAGAGATCGTGTCCGATAACTGGCTCCTCAAATATATTCTCCCGCATTGATGCTCATTGAATTCGGACCGCAGTCATTTGCTTTTCAAATCCCTAACTTTTGCGTGAACCGCCCTTTACGGGTTTTCAGTTCACCGGGATACCCTTTTTTGCCGAAGCCGCCCAGTGTAGGTTTTCAACTTCGCGGGTGTACATTTTTCAATTTTATCCCTAACTTTTGCCCGAACCTTTCATTCTGTTTTTGGTTCGCCAGGATGCCCCATTTTTGCCTGGACTCTCTTTTTCTGTCCAGCGGGTCTATTTTAAGCAAAGTATTTTTTAACTGCGTCCGAATTCACAGGTGACGTGAAGTCTTCTCCGTCCATGGTGGACAACAACAACGCTCCTCCTGAAAAGACCTTACTAACAACGTATGGCCCTTCGTAGTTGGGGGTCCACTTGCCCCTGTGATCTGCTTGCGGCGGGAGAATCCTTTTCAGCACAAGGTCGCCCGTCTGAAAGCTTCGCGGATGTATCTTCTTGTCGTACGCTTTCTTCATTCGGCTCTGGTACAAACGACCGTATGCTAGAGAAGCTAGCCTCTTCTCATCCATCAAGCTCAGTTGGTTCAATCTATTCGTTACCCATTCTGCCTCGTCCAGCTGAACGTCTCGCAATACCCTCAGAGAAGGGATCTCAACTTCCAATGGTAATACCGCTTCCATTCCGTATACCAACGAAAACGGAGTTGCCCCGGTTGATGTGCGTACCGTCGTACGATAACCGTGCAAAGCAAAAGGTAGCATTTCATGCCAATCCTTATAGGTCACCACCATTTTCTGGACGATCTTCTTTATATTCTTATTGGCCGCTTCTACAGCGCCATTCATCTTGGGTCGGTAAGGGGAGGAGTTGTGATGTTCGATCTTGAAATTCTGACAGAGCTCCTTCATCATTTTGTTGTTCAGATTTGAACCATTATCCGTGATTATCCGCTCGGGAATCCCATATCGGCAAATGATATCTCTCTTGATGAATCTAGCCACCACTTGCTTCGTTACATTCGCGTAAGACGCCGCTTCCACCCACTTGGTGAAATAATCGATTGCTACTAGGATGAACCGATGCCCGTTAGAAGCCGTCGGCTCGATCTTTCCGATCATATCGATTCCCCACATCGAGAATGGCCATGGAGATGACATCACATTTAGAGGACTCGGAGGCACGTGTATCTTGTCAGCATAGATTTGGCACTTGTGGCACTTCCTCGCGAACTTGAAACAATCAGTTTCCATCGTCAGCCAAAAGTAACCTGCCCTCAGCAACTTTCTCGTCATAGCATGCCCACCAGCATGCGTACCAAAGGTACCTTCGTGAATTTCCTCCATGAGAAGCTTTGCCTCTTTCTCGTCTACACAACGCAACAACACCAAATCGTGGTTTCTTCTGTACAAGACGCCATCTGGATTCAAGTAGAAATTACCCGCTAATCTCCTGAGAGTCTTCTGATCTTGACTGGATGCCCCAGCCGGATACTCTTTATTCTTCAGGAAATTAAGGATATCGAAATACCACGGTTTGTCATCAGATGCTTCATCAATAGCAAATACATAAGCTGGCCTGTCCAACCGAGAGATAGTGATTTGGGGAGCTTCGTTCCAGAAGTTGACCTTGTACATGGAAGACAAAGTGGCCAGGGCGTCAGCCATTTGATTCTCTGCCCGCGGTACATGATGCAATTCAACTTTGTCGAAGAAAGGCAATAATCTCCTTGCATAATTCATGTAATGTATCAAATTGGGCTGCCGTGTCTCCCATTCCCCTTTGATCTGATTCACCACCAGAGCCGAGTCTCCGTATACATCTAGATGCTTGATTCGCAAATCAATGGCTTCTTCAAGCCCCATTATACAAGCTTCGTATTCGGCCTCATTGTTGGTAACGGCAAAGGTCAATCGGGCAGTAAACGGGATGTGCGACCCGTGTGGCGTGGTGATGATTGCCCCTATCCCGCTACCGTAAGCATTCACAGCTCCGTCAAATATCATCTTCCATTTGGAACCCAACTCTGGTCCCTCGTCTGGCAACGGTTCTTCACAATCTTTCATCTTTAGGTACATGATATCCTCGTCAGGAAAATCAAACCTCATCGATTGGTACTCTTCAATAGGCTGCTCCGCCAGATAATCAGACAGCACACTCCCCTTTATAGCCTTTTGCGAGACGTATTGGATATCGTATTCAGTCAAGACCATCTGCCAACGGGCAATTCTACCTAACAACGCCTGCTTTTCGAATACATATTTGATAGGATCCATCTTCGAGATAAGCATGGTTGTATGATTCAGCATGTATTGCCTCAAACGCTTGGCGGCCCAGGCTAGCGCGCAACAAGTTTTCTCCAGCATTGAGTATCGAGATTCACAGTCGGTAAATTTCTTACTCAGGTAATAGATCGCATGCTCTTTTCTCCCTGTCTCGTCGTGTTGACCGAGAACACAACCCATGCTTCCCTCAAGAACCGTCAAATACATTATCAAGGGTCTCCCTGCCACTGGGGGTATCAAAATAGGAGGCTCCTGCAGATACTTCTTTATTTTATCGAACGCCTTTTGACAATTTTCGTTCCACGTTACAGCTTGATCTTTCTTCAACAGCTTGAATAATGCTTCACACGTGGCCGTTAGGTGAGATATGAACCGGGCAATGTAGTTCAACCTCCCTAGAAACCCGCGCACCTCTTTCTCTGTTTTAGGCGTCGGCATTTCTTGAATTGCTTTTATTTTAGCAGGATCGACCTCTATTCCTCTTTCGCTTACGATAAACCCCAGCAGTTTACCCGATCTCACCCCGAAGGTGCCTTTATTAGGGTTCAGCCTCAGCCTGAACTTCCTAAGTCTTTTAAACAACTTCAGCAGATTCACCAGATGCTCTTCCTCCGTCTGGGATTTGGCAATCATATCGTCAACATAAACTTCGATCTCTTTATGCATCATGTCATGAAAAAGAGTCGTCATCGCACGCTGATATGTTGCCCCAGCATTTTTCAAACCAAAGGGCATCACTTTGTAGCAAAATGTTCCCCACGGCGTTATGAAAGTAGTCTTCTCCATATCCTCTGGCGCCATTTTAATCTGATTATAGCTTGAAAAGCCATCCATGAAGGAGAATACGGAGTATTGAGCAGTATTATCAACTAACACGTCAATGTGAGGAAGTGGAAAATCGTCTTTTGGGCTTGCTTTATTCAAATCTCTATAATCCACGCACATTCGAACCTTGCCATCTTTCTTTGGTACTGGTACGATGTTGGCAACCCATGAAGGATACTTCGTCACAGCCAGGAAACCAGCGTCCCACTGTTTCTGCACCTCCTCTTTGATCTTCATTGCCATATCTGGTCGCGTTCTGCGAAGCTTTTGTTTGACCGGCGGGCAATCTTCTTTCAATGGCAGGCGATGCACGACCATATCTGTATCGAGCCCCGGCATATCTTCATATGACCAAGCGAATACATCATTATACTCTCGGAGCATTTCAACCAGTCTTCGCTTGATATCACTCTGCAGTGCGGCTCCGATACGAATATTCTTCTCAACCCCTTCCGACCCCAAGTTGATAATTTCGATGACCTCGTCGTGAGGCAGAATGGCTCTTTCCTCTTGCTTTACTAACCAAGACAGTTCTTCAGGAACGTCGCTATCTTCGACAACCTCTTCTTCAGCCTGAAACACGGGGTGCTCAAAGTCGGGACGAGTCATAGGTGGTTCAAGGATGTCATCTGAAAATGTTATCCTGCAAAAGGAATGGTTAAGTGCTTCAAAATGCGTATAAAGCGAATAACCACGTTGCCATTTTATTGAAAAATACAAAACAAGAAAGACAGGGATTACGGTATTTGCACATGAAAAAACGCCATTTATTTAATGATTAACACGCAATGTTTATAACAACACAGCCCTAAGCGAATCCTGATGCCCCGGGCACGACATCAGATTATTCAACAATTAATAAAGCAAAGCATTACTGTTTAAAAGTCACAGGAACAAGCTCCTGAATAGACCAGTTGCACAGTCCTTGTCCTGGCGTGCTTGGCTGAATCCAGGCATCCATATCACAGTCGCTGTCTCCTTCATCGGACTCTGAAGCAGCGTTGACAGTTTCAGGACATACTCCACTGGCAGAGATGGTAATTGGCTTTCTGAAACGGGGGGCCCCCACGGAAGGAGTTGATGACGAGGGTTGGTACCCCAGCCCGAACCGGTCCATCTTCACAGGAATGTCCAACACTTTGCCCCAGCCCTTGGCTTCTCCTGCTTCCACTAGAGCTTGAGCTTCCTTATACGATGAGACAGCTATCTCTGGCACTTTGCTCGGCCCGGGACCTTTGTCCTTGATGCGCAAACCTTCGAATGCCTGGCATGGTGTCTCGTGGATCTCCCCGTCGACTTCCACATATTTAAATGACGATAAATGGCTGACCAGGATGTCCTCTTCCCCGCACACGGTGACTACGCTGTCTCCGACCATATATTTTAACTTCTGATGCAGGGTGGACGTGACGGCCCCTGCCCCATGAATCCAGGGTCTTCCAAGCAAGCAGCTATACGTAGGCTGTATATCCATGATATAAAACTCCATTGCAAACACTTCCGGCCCCACTTGCAGAGGCAAAGTAATCGATCCGAAGACTGTTCTCCGCGTGCCGTCAAATGCTCTGACTACCAAATCACTGGGTGTACACAAAATCCCTCGAACATCCAGCTTCATCATCGCCTTCTTGGGCAACACATTCAAAGATGATCCGGTGTCAACCAATACGTGCGACATTACTGATCCTCTACACTCAACAGATACGTGTAATGCCATATTATGATCTCTCCCTTTCGGAGTCAAGTCAAAGTCGGTAAAACCCAAGCTGTGGCCTGCATTCACATGTGCCAGCACTCCTTCTAGCTGATTTACGGAGACGTCCTGGGGTACAAAAGAGGTGTCCAGGACTTTCAGCAAAGCATTTCTGTGAGCTTCCGAACATAAGAGCAATGACAAGATAGATATTTTGGACGGTGTCTGCTGCAGATGCTCCACAATCTTATAATCACTTTTTCGAATTAAGCGCATGAACTCTTCTACATCCTTCGATGCTGCTTCTTTTTCACTTGCTTGCACTGGGACATTCTCAACCATTTTCCCTTTTCCTTTCGCTAGCCTTTCAGCCTCCACTTCAGGAGATATAAAGATCCTGCCACTCCTCGTCATGCCTCCTGAACCAACAACATTATCCACAAGCTCGGCTGGCTGTTTGTTAACATCAATCTTTATCCCATCACAATACACCTCTAACCCATATGACCATGGGACTGCTTTCGTGTTCTCGTACGGGATTGGCCCGGCCTTAGTTATGGTGATCGGTGGTCGCTGAGCTGGTGCTGCAATAGTGATCGTCTTCCGAGGAATCGTTATTGTGGCCACATCACTCCGATTATCCACTACTACCCCTGCAGGCTCTTCAGTTGCCGCTCGATCAAACTGCAATATGCCCTCATCAATTAAAGCCTGAATGCCTTTCTTCAAATCCTCACACCCCCCAGCTAGGGTCCAACAATCTAAGCAATACTCGTTACATCCTGGGTAAACACCTCCTTGTAACAGTCGGCTCTTTATCTCGCTCAGCGGCGTCTTCAAATCTTCCACATTCATAATCAGATTCAGACCTTCCTCAGTCAGAACGGCGTTTGCCCCATGATTAGGCATGGGTTTCTGGACTATATTCGGACCGGCCGTTCCGAAGTTGATAGTCTTGTTGTCCAAAAGATCCTGCACAACGTGCTTAAAAGCGTGGCAACCTTCTATATCGTGGCCCGGAGCCCCAGAATGAAACTCGCAGTGCCTGCTTGCGTCGTAACCAAACGGGGGAGCTCCCGTTATCGGCGCCAGAGTTCTTTTCTCTACCAGATTCAATCCCAACAAGGTCTGCAACAACTCGGCATATGTTGAGGGAGGCTTCTCAAACACTCTTCTCGGTTTACTACCCTGGAATCTTCGTTGAGCCTGCTGTGCCCCCTGCTGAGGCTGCTGCTGCTGTGGCATTGGTTGCTGCTGAACCGGTTGTTGTTGCTGGAGTGGTTGTTGCTGATAGGGAATAGTAACACTCGCCACCTGCTGCGGCTGACGATATTGACCTCGTCCCCTGCCTCGGCCTCGGCCTCGGCCTCCAAATACTGCGCTGGCTTCGCCCTGACGGCGCCCACCATAAGCTTTCCTATTACTGCCAGATGCATTTGATTCCTCGACTTGGAACTTTCCTTGCTTAATATTACGTTCAATCTTTTCCCCCATCAGAATCAGGTCTGAAAAACTGGCCAGAGACGTATGAAACAGCATATCATGAAACAGCCCTGTGAATGTGCCGACAAACATGTCATTCATTTCCTTATCTTCTACCGGAGGACGGACCCTGGCAGCCATATCGCGCCACCTTTGCGCGTACTCTTTAAAGCTCTCCCCCTTCTTCTGCGACAGTCCCGCCAATTGGACCCGATTGGGCGCCAGGTCGCTGTTATACTTGTAGTGAGCTACGAACGCCTCCGCCAATTGCTTCCATGTCTTGATATCAGTTGGCTCCAACCCCATGTACCACTCTAGGGAAGGGCCCGATAGACTATCCTGAAAGAAATGCATTAGCATTCTTTCATCAGTTGAGTATGCAGACATCTTTCTGTAATAAGCTCGTACATGCACTTTTGGACATGTGTCTCCTTTATACTTATCGAACGCAGGGGCTTTGAATTTAATTGGCACCCTCAAGCCAGGTACCAAGCCCATTGTTGCCATGTCCAAGCCCACAGCACTTTGATTTAAGACTCCCTTCATCTGCTCTTCCAGCATTCTAATCTTTTGGGAATCATCCATCGGCCCTTCAAAACCTCCTCCGGAGAAGGCGTCCTCCTGCTGATCTTCTTGCCACATACCGTTTCCAGCTCCGTACCCATCATACCCATTATTACGTCCGGCTCTGATCTGATTCATCCCCGGACCTCGGCCTCTGTTGCCGTACCCTTGAACACCTCCAGCAGGACCAAAAGCCATACATCCAGTACCGTTTCCATTTCCAAAGCCTCCGTAACCCTGATTGACCATACCATAACCATCTTGCCCAAAGCCTTGAGCATTAAAGCCATACTTCCCAGTGTTATCGAATCCCTGATCGTTGAATCCGAATCCAGTATTGACAAAGCCATTGCCTCCTAGATTATCTCCCAAATTGACATCACCCAGCCCCACATTATGGACAGCAGTCTCATTCCCCACTCCAACGTTACCATTCACAGCAGCGGTAGCGTTGTTGATATTAGCAGCAGGTGTATTGATTACAGGCGGAGCCACTGGCGTGGGAGTGCCGTCTCCATGAGCAGTATCAACCCGGACAGACTGATGATCTTCATTACCATGACCAGCGTTTCGGGCCAACAGAGGCTGGACCATGGCCTGCAAATTCTCCTGCCCTTTTGCTATAGCTTCCATGGTCTGCATGAAAAGGGCGAGCTTCTCGCGCACATCTTGCATCTCGTTCTGCATTTGGTCCATGATTCTTCGACAGTTGGTGCGTGTAGAATAGCGGTGCGGATGCTGATCTGCAATCCTGTTAAGTACCTGATACAGAGCAGGAAATAAGACACCATCCAAAGATTACCTGTAATGCAATATGAATATGAATGCAATGCAATGTGTCTGTGCATTAGGGAAGTTCATTCCCCCAGTTCTAGTGCGAAGGTGCCAGTGCAGTGATAGCGCTGACAATAGGAATATCGGAGCTGAATCATAGAAAGCCTCATATATTGCAGGGAAAATCAATAAGCCCCGGGTACAATATCACTGAGGGTACAAAGAAGGCATGACCCCAGCCAACAATCCTGGTGATGGTCAGCACTATGCAAATAAAGCATACAAGTTACTACATGAAATGATCAAATCCTCCCAAAAGTCTGGTACTCCTCTATCAACTTCTTGGTCTCCAGATGACTCGGTCGAGCAAGCAGTCCTTCAACAAGTTGGTTTCTTTTCTTGAGAACACGGCGTACGTCTTCAGCAGTTTCTTCCCATGTTGCTTCTCCGAAGCAATCTTCTAACTTTCGCTTCTGAGACATTGCTTCATCTCTGGATTTGATTGCCTTGTTCAGTGCATGCTGGACACTATACCGGGTCATCACTTCCTCCTCACACTTCTTGATGCTAGACTTCAACTTCTCTTCGAGGTCGGAAATTTGCTGCTTCAGCTTATCTTCCCTCTTCTTATTGTTGGTGAGTGTAGCATTCCAAGTCTTATTGCAAGAAGATATCTCTCGGTGTGCTGCGTCGAGCGCCTTCTTTTTGGCTTCCAGCATGTCATGGGAGCTTCTGAACTCTTGCCCCAGACGTTCACGCTTTTTCTTTTCCTCAGTCAACTCAGCCCCTAACCTGTTTAGCAGCTCGATCTGTTGTTGGAAAGCATATACGGCCTTGTTTTTCTCGCTGCGTACCTGGGCTAACTCTTGCTCTAACCCTTCATTAATCTTCATCAAGGCTTCTTTTTCCTTCACAACTTGTTCATAGACTTCTCTAGTAACAGTAGTCGGCTCTGCTACCGGAACGGGAACAAGAATGGATGCATCTGGAAACGGCATCCTCAACTGACTAGCCCTCTCCTGAATCCAAACTCTATAAGGTGCATAGGTCTGACAGTCATTCTTTCCTAACAAAGGCTTCCCTCTGCGGTTAATACGCTTCCAGGCATGTTGCAGCTTGGCTAGTAACTCCCCCTTCACATCACCTGTGAAGTACAGAGATTCCTGTACTTCTTCCTCCTGAGGTGGATTCTTCAGCGCATATCCGAACTGACGAATGAATAGAGAAGGGTTGTAATTGATACACCCTTTTCTTCCTATCAGCGGCACATTAGGGTACCCAGAACAGCTGAAGATGAGCTCGGATCCCAACAAATCTCGATCAAACCATACAACGTCTTCGGAAGATAGCCTCATCAGGCGTTCTGACCAATTGGCTGAGGTTGCACTGTCCACAAATGGTCCCTTCATGGGAAGGTGACTCTTGAACCACATATTCAACAGAGGAGCACAGCAGTACACAACCTTTCCTCTTCGGTTCTCATTCTTATAGTGCAATGAATGATAGAAATCTCCAATCAAAGTTGGCACTGGGTTGCCTGCAGCAAACAGATAGAAAGCGTCCAGGTCCACAAAGTTGGGCAAGTTAGGAAACAGCACAATTCCATAGATGCACAAAGCCAAAATAGCATTGAAAACCACCCAACAACCGTTCTTGGCGTACTCTCGAGCTTTGACAACTAAGAAATCAAGAGAGAAACCTGAAACCCCAAGCCAAGAAGTCAATAACAGATCTGCAGCGTCCATATGTAAGGCTTTGGCTAAGTCCTCCAACTTGGGCTCAGCAGCAGAGTGAATAAAGGGAACCTCGTTCTGCACGGGAAGCTCGGTAAACTCCACATACTCCTCAATGGTAGGCCCTAGAATGAAGTCAGCAAACGTAAAACATCTCAATGCGGGATCATAGAACTGCATCAAGGTGTATAGCCCGTTCATCTCATCAGCAGTGGGCTTACAGACTAATCTCAGTAATCTCCCATGACTCATTCTGAAGCTTCTCCTAACCTCCTCATCGGCAAGAGATATCAGACCAAGCAAAGAAGTAATATCAGGTGAAGGCAGCTTGTACGCAACTGTTTTCCTCAAACTAGCCATAGTCAATACTCAGAAGTCTGGGCACTAGAACCGGGGAATATGCAAATGCACCTGCAGCACAGACACACGTTAGTGAAATGCAAATGGTAATGGATATGCAGGCAATGCAATGCAAGTAACATGCAACAGGGACCAAAGCTGTAGATGAATAGCCTGAACCCAATCAAGAAAGGTCTCAGATAGACCATCCAGAAGTCCTCAAACCCTGGCCTCAGATAGCCCTAAAACAAAGCTCCAACACTGGTCTCTGACAGACCTCAAACCATAACTCCCATTGGTCTCTGATAGACCTCAAATCACATCTCTAATTGGTCTCTGACAGACCTCAGAACACATCTCTAAATGGTCTCTGACAGACCTCATAACCCTCCATAAATATCCAGGATCTCTGATCGAGAACAAACCGGTATCTGAAGGTCTGGTTACCTGCATAACCCCAAATCCCCTCACAGGTGGATGGCCCTATAACTGGCACAAGGTACGACATCCTATGCGGTCGTCGGCGTCACAGACTTTCAGGGTTGATGATACGATTCCCAGAAGGAGTGGCATCATCAAATCCTGAAGAGGCCTCACTTAGCCAACTTCCAAGTGATCAGTTCCCGGAGTCGACAATTCAGCTGACCAACAACCCCTTCGACCCAAAGGGTAGAAAAAGAAGCCAACCAGAAGAACCTCGTCCGAGTGTAGATTTCATGAGACACTAATGCAAGCAAAGCCGGCACGCGCCCACTACTTTCTACTCTAATTCTAGGTGCACTCAAGCCCAGGTCCGGCTTCTCACTCAATATCAGAACACCCGTCACACCCCAAGATACAGCAATAATAATCAATGTATAATGCTGAAAATAAAAGGTCAGAAATATAAATCCATACAAAATCCTCGACGGGAAAACAAACGTTAGGATTGACTCTCTTAAGGGACGTTGGATCCCAAATGCATAAGAACTGTCGCAGTCCTTAGCAGCCAGGGGACGTTGGGTCCCCAGCAGAGTCGCCAGCTGTCGCTACTGCGAAAATCGGCGCCGGCTGAACAGAAGAGTCGCCACCATGCGTTATTTATCCCACGGGAGGGAAAGGAAACGCTCAGAGTAAACCTCGCACAACACGGGAAAGGTATGGTCATCGCAACCAAAACCGGGATTCGGGAGTCGGTTACGCAAGGGGAAGGTATTAGCACCCCTCACGTCCGTCGTACTCGACGGGATCCACGCTTGTTTTCGGGTATGGATTGTTATTCTATCTACGCTAAGGGTCTGGGGTTAAAAAGAAAATAAAATGAAAATAAAAATGACTCGGCAAAGTATCGCACTTTATGCCTACGTATTCCCGTCTGGAACGAGAAATCAGAGTCAACGTAGTTCGCCTACCTACGGGAAAGGAGGGGAAGGTTGCTCGCTAGGATATCGCATCCTATGCCTACGTACTTCCACACAGCATGGAAGATCAGAGCAAACGTAGTTCGGGCTACGTACGACACAAGTCTGTCTTGGTTGATTTTACTCCTTCTGAAAAAGGGTTTCTTGATTAGCAGTCCCGGCGGACAAAAATGACGTCTTGATGAGTTCACATTCTTTTACGGAAGAAGTGTCTTTTATTGTGTTTGAAATCTTTATGTGTTTTTCTGTTTGTTTTGAGAGAGAAGAGACAGAACTCTAACCTATGGTTGCGAAGGGAATCAAACTAACCTAATGTCATCATGCATGGGTTAAGACCTAGTGTCTATCATGCTCCTCTCTTGCACAGAGAGAAACAGAGATCCTAAGGGATAGGCAGAAACAGAAACAATATCAGATATATACAGTAAAACAGTAAAATGCATGGATGCAACAGTACAAGCGAGGCAAGGGAGTCCCACTCAACCTCGAACCTAGAAAACAATAGGCGAAAGCGAACAGACTTCACTTTCAACCCAACAGAGTAAACAACAAACAATACAGTCAGGAAAACCAGTCAATACATCAGCAATGAAATACAACAGCAAAATAAACAGCCTCAGCAGCTCTGAATCAACATCTGGCTTCAAGTAATCTCCATTCAGCCATAGGCTTCAACAAGCATCAATCTCCATCTTCATGACCTTCAGGCAAGGGCTTTGATCATCTGTCTTCTATCTGCAATGGCTTTTCTTCAAGCTCAAACCTCCAGGATGAGGAATCAGTCACAAGAGTGAAGTGAATAAATGTTAGACAGTTAATTACCTACCAAGGGTGGTTCATCAACTGTTAACATTAAACAGAAAGTTTCCTCTCAAAAGTTCTATCTTTCAAATATATTCACTGATCCTTCCAAAGGAAGGAGGTGGATATTTGAAAGAGACTTTGAATCATAGAGAAAGGATGGATGCAGACAAGGCATTCCATGTTTGAGAAACAAGCTTTCTAATCTAGAACTCTGCCTAGCTCCTAAACCCTAGTCTCCTCAGCAGCTGCTAGCAATAACCTCCTATCCAACTCTGGCAGTTGATCTTCAATCTCTGGATCTCCAATGGTCTTCATCTCCTCAAGTCTTCAGCTCTCCCAAGTTCCCAGACAATCCCAATACCCAAGCAAGCAAGCAATAATCCCCAGAGGGCACACCACACCAGACAATCAGACATACACAGAGTATTAATAGCAGTAGGGGAATCCTGACTTTTCTCTAAGGGATTTGATAACTACCCATAGCCCCTATAGTCCCATAACTAATCTAGTCAAACCCTAAGTCCTAAGGGAAAGAATCAAACTTCCTAAGTCATCACCTAAAAACCCTAATTTGTTCATGTTGTTCAAGCCTACATTAAGCACCCAAAATTAATTTCTAAAAATGGGAACTAAATTGTTTCTACAAGTTCAATATCTCATCTAAGCAACATAAAAAGAATGAACAAAAAATATTAAAGCATCTAGTAGAACAAAAATTAACAAAATCATGCATGAAATGAAACTATTTAAAATGTCATTTATTTAGAAAATATGGGAAAAATGTCAAATAAAAATAAAAATGCAATTTTATTTAATGACAATTTTCTACACAGAACCAAGAAAATATAGAAAAAACAACCACTAAAAAAGAGTTAATTTCCTATTTTATATGATTTTTTAAAGTTGGTAAAAATTAAAGTGAATTAAAAACTAAATTGAATTAAAATGAGAGGGAGGGGGTACTAATAGCAATTCGCTCCAGTTCATTTAGGATGGTCCAGGCAGTGGTGGGGTGCGCGTAGCAAGTTTGGTTAAGCCCAGAACAAGTCAGCATTATTGAAAATAAAAAAAGGACGCAGGGGGTGAGAACAGCAATGGATTCACGTGTATTTTCTGATGGGCTTGGTACTGGGGGGTGGGGATATCAATAACACACCTAGGCCCGCCCGTTTCATTAAATGAAACGGTGCGTTTAGGGCACCTACAACTCTCCCTCCAAATCTCAGAATTAAATGCCAGCCACACGATTGGCTTTGGGTCAAAGGTCCAACACGCGATGGACGCTCAGGATTGCGTCTTCAACCTTGGTTCATGAGAACTAGGGTTTCCCTCCATGAATAACCATGCACGCACCAACTTCAGCCTCTCGGTTCTCCCTCTCCAGGCCACGGTTCAGCTCGATCCAAACATGAAAATCATTCAGAATTTCTCCCTCTACAAGCCTATGGTCATAGTTCAATCTGAAATTCAGCAAATCACTCAACCCGAGCGCATGACATTCTTGGCTCCGTTAACATACTCTGCAACTCATCCTCAAGATTCTCAACCAAACCTATACTAATCTCTTCTATACTTCACGTAGATCATTCTGCACTAACAACCTAAGATTACCATGGCCTATCCTAAGAGTTCTAAGTCCTAACAGTTTCAAGCACCTGCTATGAATCATCACTAAACTACTCCTAATCAATCAGAAATGCTCTACTAACATCCTACATCATTATTATACTAACAAACTAATGTAAATCTATCTGTATCAAGCTATGGGAGAGAAATTGAACCTGGTGCAAAAGCTTGTGGATGATGATGAAATTCGTGGATCTGAGAGCCTTGATGCTTCAATCTGGATCTACTCTTGCTATATTTGATTCTGTATGCAACACCTTGATGATTCTTGCCTTGGATCTTGCTGTCCACTTGAAATTGCAATTTGGATATTGATGATTATGTTGCTCGAAAATGGATCAATTTCAATCAGATCCTTGTTGATCTTTAGTCCATGATGATGATTGAATATGGTAGAATCAATATTGGTGATGATTGATGAAGATTTTGAGAAATTTGGATGGAATTGCAATGAGAAAGAATAGAGAGAATTTGGGAAATTTTTGGTGAAAAATGAATCCAACCCTTGCTCAATTCTGATTTCATGAATATATAGGGCTCAATGGAAACTTCTAGATCCATCTTACAACTTCCCTTGCCTTCCAACTTTGATTGATTTTGGTTATGTTTCTTCAAATACAAGTAACCATAAGTAACTTTTCTTTTTCCTTCTAAACTCAAAAAAGTGCTTGAACCATTGTCTCTAAAATGTCTTTTGGACCCAAAATCATATATTGGAAGTCCCCATTTGGACTTATAAATCTCTCAAACCATTTTTCACTTTGACTTTATTTAAGTTATAAGCCATTTTAGTTCAAATTTGACCCATCATGCAACTTCATGTTATGAGCTTTTCCAACAATTTGTGACCTCCTTTCTAGACTCAAAATGTCATTTGGAGCAAGTTTGATGTTGTAAGTTTTTCCATTTGAGGCCTCCTTGTATGAGTTTTGGACATAGGTTAAAATGACCTGTAATTCACAAATGACCAAAATACCCTTTGCTTGCCAAGACCATAAGTTGAGTTCCACACATCATATGAGGGCATGCTATACCATTCTAGAAAGCTAAGACAATGAGGAACAATTCTTATGCTGACCAGAAATTCATTTGAAATCTCCTTGAGGGGTAAAAATTGCTTGGAAGTCAAGTTACTTTCACAGACAAAATTTCAGATACCTCAGATGACCTGTAACTTGCAAGGACCATAACTTGAGTTCTATAAATCTCCTTGATGTCTTCCACCACTCAAATTAAAGGTCTTGAGATCCTCTACAAGTTTCATGTTGGCCAAGAAGCTATTTGAAGCTAGCATTTTGACTTATCTTGCTTGGAAATTTGACCTAAACTAGGGGATTTTACACAGAAACCCTAATTTAGAAGCTCCTCTTCTCCTTGATTTCTCTTGAATTCTTCTTGGCATATCTCCATATCCTTGTTTATATGTCCAATGATGAACCCCACATCTCTCCACTAGACTTGAATGCCCCTTAAATCAGTCAATTGACCTAGGGTTGACCTAGGGTTGACCCAGATGAAACCCTAGTTGACTGCCTTCAGCTATAGCTCTTGTGCTCTCATCCATGACTTGTCTCCTTCTTTAAATGACTTTCTAAGTCTCTCATAATGTCTAGATACTCTCCATGCCTTCAACTCACAGCTCACAACCCTCTTGCTGACCCTCAGATACCCTCAGCTAGGAGATGGACTCAAGGCTTGATCTGCTGAACTCTTTGCTTTCAAATTCTTTCCTGATGACTTGAATGAGATTGAATTGGGATAATGACCTCTTGATAGGCTTCTAGAGATGAAAATACTGATTGGTCCCCCTGTTGTATGACTTGCTATGCTTATGCTATGCAGATGGTTAGTCTATGTACATGACTCTATATGCAAATGCTAATGATATTGAAACATAAACCAAGTGAATAAGGTTGGGCAAATTTTAGGGTGCAACAGGGTGGATTTTGAATTCTTGGATCTACTGACCCATCTAATTTTGTTCCACTTTGCAGTGTGATAGAATTAGCATGACCTTATGGGTTAGGTTGTGGTTGGCCAGGAAATACTCTAGTTGCGGTTACTGTTGCTGCTTGTTGTTGGATCACTTGAGAAATTTGGGTTTCTAACATTTTGTTGTGAGTAGCCATTGCGTCAACCTTACTCGATAGTTGTTTCATTAGCTCACTCATGTGAATTTTTTGGTTGGGAAACTCTTCGTTTTTTGGGTTTGGGTTGCGATAAATATCACAAAAATTAGTTTGACATTGGACTTTTTAGGTGCTTAAGGAGCAGCGGGGGCTCCTTTTTGATAACCTAGAGGAATAAGATGTGCTGGGTTTGGAGCAAGCAAAGCATTATTGATGTTATAGGAATAATTAGGATGGTTTCTCCAGCCAGGGTTATAGGTGTTTAAGTATGGGTTTCCTTGGGCATAATTTACTTGGCTGGTTGGAATTCCATCCAATAAATGACATTCAAGAGTGTTATTCCCAGGGGTTCCACATAACTCGCAGCTAGGTATCACAGTATTTACGGCAGCTGCTAGAGTTACAGTCAAACTCTCAATCTTTTGAGTAAGTGCATCTACTTTAGAATTGACGTGGTCTATTCCATTAACTTCATGCATTCCGCACTTCGGTGGTGGTTTCTGTGTAAGAGTTTGCTCACCTCCCCATTGGAAGTGGTTTTGTGCCATGTTTTCAATGAGTTGATAGGCGTCTTCATAAGGTTTGTCCATTAGAGCGCCGCCAGCTAAAATGTCTATGTTCACTTTGGTGTTGTATAGTA
The DNA here is from genome assembly GCA_963859935.3 of Lathyrus sativus. NCBI lineage: Eukaryota > Viridiplantae > Streptophyta > Magnoliopsida > Fabales > Fabaceae > Lathyrus > Lathyrus sativus. Next base: position 467,580,399 of record OZ012737.1, read on the forward strand.
AACCATTCTAGAAAGTATGGATAAGCATCCATGGTTCAATTCCATGATGTGGGCAAAGCCTCAACATATATATGTATCTTTCCCAAGCTTCGAAAAGAGATTCATTGTCTTTTTTCCTAAATTTGTTGATTTGGGCTCTTAGTATACCAGTCTTGCTAGGTGGAAAGTATCCCACTAAGAAGACTTTCTTTAACTCGTCCCATGTAGTGATAGAGTTGGATGGTAGAGACTGGAGCCAAACTATAACTCTATCTCTTAAAGAAAGAGGAAAAAGATGTAGTCTTATGGCTTTGAGATTAACACCAGTTGCTTTCACTGTGTCTGCGTACTGCACAGACACTGATAAATGAAGGTTCAAATCGTCTGTAGGGCTACTAGAGAACTGGTTTTAATGTACGACTTGTAATAACGAAGGTTTCAACTTGAAATCATTTTAATCGATGGCAGGGGTTGCAATGTTGTTGTGTGGCTCATCTTGTGATGGAGTAGCATAGTTCTTAAGAGGACAATTTTTATTTTTAGCCATGACTGGTCCTGGTTCTGGTTCAGGGATATATGGATCATGGAAATTATATTTTATCCAGAATTCTTTGATTTAGTATCTTAGATTAATAAAATGCCCGGCTTCATCAATTGGTTGATCTAACTCTTCGCCTTGTGAGTAAGTGCTTGGCATACAATCAAATCACAGTATTGACTAAACTTGTCCCCGACAGCGGCGCCAAAAAATTGATCGTGACTTTATGAGTATATCAGATTATCTAACTTCAAGTATGTAGTCTATCGTGTAGTTTTAAAAGATATTGAACCCACAGAGACTAATAACCAATCTATTGTTATCTATTGATTCTATGTAAAACTAAGGCTAATGAATTTTTGGTTTGGATGGAAATAAAAGCTAAAACTAAAATACGATTAAGAAATATATTAGAAAAGAGAGATCGAAATGTGGATTCAGTGTACCTTGGGGACTCTGTAATTCATTGGCGTTAGTTTACTGTTAAATTGCTTTCAGTAGAAAATACCAGTTTAAAAACTCTATCTCACACTCTCACACTATTGATTAAAGCTACACTCCCTGACCATGAGATTTTACTCTCGCTCACCCATTTTAATCAAAAAATATTTTTTGAAAACTAAATAAGTCCTAGTTGATGCCTAAAGCGCTCTCGATGTATTTAGGATGAATGCCTAATTTTCACTATCTAATTCAATCCTCACACTCTCGCACTATCGGCTTGAACCTTTGTTGTTTTTACTCTCGCGCTAAACAGGAAAAAGTAAAGTAATAATATAAGAAACCTGTAAAGATGGAATTAAACTATGGAATACTCAAGTAAAACAGACGGAAACTAAATAAACTTTAATAATACCGGCAAGATTATGATCCAATTGTACATTAACAGGAACTTAAAACTAATGGTGTGATAACCTCTTAATGGAATAGATTATCACTTTGAATGGTAAATATTTGCTTAAAACTAAATCAATAGAGCTTCTGCGCATAAACTTGGATACTCAAAACCTATGAAAACTGATCTTATATAGAGGTATACTACTGCTAACTTCCTTTAATTCGTGTAGAAGTCATGGAGAAATTGTAGGGAGGTGGGGAAGAATGGGCCAAATTTTGTTTTCCACGTTAGCTGATTCTGCGCGTTTATGGCAAACGCCATGGGCTTAAGTTGAATGTGATGTGGCTAGGGTACATGGCGAACGCCATGAGGTGGTGGCAAACACCATGCACCAGAAAAGTGCAAATTCTGCCAAAAACTCCTTTTTCTTGCTCTTTTCGTCGTTTTCTTGCAATGACACTCGATATTAGATAAGTACCTAAAATGAAAACATAACATGTCATAATAGTATAAAAACATGATAAAAAGACACTAAATAGCGTGTGAATCAGGTTGGAATACACGATACATTTTCACAGAATTGCTGGAAATATGAAATAAAGGAAAGAAAATTGATATAAGCGGTTGAATAAAATGCTTAAGTTAAAAGAGGGACGTAGAGTCATACATATTTCAAAAATTAAGTATCTTTGTAACTTGGATGTTTGAATTCTATAGAGCACAACAATGAAAAATGCGAACCTTTGTTATGGAGATGGAAACTACTTATATAATACATACATAAAAAACTGTTGACAATAGTTAACTCTTTTACACTAGATACATAGATTATTACACAACCTTTTATCCTATGCTTGGCTTCCACGTGTCTTCAATTCTTAAACTGTTGCAAAACCATTACTCTTGTCAAAAAACACCTTCGAGTCTCTCAATTGCCTCTATGGAGAATTCTTAGTCGAATATTACAATCTTGTTGTTGAAGACACGCTTCAGCTACTTGTATTTAGTCTATGTACTTATCTTGCATTTCCACTCCTATCGAGTATGCCAAATCATTACAAACCTTTTCGAGAATCTGAACATGTTTTTGAGAGAGAGAGAGAGAGAGAGAGAGAGAGAGAGAGATCTTAATCTCGTGGATATGTTCTTTAGATTCTTTCAAATGATTAGTGGGCTTTGCTGAAGGTTGAGTAAAAAATCACAGGCTAATTGATGCCCCTGAGAATGGCACTTTCTATCATGTTTGCAATATGGAAGAAAAGTGGCATTTTTTTTGTAAAATATCGACATTGTTCAAAGCAGAAGGCATACATCATAGTCATCATGACTACTACCACCTAGTCGTCACATTAGCTGACATGTGTGCACCTACCATCATGGTTCCAACTTACAAGGCCATCGTGGGCCACAAGAATTAAACTGTTTAAAATAAAAATATTTAATTTAATCCAAAATATCAAAATGTTAGTGGGTTTTAAGAGGGAAATCGAAAAGTTTTCTTCTACATCTATATATACACTCTTATTTTCTCATTTTTCGTTTTTGCAACTTCCTCTTCTCTTAACCCTAAGAATTTTCATTTTTTCTGCAACTCTCATTTTCTTCTTCTATTCAAACTTTATAATAACGGCCTCTTCCTCTGGTACAACGAAAAAATTTCCAATTTGTTATGTTGATGATGTTACTGCTCCTACTAACTCTAGTAACCACGCCTATATCTCTGAACAACTAATGGATACTAAAGTCCTCGGTGTCATAGGCCTGAGGTCGGAAAGAGTAATATTTTTTGCGATTACCCGCTAAACATCAGTAATTCCGAGGAAGCCTCGATCAAGCGGATGTATTCTCAATTCAGCTTGTTCGGGATTACTCCCTAGAAGAATTCTTGACTATACCATCCTCCTATCATAAGAGCTCTCAGATCCGGGTATAGGATCTATCTCACCTACCAGGATCACCCAAATAGAACAACCAATAACACACAAATCAAACCACTAAAGCATAAATAAATCAAAGTAGGCTAAACCCACTAGGAACCAGATTCCCCATCAGAGTCACCACTTTTTTGTAGCGGGGAAATTTGTGAGTGTAAGATATTGACTAACTTAACTCAAAATGAAAGAGTCACCACCGGACTTTTATTTTATCCAAAAGGAAAGGGAAAAGAGCAAACAAAATCTAAACAAGTTCTAAAATCAAAGAACAAATAGAGAATGAGTAAGGGGGTTGGTTACGCTAAGGAAAGGTGTTAGCACCCAAAACATCTATAGTACTCTATAAGAACCCTTTGAAATATCTACTCTTTTTGTTTTGAAAAGGTTTTTTTGAAAAGAGATTGGGGAGATGAGAAGAGAATTATTTTTTAATATTTTTGTGTTTGGAGGGAACAATCTAAAAGAGAACTTCATAATATAAGCATCCATTCCTTTAGATTAGGCCTTGATCAAGATAGGTCTTCAAAAGAGAACTTCAAGTACCCAAACATCCAAAATTTACCATCACAAACCTCCAAGCATAGGTTAAGATCCTAATTCCAGGTCCAAAACTACATGTCTAATACAAAGGATAGTAGACATATTCCACCATTAAGAGAACAAGTTTTTTAGTGGTTTAAGCCTTTATTGATGTTTTTATTCCAAATGGGCAAATTAAAAGAAAGCATAAACATAAACAAATATTCCAAGTGGACAAAGGAAAAAGTACGGAAGCATAAACAATAATATGATATGATAACATAAAGCATAAAAAATAAAAAAAATAGGGAGCGAGAAAGAAGCATAAACATAACACAATTGATATATAACGTAGAGCAATAATGATCCAAAATAAGAGAACAATTTTTATTGCTTTTCAGAAATTCTCGACTAAACATCCATGAGAATGAAAACATCGTCTCATACATTACCATGAGGAAGGCTCCAACTCGGATAAAATCAACGAGTATGCCAACTAACCCCCATGGGTAACAAGAGAAAACTAATCTATTTCAAATTACGCCACATGCGAATAAGAGACTGATAATTCGCTTACAAAATGCCACAGTTTTTTGATTTTGGGATAATTTAACGCTATGTTAAGCAATCATAATCAGACTTATATAGAAGCCATGACTATCTGAGGCTGATCAATAAAAATATCAATGCTAATGCATGCTAGAGAAGTGATATGTATATCACTCTCCGAAAGCAATACCGCACGAAAAAAAATAGGTAACGATCTCATCTTCATCAAGAACTCAAAATAAGTTCCAATGATTTCGAAGATTTTCATCGATCAAAAGAAAATGAGATAGATGAAGAAATGCCAAATTGAACCACACAAAGATGTAATCTAAGGAAAAAAATGGAAGAAGAAGAGGAAAGAACCAAAACAGTCCCAAAAAGAACTAAAAACACATTCTAGCCACTGGTTAACCGGTTAACCAAATTGAGTTGCATTTGGTTAATCGGTTAGCCCTGGAAGAAAAGCAAAAAAAACTGAAAAAATTCAACATTCATGATCCAATCATTTCTTCAAACACCTCATGATCATGAATGAGAATTATCACGAAAATTCAAGTTAAACAACAACAAATAACACCAATAAAACACAATTTGTAAGATCGAAATATCAAACAACAAAAATCAACAATAGATCATATTGTGGAAGACGGATCAAACATAACAATGGTGGAATAAGGGTTTACCACTTCAAATCTAAAATTGCTTCAAATTAACTTCAAGAACCATAGTCCAAAGCCTTGATCTACTGAAATTGTTGATAAAATAGAGATTGGATGAAGGTTTTAGCTCAAAGATTAGTAAGTTCCAATGAAGAACTTACTAGCTTTCAAAAGAAGAAAGAGCTTTGGTGAATTTTGTGGTTGAAAGGAATTGAGAGAAATTTTAGCAAGGTGAATTTGGCTATCAATGCTTGAAGAATGAGTGAAATGAGGCCTCTATTTATAGAATTTAGGCTTGGAAGTTTTGGTGGTTTAGAATTTGGTTTGGAACCAAAATTAGGCTTGGAATTTGAATTTGGAGGCAAAATCATGATCAAATGGTGATTAGTGAAGGTGTATGGTGGCAATTAATTATGATGAGGTAGGGGAATTAAAATGAGTTGATCTAGAATATTCTCATGATGAAACAAGTGAATTTTGGTGCCAAAATGCTGCAGAATTTGAATTTGGCTCATTTTCACAAAAAATGCATTGGTTTACCGATTAACACAACAAAAATTGTGAAAATTTTCCTTTTGATGTGTTGTCTTGGTTTCGGCTCAATTCTTTTTTATTGTCAAAGAAGGTAAGGAAATAAACACATGAACCTTATGTAACACCCAAAAATTTTCCCACCCTTTTTCTTAATCTATTGGCGTATGTTTCATATCATTTTGCATTAACATTTGTGCATAGCATTGGTTCTAGGCAAGGGATCAAGGTATCTTGATCAATTCCCAAGAAGAAGAGTTTGATTCTCAAAGCTCAATCAAGGTCTCATTATCAACATTGTCGTATTCTCAAGTCACAAGGTATTTTCATCATCAAAGCATCTCTTACAAATTATTTGAGGCAAAGCTACAAGCATTGATCACCTCCTTCTATCATGTGAACAACTGAATTAGGGTTTTGGTCAAAGGGCATATGTGGCTAGTTTCTTGGGAAATACATGAATCTATGGATCAATACACATCTTGAGGGTTCTCTACATGTATTATGTCTCACTACAAGTCATGAAAACATCTTCAACCAATGGAAAAGGTGCTAGGGTTTCATTTAATCAACAAAAGTCAATTGTGGCTTAGTGGGGTCAAAGTCTTGGATTTCAAGGTCAAACAAGGGTATGCTATATGTTCTCAAGTGTTTTCATGTGTTTGGAACAAGAAAATTCAATTAGAAACATAAAATACGGAGTTTGGTCGGATTAGGTTTTTGTTGAAATATTTTCTAAGTGTAGAAAACCTAATTCTAGCCATTTTGCAACATCCGTAACTTTCTTATCTTTGATTCAATGGGAGTAAACTTGTTATCAAATTAAAGAGGACATCATGAACTACAAGTTTTTATAAGAAAGAAAGTCTAAAAGATCCATAGTTTGAGAGATATGAAGAGCTAAAGTTGAGAAAAAGGAGGTTTTGTCATTCCAACACTTGAAATTTTTCTAAGTATGGAAATTCAGCTTGATGTACACGTTTTCAAGCCCATCTTACATGATGATGCAAGTTTCAAATGAACTTTCCTCCAACATGAAAGTTGTAAAGCATCCTCCAAGCTTTCCTTTGAGTAATATAACTCCTCTATTGGATGTGTGTAACTCAAGTTATGATCTCTCCAAGTTAGATTTCAAAGATGTCAAGCAGGACAAGTTTTTAGGCAGATTTTCGAGGCAACTTCCCAAGGCACTTTTCACCAAGCTCTTGACTCCAAATCATTTTTATTTTAACATGAAAGTTGAAGATAATTCTTCAAGATTTCTATCCATTAGTATATAATTTTCATTGGACAAAAAACCATCAAGTTATGTGCCTTCAAAGTCAAGTTGTCAATGATGTCAAAACATCCATGACTCAGAATGTTTTCTAAGTTACTTATGACATAATGATGAACACTTTTTTAACTCCATTTTTCATGACCTTCTAAGGCCTGTTTCAAGTTGCCGTTAACATGAAAGATGTTCACTATGGTCTTGGCTTTGCATTGAGCACAAGAACTCATGGTTTACATTAAGAATCACCAAGTTATGATCAAAGAAAGTGTATTATATGAACATGGTTTCAAGGGCATGACATGTATTGATTTCTTTGACACAATGTTGATGTGTTCTTGAAGCATAATTTCATGCCATTTCCTACACATCAAGCATCATTTTTTATGTCACAAAACTTACCACAAAAGAACCAACAAGCTATGCACTACATGCCATCATTCTTACACATTCTTTCCAAAAGAAGAAAAGGATAATTTGAAAAAAAACTTGCCTAGCAAGAATGTTCCTTCCAATCTCCTCCATTTTGAGCCTCATACCACACACCAAAACAACCAACAAGACCACCCATAGTACCAAACCCAAGCCACTCTCCCATATTTCAATTTTCACCAAAAAGGCTTAACCAAGCATTTTAACCACAATACATTCTTTTAACCTCAAAAAACCCTAGTATATAAGATCTAAAAACCCTAGAGAGAGTCACTCTTCATTTTTGGATCAGTATCATAACCCTGGAGCTCTCTCATTTTTAGAAACTTCTTCCCTTTGAATCACATCATTTCTTGAGCTTTACTCCAATTTGAAACCTGTTTCTTTACTCTTGAAGATTTAGGAAGCATCCTGGTGGTTTTCCTTCTCCTTTGTAAGCTAGAACAAGGGCCAACGAAGCCACTTTGTTTAGTAAGTTCATTGAACTTTTTCTTTCATGCTAGACCTACTTTGAGCTTTTGTTTGGTTATGCTGAAGTCCTACCTTAGTGTAGGAAAAATCTGTGTTGTTGTTGTGTTGATTTAGCTATGTTTCAGTTTGTGATGCAAATCTTTGTGCCTTATTTTCATGTGCCTAATGTAGTTTTTAATCAAAATGGACCTCATATTCATGTTTGTCATCAAAAACCCTTGAGAATGGTGTAAGGGTTGGTGAGTTTTAGTGAGCTTTTCAGCCAGCTCCGGTGGGGATGAATGGAGAAGACGACCAGAGCTAAGGCTCCAGCGTCTGATGGGTTATGATGTTGAATATTGTCATACCCCAAATTTTGAACCTTATATTCCATTATAATTTTAGATGCATTAAGCATATGTTATCTAACCTTAACCCCTTTCAAGTTAGTCTTTGTCAAGATGCAGATGAATTAGGGTTTCACACTATTCAAATCAAGAATCCTGTGAACTGACCAGTCATGGTTTTGGATTGATCTTCTACATATCAAGTATTCAAATCATCAAGAGGTTTATATATTACCTAGAACAAGTGTTATTTGAGGTTTTTACCAAGAGAATTAAAGCAGTGCTGTGCAAAACCCTGATTAGGGTTTCTAGTTGAAAAAGTCAACTGTAGTTTGATTTTTGGTCTAAATGGGTTTCCAAAGCTTGAAAAATGTCCCATGATGTTTATATGACTTATTTAAGTCGCCTCAAGAAGTCTTAAAGGTTAAAAAAACCCTAGAACACTAAGGATCGATCCTGAAGATTTCAACTGTTCGGTTCGTCTGTCTGGAAAGTCAACTCTTTGATTTTAGGGTTTTGACCCTAAATTGAAGCAATAAAGGTTTCTAGCATCATTTTATGCCATACTAGTGAGTTTGGTGAAGATTTAATCAAGAATTGATGGATAACTTGTGAATCAAGAAATTAGGGTTTATGAAAAACCCTAATTACAAGCTTATTTGGAATGGTCATAAATCTCAAACCACACATCCAAATTGAGGGTTGAGAAAGCTCTTAATTACAAGCTTAGTTGGAAAGCTCTTGAGAAATCTTACAAAAGTTTCCTAGAGGGTTGATGTCCAAAAATGCATAGATTTTGAGTTATAAGCTCATCAAGTTGTGAAGGATTTCCACACAGAAAAATTTCTTGTTTTACTTGTAAGTCAAGTTTTGCAGCCAATTTCATGAAGATTTTTGGCCTAGTTCCCTTAGGAATTTGAACTTTGGACAAACATTAACATTTTAGACCTTGTGGATTTTTAAAAAGTACAAGAGCATTTTCACAGCCTTTGTGGTTAGGGAGAATCGAAGAGAGCAAGTTAGGGATTTTCCATGTCACAAAACCAAGTTCAGCACTTGCATTTTGATGCATAAACCACTCAAACCTCTTCTAATCACTTGTTTAACTCATCCTATGATGTTTAGGGACTTAATTGATGATATTAAAATAGATTACCACAAGCAAAAACCAGAGATTGGATTATTTGATTTGTTTATTCAAGCAAGTGGATGCAAGTGGCAAGAAGAGAGAAACTTTTTGCAATTTTCTGCTACACCTCAGCTACTGCTCAGATACTCTCTTTCCTTCACTTCATGTCAACTATTTTCAAGATATTGGTGATGTTGAAACATGTAGGAAGTTGCTCATGCTCAGAAAAGAAACCCCAAGTTGGATTTTCTCCTAACATCCAAACTACACCAGAATAAACTAGAAACCAAGTTGAATCTCTCTCATTTCTCTTATCACCATCTTCTTGCAAGTGGTAGAGGTTGCTTCCTTGTGAAGAAAAATCTGCCTTTGCAAAAACTCTGCCATAACTCAATATAGCCTCCAAACACTTGAAACAGCACCTCAAACACATGACATATGATGCATTGAAGCTTCCCAAATCCTCACATTCACCATAAAACCTCACATTCCAAAAGTCAACTCTCATACCTTGAAAATTTGACTTTTTTGTATCTTTATAGACTAGAACCAAACCAGCTCTTTTCCAATCATTCTAACACTTCAAACACTCTGCGTATAACTTGTTTGAACTGTCCATGGCATCATAAAATTTCTGTAACACCATTTCCTAGAGTTTCACTTTGAAGCTTTTGGTGTTTTCTTGCATAAGAAGGCATTCTGTCAAAACAGTGATCTTTGAGGAGTTCTCATCATTTGAACACCTTATTTGGAACATATTGGAGTTGCTTGGATCATCATCCATCAACTGGTTTTCTTATTTGGTGCATTGACTTGAAAAAACTACAAGATGTAAGTGTTCCAACTTGCTACTTTTAAGATCATGCTGAATATTGATGCACACTGATTATGAACATGCTAGATACACTTTATAGGTCATGTTTGAACCATTTCTTGCTCATAAACTTGGGTATTCATGACTGTCCCTTTGGTTTAGCTTGTTAGATTACTTTAAGTGTCATTTCAATATGCAACTTGTTAATTCTGGTTATGCATAGATGATTGGTGTTTGTAAACATCATTTATAGGTCATATGTGATATGTTTAATCATTTAGTTGATGTTGAATTGGTACATTTCTGTCTGTTGCTTTGCTCTTGCACAAGCTTACTATTTTTACCACTACACATGCCATATGTTGAATTATCTTGTCTATTGATGTATTATTGTTGTAAGAACTCTCTATATGTCTCATATGTTGTGTTTGAATCATTACTTGCTGCTTAGAACATGTACATTGGACTGTCACATTGCTCTAGCACATAACATGTCTTTTTCAATAATGATATCGAGCTTTTCACATGGTGCATGATCCAAGAAAATTACCACCACCATTGGATTCCTTGTGAAAGAATACCCAATTTGCTTTTTTATTTCATCCAGTTTGGTTAAGTTTTGAGTGAGTTTTGACCCTTCTTGAAAAATATGCCTTGCCTTGTTTTTTACCTTAGTTGCCTAGTTTTGTGCCTAGTTTTCAAATGTGCATAACTTCTTTTATTTTTATCATTTTGATGCTACTATTTTTGCACTATGCTCCTTAATATGTCTAGTTTTAATGCATGAAGAAAGAATTCAAAAATTGTTATTTTTAAAACACTTTGGTCCACTTGAATGACATGGTCCTTTTTAGGGTTTTCTTTGGTTTTCATGAACTTTCTTGACATATTACTTGATTTTCATTGTAAGATTAATATTTTTTGAATCATTTTTGAATATATAACATGTTTATATGTTTGAAAAAATTTGTTTCTTTAGTTTACCATGATTATACTTTCCTTTGTGAATGCATGAATGTGAAAAGTATGCCTTGAAACTTCTTTGTGAACCATGATATGTTTCTTGATAATGTAACCTCATGAACATGATCCTTCACCCCCATCCTACTTTTTGATGTGTCTTGTTAGAACCATAACATGTTTAGGGTTGTTTCTTGCCTTGAAAGTTACCATGAATCTTGTTTATCTTTCCCTATGTGAAGTTTGAATCCATTGTTGACCTGTTGTTACTTTTCTTGCCTATTCATGATTGATTGTCATCAATATGTCTTGGATATGATTAAATGTGTTATATTTGTCTTTAATTGATTCATATACCATGTTTTCATGAGTTTTGTTTGAATACCATTGATGAAAATGTTGTTGTTACACATGTTTCATGCTTGCCCTTGTTGGTTGTTACCTTCATGATCTTTGAACATTGTAATGTTAAATCATAAAAACTTGGTTGTTACCATGCTTTTTATGTTTAATTTTTTAATTGATTCTACTTTTTTATCTTTATATTTATCAAGTTTGTTTCCCCAGTGATGGAACTTGTCAGTTCTCATCAAGTTTCCTTGTTATCATCTTTGCTTAATGTTGTCACGGGCTTGCCCTTATCTTTCTTGGTTGTTACCATGACTTTATATCTTCATCAAGATTGAATGAATGCATATGTGTGTTTAGGCTTTGTTAAGTTTCCCCAAGTGATGTAGCTTGTTAGCTCTCATCCAGTTGCTTTTTTATCTCTTATTCCAAAGGAAAGTCTCTCTATTGACTTCACTGTCATAGATAGCTCATTACATCTCCCCTTGACTTGGTTAAGTCATTAGGTCCTTTAACTTAGTTAAGTTATAACCTATATTCATTAGAATTTGCTTTAAGTCTAAACACGGACCCCTTGTTAGGAGTATCCTTCAGTTAGAACTTAAGATAGAGTTTGTTAACTCTATATAAGGATCATTGTCATGATTACTTACTCCCCTCTTGGCTTTTGTCAAAGTCAATCCCCTTGAGTGTTAAACTTAGATCTAGAGTTTTGTAAAACTCTATACAAACATTATTATGTTTGTTCCCCCTTGGGGTCTTGACCATAGCCAAGTATTCCCCAACCTTATTGAGGTGAACTACGGTTGCTCTGACTCTATCCTAGTAAGGATACGTAGGCATAAGATGCAATATCTTTGTGAGCAAACTTAGAACTATCCTTAGGTATTTACCTCAAACTTTACCTTAACCTTGATCCTATGACCCTAGCAAACAACAACTTAGATAACTTAACATACATATGCACAAAAGATTTCTGTAGAGTACTACAGATGTTTGGGATGTGAATAACTACCCTAGGCATAACCAACCTCCATTCTCCGAAACTCTAGCGTTGTTGTTACATCGCACAAAAGGTTTTTCTTTCTTTAACCTTTCCTTTGCATAAATCAAAGCTCGGTGGTGAATTTGAATGAATTAAGATTCAAGTTAATCAATATCTTGATATCCGATTCTCGCCACAACAAATATTGACTTGGTTGATGTGGAGGTGACGTGTGCTTGCGTGGAGGCTGAGTGTGGGACGTGTTTTAATGAAACGACGTGTTTCATTGTGTTTGCTGATGTTTTATTTTGACTTTTGGGTGGGCTTGGTCAGTTTTGATATTGGAACCCCTGGTTTCAAGCCCAAACGTGTGTGTAAACATGAACCTAGTTCAGTTCCTTTTTGTTGTTGCACCTCCCTTGCCTTGTTTTTTATTTTTATTTTCTTTTCTTTTAGTTTTCAATTTGATTTTTGTTTTACTAATTCCAATCATGATAAAAATACCAAAATGCTTGTTTCTTATTGTTCAACATATTATTTAATTTTTAATAATTTTTATTTTCTTTTTTATTTATTTTATTTCTTTTATTTGGGAAACTCTTGATCAAATGATTTTGAATTACTTGCGGATCAACTTTGACTTCTTCAGTTGAATTTCATTCGATCTGAGGGATTGTTGATTGGTATTCTTGATCCATACCTCTTCCTGAAATAGAGTTAGTAAAGAAAAAAAACATACTTATTGGATTATAATTAAGGGTTAGTAAATATAATCATAAACAAATATCAAGCAAACAAGAAAACAAGGGCGCCTAAAGATCTCCCTCAAAGACAAAACTATAGAGGAAGACAAGAGAACCAAGAGAACCAGATATGTGGGATCTTAGGGGTAAAAATTAGGGTATTACAAGTGTCACACCCCCTTTTTTACCATAACCTTTAAGCTCCATATCATTATCATTTGCACCTAGCATGGATCTTAGACAGGTAATCAGGGTATCTTATCCAACAATCAAGAGAAAAACTTCATATTCAAAGCTCAATCAAGAGCTCAAGCCCAACTTTGTGTCAACCTCAAATCACAAAGTCTCCTTTATCATCAAGGCATGTCACTCAACCACTTGAATCAAGAATACAAGCATTGATTCTTCTCCTTCTGTCTCATGGATAACAAGTGAATTTTTGGTTCAAAGGAGATATGTGGTTAGTTTCTTTGGTAAATACATGATTATAAAGCTCATAACACACCTTGAGGGTCCTCTACATGGATTATGTGTCATCACAAGCCATCACAAGAGTCCCAGTTAGTGGAAATGGTCTTAGGGTTTCATCTGGTCAACAAAGGTCAACTGTGATTCAATTAGGTCAAGATCTTGAATTTCAAGGCCAATTAAGGCCAATCAAGGTCTTGAATTTCAATTAGGTTTTCGACTTAGCAAGTTTTTTAGGCATAACATTTTCAGACTGCATCAGAGTTTATAGGATGTGCAAGCTCTTCACCATCCATTATTGTGAGAATTAGCGATCCCTCAGAGAAGACTGTCTTTACAACAAATGGACCTTCATAATTTGGCATCCATTTCCCATGCATGTCTTTATGAACTGGCAAGATATTTTTAAGTACAATCTCTACTTGACGGAATTCTCGGATTCATACTTTCTTGTCAAATGCCCTCTTAATCTGTTTCTGGTACAGTTGACCATGGCACATTGCAGTCATGCGCTTCTCGTCTATGAGATTCAACTGGTCAAATCTTTCTTGGACCCATTCTGCTTCATCAAGCTTGGTTTCCATCATTACCCTCAAGGACGGTATTTCTACTTCAATGGGGAGAATTGTGTCCATTCCATACACTAATTAGAAAGGGGTTTCCCCTGTTGAAGTTCGCACTAAGGTTCTGTATCCGTGCAAAGCGAATGGTAGCATTTCATGCCAACCTTTATAAGTCTTTACCATCTTTTGCAGGATTTTCTTGATGTTTTTATTCGCAACTTCAAAAGCTCCATTTATTTTAGGACAGTAAGGAGAAGAATTGTGGTGTGCAATCTTGAAACTTTCACACAACTCCTTCATGGTTCTATTGTTCAAATTAGTCCCATTATCTGTTATGATCCAGCTTGGAATTCCATAACGGCAGATAATTTATTTCTTGAGGAAGCGGGCAACCACTTGCTTGGTTACATTGACATAAGAAGCAACTTCTACCTACTTTGTGAAATAGTCAATGGCAACTAAAATGAATCGATGACCACAAACCACATTCCAAGCCTCATTTGGATCCAAGCCTAAGGGGTATTTAATTGATCTACTCCAAACCTCACACATCGAATCCTCATAATTTCCATTTCACTTCAGAATTCACTCTCATTCTCTCAATTTGCTCTCAACTTTCCATCTCCCAAAAACCTCACCAAAGCTCTTCTCACATTGAAATCCTTGATTCACCATTGGAATCATTGATTTCTAAGAGCTAAACCTTCATCCTTGATCATCATCATCTTAATTTCTTCATCCAATTTTCGTGCAAGCTTGGATCTGAATTTTGAAGTTGCTTTGAAGGAGCTTATTCAAACTATTTTGGCTTAATTGTGGTGGATCTTCACTCCTACAACAAGAAAACACTTGGATCTTGAAGGATCTCTGGGTTTCTTGCTTGGATTTGCATAATTGGAGTAAATCAACACTAACCAAAGCAATTCTCCGCTTCGTAGGTTGGAATTCTTGATCCAATTTTGATTTTGAGCTTATTTGCATAATTAGCATGTGGATCTTCATTTTCGATTGATTTTTCTAATTTGATTCATACGATCTGTGATCTTGCTGGTTTAATGTGTTTACATGTTGATTGGATCAATATTTGCTGGTTTAAATTCGTGCATAATTGATTATGTGATAATCCGGATCATTGGATAAGTGCTTATGTGTTGAAAGTGTTGTCCTGTTGTTGTTTTTCTGCTGCTGGTACAGGGTTAACCGATTAACCATTGCACATTTTCAAATTTTCAAGCATTTTTCAATGGTTAATCGATTAACCCCTGGTGTTAATCGATTAACATTGTGCCAACAAACCTGTTTTGCTGTTTTTCTTGCATGATTTGGTGCTCACTCACTTCAAATCTTCATAGATCAATGTGACGCATTAGGAGTGAGTTGTTCCGGATATATGTCGCCTTTCTTGGTTGTTTAATCACGATTTTGTCGACATGCGTTTCGTTTTATGCTTGAATGCATACTCTCGTACATGTTGTTCAATGTGATGTTTATCATTTGGATTTTGCATGAGTTCGAAGGATGATTCGGTTGAGACGCGCTTGTGGTGGTTGTTGTCCCACACTTTTTTCTCCCATTTTTCTTTGGTGATTGATGCTTGAATGGTTGTAGGGGTCATGACTTCTCCTATTGCATCTCACTTTTGGCTTGAACTTGTTTGAGCTCATTTTGTTTGCTTATGTGTGCATTTTCTTTTGGTTCTTGCATTTCCATTTGCATGCTTGAGGTTGAGATGTGCTTGTGGTGGTGTTTACCCTACACTTTGTTCCTCCCTCACTTTCATTCTAATTGTGCATTACATGTTTGTATATCGCATTTTTCTTATGCTTTCTTTTTCATCTTCTTCTGTCTTCCTTTGCCATGTTCCCTTAAGACCCCTAATTCCACTTGTTCAAGATGGATTATGATAGACCTTAGGCTTGAGACCATGCATGATAACATTAGGTAGCATTCCCTTTCATCCCAACTATAGGTACATTTTGCATGATAACTTTAGGTTGAGTCTTAGTCTCCCTTTAGAGTGTCTTTCTCTTCTCATCTGAAAACACTTTCAAAACACATAATAAAGGTTAAGGATTCTTGTACGTTATGAGCCTTAAGCACTTGGGAAATGGTGATTGGGGGGCCTCCTCTCAATCATCTAGAGTGTTTAGCGTATGTCCTTTGGACAATATGCGACGCATTCGCTCCTAGGTCATAGTCTTTAGTGCAACGTGACTTACAAACAATAATCAATTCACTTCTTGTCTAAAAAACACAAAAACAAATATAAAACCTTTTTTATCCTTTGGGATTAATTGAAAATATTTTTCAGAAAAAGAGTATTGTTAAGCTTTGGTTCTACCGCAAACAGACATTGTCCCTAACTGCTAGAACAGAGGTTTAACCCTACTCGGGCCTAAAACATTTTGAACCAACCAGTGTTCTTGTTAGCCCGAACTACGTTTGCTCTGATTTCTTATACCAGACGAGAATACGTAAGCACAAGACGACAATGTCTTGGCGAGCAACCTTCCCCCACCTTTCACCCGTAGTTAGCCGAACTACGTTGACTCTGACTTTCCCATTGCATGAGGGAATATGTAGGCATAGAGCGGCGATGCTCTATCGAGTCTCTTTTCTTTTCTTTTACCCCTGAGTCGTAGCTTAGATAGTAAACACTCTTTTAGATAGACAACAAAGCATGGATCCAGTCGAGTACGACGGACGTGAGGGGTGCTAACACCTTCCCCTTGCGTAACCGACTCCCGAACCCGAGATATGGTTGCGATGACCTGTCTTTTCCCATTTTCATTAGGTTTTTTCTGATCATTTCCTTTCCCTCTTTTGGGATAAATAACGAACGGTAGCGACTCTTCTGTTATTTCTGGCCCCTCTTCGCAGTGATACGACAATAATCCCTTGAGACCACCTCCAACCATCAGGATTTTCCTTGAAAGCGTCCATTCTTGGTAAATGATTGATAAACCATTTGTATAGCAAGGGTGCACAACAGAGAATAGTTCCTCCCCCATGAAGAATCCTATGATGAATGGAATGATAAACATCACCTAACAAAGTGGGTACCGAATTACCATTCAAGAAAATAGTGATTGCAGTTGAATTGACAAATTCTTCTATCTTAGGGAACAACACCAACCCATATATCAATAGAGCAAAAAATTCTTCAAATGCGTCCATTCTACCTTCCTTTGCAAGGTAAGTAGCCTTCTTCAATAAGTAGTCATAATGAAAACCTTTAACCCCATTATTTGAAGCATAATTGGCTCTGATCTTGGATACTTCTAGATGAAGTGAAACAACAATCTCCTTTGGCGAGGGTAACTTCCCCAAACAACTGAACAGTTTCTTATCTTTCACATGGTTTCTAATGAAGTAAGAGTACTTCTCCGGTGTCGCCATCAATTGGTAATCCGGGAAGGTGAAGAAGTGGTATAATGGATCATAGAATTGAACCAAAGTGCTAAGAACCCCCTCTTCCATTCTAGTCTTCACAATACTCATAAGTTTCCCGTATGTTTTCCCAAAATCATCGGATACCAACATTCCTTGCTCTCTCAACTTTTTTGTATCACATCTCTTGAAGTTGTATTTCTTAGTGTTTCTTTTCCCAAAATCCATGATAACTAGGGTTTTGCAAAAGAAGACAACTAAGTTTCACAAAAGTAGTGCAACAAGATGAGATGCCATGATGATATGATGCACACATAGCACATAACAAGTATATACAATGCACAAATGAAAATGCTAACAAGAAAAGGTCCTAGGTTCGGGGTTATAAGCATGAAGCCAGGGTATACCCTCCCAAAGGACATATATTAAGGTGTTCATTATACTTGCAGAACGGGTTCTATTAAGAGTTCCTAGAGTCATAGATAAATCCTTCGGATATTATCAACCAACGTAACTACTCATGTGGGTCAAAATATTCTCGAGATAAACTCATCTGCATGTAGTATCGCGTAACAACTATTTAGGGACTACTCCTTCAAGTGGGGTAAGTGGGTACTTAAAGGTCCTCAGTTTCACAGACTCTCAGGTTGAAACAGCTAATAAAATGCATGACTACTCATACACCATTAGTCATCTCAAGGAGGTCTCAACTAAGTGTGGTTACATCATATGTCAAACATGTTAGGACTAATCCCAACAGTCAACTATTTATTATACCACATCCTATCATATGTGTACGCTTAAGTCTGGGTTAGCACTTATCTCACCACTCAAGATATCGCCGAAATGATTCAATGCAAACAAACAATTATATATTCACAAATATACATGTATAGGAAAACATACAGAGATTTAGAATACAAGCACACAATGTGGGTTAAACCCTGAATAATCCCCAGTGAAGTCGCCATTTCTGTTGCGGTGAGAATCAGATGTCAAGCTATTGATTAACTTGAATCTTACTTCATTGAAATTCACCACCGAGATTTTATTTATCCAAAGGAAATGTTAAAGAAAGAAAAACCTTTTGTGCGATGTAACAATAACGCTAGAGTTTCGGGGTACGGGGGTTAGTTATACTTAGGGTAGCTCTCACATCCTAAACATTTGTAGTACACTACAGTAACCTTTTGTGTGTATGTATGCTAAACTATCTTATTTTTTGTTTGCTAGGGTTACGAGATCAAGGTTAAGGTGAAGTTTAAGGATAGATCTAAGTTTGCTCGCAAAGATGTCGCATTCTATGCCTACGTATCCTTACTAGAATGGAATCAGTGCAACCGTAGTTCTCCTCACTAAGTTTAAAGAATACTTGACTATGGTCAAGAATCCAAGAGGGAAACAAACATAACAATCTCTGTATAGAGTTTGACAAAACACTCTAGGTCTAAGTTTAACACTCAAGGAGATTAACTTTGACAAAAGCCAAGAGGGGAGTAAGTAATCATGATTATGATCCTTACATAGAGTTAACAAACTCTATCTTAAAGTTATAATTGAAGGATACTCGTTACAAAGGGTAAGTATTTAGACTTAAAGCAAAGTCTAATGGATATAGGTTCTAACTTAACTAAGTTAAAGGACCTAATGACTGGACCAAGTCAAGGGGAGGGGTAATCATCTATCTATGATAGTGAAGTCAATAAAGAGACTTTTCTTTGGAATAAAGGATAACAAGGCATCTGGATGAGATCTAACAAGCTACATCACTTGGGGAAACAAACTTAACAAAGTTTAAACACACAATATACATCATTCAAACATGATGAAGATATAAAGAGTCATGGTAACAACCAAGACAGATAAGGGCAAACATGTAACAACATCAAGCAAGGAACAAGGTTACAACCAAGTATTCACTAATAAGAAGTTAGAGTCAAACCAAATGATTACAACCAAAGGTAAACATAGATGTTACAACATCTAAAAGGGGAAGATGATGAGGTTCTTGTAAGACCGAACATCAAAAGCATAAGTGAATCATGCATAAGTCAAAACATTACTTATCATGGTAAATGTTCAAAGATCAACATGCTAAGATTATGACAACATTCAAGCATGGATATAAATTAAGTGGAGGTAACAATTAAAACAATTTGAATAAAAATGTGACATGTGTGACAACAACATGTGATTTTTGGTGAAACAAGTTAAGCAAGAAGGTAACAACCAACATGTGTGACAACAACATTTCCATAAATGGTATTCAAACAAACTTCATGAAAACAAGTTACAACTTGAATCAAACATGGTATATGAATCAAACAAAGATAAATGTAACAAGATTCAATCATGTTCAAGACATTTTGATGATAATCAAGCATGGATGGGCAAGAAAAGTAAAAACAAATCAAGCATGGATTCAAACTTCACAGAGGGAAAGATGAACAAAAACCATGGTAACAACCAAAGCAAGGAACAAATCTAAACATGTAATGGTTCTAACAAAACACATAAACAAGTAAGAGGAGGGTGAGGGATCATGTTCATGAGGTTACAACATCAAGAAGCAAGTCATGGTTCACAAAAAGTTCCAAAGTACACTTTTCACATTCATACATTCATAAAGGAAAAAATGAACATGGTAAAGCAAAGAGCCAAGTTTTTTCAATCATATAAACATGTTATAAATTCACAATGGTTCATACAAGATCAATCTTACAAGAAAAATCAAGTACTATGTCAAGAAAGTTCATCAAAACCAAAGAAAACCCTAAAAAGGCCATGTCATTCAAGTGGACCAAAGTGTTTTAAAAATAACAATTCTTGAATTATTTCTTCACACATTAACTCTTGGTCTGATATTTAGAGTGTATGATGAGTAGAAATGCAGAAGGATTGAAGGATTGAAGAGTTTGGCAAGTTGTCAAGGCAAGTTGCATTATTTTAATAAAATAAAATCAAGAGGAAAGAGAAACTTTTCTTGGAGGAAATCTACAGCAGCAGTCCCCCTAGTCCCTAGCCACACTTCAATCACTTCCTATTGCCTTCATACAACTTGTCTTAGACATTACAATGAGTCAAGAAATTTGAAAACCTGTTGCACCAAGATCTTGGACAGATTTGCTCCATTTTTCCCTCAAAAAGAAAAAACTCCAAATTTGTCCTCACTATTGATCTCTTGGATTTGCCTATAAATAACACAGCTTCTATGCATAAAAAAACACACAAGATCCACCAAGAAACCAGCCACAAACACTCTCCATCATCTGTTGCAAACCTTCTTGCAAAATAAGCAAGTTGTGCAAAGCTCACAAAACTGTCTTGGACAGAACTTGTGTCAAACCAATTTCCAGCCATTCCACACTCCTATCAACACTCCACACAAGTTACAAATGATCCCATAGAGCTGTCTAAACCACCATTTGCACCAGAAACCATTCCATTCTCAAAGTCAACCTCCAAAACCAAAAAAGTCAACATTCTGCATCTTTCAAGCCATAACTCACTACACACCATTTCCAACTCTATCAGCACCTCTAACACTTCATAAATAATATATAGAAGCTGTCCAAATCAAGTTTTCACTTTTGTAACAAAGATTAAATCATGTTGCTTTGTAAAACCATGGATTTTTGAGGTTTTCTTCCATTTTCCAAGCCATTTTGTGTGACAGTGGAGTTGTGGATCATTGGAGCTGATATTCATCATTCAAAGACCATTTGAAGGCTATAGCAAGGCATTAAGGACCTCTGGTTTTATTATTTAACAAAGTTGCTTTAAGAGGTAAGCCTAAATCCTTGAACATAGAAGTTTTGCTCTGCATTTCACATGCTATGTTTAGTTGTAATCATGATTTTATGCTAGACATTGTTTGAACATGTTATATGTGTTCTTTATGTCATGTATGGACCCTTGCTTGCACCAGAAATTGTCATTTCTTGACTGTCCAAAATGCTGGTCACAAAACTAGGCCCAACTAAGTCATCATGTGCATGTTAATTCCAATATGCTAAACTATGTGTGCATTTTCTTATTTCTCTTGAGCCAATCACTATAAATGATGTATATGTAATGTTTTCATACTTTTTTCATCAAGCCTTGCACAATTTGAGACTGTCCTTATGCTCATGCTTTTGGTTGTGACCAAAATGGCCTAAACAATGATGCTATCAAATTTTTTAGTGAGTGTGTTGTATGGAAAAACTATTGGTATCATTGAATTCCTTGTTCAAAAACACAAAATTTTCACTTTTCTTTCACTCCATTTGGTTAAGATTTGACTAATTTCCATCCTTCATGCAACTGACCTTAAATTGGTGACCTTGCCTTGCCCTAGTTTTGCCCCATTGGTGCACCAACTTTAAATGATCATAACTTGCTCATTTTTTGTGATATTGATCCCATTACTTTTTCTAAATACTATTTATCATGTCTATTTTCATTTAGTGGATAAAAAATTCAAGGATTGTTATCCTAGAAAGACTTTGATCTACTTGAAAAGCATGTGTTTTTAGGGTTTTTACCATGGTGTTTGTAAACTTTTTCAACTTAAAACTTGATTTTTATTGTGATATTGATCTTGTATTATTAGCACATGTTTTTTAACATGTTTAAATGCTCATGTTTGTTTGATTCATTGTATTACCATGTTCATACTTGCTTTTTGTGAATGCATACATGAATCATAACTTTTCAAACTTCATATGTGAACTTTACCTTGATTTTGGATGTTGTAACATCTTGAATAGGTTTACCATGCCTTATCCTACTTGTTTGTGTATCTTGTTAGGGACATCACATGTTTAGGGTTTGTTTCTTGCCTTTGTGAAATTTTAAACATAAACGGTGTACCTTAAAACTTCTTTGGTGCATAACATGAATTTTGGATATTGTAGCTTCTTAAATGTGTTTTCCATGCTTCTTTCAACTTGTTAGGTGTCTTGTTAGAACCATAAAATGCTAGGATTTGATTGTTGACTTGGTTGTTACCATGAAACTTGCTTACTTTTCCCCATGAAATCATAAACTTATACTTGAACTGTTGTAATATTTCTTGTGTTCTTGCTTTCTTGATTGTCATCAATGCATGTTTAGTTGGTCTCATGTGGTTACATTTGACATTCTTTAAATCCTATGACATGCTTTCCCCAAGTTGTTACTTTCTTGCACTTAAACTTGTTTGAATTGCATGTGATTGTCTTGATGGTTGTTACCATGTTTTCCTTCATCTTTGTTAAGATACTTCAATTTGTTTTACCTTGTATGTTGGTCTTGTAAGAACCTTTACCATGACCCCCTTCTAGATATTGTAATATCTTTGTGTATATGGTTGTAACCATTTGACTTGATTGTAATCTCTGCTTGATGTTGTTACATGCTTGCATCTCTTCCTTGGTTGTTACCATACTCTTTTATATGTTCATCATGTTTGAGTGAATGCTTATGTATTACTTATTAACTTTATTAAGTTATTCCCCAAGTGATGGAACTTGTTAGTTCTCATCCAGTTGCCTCATCATTCCCTATTCCAAAGGAAAATCTCTCTATTGACCCTTGGGTCATAAGTAGCTCATTACCCTCCCTTCTAACTTTGTTATGTCATCTTGAACCCTATATTAGTTAAGTTAGAACCATATCTGTTAGACTTTTCTTTAAGTCTACAAGACCTACCCCTTGTTAGGAGTATCTTTCAGCTAGAACTTTAAGATAGAGTTTGTTAACTCTATGTAGGAATCATGGTGATGATTACTTACTTCCCCTTGGCTTTTGTCAAAGTCATATCCTTTGAGTGTTTCAACTTAGAATAGAGAGTTTTTTTTTAACTCTATACAAGCATTATTATGTTTGTTCCCCTTTGAACCTTGATCATTATCAAGTGTTCACCTATTCCTAGTGAGGTGAACTACGGTTGCTCTGATTCTATCCTAGTCAGGATACGTAGGTAGAGGATACGATATCTTTGCGAGCAAACTTAGAAACTACCCTTTGGTCTTTACCTACAACTTTACCTTATACCCTATCCCAAGCCATAGCAAACCATTTAGCAAGCTTAGCATACAAACATACAAAAGGTTCTTGTAGAGTACTACAGATGTTTAGGATGTTAAATACCTATCCTAGGCATAACCAACCCCCGATCCCCAATCTCTTAGCATTGTTGTTACATTGCGTAAAAGGTCTTTCTTTCTTTAACCTTTCCTTTGGATAAATTAAAGTCCAGTTGTGAATTTAATGAATTAAGATTCAAGTTAATCAATAGCTTGGTATCACGATTCTCACTGCAACACTTCTCATACTTGCCTTTGAACTTTTCTTGATCTTCAACTAGAGCTCCTAACTTCCTTAGGTCATCCAATTTACGACTCTTGAAAGAATATTTCAAAGTGTTTTTCCTTTCGAAATCCATAATGGTCATGTGATGTTCATAAATAAAACTTTGAATTCCAGGAAACTAATGCAATATGATGCTTATGAATGCAGGGATGCACAAATACAAGTAAATAAAGATACACAAATACACATATACATACAAACAAACAAAAAACCTAGGTTTGAAAACAACGAGCATGCAGTAAAGGTCTACCCATCCCCAAATGTTGTGGACTAAGGGTTCAATGTACTTGCAGAACAAAGGTTCTAAAAGTTCACGAAGCCATTTGTTCATCTTTTGAATATTATCAATTTCCCAAATACTTGGTAGTTAATAATATTCTCAAGAGAACCTCTTTTGAGTGTAGCCTCACGTATCAACTATTTTGGGACTACTCCCTCATAGTCATCACACTACGTCCTAAGAAAGGCCAAGTTGAGTTAAGTTGTAACTAAAGGTCCCCAGTATCATAGGCTCCTAGGTCGAAAATAGTAAGTGTTTTCACGAACACTCGTTTAACAATACTATTCTCAAGAGGGCCTCAACTGAGCAGTGATTCTCAAGTCAGCTTGGTCGGGAATCAACTCCCTATAAGCCTTCTCAAATATATCACCTTCCTATCATAAGTACGCTCAAGTTAGGGTGTAGGACTTATCTCACCACACAAAGATAACAACCCAAAGCAAATAAATATAGAGATAAACATATAGATATAACTATAAACACAAATAAACAAGTTAGGGGGAACCCTCAAGATGGACTCCTCCCCAGTGAAGTTGCCATTTCTGTCGTGATGATAATTGGATATCAAGATATTGATTAACTTGAATCACAAATCTTATTCATCTCCAGTCTTTACTTTTTTAAGGGAAGGGAAAAATATTGAATAACCCATGAGTATGCAATGCAATGCAAAGTTAGAGAATCTAAGGTTCAGGGGTTGGTTAAACTTAGGGAAGGTATTAGCATCCTAAGCATCTGTAGTACTCTACAGGAACCTCTTGTTTCATTTGTGTTATTATTGTTGCTAAGGGTGACCTAGGGGTTTATTTCTAAGTATGCTCGCCATGAAATTGCATCTTGTGCTTACGTATCCGGGCGGGAATGAAATCAGAGCATTCATAGTTCCCCTAAAGGGATTGAGGAACTCTTGATTGTGGTCAAGGTTCCAGGGAGGAGAGGTTTGTTGATTTATTCTAGGAGAAAAGGCATGTCTTCATCTTAGGGAGAATACTAGACTTTAACCACCACAAGCATATGGAAGACGGTCTTTGCGTCGCATTGACACAAGTGCTCCAACTCAGATTTAATCGGCGAGTATGCCACATACCTCTCTCAAGCGAAAAAGATTCTACATACTTCTCGATTATATTATGGGATAGGAGAATTATATCTCGACTACATAGATGATTCATGTCTAATTCTCTTGTGGGAGGATAGGGGGTTTAACTATAAGTTGTCCAAGTTAAAAAAAACTATGGGAATCTATCTAAGATAGGGGTATAACTTAAGTTGATCAACTTGAAATGAATCAGGAATCAAACAGGGGAAATAATGCAAATGAATAATGTAATGGATATGACTTACAAAGTCACATACAAGTTCTTTCCTTGGACATAAAACAGGTAATCATGAAAAATATACATCAAGAATGAACTAAAACAAAATCAAGTATTATCAAGAATAAATAATCTAATTAAACCAAATTTTAATTAAACTAAAATTTAATAAAAACTAATTAGTTAATTAAACTAAAATCTAATTCAAACTAACTAAATCTAATTAAATTAAAATCTGATTAAAAACTAATTAATTAAATTTTGATTAAGAATTAATTAGAAACTAATTTAAAATTAATTAAACTAAATTCTAATTAAAAAACTAAAATAAAAAAAGGGGAGTGTGCATAGTATAGACCTCCTGTCAAAGTTGACCATCATAAACATCTGGGACGTTGATCAGCTTCAAAGTCAAAGTTGACTCTGGATCTGAGGGTTCATACGCGAGGGTGCATGACAAGCGACAAGGGGATGTACATGGGATGATGTTCTAACCACAACAACCCAAAAAAAAAAAGACAAAAACAAAGGGAAAGAAGAAAAAGAAAATTATTCAATCTTTCACTCTCTCTCTGAGTCGCTCGCTCTCTCTTCTCACACGCGGTTTTTTCACTCTTAACCTCTTCTATTTCAACACCGACGTTAGAGACACTCGGTCGCGCCACAACTGTATGCTGACGGTGGCGAAGAGAGTCACGAGGTTGCTCTTGTTGCTCTCTATGCTGTCAAATCAACACTCTCAACCGATTTGCTTTGATTTCGACACGGTTTCACCAAAATTCAGAAATTACGCAACAATCAAAGAGAAGATTGGCGAGAAGACTTACCTGAAGTCAGAATCGAGGTATGATTCTGTTGGTTAAATTCAAATCAGTATGGGGGAGCGCAAAAGCCAGATGCTCTTGGGCAGCAAAATATTTCCTAAGGACCCACTAGCTTTAATTGTCATAGCATTTAATGTTCTCTATCTTGTAATCTCTATATAAGAATAGAATGTAAACACATCAAAAGCAAGACATTTGAAATACAAAGAGAAGTTCTGAGATTAACATCCTCTCCGCCATTTTATAAGTTTCATTTGTCTTCAACTTGGTATCAGAGCTCATGGCGAGCCTGATGAGTCAAATGCCACTACCACGGCTGTCAAAATCCAATTATGAGAATTGGAGCATCCAGATGAAGGTGCTTCTGGGTTCATTGTATGTATGGGAAGTGACAAGCGATGGACTTGAAGAACCAGCAAACAAACTGGGTTTACAGCTGCCCATAACAAGGCGTTGAAAGAGACGCGGTCGAAAGACAAAACAGCATTATACATGTTATTTAGAGCAGTGGACGAATATGCCTTCGAAAAGACTGCTCGTTCGACGACATCGAAAGAAGCATGGGATACGCTAGAGAAAACGTTCAAAGGAGCTGACAGAGTTAAGCAAGTTCGTTTGCAAATTCTTCGAGGAGAAATGGAGAGGATGAAAATGAAGGAGACAGAGTCTGTGTCGGACTATATTACGCGTGGGCAGATTGTTGCAAACCAGCTAAATCGAAATGGAGAAGGAATGAAAAATGCTCGAATTGTAGAAAAGATACTGAGATCTTTAACTGACAAATTCGAAAATATTGTGTGTGCCATAGAAGAAGCGAAGGACCTTTCGACAATCACTGTCGAAGAAGTTGCAGGGTCACTCGAAGCCCATGAGCAACGGAAAATAAAGAAAAAGGAGGAGGCAGTTGAGGAAGCAGAACCTAACAAAGAAGGAAAGGCACTCTTCTCTCAAAATTGGCATGGGACAGGACGTGGCCGTGGAGGGCGGGATGGTGGTCGAAGCTATCAAAACAATAACTTCAACAGAGGACAGTCAAGTCAACAAAACTGGTGCGGTAGAGGACGAGGTCAAAGAGGTGGTAGGTCGAATTACAATAATGTCGAATGCTACAAGTGTAACAAACAGGGACATTACGCGAAGGACTGTAACTCCTACAATTGCCACAACTTGGGAAAGACGGGACATCTTGCAAGAGACTGTCGATCAAGAAGAAGAGTTGAAGAAACAACGAATTTTGCCTTAGAATCAGAATCGAATGAAGGAGTCTTGTTGATGGCTCAGAAGGAGGAAGATGCAGAGAGTGACACACTGTGGTACCTTGACTCAGGTGCAAGCAATCACATGTGTGGTCACAAACACTTATTCAAAGAAATGAAGAGTGTGGAAGATGGACATGTTTCATTTGGAGATTCCTCGAAGGTAAATGTCGAAGGAAAAGGAACAATATGTTTCTTGAAGAAGAATAACGTAGTAGGATCAATCGAAGGGGTGTACTATGTACCAAATCTCAAAGCAAACATTCTAAGTTTGGGACAACTTACAGAGAAGGGGTATTCGATACTCATGGAAGATCGAAACCTACAGTTGAAAGATAAGACAGGACGTCTAGTTGCTCTAGTCGAGATGGGAAAGAATCGAATGTACAAGCTGAATCTGAAAAACATTCGAGAAAAATGCTTGCATGTTAATGTCGAAGACCAAGCATCTTTGTGGCACTTGCGTTTTGGTAATTTGCATCAAGATGGGCTAAGAAGATTGGCGAAGAAGAATATGGTGCATGGACTGCCAGATGTGGAGTTCGATGGAAAATTCTGTGAAGACTGTGTGTTTGGAAAACAAACAAGAACATCATTTCAAAAGAAGGCAGAGTATCAGGCTAAACACATTTTGGAACTCATTCACACTGACATATGTGGTCCAATCACTCCGGAATCTTTCAGTGGCAAGAAGTACTTCATTTCTTTCATTGATGACTATTCAAGGAAGACTTGGGTGTACTTTCTAAAAGAAAAATCAGAGGCATTCAAAACGTTTAAGAAATTTAAGGTGAAGGTGGAGAAAGCAACTGACAGAAGCATCAAAGCCCTTCGATCAGACAAGGGTGGAGAGTATACTTTGACAGCCTTCATGAAGTACTGCGAAGAACAAGGCATAAGGAGATTTCTGACTGCAGCGTACTCACCTAAACAAAATGGAGTAGCTGAAAGGAAGAATCGAATGGTCCTTGACATGGTTCGATCAATGCTTAAGAGTAAGAACATGTCGAAGGAATTTTGGGCAGAAGCTGTGCAATGTGCAATTTATGTTCAGAACAGATGTCCACATTCGAAGCTAGGAGACTTAACACCTCAAGAAGCTTGGAATGGACAGAAGCCAACAGTATCTAATTTTAAAGTATTTGGAAGTGTGGCTTATGCACATGTGCCCGATCAGAAGAGAACGAAGCTGGAAGACAAAAGTCCGAAGTACATACTCATCGGGTATGATGAAAAAACGAAAGGCTATAGACTCTTCGACCCAATAAACAAGAAGGTGATAGTAAGCAGAGATGTTTGTGTGAACGAAGCAAGTAGATGGAACTGGAACAATTCGAAAGAGGTTGTTGTCGAAACCGAAGAATCACCAACTGCTGTACCATTAAGCACTTCGACAGAACCTGAAAACTCTGATGATGAAAGTGAGCCCTCTCAACCCAGATTGCGAAGCCTACAAGACCTGTATGAAAACACAGAGGAAGTACATCTTGTATGCTTGCTGGAAGACACTGAAGATGTCAGTTTCGAAGAAGATGTGAGAGATCGGAACTGGAAGAAAACCATGAATGAAGAAATCAAAGCCATCGAAAGAAACAATACTTGGGAACTGGCAGAGTTACCCAAAGGAAGTCAAACCATTGGAGTAAAATGGGTGTTTAAGAAGAAGATGAATGTTGAAGGTGAAATCGAAAGATACAAAGCAAGACTGGTAGCGAAAGGCTATAAGCAGAAAGCAGGGATCGATTATGATGAAGTATTTGCGTCTGTTGCGAGGATGGAAACGATTCGATTACTCATATCTCATGCAACTCAATTCGAATGGCCAATATATCAGATGGATGTCAAGTCAGCATTTCTGAATGGTGTGCTCGAAGAGGAAGTATATGTCGAACAACCACCTGGGTACATGAAGGTCGAAAGCGAAGGAAAAGTGATAAAATTGAAGAAAGCACTTTATGGGCTGAAGCAAGCGCCGAGAGCGTGGAACACCAGAATTGATACATACTTCAAGGAGAATGGCTTTCAGCAGTGTCCCTATGAACATGTTGTGCATGTGAAGAAAGATAAAGAGAAAATGTTGTTAGTTGCCCTCTATGTTGATGATCTGATTTTCTTGGGCAACAATGATCGATTGATAGAAGAGTTTAAAGGTACAATGACACAGGAATTCGAGATGACATACTTAGGTCTGATGAAGTACTTTCTTGGTCTGGAGGTTCGACAAGAAGATGATGGTATCTTTGTCTCTCAGGAGAAGTATGCCAAAGACATCCTAAAGAGATTCAACATGGATAGCTGCAATCCAATTTCGACACCAATGGAACCTGGAGCAAAGCTCTCGAAATTTGATGGGGGAGAGCGTGTCGAAGCAAACAAATTTCGAAGCCTGGTTGGAAGCCTTCGTTACCTCACATGCACAAGACCTGATCTTTCACTAAGTGTGGGAATAGTGAGTCGATTTATGGAAGAGCCAGTTTATACGCACTGGAAAGCTTTGAAGAGAATACTTCGATACCTCCAAGGAACCGTATCACTTGGAATGTTTTATTTGAAAGGAGAAGACTGCAAGCTAACTGGATATTCTGACAGTGATTGGTGTGGAGACGTTGATGATCAAAAGAGCACCTCAGGCTATGTTTTCTTTATGGGAAATACTGCTTTCACTTGGCTTTCGAGGAAGCAACCAATTGTGACTCTTTCGACGTGTCAAGCAGAATATGTCGCAGCATCATGGTGTGTGTGTCATGCAATTTGGCTAAGAAGACTGTTGGGCAAAATGGAGTCGAAACAAGAAGATGCAACAATAATTCGAGTGGACAACAAATCAACGATCGAACTAGCAAAGAACCCAGTGAACCACGAAAGAAGCAAACATATTGATGTCAGATTTCATTTCATCCGAGAACATGTGAAGGAAGGAAGAGTCAAACTGAAGCATAATGCAAGCAAAGATCAAGCAGCAGATATCCTCACAAAACCACTATCGAAAGAGTTGTTCGACAGAGGAAAGAAGATGTTGGGTATGATGGATCGAAGGAACATTTGAATTTAAGGGGGAGTTTTGTTGGTTAAATTCAAATCAGTATGGGGGAGCGCAAAAGCCAGATGCTATTGGGCAGCCAAATATTTCTTAAGGACCCATTAGCTTTAATTGTCATAGCATTTAATGTTCTCTATTTTGTAATCTCTATATAAGAACAGAATGTAAACACATCAAAAGCAAGACATTTGAAATACAAAGAGAAGTTCTGAGATTAACATCCTCTCCGCCATTTTATAAGTTTCATTTGTCTTCAGATTCAACTCCACTTGTCTTTAATTTCCACGTCTGAAGATGCCGCTGCGAGTCGTGGCTTTTAGTCCGTGCTTGTTGCTATTTGTGTGGCGCCTGATTCACTTTCTCTCCTATATGCCTTCTGCTATACGTGTTGTTGATTTGTTAGTGGATATACCCTACTTTTTTCTCCATAAAACAGAATCGAACTTTTTTGCCTCTGCTATTATCTTCGCGAAATCATGAAAAACCTGGTATGTAATTGTTCTTTTCTGGTGTGAATTCCTCTTCTGAGTGGATGTGTGTGAGTTTGTGATTGTGGCTTTGTGTATGAACAATGATTTTTGTGTGAAATTTTTCTCTTAATTTCCTCCACCCTTCATTGCGTACGACTGAGTTTGTTAGTTTTGTTTGGTGTGTGAATTTTGTTTGTTATGGAATTATTCTAGTACCGTGAAGGTCTGTTGTGAATTTTTTCTGTCCTTTATATAAGCTCACTGAATTGAATGAAGAAACATGCTGTTGATTTTTTGTGATAATCTTTCCATTTTCATTGCGACAAGTTTACGGTTTGCTTTGGAAAGTAACAACAGCTGCTGATTTTCTGCTTGATGAATGTGTTAAATTCCTTTCCATTTCCATTTCAAACATGTCTTGGCATATCTTGGAAACATTTATGATCTTTCTCCATTTAATTCGACATGTTTGATTTTGTGCTTGATGAACTTATGTGTATGCTGAGGTTATTTTGTTTTTCCGAATTTACTGTAGAAACTCATCTTAAACCGTGTTTTGTTGTTGTGTTGTAACTAGGTGGTGGGTAGCTTTGTTTCTTTAGAAGTTTTCATGTACATAATATTCTGGATTGTGCAGTCGGATGCTAGCGAACTAGTACCAGCAGTACAAGGCATTACGTTGTTGTCGGATATGTTCCAGAACACATTTTGTTCATCATTTATAGTTTCCATATTTTCTTTTTGTCATCACTTCAGAGTTCTAATATCTGTAAGCCTTTACCTTCCATGGATGAAGAGTTAGAATTTAGAAAGCTATATTTTTTTAGAGACATGCTTTTGGCCGACACGCATGGTAACTTGTAGCAGCTTCCGGTAGCCTTTTTTGTTCTTTTTATTTTGGCACTGGTTGTAATAATAGGCTGAGTGACTGGAAAATAACGTATGCTTTCAAAATTTGATCTTTCTTGATGGTTTTGAAGTGAGCTTTGAATTGTTTGACTTAAAGTTTTGGATCCTCTTGAATTATGACTTAGACTTGAGTTTTGCCTTTTCAACTTGAATTTTGTGAGGAAAATGAACCTTGCACTTTGACTCTTTGATTTTAAAATTTGATGAAAAATTCCCTGTTCTTTGTAAATTTAAATTGTGTGCTTTCATGATGACACATGAACCATTTCTTGTCAAAAAATATTGCAACTTTAAACTTGCCTCCTATAACTTTGAAAACTTGGATGATAACTTAAAGGATTGAGTTTGGGTTTTCCTTCTCGAATCTTATAAAAAACATGTATCTTGAACTTTGGAATTATAAATATGATGAACATCACATAAAGATCTCTTTGCTCTTATAAGTTGAATTTTAGCATAGTGAGATTAACTTGAATTTCCATGCTTTTAAGCTTGTAATGAATCTTCCGATCAACTTAAGATTAGACTTAAAATACATACTTTCGACTTGTATCTCTTTGAATTCATAACTCGTATACGAAGAAACCACATAAGTAAAGCCTTGAATATGTTATTGACAAATCACAACATTAAGACTTTGAATCAAAACTTGCTTTTCACAAAAATCTCTTTGAAATTAAAACTTGAACAAGAATCTTGGAATAATGACTTGAACTTGAATTTGATGTTCTCAATTTGAATTTTATGAACACAAATTGAATCTCGAAACCAATTTGAATCATGAGTTTTGAAATCAATTAGCTCATTTCATGAAAATGCTATCATGACAAGTCATTCCTTCGAATTCGGACGTTTGGATAGTGACTGTATCATGATCATGTTATTAAACCAACATTTTGCTAATCTTGAGACCCTGAAAATTTTTAACAATGGCCAAACTTCTTCAAAGAATAATATTCCCAAGACAACACCATATTGCAACCAGGCTTGAAATTCCAGAGTCCAAATCATAATGCGCTAAAGCCCGACAAGCTCGAGTTTGAGATCAATGCACCGGTTCTCAAATTCCCATGCTCAATATCAATGGAAAGTAAAGCTCTAATTCTTTGGGGTATACCTTGAAACTTTAGAGAACGGAAAATAACCATTAGAAAACTCTAAGACTCGTAAAATCCAACAGTCATGTCTTGAAATACTTGACTGAGGATCTACGCTTGAAATTACTGCATCTGGACTAGTTGGTTAATGATGATAAGCACACACATAAGACTGTATGGCCTAAAGATGTTATGCAAGATAATGCACAAATATGTTGGATCTTAGGGTTTAAATTAGGGTGTGATACCTATTGATATCAAAGATGGATCCAATCAAGTACGTGTTTGAGAAGCAAGCGCTCTCCGGAAGGATCGCCAAATGGCAGGTGGTTTTGAAAGAATATGATATCCAATATGTTTCCCAAAAATCCATTAAGGAAAGTGTCTTGTTAGAATATCTTGCCGAGCAGCCAATTGAAGATTATCAGCTGATGAAATTTGAATTTCTAGATGAAGACATTATGTTTCTGAAGATGAAAGACTGCGATAAGCCTTTGCTTGACGAGGGTCCTGAGATTGGATCTCAGTCGAAGTTGGTTTTCGGTGGTGCTATTAACTCATATGGCAACGGAATTGGGACAATCATTATAACTCCTCACGGTTCTCATATACCGCTCACGAACCGGTTGGCGTTTACTTGCACTAATAATAAAGCAGAGTACGATGCGACATTATGGGTTCGGAAGAGGCCATTGATCTAAGGATTAAAAATCTCGATGTATATGGCGATTCAGTGCTGGATGTTAATCAAATTAAAGGAGAATGGGAAACTCGTTAGAAAAACTTGGTGGCATACAAGAACTATGCTAGAAGACTGCTACCCTTCTTCAATAGAGTTGAGTTTCATCATGTGCCTAGGGTTGAGAATCAGATGGTAGACGCCTTGGAAATGTTATCGTCAATGGATAAAGTGAATTTCTGGAATGATGCTCCAGCGATCACCATCATGCGTCTTGACATACCTGCCTTTGTGTTTGCAGTTGAGAAGGCGTGAGATGGAAAGCCCTGGTATTTTGACATCAAACACTTTCTCAAGACTCAAGAGCACCCACCTGGGGAATCTAGAAAAGACAAGAAAACTCTAAGGAGGCTTTCAGGAAACTTCTACTTAAACAAGGATGATGTGTTGTATAGAAGAAACTTCGACATGGTCTTGTTGCATTGTGTTGATGAACACGAAGCAAGCCTGTTAATGGAAGACGTTCACGAGGGTTCCTTTGGTACTCATGCCGTTGGACATGCAATAGCCAGAAAATTGTTGAGGGCTGAGTATTATTGGATGACTATGGAATCTGATTGTTTCAAACACGCCAGAAAGTGGCATAAATGCCAAATTTATGCTGATAAGGTGCATGTTGCACCGACCCCTTTGAACGTATTGACATCTCCTTGGCCCTTTTCTATGTGGGGCATTAATATGATTGGGAAGATTGAGTCGATGCTTCCAATGGGCATCATTTTATTCTGGTTGCTATTGATTACTTTACGAAGTGGGTAGAAGCAGCCTCTTTTGCTAACGTCACAAGACAGGTGGTTGCTCGATTCATAAAGAAGGACACCATCTGCCATTATGGAGTCCCAAAGCAAATCATTACTAATAATAAATTTGAACAACAAGATGATGAACAAACTGTGCCAGAATTTCAAGATTGAACACCACAATTCTTCTCCATACTGTCCGAAGATGAATGGCGCTGTTGAGGTAGCAAACAAGAACATCAAGAAGATTGTGCAGAAGATGATGGTAACATACAAAGATTGGTATGAGATGTTGCCCTTTGCTTTACACGGTTATCGTACTTGGGTATGTACATCGATAGGGGAAACTCCTTTCTCGCTGGTCTATGGTACAAAAGTAGTCCTACCATTAGAAGTTGAGATTCCTTCTTTGAGACTGTTGGCTGACGTGAAGCTTGACGAAGCTGAGTGGGTGCAGGCCAGGTTGAATCAGCTATGTCTTATTGATGAAAAGAGGTTGGCAGCCATTGCTCATGGCTGGTTGTACCAAAGAAGAATGAAGAAGACCTTTAATTAGAAAGTACGTTCTCGATGCTTCTAGACAGGTGACTTGGTTTTGAAAAGGATCCTTCCTTTTTAGACAGATCATAGGGGCAAATGGACACCAAACTACAAAGGTACATATGTGGTAAGAAATATTTTCTCTGGTAGAGCCTTATTACTATCTATTATGGATGGAAAATATTTTACGTGCCTTGTGAACACAAGCATAGTCAAATAACATTTTGCTTAAAATAGACCCACTGGACAGAAAAAGAAAACTCCATGCAAAAATTGGGGCATCATGGCGAACCGTAAAAGGAAAAGGTCCGGGAAAAAATTAGGGATAAGAGAAAAAAAAGAATAAGCCCGCAAAGTTGAAAACCTGAGAAGGCGACTTTGGAAAAAATGGATATCATGGTGGATTGAAAACCCGCAAGGCCGATCCAGAAAAAAGTTAGGGATTTAAAAGCAAATGACTGCGGTCTGCATTTGATATATGAATTCATCTTGATATATGGATATCCCAAAGGATAAGAATCAGTCCAGTCAGTATTTTCAGAAGGTGGAGCATTGGTGAACATTGAAGATATACAGGTCATAGCTGAATCGACACGTGGTGGTTATCTGTTTCCACATTGCCAACATTTGTATATTTCTTGTTGTACTATTTTTGCACAATTACCTCTTTTCAGGAATTGCATCCAATTGTAACTTGCCTATTTACAGGCCATTTCAATCAATAATATGTTCATTCACTTCAAGAGTTTTTCATTTTTGTT
This sequence comes from Lathyrus sativus, assembly GCA_963859935.3. Classification (NCBI taxonomy): domain Eukaryota; kingdom Viridiplantae; phylum Streptophyta; class Magnoliopsida; order Fabales; family Fabaceae; genus Lathyrus; species Lathyrus sativus. The sequence continues at coordinate 467,616,156 of OZ012737.1, forward strand.
TTTACTTTTATTGTTTTGTTTACGAAAAACGTCCTATATTTTTTATAAACATTACATGTAATAACATTGGGGCTTAATGAGAACTTTGAAAACAACGAATTTAATTGAACGATAGGTGTCATTAATGGTAACCGAGGTAGCCATTTCGCATACAGAACATCCTTTTACTTGTTATTTTTTTGCAAGATGACATGATCCTCTCCCTAGTAGAACTTTTCTCCCTAAAGGTGAAGTTCTAAAAATCTCAGTAGTGTATGGTGAATCATTCCTCCCCCAACAGGAGTTCAGGGTTTTGGGTTCCCCAACCACTCTTACTTGCACTCCACGACGAGTATTCAGAAGTTGATTATATCAGAGAGGGTGTTGATATGCAATCAGACATTTGTTCAGTAGAAGACTTGTTGTCTTCTCACAGGAAATATGTTTTGTCTCCCCACAGAGTCCTATTATTAAATCATAAGTATTTCACCAGCAACGGTGTACACTTATCCCGACAGAGTAAGGTTGAGGTTATTCCCCAACAGCAAAGTAAACTCAATGTCTTTCCCTGACAGGATTGATATTTTTGACTTCTCTCCCCAAGCAGAGTTTTATTTTTGATTCCATCGACATGTAAATCAGTGGTGGCTGATATCCCCAGCAAAGTCCAATGATCATTGGAAATCTTCAGAATCTTGGGATGATCTCCCAGTAGATGTAACTCTCAATTCTCAACAGAGTGGAATTTTCAGCAGAGGTTATATTCAGGAAGATCGTTCAATTGTCTTCCTCAGTAGAGTTTGTTTATTGATTCTTCTAAGAACTTTTTCGGTTGTGTTCTTTTGCATATCATTTGAATAACATCCTCCCAAATGCATAACATTTCCATTTCGTATGGAGAATTACACCATATCCAAACATATGCATCCGAAGCATATGCCAAGTTTGATATTATTTTTTCCAATTGTCTCTCTAGCAGATATTGGCATAACTCAGGATATTGATGTTAGCTTTATCCCCAACAGAAAATCATTTATAGATGTGTTCATGTTATTTGTACTTCCAGGTCGTAAGACGGTTAATTCTACTTCCTGCATATCCCAGTTGTATCCCAACTCTTGATTGGTATATTTTGTGGGTTGCATCCCAACTTTTGGTTGGTGTCCCTTGTGGTAATCCTAACTTTTGGTTAGTAGTCTTTCCATCCCAACTTTTGGTTGGTATTTTTTCATCATGAATTTGCCTTCGGTCGGCGTCTTGGTTATTCTAACTTTTGGTTAGTACCCCCTCTGTTGATCATCCCAACTTTTGGTTGGTAGTCTCCAGTTTTTATCCCAACTTTTGGTTGGTAGTTTCCCCTGCGAAGTCGTTATCCCAACTTTTGGTTGGTAGTCTTCATCTTTGTGTGTTCGCCTTTGATCAGCATTCCGACGATCCTAACTTTTGGTTATTAGCCTTTTATCCTAACTTTTGGTTGGTATTTCTCGTTGATGATCCCAACTTTTGGTTAGTAGTCTTAAATGTTGTGTGTTCGCCTTCGGTCGACGTTCCGGTGATCCTAACTTTTGGTTAGTAGCCTTTATTCCAACTTTTGGTTGGTAATCTTTGATGATGATCCCAACTTTTGGTTGGTAGTCTTCATTTTTTGTGTATCCACCTTCGGTCGGCGTCTGGGTGATCCTAACTTTTGGCTATTACTCTCTTTGGTAATCCTAACTTTTGGTTAGTAGCCTATATTATCTTCTTGATCTGTAACCTTATGTTATTCCAACTTTTGGTTGGTACCCGCTGCCCTTAAGTCAACCTTCAGTTGGAAATCACTTTATCCTATGTACATCCCCACAGGTTGCAAATTTCTGGGTTTCTTTTGGTATTCGACCTCCCTGTATCTTGAAGGTTTGAAAGTCGTTGCTAACATCCCTTCGGGTCCAAGTTGTTTGAATAGGGGCAGTTGTAGCACCCCAAAAGTTTCCCACCCTTTTTTCTTATATCTTGGCTTATATTTCATATCTTTTTGCATTATCATATGTGCATATCATTGGTTCTAGGTAGGGGATCAAGGTATTTTGTTCAACACTTAAGAGAAGAGCTTCATCCTCAAAGCTCAAGCAAGGGTTAATTATCAACCTTGTGGTATTCTCAAGGCCTAAGTTCCTCTCATCATCAAGACATGTCTCACAACCATTTGAATCAAAGTTACAAGCACTGATCACCTTTTCCTATCTTGTGAACAACTGGATTAGGGTTTTTGTTCAAAAGGCATATGTGGCAAGTTCTTGGGGAAAGACATGATTCTAAGGCTCAATACACATCTTGAGGGTCCTCTACATGAATTATGTACCATCACAAGTCATGACAAGAGCTTCAACCAATTGAAAAGGTACTAGGGTTTCATCTGGTCAACAAAAGTCAATTGTGCTTCAATGGGGTTAAAGTCTCGAATCCCAAGGTCAAACAAGGGTATGCTATGTGTTTTCATGTGTTTCGAACAAGAAAAGTCAAGGAGAAACATAAAATCAGGAGTTTGGTTGAATTAGGGTTTGATTGAGATATTTTCTGTGTAGAAAACCCTAATTCTAGACATTTTGCAACATCTATAACTTTCTCATCCTTGATCCAATGGAAGAAAACTTGTTATCAAAGTAAAGATGACATCATGAACTATAAGTTTGTAGAAGAAAGCAAGTCCAAAAGATCTATATTTTGAGAGATATGGAGAGCTAAAGTTGAGAAAATGGAGATTTTGACATTCCAACACTTAGAAACCGTTTCCGTTTAGCAATAGATTTTAAATAAAACACCCTTTGATTAGACAACAAGCGTGGATCCCGTTGAGTACAACGTACTTGAGCGGGTGTTAATACCTTCCCCTAGCGTAACCGACTCCCAAAATCAAGATTTAGTTGTGATGACCTTGTCTTCTCCTTTCTTTAGGTTTTCTTCGATCGTTTCCTTTCCATGCGTTGGGATAAATAACGTTCGGTGGCGACGCTTCTGTTTATTTCTGCCGGTTTTTTTATGCAGTTGCAACATATACTACCTCAATAAAAAATTCAATGACTATGAAACAAGATACTCGATGCTCGAGAAGAGTTGTTGTGCATTAGCCTAGGCTGCCAGACACCTGAGGAAATACATGATAACTAATACAACTCTCTTGATCTCCAAAATAGATCCAATCAAATATATTTGAGAAACCTACTCTCACTGGACGAGTTGCACGCTGGAAGATGGTACTAACAGAATACGACATTCAATATGTCACACAAAAGGCCATCAATGAAAGCGTGTTATCTAATTATCTTGTCGACTAGCCTGTGGAAGACCATCAACCCATGCGTCTCAATCTTCCCGACGAAGATGTTATGTTTGCCAAAGATTATTAAATGTTAGGCCCAGATGATAGACTTGAACCAGGATTACGATGGACGCTCGTGTTCGATGGTGCCACAAATGTCCAAGGTTGTGGAATTGGAGCAATAATTACGTCTCCCGTTGGATTTCATATTCCCTTCACTGATAGGTTGTGCTTCGAATGTATTAACAACATGGCCGAATATGAAGCTTGCATCTTTGGGATTGAAGCTGCCATTGACCACAAGATCAAAATTCTAGAAGTCTTTGGGGACTCTGCTTTAGTCATCAGTCAAATTAAAGAAAACTGGGAAGCATGTGATAGCAAACTCATCCCATACAGAGATCATGTATTGAAGCTCATCCCATAATTTGATGAGATTACTTTCAATCACATCCCTAGAGAAAATAATCAATTGCCAGATGCCCTAGCCACGCTAGCATCCATGTTTAAGGTCAAATGGAAGAATGAAGCACCAGTCATTCGTCTTGTGTAACTTGATGAGCCATTTTACTGTTTGGTAGCTGAGGCAACAGAACCCGAAATTGATGGCCATCCATGGTTCTATGATATCAAGTGATCGTTTCTTACTGACGAATAAATCTGGAAGCATACAGTCGATCGTGTAGTCTTAAAAAGGTTGTCGAACCCAGGGAAAGATACTAAAATGAGCCCGAAATATGATTTTCGCGCACTTAAGGGACCTTGTAAATAAAGGTTACTAATTGCACCTACATGCCTATTCCGTAGGATATACCGACTTAAAGGCTCCGCCTCACGCTCTTGCTGTATTAACTAAGCTGTACTTTTTAATCCCAAGATTTTGCTCTCGCTCGCCCAGTAACTAAGAATTACACTTTGAAATCTGATAGTAACTTAATCAACACCTAAAGCGCTCTTGCTTTATTTAGATATCGATGCCTAATTTCTACTATCCGGTTCACTCCTCACGCTCTCACGAATCTCGGCTTAAACCTTTATCTTCTTCTCACTCTCGTGACGAAACAATGTTGAATAACCTCTCATTCTCGTGACAAAGCTACTTAAATTTGACTTAGAGATTACATCCAAAATGGAATGTATTACAATTTCACACCTATTATAACTACGGAGTCCCTCCGGTTACAATGGTCCTCATAAGATGATCTCTAATTACTCTAGCATGACATGGTTAATTCTAATCCTAACATGTTAACAATGCTGAAAAGTACAACATACATATTGAATTAATCTTAAGAAAATATTAGTTTTTGGTTTTATAAAAATGAATTAAGTGCAGACACATAAAAATAAAATGCAGTAAAACAAAAAAAATAATAACCTGTAGATTGTAATGGAAGAAATGAAAACAAAATTTTATTACTTGATCCGAGTATTACAGCAGTGCAATAGAAAGGTAAATACAATATTGCAACAATTCCTTGATGTGAGCAATTGTTGCTTTGGAAAAGTAATATACTGATTAAAAGTCTAAAAATAGTTCGGCAGCGCTTTCGCACGGGTCATTTCTCTGTCGAAAAAAATCTAAAAAGGGGCCTATTTATATAGAAAAGGTAGTTGAATAACTCACCATTCGAAATCAGAAATCGGAGGGAAAATATAACCACTAGCAACTGCTCAAAAACTGATTTCTGTAGTTGAAAATGCTCCTATGAACTACACGGTGATCGTTGTGGTGCCCATGGCGAGCGCCATGGTCACAATGGGCAGATGGCAAGCACCATTTGGTGGTGGCGAGCGCCATATCAGCAAGGCTGGCAGAATTGCTGGTTTTTGTTGGATTTTCCTTCTCTTTCACTTCTTTTCTTGATTCCTTCTAGAATCTCGACAGGAACACCTGCCAACACAAAAACAGAGTAAGAACATATAAAAATGCGAAAGACTCGATTAAAAATCGGACCTAAAATGCACAAAGTGACCCTAAAAATACGATACAAAATCATATTATCAAACTCCCCCACACTAAGACTTTTTCTTGTCCTCAAGCAAACTCCCATCAAAAATAAAACAGTAAATGCAGTGCTCGACTCGTAGGCATGACAAAAACAATTAAAGCACAAGGTTTCTAGGCTAATGCTAAATGGATAGGTACTGAATAGTGAAAACAAGGATACCGTACCAACACAAATCCACCAAAACGGACAAAGATTTCCTTCCTATGCAATACCAATTCAAATCACGACATTATAACAAGACCTACAGGCTTTGTTTTTATTCACCTCCCTTTCATTCTCGTGTAATCACATTAAACTCGTAATCCTTTATACTTACATGGTAAGCGAACCTGTTAGTGTTATACGATCTCTTATTCAAAAATTCTTTCTTTTTAGCACTTTATGTTTTCTTTTGTTATCGAATTTCAAGAGTCCGAACCTTTAGACTAAATGGTCGGGTGAGGGGCACCTAACTTAGTGGGAACTCGTCTTTCATTCGCATTTTCTATAAAATCACACAATTCAATTTTTGAGATCAACACATATTTGCATCAGTTCATTACTTAGTTCGTACATAACGATGGCGCTGACTGCTATTATAAAATAATCAAGAGGCTACTTCTAAAGAACTAGGAATAAGGTCTCGACATAATGTCTATTTAAATCAATATCACATATTTAGGGAATCTAGGGTGTAGGAACGATACCGATATTAACAAAACTTTCTCGAGTTCGACTAACATAGCCTAAAACAAAGGTAAATAACCTATACTCGCAGTGTCATGCCATTGAGTAAAAACAATTTTTTTTTTTAAAGTTGGGGTCAAAATGAGGGAATTTCCAAACATATCGAAAATGTAAATTATAAATGGACTCACGGTGCACATGACTCAATAAACAAACAACGAAACAAATAAAGAAATAAACTAACTAGAAAGCATAAAAACATAAAGACATAAAGCGATAAAGCTCCTCCCCCCACTTGAACTAAAAATTGTCCTCAATGTTTTGAAACAAGGTGAAAGAAGGAGTGGATAAACCTGGTGTGAGATCAATATGGCAGCCTCGACTGCGGTGTCTTCCACCACCTCTGTTGAAGGGGTTTGGAACATGATGTATGTAAGCACTCAAGTCTTGAACTTCTAATCGCAAACCACCCATCTCCTCGATCAAGTCACCAAGATCATGTTGATTCCTCTCGAGGTAGTTGTCATACCCCAAATTTTTACCCTTAGATTCCATTATCATTATAGGAATATCAAGCATTGTTTCCTAACCCTAACCTTATTTCAATTTTGTTGTTGTTAAGTTCATTTGAATTAGGGTTTTGCACCTGTGGAATCAAGAGGATTATTGCTTGATCAGTCAATGTTTTGGATTGATCATCATTAAATAAAGGTTCCCATACATTCAAGAAGATTATATTCAACAAGAATCAAGTGTTAATTGATCTCACTACAAGTCAATTGAAGTCCAATTACATCTGTCCCCAAATTAGGGTTTTGTTAAAAAAAGTCAATTGTGCCTTTGACTTTTGATCCAAGCATGATCCCAAGCATGAGGACATGATTCAACATATTCATATACATCATTGAATCCTAATTATGATGATTTAGAAGTCTCAAGATGCAATTTTATTGAAGATCACACAGTTGAATTCATCCGATTCAAAATTCATCTAACAAAGTCAAGTCTTTGACTTTTAGGGTTTTTAGTTCAAATTGGAGTATCCAAGCCAAATTTCATTAATATATGTTCAATCCATGAGTTTGATAATGAAAAAAATCAAGATTTGAGAGTATTCTTGCAAAATAAGAAAACTTAGATTTTTTCTAAGTGTGGAAAAACCCTAGTTTTGGTGCCAACTTTGAAAGGTCATAACTTCCCATCCACACATCCATTTTGTGAGTTCTAAAGATCAATTTTGAGTTATGAAGCCTCAAAGTTTGGAATAATTTTAAAAACACTTAGAATTTTCAAGGAAAACATTGATACTACAAGTTTCAACCAACTTCAAGGCTAGTATTCACTATGATCCCTTGAGATTCAACAAATTCTTAAGAAATGAAAGTTGTAGAGCTTGTTTATAGCTTTCCAAAAAGTACAAGAGCTCATTCATAGCCTTTGTGATCTAGGAGTTTCGAAGAGAAGAAGTTTGGGTCCAAAGCTTGATTTCTAAGTCATTTTCATGCCAAGAATAACTTGCAAGATCAAGAAAATCTGCAAAATCCTTTGATTGAAAACCCTAAGACTTTCATATCTACTTATGATTAGAAGTTTGAGTCACTTTTAAATTCATTACACATAGGATTAAACCACGATTCAAGTTTCATACGATTTATGGAATTTTTGGCATAAATGTGTGACTTCCATTTGCATAAAGTATGGGCTTTCCACAAAACCAGCTTCTTGAGCCTCTAACTTGTCTTCTATGCACTCAAGCACCTTTTAAAAGTCAGAAAATATCTCAACTGCTCAAGATATTCTTGTACATTGCCTTGGAACCATAAGAAATATCAAAACCACCAAGTTGGAATTCAACCGAATTACGAAACCATCCAATTGCAAATTTTACACAATTTGATTTCAAACCTTGCCCTATAAATAGAGGAAAAGGGGGGAGGAGAGAGAAGGAAGAAGAAAGGAAAACCAGAGAAAAACACCCTTTAATCTCCCAAACTCATCATCTTGCAATCAAACCCTACTTGAAACCAAAAACCTCAATCTTGCATAAACATAGCCAAAACCATTTCCAGCCACTAAACCACCAAACCAATCATCCTAACACATCACAAAATATGCGTTACAGGTGTTTGTCGCTACTGCAAAAATCGGCGCCGGCTGAACAGAAGAGTCACCACCGTGCGTTATTTATCCCAACGGAGGGAAAGGAAACGCTCGAAGTAAACCTACCGCAAAGACGGGAAAGGAATGGTCATCGCAACCAAATCCTAGATTCGGGAGTCGGTTACACAAGGGGAAGGTATTAGCATCCCTCACGTCCGTCGTACTCGACGGGATCCACGCTTGTTTTCTAGTACGGATTGTTATTCTATCTATTCTACAGGTCTGGGGTGAAAAGAAAATAAAATGACTCGGCAAAGTATCGCACTTTATGCCTACGTATTCCCGTCTGGAACGAGAAATCAGAGTCAACGTAGTTCGCCTACCTACGGGAAAGGAAGGGAAGGTTGCTCGCTAGGATATCGCGTCCTATGCCTACGTACTTTCATACAACATGAAAGATCAGAGCAAACGTAGTTCGGGCCACGTACGACACAAGTCTGTCTTGGTTGTTTTTTATCCTTCTGAAAAAGGTTTTCTCCTGATTACGGGTCCAAGCGGACAAAAATGACTCTTTGATTGGTTTACAGTCTTTTACGCAAGAACTGTTTTTTATTGATGTTTGACCTTTTATTGGATTTTTTGATCGTTTTGAGATAGAAGAGAAAGAACTCTAACCTAGGGTTAAAATGGGAATCAAAATCTACCCTATGTTGTCATGCATGGATGAAAGCCTAATGTCTGTCATATTTCTCTCCTGCACAGAGAGAAACATAGATCCTAGGGGATAAACGGAAAAGCAACAGCATATATACAGTAAAGCAGTAAAATGCATGAATGCAGCAGTACAAGCGAGGCAAGGGAGTCCCACTCAACCTCGAACCTAGAAAACAATGGGCAAAGTGAAACAACTTCACTTCAACCCTATGGGAAAAATTAACAAACAATACAGCAAAGAAAAGAAACCCCAAAACCAGCTCAGACAACACACCACCCCAGCTTCTACAGCAGCAGCTCTGAAAAACATCCAACTCCGACAGTTGATAAACAACAATCTCCCCATGAACCCCAAGGTCAAACTCCAATGATACCCAAGCTACAACAAGCTTCTATCTCCAAGAAATCACCAAGCTCGAGCAAGCACAGAATCTTAACCAGTTGACAGCATCAGACAACAGATAGCTCCAAACAGCAGTAAACCCTAGCTTCAACAGTTGCACAGTGTTGACATGAATAATCTTCATCTTTGTCAATCATTGATCTTCCTCTCTTCAATGACTTCTTTCTTCAAGGCAAGCTCTCCTAGATGAATTGATTTATCAGAATAAAATGAATGTCAAAGAGCTCATTGACAACCAAAGGAAGTCTATGAATAGTTGACATTATAACAGACTGTTTCCCTCAAAGTTCTACCTCTAAGGTAAGGCCACTTATCCCTCCAAAGTAGGGAGGTGAATACCCTAAAGGGACTTTATGTCATAGAGAGGAATGGAAGCACATGAAGCTATCCATGCTTGTACAAAAAATTCAGTCTATTCTAAGGCTCTGCTTATTCCTATTATTTCCAATGTCTTCAATCAGCATCTTCAATCCAAGCAATCTTCATGCATCAAACTTGATCTTTGTATTCAATCTTCTCCATTGATTCTTCATGCTTCCACAAGCCCAAACCAAGCCCACACCCCAAATAAAAAAACCCAAAAGCCCAAGCAAGCAACATAAACCCCAAATGGGAACACCAAACAATCACACAATTTGCAAAATATACTAAAAATAGTAAAATAGTATTTAAAATTCTAGGATTTATTCTAAGGGGATTTCTCTATCTACCCTACATACCCTATATGTCCCATAACCTAATTCATGCTAAAAAAAACCCAAAAGAAAATGTTAGAATGCACCTATGTTGCGTTTAAACCCTAAAACTATCACCATAATGTTCTCTAATCAAAACTAATCAAGATTAATCCACAAAAATGTGGAATAAATCCAGGGGGAACTTAATGTTCTAATCTAGCTAGCACAAAAAAAATGGGATCAAAATATGGATTTAAATGACCAAACAAAATTCACCAAATAATATGTACAAAGAATATGAAAATAAAAGCAATTAAAATGTAAAAAAATCATCATAAATGGGAAAAAAAAAGCCTAAAATACTATTTTTATTTTCTTATAATTTTCTTGAAACCATTACCAAAATGTGGGAAAAAGTCCCATGTCAAAATGATGATTTATGGATTTTTTTATGAATTTTATAGTAAACTATATGCACATGAAATAAAAGAAAATTCAATTAACATGAAAAAACAGGGGGGGGGGGGGGGTAACAACACTTATTCACAACATAAAATGCCAATGGGCCCAGGAGGGGGGTGTTGGAAGCATTACGCTGGGCCCAGTAACTAACTCAGAAAAACAACAAAAATAATCACCCAGGGGGGTGCGAATAGCGTGAAATTAGCTTGGTTATTCTTGCTGGGCCGCAAACTGGGGTGCAGCTAGCAATTCATGCAAGGCCCATGTTTGTTTCAGAAAACAACACAAACAAAAAAACAAGGGGGGCGCAGTTAGTGAGTAAATTCACTTGGTATTCTATATTTGGGCCCCAACGGGGGTGTGAGTAGTAAATGGCCTAAGGCCCAACCTAAATTCCAAACCAGGGGAGGGGGGTATGACGAGAAACTAAGGGTTGTACTCAGCAATCCATCCATTTGGGCCCGAGCCCAGATCCAATCTAGCAACACAAAACCTAATTCCTTCTGACTTCTCCTCATACTATTCACCATCTCCTTCGTCAAGCCCTAGCGGCGCTCTCACGTTCCCCTTCTCCAACTTCTGAAACAACCTAACGCCATGACTCCAAACCACAACCGTCCTTCTAAACCAGTCCATCTACCTCATTCACCATAAACCAAACGCTAATACAAAACTAGCCTACGTAACCTCAGCTCAAAATGATCTCGCCTACCTCACTTCGCTCAATACAACACCTAGTTCTAACGCTATCAACAACGAAGTTAACAAGTTCAAGATTAAAACCTGGTGATGCCGATAATGAAGTTGGCGAAGTTTATGAGCTCTTCTGGAAGTTGGAGAACATGCCTGAAGGTGCTTGAAGATGCGAAGAACACAGACGGATGTTCTTGAAGATTTTGAACAGCTTCTGGAAAAAATCCTTTAAGAACACGAAGGAGCTCGCGAAGATCTTGCGTTGGATCAGAGGATCTTGATGTTACATGGCGAATTTGTTGAAGATCTGTTGAAGATCTTGACGAACCTCATGGTTCCTGAAGATTTAAGGATGAAGGAGATGATACTGAGGGTTAATAAAATTCTTATGAAGAACTCGTACGAACATGGAAGATCTTGGAAGAATCTGGTTGAAGATTGAGGAGATCTTGATGAATCTTGATGATGAAGATCTGGAAACGTTGAAGATTATGATGAAGTTTCCGGCGAGAATTGATTTTCCGGCGATGATGGATGGAGGCGGATCAGTGAAGAAGATGAAGTTGGAAGGTGTTTGGGGGGAACTCTGGGGATTTTCGCAGATTCCGGTGAATTCACCGGTCTCCGGCGACAGTTGCGGCGGAGGGAGGTGGTCTGGTGGGTTGTTGCATGGCCGGCGGCGAGAGTCTCGGGCGAGGGGACGGGTGGCAGAGGGAGGTGTGAGAGTGTTACACGTGTGCTGAGGGTTAGTGCATGGGTGACGCGTGGAGGGAAGAGGGAGTGTGTGAGTGAAACGTGGCTAGGTCTGAGAGAAAGAGAGAGAGAGAGAGTGAGGTGGCTGAAAAACCAGATGCACGCGTGGCGAAGCTATATATATGACATGTGGCAATCCGTGGACTTTTGACTGGGCCTTAATGACTTGGACTTTGAATACTGGCCCAATTGGACTGATTAATTGAGGATTAAACTCTGATTAGACTCTAAAACAAAATTAATACTAAAAATCCAACCTAATTAATCTAAACGAAAATTAAAAAATTAAAATCTAATAAACCTAATTAAAACCAAATATTAATCCTAATTAATTTGTTAAAACGAAATTAAAAAGTAAACTCCTAATTAATCTGAAAAAACATTTAAAACTATCTAAAACTATTTTAAATCTGAAAAAATCAATAAAAAAAACTAAAAACAATTAATATATTTTTTTTTAAAACTCTATTCTATTAACATTTTTTTAAAAAAACAATTAAATCTAATAAAATCTAAAACAAACTAATATCTATTTTCTTTAAAACTATTCTATTAAAGGAAAATGATAATATCTATTTATATCTATCTTTTAAAATCTACTCTTTTAAAAGAAAAATATATATTTATCTATTAAAAACTAATAAAAGAAAATTAATATCTAAAATTTATTAAAAACTATAATATCTAAAAATACTTTTAAATCTAGTAAGTCTCTAAAAAGGAAAAGAAAATTTATTTAAAACTCTAAATATTATAAAAAAAAACTTTATTAAATCCAGAAAAATCCATTAAATGCATTAAAAATCCAGAAAAATGACAGAAAAATCCTAAAAATGCCAGGAGGCCGATTAAATCGATTAAAACACAATTGTGCAACCGTAGCGGAACCCGGGCACCGAGATGGCCTGAGAACACAGGAGATGAGCACCAATTCTCAACGGACCTTTATTCCAACCGGCCTGAACTGCCTGAAACGCCAGGGACTATAATCCCGATAAAATCAATCTGACTGATGAAAATGCCATGTATGCAGTATACTAATGCGAATGCAAAAATGCGTTGAAACGTAAACCAGATATGGGAACCGGTTGGTCAAATTTTAGGGTGCAACAGCTGCCCCTATTCAAGCGGCTTGGACCCGACTGGGTGAAGAGCGAACGACCTTCAAACATTCGAGGTACGAGACAGTTGAATACCAATAAAACCCAGAAATTTGCCAATTGCAAAAAATACCGCAAAATAACTGCACCACTACTTGGGGAACAATATCCACAGATCTGATTTCAACACTATTTTGTCAATATTGGAATAAACTTAATGACTTCACTGGGAGAATACTTTTGTCGAATATAAGAACGCGATTCTGTCTTGTCATGGGACACATACTATGTTCCCTACGGGGAAATCATCCGTCTAGATACAGGAAAGTTCATCCGCCTATCTCTCACGGGACACACGCGTCGGTCTAGTAACACTTCGTCCGCCTATCCAATACGGGAACATCCTTTTGTTTATATCACACAAACTCTTCATCCGCCTATCCAATGCGGGAATACACTTCTGCCAAATCATCGGGAATACACTTCTGTCTATCTAATATGGGAAAATACATCTGTCTAAATTTCATGAAACCTTCATCCGCCTATCCAATACGGGAACATACTTCTGTCTACATCACAGGAAAATCTTCGTCCGCCTATCCAATACGGGAATATACTTCTGTCTACATCACAGGAAATCTTCATCCGCCTATCCAATACGGGAATACACTTCTGCCTACAACACAGGAAATCTTCATCCGCCCATCCAATACGGGAACATACTTCTGCCTACATCACAGGAAATCTTCATCCGCCTATCCAATACGGGAATACACTTCTGCCTACAACACAGGAAATCTTCATCCGCCTATCCAATACGGGAACATACTTCTGCCTACAACACAGGAAAATCTTCTTCCGCCTATCCAACACGGGAACATACTTCTGCCTACATCACAGGAAATCTTCATCCGCCTATCCAATACGGGAATACACTTCTGCCTACAACACAGGAAATCTTCATCCGCCTATCCAATACAGGAACATACTTTTGCCTACATCACAGGAAATCTTCATCCGCCTATCCAATACGGGAATACACTTCTGCCTACAACACAGGAAATCTTCATCCGCCTATCCAATACGGGAACATACTTCTTTACCTATTCGCTGCAGTAACTAACTCCGCTGGGGATATTCCGAAAACAACTGTCAAACACTCGTCTTGATAACAAGTGGCTACTTCTGAACTTTGATTTTATGAAAACCTGAAACGCTGTCGCGGCAACAAATCTTGAAGAAAACATTCCGCTGGTCGGATACAATACCGCCTCAATTGGCAACTCTGTGGGGAAAATAATAAAATAAACTATGTCATCACACGTCTCCCGGCGAGACCTCGATTGTCTGGTAATATCTGAGCTTTTAGACTCCATACTCCTATTGAGAACCACACCTGAAAGCAAAAAGTCAACCAACCTGATCTATGTTTCAAAATGCGTATGTTTGATAATGGCGTAATGCTCCATACAATATGGAAATGCTACGCGTTTTTTTTTGTTTGGTGGATGCAAATATGACACTATATGCCGATGCAAATGCAGGCTCGAACTGCTGGGATAGCTCTAACAAGCTTGCTTCATCAATCTTGGCTGTCGAGGACAAATATCACCCTGCTGGGGAGTGAACGGGTATCTCAAAGTATTCCGGCAAAATAAATGCCAGGGCACACAACCAACTCTGTCAGGGAGAGTTTTAACCTTCGATTTCCACTGGGAGGAAAGAAAACACTTGCTGAAAAGAGAGAACTCCGCTGGGGACGAAACGACTCTCTTGGGGAAAATAAACTGACCCCGTTGGGGAGAATAAATGACCCTACTGGGAAGGGAATCTCTGCTGGGGAGAGTAGACTGTCTGGGTACAGCTCACAAGTTTGGAAATATTAGTCTTCTGAGGCTAAACAACTCTGCTCGGGATAGGGAATCCCTTTGGGGGACACCACACTGTCTGAATACAGCCTACAATCTTGGAATCATCAATTCTGTTGAAGACAAATGATCCTGATGGGAAAAGTAAACCATCTGGCTATAGTTCACGAACTCGGGACTATCACTGTGCGAAGGATAGACATCTTGTGGCGAGCATTAACCTTGACCTACTGGAGAATACCCTTCGGATAAGCTGCGACTAGCTGGAGAGTTTGATCCTTCTTCAGTAAAGACTGGTGTCATCTCAGCTTCGGGAAATGAAGTACGACCTGCGCGGGGATTCACCTCGCATAATGATCAAGTCTTTCATCAAAAGCCTCTGGTTAGGGCAACATGAACTATATTCCTTCTCGGAAATTTGCCCCAAAAATACCAACATGCCCCAGTCTGAGCATTTCGTATGGAAAGGAAAGGCTAGCCATAGTGCTACTCACAATACCTTGCCCCTGAATCGGCACCAACCTTCTGATAAGGACTCTTCGATCTCTGTACCCTGACGATTAGATATGAACTTGTCGCTACTGCGAAAATCGGCGCCGACAATACAGAAGAGTCGCCACCGTGCGTTATTTATCCCAACGGAGGGAAAGGAAACGCTCGAAGTAAACCTCGCAAAAAACGGGAAAGGTATGGTCATCGCAACCAAAACCTGGGTTCGGGAGTCGGTTACGCAAGGGGAAGGTATTAGCACCCCTCACGTCCATCGTACTCGATGGGATCCACGCTTGCTTGGTTTGTACGGATTACACTTCTATCTAAACTAAAGGATGAGGTCTGAAAAGAAAAGAAAACATGACTCGGCAAAGCATCGCACTTTATGCCTACGTATTCCCGTCTGGAACAAGAAATCAGAGTCAACGTAGTTCGCCTAACTACGGGTGAAGGCGGGGAAAGGTTGCTCGCTAGGATATCGCATCCTATGCCTACGTACTTCCATACGGCATGAAAGATCAGAGAAAACGTAGTTCGGGTTACGCACGACACAAGTTGTTCAAGTGTCTTTTATGAAAAAAAACTCACCTTAAACAAGGGTTTTCTTATTTACAAAAAGGTTGATGTTTGTTCAAATCTTTTGACGGAAGAAATGAATTCACTTTGTTATAACCTTTATTAATGTTTTTCTGTTGTTTTGAGAAGAGAAGAGATGACACTCTACAAATCCTAGGGTTGAAAAGGGGATAAAAATCTACCCTAATGTTATCATGCATGGGTTAAGACCTAATGTCTATCATGCTCCTCTCTTGCGCAGAGAGAAACAGAGATCCTAAGGGAATAGACGGAAACAGAAACAGCAGATATACAATAAAGCAATAAAATGCATGGATGCAACAATACAAGCGAGGCAAGGGAGTCCCACTCAACCTCGAACCTAAAAAACAATAGGCAAAAGTGAACAGGATTCACTTTAAACCCAGCAAGTTAAACAGCAAACAATACAGTCCGGGAAATTCACACAATACATCAAAATTAAAAACAGCAAAAGCTAAACAGCAAAGCAATCTTCATCAGCATTTGGCTTCAAGTCATCAGACAAGGTCTTTATCATCAGTCTTCAATCTGCAATGGCTTTTCTTCAAGTCCTGATCTCCCAGCTGAGGAATCAATCACAAGAATGAACTGGGTGTTAAGCAATTAGTTGACCACCAAAGGTGGCAAACAGACTGCTATCAACACATAGAATATTTTCTCTCAAGAGTTCTATCTCTCAGACACTATCACCAAGCCTTCCAAAGGAAGGGGGTGAATGTCTTAGAGAGACTCTGCATCACAGAGAGGAATGGAGGCAATCAAGACCTTCCATGTTTGAGAATCAAGTTTGCTACTCTAGAGCTCTGCCTAACTCCTAGATCCTACAAACTTCAACATCTGCCAGCAAGAGATACTCCTCATCAACTCTGGAAGTTGGTCTTCATTTTCTGATCTTCAAATGGGCTTCATCATCTCATTCTTCAGCTCAAACCCCAAGCCCCAAACAAACCCAATACCCCACACAGTCAAATAATAACCCTAAAGAGGGCACACCACACAGTCAATCAAATATAAGCAATATACTAATAGCAGTAGGGGAATCCTAATATTTTCTAAGGGATCTATTATCTACCCATAACCCCTATAGTCCCATACCCCAAAAAATCAAATCAAAATTCCTAAAAGAAATGATCTATCTCACCTATGCTCACTTAAAACCCTAATTTTAACCACTCTAATCTCACCTACTCAAATCATCTAAAAATTAATCCTAAAATTATGAATTAAATCCTATATACAAGTTGAAGTCTTAATCTAATCACTCTAAAAAGAATGGGTCCTAAATCTAAGGGGAACTATTAAAACTAAAATCAACAAATTTAAGTACTAAACTAAACTCATTAAAAGGCCATTTAAAAGAAAAATACACAAAAAATATCAAAACAAAATAAAATGCCATTTTCATTATCTATTATTTTTCTTAACAAAATTATTGATCTACCACAAAAAGAACCAATTAAAAACAAGCTATTTTCAATTTTATATGGATTTTTTAAGATCAAAGAAAATATAAAGGAAAATAAAAACCAAAACATGAATTAAATGGGGAGGGGGTGCCAGAAGTAAGGGCGCTCAGTTCACATTGCTCATTGGGCCATGAAGGGGAGGCGCGTATATCAATTACGCAGGGCCCAATATGCTTCAGAAAATTGAATTAAAAAATAAAGAAAAATGATCAAACTCTCGGTGCAAAAAGCAACAATTCTCAGTTCATTTTGTTGGGCTTCTCAAAAGGGGGGTGGGGATAGAATAAATTGGATCAGGCCCAGAGTTGCGTTTAATGAAACGCATCGTTTGATGCTTCAATCTTTCCCTCCGTTTCTTCTTTGAATCTGGACCATTGGATTGGTGTAATAAGTCAAAACTTGGAAATGATCCCACGGCCATTGGTCATCGTCCCCAACATGAAGCTAGGGTTTTTAGAATTCTCTTCTCCATGCAACCATATTCAAGTCCATCGTTCTCTCTCAATAGGCCATGAAAATCTACACTATAAAGAGCAAAATTGCTCTATTCTCTCCCCTGAACACGATGGTACCCTTAGTTTGGATTGAAACCAACCCTAGAATGAAACCCGATAGGTGTAAGCTCATAGCATACCAACTGCACTCAATGATGGACCTTCATAAAACTTGCAAATTCTTGTACTAATGTGCTCTCCATATTGCACTGATTATTCTGAACCAATACACTATGATTAACATCCCCTAAACTAAGATTTCTTGATCATCAAAGTTTCAACACCCTGCCATTAAACCTCATAGAACCTTCTCAATCTTTCAGAAACTAGTCATCTAACCTAACCTAACATTATTACACTAACAATCTAACCTAACAACACCTAAATAGGGAGATATAAGAGAAATCACCAACCTGCTATTCTTGTTGGAACAGATGAGAAAGAGCTTGAATCAGCACTTGCAATCCCTCACCAATGGTCCTTAGATGATGTTATGACTTCTGTTTGCAAAAAGTTGGAAGAAAAGTGCTTGGATTGTGAGATTCGAATCTGATATGGATCTTTGCAATTTCAACCTTAGAGCTTCAATCCTGCATTGATGTGCCTCTGAGCTTGCTTGTTCACACTCACAATATACCAAAGACTGAAAATGAAGAACTTTCTTGAACAGAAATGGAAGATTATGAAGGTTCTTTCACTTTCTTACAATGGAAGCAACAATGGAATTCTCTCTATTCTCTCCCTCTTTTCACCAACCCCTTGCACCAATGAGTTCAATCCAATATATAGATGATGATGGACAGATCTAGAAGTTTCTGGATCCCTCTAGGATGATTCTAGAATGTGGTGGAAAGTTCATGAAAATCTCACTTGATGACATGTTGAATATTTCCCATCTCATGCATACAAACCTCTAAACTTGTGTTAAAATCTCTCCTCATGAGATATTCAAATGGTATGTGTGAAAAACAAGCTCTTCCTTGCCTTGTGTTGAGTTTTGCCAAGTTGCCTTAATATGCAAGTAACAAAAATACAAAGCAAGTCCAAAATTTAAGCCATAACTCAAAAAAGTGGCTGAACCAATGTCTTTAAAATGATGTTTGGAATCAATTTGGTATATTGGATGACCTATTTTGGATTTGTAGATCTCTCAAACCATTTTCCAACTTGAACTTTTTCAAGTTATATGCCTTTTTTAGGTCTTTTTCCACCAACTTTGGTCAAGTCTTGTTCTATGCATTTCCAAACTTCCATGACTTCTTTTCTAGACTTAAAATGACATTTTGAGAAACTTTGATGTTGTGAAGTTTTTCATTTGAAGCTTCCTTATATGAGTTTTAGGCATAGGCTAAGAATGACCTGTAATCCTCATATGACCAAAATACCCTTTGCTTGCCAAGACCATAAGTAGAGTTCCACAAATCATATGAAGGCATACCATACCTTTCTAGAAAGCTAAGACAATAAGGAACAACTCTCATGTTGTCCAGAAATCCATTTGAAAACTCCTTGAAGGTCAAAAGTTGCTTGGAAGACAGACAACTTTCACAGACAAATTTCAGTGCCCTCAGATGACCTGTAACTTGCAAGAGCTATAACTTGAGTTATATAAATCATCTTGATGACTTCCACCACTCAAATTAAAGCTATGAAGATACTCTACAAGTTTCATGTGTACCAGAAATTCATATGAAGCTTTCATATTGAGTTACACTGCTTTGAAGTTTGACCTAAATCAGGGGATCTTACACTGAAACCCTAATTTGGTAACTTCATTTCTCCGTGACTCCTCTTGATTTTTCTTTAGCACAACATCATATCCATATCCATATAGCAAATAATGAATCCCACATTCTTCAAATGATCCTTGATGCCTTTCAAAACACTTCTTTGACCTAGGATTGACCCAGTGTTGACCTATACAAGACCCTAGTTGACTGACTTCAACTGAGGCTCTTGCAATCATTCCAATGACTTGGTTATTCTTCAAAATGATCATATAGGCTCTTCATAACATCCATACACACCTCATGCTCTTGGCTCATAGCTCACACTTCCTCTGATGATCCCTAACTAGCCTCAAGATAGGAGAGAACTCACTGATCAACCTGGCAGCTCTTCAAAGCTCAAACTCTTCCCTGATGACCTGAGTAGTCTTGAATATGAATGAAACCCTTGAATATGCCTCCTGAGATAATAATAGCACTTGATCCCCTGATTAAGATGGCTTGCTTATGCTACGCAATGCAGATGAATACCTTATGTACATGATGCTAATGCAAATGACTATGCAATTGAAACATAAACCTAGGTTAGAAAAGGTTGGGCAAATTTTGGGGTGCAACAGCTGTCCCTACTCAAGCGGCTTGGACCTGACTGGAAGAAGAGCGCGCAACCTTCAGACATTCGAGGTACGAGACATTTGAATACGAAAGAACCCGGAAATTTGCCAACCGCAAAAATAAATTGCGAATACGACTACTGCTTGGGAAAACCCTTCAGGGAAATGACTTCTGTCGTCACGGCAACAACTAATCACTCCTCTGTCAATCTGATACTGTCTGCAGACCACTCCATTCCGAAGAAATGAGCATACACCAAACAACTAGAAATTATTGACATCACTTATCAACTTCTGTTGATCTCACTTATCAACCTCTGTTGGTCTCACTTATCAACCTCTGTTGATCTCATTTATCAAACTCTGTTGATCTCACTTATCAAACTCTGTTGATCTCACTTATCAAACTCTGTTAATTTCACTTATCAAACTCTGTTGATCTCACTTATCAAACTCTGTTGATCTCACTTATCAACCAAGCACACGCTAACCAGCGGGAGAATACTGACTTCACTTGTCAACCTTTCGTATCTTGAAGAGACGAGCAAACGCTTAACCAAGCGGGGCAATGTTCAAAGACATGAACAACCGACTCTGCGGGGAAATGAGAAACTTAAGCAACCCTGAGAGGCCAATTCTGACGACAGTCGTCAAACACCTGCTGGAGAAATTGGGAACTTAAACCAAGCACCCTTGTTGAAAAATACGAGGAATTTAACCAAACAAATCCTATAGCTAGCACCCTGCTGGGGACTATGAGGGACTTAACCAAGCACCCTTGTTGAAAAATACGAGGAATTTAACCAAACAAATCCTATAGCTAGCACCCTGCTGGGGACTATGAGGGACTTAACCAAGCAACCCATTGAAGTAACACCCTGCTGGAGAACCTAACTCTGTTGGGGGAATTGCGGGTAACCACCCGAAAATCTGTATTACCACCTTCTAATACTGATACCACATCATCCTGAGAAAGACTCAGCTGGGGGAATACAAGCAATTTAACCAAGCGACTTGTCAAAGAATACCCTGACGGGGGCTACGAAGAACTTAACCAAGTATCTCGTTGAAGATCACCCTGCTGGGGATTACGTCTCTACTGGGGTAACTGCGGGTAACCACCCAAAATCTGTATCATGCTATTTCCACAGCACTCTGAGAAAGGACTCGACTGGGGAGAAAGGGAATTGCTTGACCAAGCAACTCTGCTAGGGGAGTATTCCATGACGAACACGATCACTGCATGTCTGGCACAACAACCCTCGGTAACAAGATGAACACGATCACTGCGCGTTCTACACCACAACCCTCTTGACAGGAGAAAACACGATCACTGCGCGTCCTGGAGTTGCAAACAAAATCACATAATGAGATAAACACGATCACCGCGTGTTACGTTACGACCAAAATCACGTCGACCATAAATCCAACCGGATGAGATAAACACGATCACTGCGTGCCAAACGGAACAAATCCACATAGAAGAGGCGAACACGTTCACTGCGTACTTCAACCACCAATATAACAAACACAATCACTGCGTGTATTGACCGACAAACCCCCAAACTGATGTCAACACGATCACTGCGTGTGCCACAAAACTAACCCATGTAATAGGACGAATACGATTACTGCGTATGCCGACCAACAAAACCACCAAAATGAGGTCAACACGATCACTGCGTGTCACCAACCCATGTAGTAGGACGAATACGATGACTGCGTACTTCGGCCAACAAAACCAACTGATACAATAGCCACGATCACTGCGCGCTCCGCATCACAAGTTCCCATGGTACTATCAACACGATCACTACGTGCCATATGAATACGGTCACTGCGTATCTTGAACACGATCACTGCGCGTTCGAACACGATCACTGCGTGTTATGAGCCACGATACTCTTGACTGGAGAAAACACGATCACTGTGTGCTGTGTGTCTCAACTAACCCACATAGCTGGACGAATACGATCGCTGCATATTCTAACCATACATAGGGTGAACGCGATTACTGCGCGCTTCATGTCACGGCCCTCTTGACTGGAGGAAACACGATCACTGCGTGCTGTGACACAACTTCAAACATGGGACGAATATGATCACTGCGTACTTCGGCCACCAACAGCCAGATGAACACGTTCACTGCGTGCCTCACCCCATAATCAAACTGTATAACGGACGAATACGATCACCGCGTATACCGACCAACAAAAACTGGAGGAACACGATCACTGCATGTCAATCTATAACCACTGCATACCGGACGAATACGATCACTGCGTATACAGGCCAACAACATCACATGAGATGGTAAACACGATCACTGCGTGCCTTACAACCAATAGAGTGAACACGATCACTGCGCGTCCTGCTCAAATAAACCCCCGAGATGATACCAACACGATCACTGCGTGCCTTACAAAACAATCTTCTTAGATCGGGACGAATACGATCGCTGCGCCATTCGCCCCCAGATACACATACCAAGATCAACACGATCACTGCGTGTCCTACAGCATGAACCCCATAGATGGTACCAATACGATTACTGCGTACTTGGGCCACAAATCCACATCTCAAACCCCACACGATCACTGCGTGCCTTGCCATATGAACCCCGTATCTGGTACAAAATACGATCACTGCATACCTTGACCACAGAACCCACATCTTCCTGAAACCATGATTTCGCTTATCGGCAAGGAATAACATGTCTGAAACTGAAGAGGTAACCACCTGGCTTATGTTTCAAAAATGCATGTTTGATAATGACGTAATGCTTCCACACTGCATGGAAATGCCAAAATTGCAAATGCTCATGATGCATGCTTATGCGAAGAGTTGCTTCAGCAAAATAGATGCTGAAGACAAACTGGATCCGCTGGGGATGACCGGAATACTACCGATACGCTTCCAACAAATAAATATTGGAAAGATGAACTAACTCCGCTGGGAATAACCATCCTGTGGGGAAGTAGCTCACAAACTCAAAACTCCAAGATCTGCTGAAGACGATCCTCCTGACGAGGAAGAACGACTTGCTGGGGAAAGAAAGGACAGTCGTGCTCGGGAAAAATCCTTTCAGCAGCTCCAACCACCTGATCACACTCTGTGGGGAACCTCTCCTGCTATCACTGAGCTGGGGAAATCATCCTGCTATCACTGAGCTGGGGATTGCACTACACATTCTGATTTGCACTGCACAAGAACTCTCTGGGAGTTAATCACATTCATCTCGACCTTCGCTGGGAAGGACTCTGCTCTGCTTGACAAGCTAATTCTGAACTACTGAAGATACACTGATCATTTCCTTTGATGCAATCTCTGCTCTCCTGGGGAGACAACATTCAATTTTGCCTGGGGCGAATTCACCGGGGAAGACAAAACATTCAACCTCTGGAGAGGGTACCAGCCTGCCATGGACTCTGGCGGGGAACTTTGCGAACTTTCGAATACCTGCAAAAGTCAACAAGCAAACACAAGGCAATCTATGCAAAAAGAAACATCTTAGTAATCACCCACGACAACCATTCAGGTAATTTTTTAGTTTTAACAATCATCGGCCGAGGCCCGCCTGGTTACACGCATGTAAGTTTATCAAAACATCGGCGTTTTTTACAAACAAAACTGTAAAAAATTAAAACCAAAGTCACACACTACCCTGAATAAACACTTTATTGATAACGGCCTGAGAATAAGCAAGATTTGTACATCGGATGCAACTCCTGAAAAGAGGTAGTCACACATAAACAAAATGCAGAAGTATACAAATATACAGAATAAAATTTATACACATGTCGGCAACGTGTTACAGACAAACACCATGAACCGATCCTCATATGACTCGTCGGACTCTGACGCTTTCCCGATCTTTGTCTTCGGAAGAGATTACTTTGGATAATTGACCCCCAGATGCTTCCAAACCGCTAAACAATCAAACTTGGACCACAGTCATTTGCTTCTCAAATCCCTAACTTTTGCGTGAATCGCCCTTTGCGGGTTTTTGATTCACCGGGATACCCTTTTTTGCCGAAGCCGCCCAGTGTAGGTTTTCGACTTCGCGGGTGTACCTTTTTCAATTATATCCCTAACTTTTGCCCGAACCTTTTTATTCTGTTTTTGGTTCGCCAGGATGCCCCATTTTTGCCTGGACTCTCTTTTAACTGTCCAGCGGGTCAATTTTAAGCAAAGTATTTTTTTACTGCGTCCGAGTTCACAGGGGACGAAAAGTCTTCACCATCCATGGTGGATAACAATAAGGCTCCTCCGGAGAAGACCTTTCTCACGACGTATGGACCTTCGTAATTGGGAGTCCATTTGCCCCTGTGATCCGATTGCGGTGGGAGGATCTTCTTCAGCACAAGATCACCCGTCTGAAAGCTTCGAGGTCGGATCTTCTTGTCGAACGCTTTCTTCATCCGGCTCTGATACAACCTACCATGTGCAATGGATGCCAGTCTCTTCTCCTCTATCAAGCTCAGCTGACTCAATCTACTTCTTACCCATTCTGCCTCGTCCAGCTTAACATCAAGTAAAACCCTCAAAGATGGTATCTCAACCTCCAATGGCAGGACAGCCTCCATGCCATATACTAGTGAGAACGGTGTCGCCCCGGTTGATGTACGCACTGTAGTACGATAACCGTGCAAAGCGAATGGCAGCATCTCATGCCAATCCTTATACGTTACCACCATCTTCTGAACAATTTTCTTTATGTTCTTGTTGGCCGCTTCAACAGCGCCGTTCATCTTGGGTCTGTAGGGAGATGAATTATGATGCTCGATCTTGAAATCCCGACACAGATTTTTCATCATCTTGTTGTTCAAATTCGAACCATTATCAGTAATGATCCGCTCAGGAATACCGTATCTGCAAATTATATCCTTCTTGATAAATCTGGCCACCACCTGTTTCGTCACATTGGCGTAAGATGCTGCTTCCACCCACTTAGTGAAGTAATCGATCGCAACCAGAATGAAGCGATGCCCATTAGAAGCAGTAGGCTCAATCTTGCCGATCATATCAATTCCCCACATGGAGAATGGCCACGGAGAAGCCATAACATTCAGTGGACTGGGTGGCACATGGATCTTATCAGCATAGATCTGGCACTTGTGACACCGCTTGGCAAACTTGAAACAGTCAGTTTCCATCGTCAACCAATAATACCCTGCTCGCAGCAACTTTCGGGTCATAGCATGCCCACCTGCATGTGTACCAAAAGTTCCTTCATGAACTTCTTCCATGAGTAAATTGGCTTCCTTCTCGTCTACACACCGGAGGAGTACCAAATCGTGGTTCCTTCTATACAAAACGCCGTCGGGATTCAGATAGAAGTTGACTGCTAATCTCCTTAGAGTCTTCTGATCACGACTGGATGCCCCAGCCGGATATTCCTTATTCTTCAGGAAATTCTGTATGTCGAAATACCACGGTTTACCGTCGGATGCTTCATCGATTGCAAACACAAAGGCTGGCCTATCAAGGCGAGAGATGACAATGCTGGGAACCTCATTCCAGCGGTTGACTTTATACATCGAGGATAACGTGGCAAGGGCGTACGCCATTTGATTCTCCGCCCGAGGTACATGATGGAACTCCACCCTATCGAAGAAAGGTAGCAACCTTCTCGCATAATTCATGTACGACACCAGATTAGGTTGGCGCGTCTCCCACTCTCCCTTAATCTGATTCACAACCAACGCTGAATCCCCATACACATCCAGATTCTTAATCCTCATATCGATAGCCTCCTCTAACCCCATAATGCAAGCCTCATACTCGGCTTCATTATTCGTCACTGAAAAAGTCAATCTGGCTGTGAACGGGATGTGCAACCCGTGGGGAGTTGTAATGATTGCCCCGATCCCGCTACCGTACGAATTGACAGCCCCATCAAAAATCAATTGCCACTGGGAACTCCGCTCAGGTCCTTCACTAGGCAACGGCTCATCACAATCTTTAGCTTTCAAGTACATTATGTCCTCATCAGGAAACTCAAACTTCATAGGCTGATAATCCTCAATTGGCTGTTCGGCGAGATATTCGGACAGAACACTTCCTTTAATAGCCTTCTGGGAAACATACTGGATATCGTATTCTGTCAATACCATCTGCCATCTGGCAATCCTTCCAGAGAGCGCTTGTTTCTCAAACACATATTTGATCGGATCCATCTTTGATATCAGTATGGTTGTATGGTTCAGCATATACTGTCTTAGACGTTTGGCAGCCCACGCCAATGCACAACACGTCTTTTCGAGCATAGAGTATCGAGATTCACAATCTGTGAACTTTTTACTCAAGTAGTAAATTGCACGCTCTTTCCGCCCTGTCTCGTCATGTTGACCGAGAACACAACCCATACTGTTCTCCAGAATCGTCAGATACGTAATCAGTGGTCGTCCCGCTACTGGGGGTATCAATACCGGAGGTTCCTGCAAGTATTCTTTTATCTTTTCAAATGCCCTTTGGCAATTGTCGTTCCAGACCACCGCTTGATCTTTCTTTAATAGTTTGAACAATGGTTCACACGTGGTCGTTAGGTGAGAGAAGAACCTAGCAATGTAGTTCAACCTCCCTAAGAATCCACGGACTTCTTTTTCTGTTCTCGGTGCTGGCATTTCTTGAATAGCTTTTATTTTTGCAGGATCGACCTCGATTCCTTTCTTGCTCACAATGAACCCCAGTAGCTTCCTGGATCTTACTCCGAAGGTACATTTATTAGGATTCAGCCTCAGCCTGAATTTCCTCAGCCTCTTGAACAACTTCAGCAGATTAACCAGATGTTCTTCCTCTGTTTGAGACTTGGCAATCATGTCATCGACATACACCTCAATCTCTCTGTGCATCATGTCATGAAAAAGCATCGTCATAGCTCGCTGGTACGTTGCCCCAGCATTCTTCAAACCAAAGGGCATCACCTTATAACAGAAGGTTCCCCACGGGGTGATAAAGGTCGTTTTTTCCATATCCTCAGGAGCCATTTTGATCTGGTTGTACCCCGAAAATCCATCCATGAAGGAGAATACCGAAAACTGAGCTGTGTTGTTAACTAACACATCAATATGCGGCAGCGGGAAATCATCTTTCGGGCTCGCCTTGTTTAGATCCCTATAATCAACACACATTCGAACCTTGCCATCTTTCTTTGGCACAAGCACGATATTAGCGAACCAAGTGGGATAAGTGGTAACAGCCAGGAATCCAGCATCCCATTGCTTCTGCACTTCTTCCTTTATCTTTACAGCCATATCAGGACGAGTCCTTCTGAGTTTCTGCTTCACAGGCGGGCAATCCTCTTTCAACGGCAGACGATGAACAACCATATCAGTATCCAAACCCGGCATGTCCTCGTAAGACCAAGCAAATATATCACTGTATTCACGCAGCATCTCGATAAGCTCTCGCTTGATGTCCACTTGCAACGCGGCCCCTATACGGATATTCCTGACGCATTCTTCAGACCCCAAGTTGACAATATCAATCTCTTCCTGGTGAGGCAGAATGACCCTCTCCTCTGGCTTCAATAACCGACTAAGCTCTTCTGGTAAGCCACTATCCTCTACAATCTCCTCCTCAGCTTGGAAGATCGGATGCTCGAAGTCTAAACGAGTCATAGGAAGTTTTTGGTCGGTGTCATCTGAAAATTCATGAATCCTGCGATAGAAACGGTTAAGTGCTTCAAAAATGATGTACAAGCAAAAATGCATAACCACGCTGCCATTTTATTGAAAAATAAAATAAAACAGAAAGAAAAGGATCACAACATTTGGAAAAAAAATGCCGTCATTTATTGATCATGCAAACATACAGGTAAACAGTTAGGCCCTAAGACAAGATCATCGATGCCCCGGGCAAGGCATGTGATCATACAATGATTGGAAAAACAATGCATTACTGTTTGGTGACTTGGATGACGTCCTGGATGGAGCAGTTGCATAGGCTTTGCCCCGGCGCGCTGGGTCGAATCCATGCGTCCATGTCGCAATCGCTATCCGCTTCTTCCGTATCAGACACGGCATTAATCCTTTCGAAGCTAACTCCTCCGGGCGTGAACACCACAGGTCCCTTGTACTTAGGCGCACTCTGCGAGGGAGATGGGCGGTACCCCAAACCATACTTATCTTGCTTCACTGGAATGTCCAGAATCTGCCCCCACTTCTGAGTCTCTCCTGCTTGTACCAACGCCTTGGCTTCTTTATATGAGGAGACGACCACCTCTGGCTCTTCACTCTTCACCGGAGCTTCTTCTTTGACCTTCACCCCTTCGAACGCTTGACACAGCGTTTCATGAATCTCTCCATCTACCTCCACGTACTTGAAGGAAGACAAATGACTGACTAAGATATCCTCTTCGCCACACACCGTCACAATACTCCCCTCAACCATATATTTCAGCTTCTGATGGAGCGTAGAAGTCACTGCCCCAGCGGCGTGAATCCAAGGTCTCCCGATCAAACAGCTATATGCGGGCTGGATGTCCATGATGTAAAACACTGTATCAAACACCTCCGGACCTACCTGAATAGGTAACGTTATCGACCCGAATACTGACCTCCTTGTTCCGTCAAAGGCCCTTACTACCAAATCACTAGGTGTGCACAACAACCCACGGGTATCTAATTTCAACAGAGCTTTCTTCGGTAGCACATTCAACGAGGACCCAGTGTCTACGAGCACATGGGATAACACAGTGCCCCGATATTCGATAGAGATGTGCAAGGCATTATTATGATCACGTCCTCGAGGCGTTAAGTCAAAATCCGTGAATCCCAGACCATGCCCAGCGTTAACATGTGCCATAACTCCCTCCAGCTGATTAACTGAAATCTCTTGTGGCACGAAGGATGTCTCCAGTACCTTCAACAGGGCGTTTCTATGCGCTTCAGAACACAGCAGCAGCGATAATATGGAGATCTTTGACGGGGTCTGCTGCAGGTGATCTACAATCTTGTAATCACTTTTGCGGATTAACCTCATGAATTCTTCCACATCTTTGGTTATCGGCTCTTTCTCTTTACTCCCCGAAGATTCCCCCTCAACAACTTTGTTCTTACCCCTGGCAAGCCTCTCTGCTTCAACCTCAGGTGAAGTGAAAATTCTCCCGCTCCGGGTTATACCACCCGCTCCCACTACATTATCCACGGACCCCGCCGGCGGATCATTCAAGTCAATCTTTTCCCCATTACAATACACCTCAGCGCCATAACTCCACGGGACTGCTTTTGTGCTTTCAAAAGGGACTGGCTTAGCCTTGGTAATAGTAATGGTCGGCTTTTTCGATGATGCCGAAATTGTCACTGATTTGAATGGAATAGTGATCGTAGCAATCTCCCTACGCTCTTCTACAGATTTTGTCTCAACAGACTTTTCCCGTCCCACAGCCCTGTCAAACTGCAAAACTCCTTCATCAATCAACCTCTGAACTCCCCTCTTCAGCTTCTCACAGCCCTCGGGTTGAACCAAACAGTCAACACACTCTTCACTGCAACCGGGATAGACACCTCCTTTCAATAAACGCTGCTTTACGTAACACAAAGGTGTTTTTAGCTCGCTCACTTCTGAAACTAAGTTCAACTCATCATCTACCATGATTGCATTGGCCCCAGCCCCACCATGCTTGGGCATTGGCTGCTGCGTGATATTGGGACCTTCCTTCCCGAAGTTAATAGCCGTACTATCAAGCAAATCCTGTACTTTATGCTTGAAAGCTAGGCAATTTTCAATATTGTGCCCTGGTGCACCCGAATGGAAGTCACAATGCTCATTAACATCATATCCGACTGGTGGCTGGCCAGTTGGTGGCGCTAAGGTCCTTTTCTCGACTAGCTGCAATTTCAACAAAGTTTGAAGGAGTTCTGCATATGATACCGGCGGTACCTCGAATATTCTCCTCGGTCGTGGGTTCTGAAGCCTTCGCTGATTATTATTAGGCTGCTGCTGAGCCTGCTGCGGTGGTTGTTGTCTCTGCTGCTGAGGAGGCCCTGGAATGGTTACACTTGCAACTTGCGACTGCTGACGCCAGTTATGACTTTTATTCCTTCGTCGAGCACTGTATACATCATTGGTATCACCCTGCCTTTTACCACCAAACATCTTCTTATTACCTCCTGCGGAGCTGGATTCACCCGCTTGAATTTTACCAATCTTCACCCCGTTTTCGATGCGCTCCCCCATCAAGATCAATTCAGAGAAAGTACTCATCGAAAAGTTGAGTAAACGGTCATAGTACATCCCAGAGAAAGTCCCTATGAACATATCCATCATTTCGCGCTCCACCATCGGAGGGTGTACCCTAGCAGCCAAATCTCGCCATCTCTGGGAGTATTCTTTAAAGCTCTCGCCAGACTTTTGAGACATGCTTTGCAGCTGGACTCGGTTAGGAGCGAGATCACTATTATATTGATAATGTCGAACAAAAGCCTCTGCCAGCTCTTTCCAACTCCTAATCTGAGTAGGCTCCAAGCTCATGTACCACTCCAGCGATGGCCCTGACAGGCTATCCTGGAAGAAGTGCATTAGCATCTTTTCATCCTCAGAATACGCAGACATACGCCTGTAAAATGCGCGCACATGCACCCTAGGGAATGTATCCCCTTTGTACTTATCAAATGACGGCGCTTTGAATTTCAGCGGGACCCTCAATCCCGGGACTAACCCCATATTTGACATATCCAGCCCAAGAGCATTCTGGCTGGCCAATCCGTTCACTTTCTCTTCTAGCAATCTCATCCGATGGTTGTCATCCCTGGCTCTTTCATAACCCTCGTTCTGACCAGAGAACACATCCTCCTGTCGGTCCTCCCAGCGAGGTACTGCATCATATCCAACATAATCTGCATCACGGCCTGGCCCCGTTTGGACGTACCTGGGGTCATACCTCAGGTTACCCATCTCTTGAGCGTTGTATGCGCCAGTTCCATATCCAAGATTACCATATCCGCCAAACCCAGCCTTGGCGCCAGCCATGGTGCCATATCCCATATTCACACCATTGAAGCCCTGGTTACCATTAATACCATTCATTCCGATATTCTCAACGCCCCCATTGAAACCCTGGTTGACATTTCCCACAAATACCCCAGCAGTATCTGAAGGTGAGAAAATACTTAGAAGGGGGGGGGGGGGGTTGAATAAGTATGACAGAAAATAATCAAAGATAAAAACACAAGTATTTTTATCCTGGTTCGTTGAACTCAACTACTCCAGTCCACCCTTTTCAAGAGTGATTTGCCTTTCTCAACAAGGACTTAATCCACTATTCAAATCAACTGATTACAAATAGCACACCTAAGAACAACTGTTCTTAGTCTTCTTAAGAGCTACTGATCTAACCTAGATCCTCTTAAGGAAAACTTTCTTTACAAATTAATGTAATACAATGAAAGAGTAAGAATTGCTTCTATGAAAGCTATAAACACAACTGTGTTATTTCTCTAAGTTTAGAACAATGTATGAACAGTGAAGAATATGAAAGCTTTTAGCGTGAGAGAGTTCTTGTCAATATTGTTGTAATTCAGCACTTGAAGAATGAGCTATGATGTCCTTTATATAGCCACTTGAATATTGGAGAGAATATTTTACCGTTAGAGAAAATATTTCCAATATCAAAATAGTACTGTCCTTTGTACTATTACAGCAGAGAGACGGCGCACAAATAGTGGGTGTAGCAATTGTCTGCTGAGCTGTGATTATACCATATAAGGAATGTACCAGAGGAATAATATTCTTGCAGAGAATTTTGTCTATCCCAATTAAGGAAAGATTTGCTGGCATATTCCAACGGATATATTAAAATATTCTTCTTCAAATAATTCAGATCAACAATCAATATCAGAGTCTTCAGTCTTCAGAACCTTCTGGAAACTTCAGAGCCTAATATGTTCTTCAGATGTTGATGAATCAGAGTCTGGTGCAGCTGTGTGCTTGAAGCGTAACATGCTCTTAGATCAGAGTCTTCACTCAGATCAGAGTCTTCTCTCATTCAGAGTCTCTTCACTCAGAGTCTTCTCTTATTCAGATTCTTGATAATACATGCAGCGTGTTGTATCTTCAGAATCTTGATAACTAAGCTCTTATACTTCAGATTCTTCTAATCTTCAGATGCTCTTGAGCCATTCAGAATTCATTGTTCACATCAAATTTGCTCTTTAAGATTAAAATCTTTTGTGCCTGTAGAAAACAGTTTAGAACAAATTTAGAGAGTATAATTCTTGTATACAAATTATCATTAATGTTATCATCAAAACATAGAGATATTACTAAGACACAATCTGTGCTCTTACAATCTCCCCCTTTTTGATGATGACAAAACATGAGCAATTTGTTCAATAAAAAAGAATTAAAATTACTCCCCCTGAGATTAACAATCTCCCCCTGAAATGAATACTCTAATGGAATTAGATACTTCCCTTTCTGGTTGAGTATATTTCAGATTCAGAGCCTGATTTCATTTCAGATTCAGAGCCTGATTGCATTTTGGGTTCAGAGCCTGATTAACATCCTGATTGAAGCCTGGTTGACAAATCCTGGTTGATATATGTTTGACTTCTAGAGTCAAAGCTTGATGCCAAAGCTTGATGTCATATTAAAGCTTGATGCCAGATGAACAACTTCAGAACACTTGGTTGTTTATCTTGCCATTTCCTGTCTTGAGTTATCTTTCAGATCATAGTACTCAAGGTTAGATATCAGAGTCTGGTCTTTAGATATCAGAGTCTGGTTTACTCAGATTTAGCTATTTTTGATCAGGTTCTGAAAAGATAGATCTCAGGAAAAACTTCAATGAAATTTGTCAGAGTCTGGTTAGATAAATTTGTCAGATTCTGATTAGATTCAAAGAATGTTAGTAACATGTCTGACTTAGTTCAGATAATTGCTTATAGATTTAAACAATCAGATTCTATTTTGTTTCTCCCCCTTTTTGTCATAATCAAAAAGATTTTTAAAAGACAGTAAAGATGCAGAAGAAACACATATCCAGATAAGCAAAAGATCATTTTCATTAAGATAACATCCAGATTCAGATAGAAGCAAACAAAACATATCAGAAGACAATCAAAAACAAAACAAAGCATGAAAAACTTGTGCAAAAACATTAAGAAGGTTTGGCAGATGAGGCTTGTTGAGAAGCGATGAGTTGCAGCAGTGCTGTAATCCTCTCTGAATTCTCATCTTGCTTAGCCATCCAAGTTTTCATTTCTTCATTTGTCTTCTTTTGATCAACCATGAAATCCTTTAGTTCCTTGACATCCTTCTGAAGATCTGTAGATACTGAAATAGAAGATTCTGGAACAGTGGATTCTGAAACAATCTGAGTGACATTGGGTGCAGGAATTTCTGGAGGTGGAGGAGCTTCTAGAAGAAGAATAGGAGGAGGGTTTTTCTTAATCCGTTTCTGATAAGCAGCAAACCTTACTTTTGACAATCTAAGACATTGAGTCCTGATTTTCAAAGCCTCCCTATTCATTCTGTAAAGATATTTCTTCCAGACAGCATTAGCAGCCTCTTTATCCATAGTAGTCATGCACACATCCATAATGTCAGCAAAGTCTGAGACATTATCCTTGTCAAAATTTCTTAACATAGTATAAACACTTGATCCCAATTCTGCTTCATCAGGGATTCTGGGTTGGGTTGGTTGTGTTTGTGGTGTTTGTTTAGAAGGTTGAGGTTGTGGAGATGGATGTTCAGATGTTTGAGGTTCAGATGTTTGTTGGTTAATTTGTGGTTCAGAAGTTTGTTGGTTGGTTGGTTCAGATGATGGTTGTGGTTCAGATGTTGGTTGTGGTTCAGATGTTGGTTGTGGAGTGGATTGGATTTCAAGATGTTGTGGATTGAGAGTTTGAGTGGGGGAATTTTGTGGAGAAGGTGGATGATCAGAGGTGGGAGATTTAAAAAGTTGTTTCCAAACACTCTCAGTACGAGGTTGTTTGAGATCATTCAAACATTCATTAATGAAACCAGATGATTCATCATCAGATGATGTATCAGATTGGTTAGATTTTTCAGAAGTTGAAGATAAAATGATAGAACGGTTTAAAGGTGTGATATCCAATATCTCATTAGGATCAATGGGATTTTCAGGTTTGTCAGAGTGTTCAGGGTGAACATCCTCTGGAATGGTAGATTCTGGGATGGGGTTTTGAGGTTGTGGTGTTGTTTGTTGAGTTTGTTTGGATTGTGGTGTTTGAATGTTTGTTGGTTGTGGTGTATGAGTCTCAGATGGTCTAGATCTTTTAAAAATGAGGGGTGAGTCAGATGGTGTGGTAGCAGAATGATGAACAGGATTAGAATCAGTGTTAAATACCTGTTTCAGAGTATCTCTTATCTCTTCAAAAGTTGCTGCAGGAGGATTTTGTTGAACCTTCTTCAGCTTCTTTCTTTTCTTCTTCTTCTCAGCATCTGAATGCTTTCTTTTCTTCTGATGACCTTCTTTATCAGCTTTTCTCTTGCGTCTTCTTTCCCTTGTCTGATCAGGAAGAACTTGGCCTTCCTTCTGCACAAGATTTGCAGGGATCTCAACACCATCTCTGATGCAGCAAGCAACATACTCAGCTATTAGCTCTCTGGGTTCATCTGAGGTAAATAGAGGAAAGTCCTCAACAGGAATCCTTCTCCCCCTAACTTCTTCAGAGTTAGTTTTCCTTGGTTTCTCAGATAAATCTTCAACCAATTTCATCCTTCTCAGAGTTAAGCCATTTATCTCAGAGCCAATGATAAAGTTCAGATCTTCTGTCAGCCCAGCCTCTTGCAGATGCGCCACAAGTTGGTTTTCTACCAGAATATCTGAAATCAGTCTTCCCATAGGAATCCATGATCTGACTTTTCCAGTTTTATCTCTTGCTGTTTCCCTTGTTTCCTTGACATGAGATACCAGATGATTGAACAACAGATAAGGAAGATCAATCTGAATGTTTTGATGCAAACAGTACATGAAGTAAAGTTGTTCAGCATTAACATAGTCAGATGAGTTTGAGGAGGGTCTGTGAAAAATGGTGTTCAAGAAAATCTTAGCCCAAATCTTGTAAGTGGGTTTCAAAAACTTAACCTTCTTACAAGGTTCACCAGTAGTGCAGATTTCTTGACAAACATCCTTCAGGTCTTCACGCGCAGAAGACAGAGAGGTTACTCCATCAGTTGCTGTGAAACCTATGAGTTTCCTGATCAGATTTTCAGTGATAACAATCTTCTTACCCAGCACAGAAGAATGAACGAACTTTGGAGTAGCGAATGCATGGATCCAAAACTCCTTCACTAACTTTGGATACACAGGACCCATCAGCCTATCAAAGTAACCATCCCAGCCTTGTGCTTTGATTGAAGGAACCAGATCAAACCCATTTTCAGCAAGGTCTTCCAAATCCACGAAACTTTCACATAACACTTCTAGAGAATCAACAGGAGTCAGGAGAGTGCGTACTGGTTCAATGATAGTGGTAGAATCTTTGGTAGTAACTGCTTTTGATGTAGATGCCATTGTTGATGATGAAGAAGGAGATGACGGTTTCTGGGTTCTTTTAGGGTTTGAGAAGAGAGAGAACAACAGACAAAAGCGCATATGTGTTGAGAATGTGAAAAGTGTGAATGTGTTGTGAGAGTGGTTTATATAGAAAAATAAAACACGCATGGGAAACACAACAGACATACATAGGACACATACGCACGTTTGCATTTAATGAAAAGTAATCATTTTTTAATTATGATATGACATTTGGGGGAAAATCAAGACAGATTGAGATTTTCAAAGCAATACCTTAAACGTCATAGTCAGTAGGTGTACTCCATCTTTTCAGATTCTGAGTGACACGTGTTTGCTTTGCATGTGATTCTGTAACTCTTAAGAAATGAAACGTTTTCAACTTTCAGATCCTCTGAGATGGTCAGTACAGAGTTTCACACAAAAATAAATCACAGATAAATTAAACAAGCAAAACAGATGAAATACTTCAGAGTGTTAAACACTTAGCATCTGAGAAGTAGACTCTGAGAAATATTACTCTGGACAAAAATCCATACAAATATTTTTCAGAATAAACTTAAACCTATCTTCAGCAAGGGGTTTTGTGAAAATATCTGCCCATTGATGATCTGTATCAACAAAGGCTAAATTTATTACACCCTTCTGAACATAGTCTCTGATGAAGTGATGTTTAATCTCTATATGTTTAGCCTTAGAGTGTAAAATTGGATTTTTGGATAAACATATAGCTGAAGTATTGTCACAGAAGATAGAAAGATTACTCTCATAGATTTGATAATCTTCTAGTTGACTCTTCATCCAGAGCATCTGAGTGGAACACCCAGCAGCAGCAATGTATTCTGCCTCTGTGGTTGATAGTGCAATTGTTGGTTGCTTCTTGCTGTACCATGAGATCAGATGACTTCCAAGAAACTGACAGCTTCCAGAAGTACTTTTGCGCTCAACTCTATCTCCAGCATAGTCAGCATCACAGAATCCAACTAGTGAATATTTGTCAGATCTTCTGTAACACAAACCAACATTAGCAGTACCTTTCAGATACCTTAGAATCCTCTTAACAGCAGTTAAGTGTGATTCTCTAGGATCTGATTGGAATCTAGCACATAAACAAACACTAAACAGAATGTCTGGTCTAGAAGCAGTCAAATAAAGAAGAGATCCTATCATACCTCTGTAGAGTTTCTGATCTACCTTCTTACTTACCTCTTCCTTACCTAGAGTGCTTGTAGGATGCATTGGAGTCTTTGCCATTTTGCTATCCAGCATGTTAAACTTCTTCAGAAGCTCTTTAACATACTTCGTCTGATGTATGTAGGTGCACTCTGGAGTCTGATTTACTTGGATTCCCAGAAAGAATTTCAGTTCTCCCATCATGCTCATCTCAAATTCTTCCTGCATACATTTAGCAAACTCCTTTCCAAGCATAATATTTGTTGATCCAAAAATAATATCATCTACATAAATTTGACAAATCAACAAATCTTTCTTAATGGTTTTACAAAATAGTGTGGTATCCACTTTTCCTCTGATGAAATCCTTCTTCAGAAGAAAATTACTCAACCTCTCATACCAAGCTCTGGGAGCTTGTTTTAGTCCATAAAGAGATTTTTTTAGTTTGTAAACATGATCTGGAAAATTTTCATTTTCAAAACCAGGAGGTTGGTGGACATACACTTCCTCTTCTATAATTCCATTAAGAAAAGCACTTTTAACATCCATCTGATAAAGAGTGATGTTATGTTGTGCAGCAAATGAAATAAGCAAGCGTATAGACTCTAACCTTGCAACAGGAGCATATGTTTCTGTGTAGTCTATGCCTTCTTGTTGACTGTAGCCTTGAGCAACCAGTCTTGCTTTGTTCCTTTCAACTTCTCCTTTTTCATTCAGTTTATTTCTGAAAACCCATTTTGTTCCAATAACATTGAAACCTTTAGGTCTTGGAACCAGATCCCAGACTTCATTCCTTGTGAATTGATTCAGCTCCTCTTGCATAGCTAAAATCCATTCATTATCTTCCAGAGCCTCATCAACAGATGAAGGTTCTATAATTGACACTAAGCCACAGAAGGAAGATTCAGAAGTTCTGAGAAATGCTCTTGTCCTTATTGGATCATCTTTCTTTCCAATTATCACATCCTCTGGATGAGAAGCTTTCATTCTGGAAGAAGATCCTCTGACTGTTGGTCTTTCAGAAATATGCAGATTGTCAAGTTGGGAAGTTAAAGGTGTAGCATCTGGATTTTGCTGCTAAGGATATCTGCAACAGGTATTATTTTGCTTTTAGGTACCCAGATCTTTTTGGGTCCTTTGGGGTTAGATGTTCTGCGGTTTTGCCTAAACTTCTGTTTTTCAACATAGTGTTTATTCTGGCTAACCCTTGGCTTAAACACATAAGTACTCTTTTCAGAGCTTGTATGTTTAATATCATTCAGATGACCAAACTTGAAATGAGAATACAGAGGAGTCTTCTTGATGAAGAGTTTATCAACAGACTTTGGATTGCTTCCAGAGGAGGATTCACATCCAATGCCTCTTCTGTTGTTCCCACTAACACCATAGATCATAGAAGCCATTTTGCTTCTGTCTATGCTTTTAGTGAGAAATCTTCTAAAACTGGAGTCATATTTTTCTAAAATATTTTCACTAGACTCTGTTTCAGTATCAGATTCTTGTTGAGTTGTTTCTAAATCATTTTTGAGTTTTAAATTTATTTCTTTCTGCTCAACAAGTTCTGTTCTCAGAAGATTAATCTCAGATTCAAGATTGCTTTTCAGCTTCTTGTATTTGAGTTTAATCTTGCTGTAGCTTTCCATCATGTCAGATAAACTTTCAACAAGTTCAGCTCTGGAGAGTTCAGAAAATACCTCTTCAGAGTCAGAGTCTGATTCTGACTCAGATTCAGATGATGACGTTCCTTCATCTTGATCATCTGTGTTGGCCATTAGCGCAACATTTGCACATTCTTCCTCAGATTCAGAAGATGATTCAGATTCATCTGAGTCATCCCATGTAGCCATCAAAACCTTTTTCTTTTTGTCAAACTTCCTTTTGGGTTTTTCCTTTTGAAGTTTGGGACATTCACTCTTGTAGTGTCCAGGTTCTTTACATTCAAAACAAGTGATCTCTTTCTTGCCAGATCTTCTGTGTCCAGAAGATTCTTTCTTTTGATCAGATCTTCTGAAGTTGTTGAACTTCTTCCCTTTGTGCTTCCAGAGTTTGTTGATCCTTCTGGACAGCATTGATAGTTCATCTTCTTCTTCAGAAGAAGATTCCTCAGAGCTTTCTTCATTAACCTGCAAGGCTTTAACAGATTTGTTAGATTTAAAAGCTAAGGATTTACCTTTATCTTTCTTCTGGGGTTCATCTTCCTCCAGCTCAATCTCATGACTTCTCAAAGAACTGATGAGTTCTTCTAATGAGATTTTGTTCAGATCCTTGGCCAGCTTCAATGCAGTCACCATAGGTCTCCATTTGGTAGGAAGACTTCTGATGATCTTCTTGACATGATCAGATGTT
Source organism: Lathyrus sativus (assembly GCA_963859935.3). NCBI lineage: Eukaryota > Viridiplantae > Streptophyta > Magnoliopsida > Fabales > Fabaceae > Lathyrus > Lathyrus sativus. The sequence goes on from OZ012737.1 coordinate 467,655,274, forward strand.
GAGTAGCCCTTGTCCAGAACTTTCAACCCAGCTGTTAGAATCTGAAATCTGGAAAACATAGTCTCAATGTTCTCAGATTCTTCCATTTTGAACGCTTCATACTTCTGTATCAGCGCCAGAGCCTTTGTTTCTTTCACCTGAGAATTTCCCTCATGAGTCATTTTGAGAGACTCAAACATATCATGAGCAGTTTCTCTGTTGGTAATTTTCTCATACTCTGTATGCGAGATTGCATTCAGAAGTATGGTTCTGGCTTTGTGATGATTCTTGAATTCTTTCTTCTGCTCCTCAGTCATTGATTTTCTATCAATCTTTTTGCCATCCTTAGTAGGATGTTCATACCCATCAATGACTAAATCCCAGAGATCAGCGTCATACCCCAAGAAAAAACTTTCAAGTCTATCCTTCCAATAATCAAATTTTTCTCCATCAAACATTGGAGGTTTGGTGCTGATTCTGTCTCCTTCATATTTGTTGCTTGATGTAGGAATATCACCCATATTAGCAACCAAATAAATAACAGAGTATTTTTCTCACTGGATCTTTATCTGTCACGGTTAAGCGAATGCACACTCAGAACCGGAGCTCTGATGCCAACTGAAGGTGAGAAAATACTTAGAAGGGGGGGGGGGGGGTTGAATAAGTATGACAGAAAATAATCAAAGATAAAAACACAAGTATTTTTATCCTGGTTCGTTGAACTCAACTACTCCAGTCCACCCTTTTCAAGAGTGATTTGCCTTTCTCAACAAGGACTTAATCCACTATTCAAATCAACTGATTACAAATAGCACACCTAAGAACAACTGTTCTTAGTCTTCTTAAGAGCTACTGATCTAACCTAGATCCTCTTAAGGAAAACTTTCTTTACAAATTAATGTAATACAATGAAAGAGTAAGAATTGCTTCTATGAAAGCTATAAACACAACTGTGTTATTTCTCTAAGTTTAGAACAATGTATGAACAGTGAAGAATATGAAAGCTTTTAGCGTGAGAGAGTTCTTGTCAATATTGTTGTAATTCAGCACTTGAAGAATGAGCTATGATGTCCTTTATATAGCCACTTGAATATTGGAGAGAATATTTTACCGTTAGAGAAAATATTTCCAATATCAAAATAGTACTGTCCTTTGTACTATTACAGCAGAGAGACGGCGCACAAATAGTGGGTGTAGCAATTGTCTGCTGAGCTGTGATTATACCATATAAGGAATGTACCAGAGGAATAATATTCTTGCAGAGAATTTTGTCTATCCCAATTAAGGAAAGATTTGCTGGCATATTCCAACGGATATATTAAAATATTCTTCTTCAAATAATTCAGATCAACAATCAATATCAGAGTCTTCAGTCTTCAGAACCTTCTGGAAACTTCAGAGCCTAATATGTTCTTCAGATGTTGATGAATCAGAGTCTGGTGCAGCTGTGTGCTTGAAGCGTAACATGCTCTTAGATCAGAGTCTTCACTCAGATCAGAGTCTTCTCTCATTCAGAGTCTCTTCACTCAGAGTCTTCTCTTATTCAGATTCTTGATAATACATGCAGCGTGTTGTATCTTCAGAATCTTGATAACTAAGCTCTTATACTTCAGATTCTTCTAATCTTCAGATGCTCTTGAGCCATTCAGAATTCATTGTTCACATCAAATTTGCTCTTTAAGATTAAAATCTTTTGTGCCTGTAGAAAACAGTTTAGAACAAATTTAGAGAGTATAATTCTTGTATACAAATTATCATTAATGTTATCATCAAAACATAGAGATATTACTAAGACACAATCTGTGCTCTTACAGTATCTGCATTGACATTCATATTACCAGTGTTCCCACCTCCACCTACAGGACCAGTTTCTCCAGCATTCAAACCGGTCGTGGGAATAGCATCAGCACTTTGACGATTCTCAACTCGGGGAGAAGCAACAATGTTTTCACCATGCAGTGTCCCGTTGTTTTCAGCCTGTGCGACTATCGGTTGAACCAGATTCTGCAGCTGCTCTTGTCCTTTGGCGATAGTCTCCATGGTTTGCATGAGCAGGGCCATCCTGTCACGCATCTCTTGCATTTCACTCTGCACGTTGTCCATGATCTTCTTGTGATTAATCCTTGTAGAGTAACGGTGGACCCGCTTTTCTGCAATCCTGAAAATACCTGTATTAAAGACGCAGGAGATAAGATACACTGATCACAAACCTATAATGCAAATATGAGTATGTATGCAAAATGCAATGTGTGTCTGTGCATTAGGGGTTATCATTCCCCGATTCTAGAGTGAATGTGCCAGTGCAGTGACAGTGCTAGCAATACGGTGATTGGAGCCGAATCATAGAAAACCTCATATATTGCAGAGAAATCCAGGAATACAATATCACTAAGTGTATAATAAGACGGCATGACCTCAACCAACAATCCTGGTGATGGTCAGCACAAATGCAAATAAAGCATACAAGCTAATACATGAAGTGATCAAGTACTCCCATAAGCCCGGTACTCTTCTATTAACTTCTTGGTCTCTGGATGACCTGGTCGGGTAAGCAGCTCCTCGACAAGCTGGGTTCTTCTTTTGAGAACACGTCGCACGTCACCAGCGGTTTCCTCCCACGCCCCTTCTCCGAAGCGATCCTCTAGCTTCCGCTTCTGAGACACAGCTTCGTTCCTGCCTTCGATGGCTTTGTTCAATGCGTTCTGGAGACTGTATCTGGCCATTACCTCCTCTTCATGCTTCTCAATGCTAGCCTTCAACTGCTCTTCGAGGTCAGAAATTTGCTGCTTCAATTTATCTTCCCTCTTCTTGTTGTTGGTTAGCGTAGCATTCCATGTCTTATTACAAGAAGAGATTTCCCGGTGAGCGGCGTCGAGCGCTTTCTTTTTGGACTCCAACATGTCGTGAGAGCTTCTGAACTCTTGACCCAGACGTTCGCGCTTCTTCTTCTCTTCAGTCAACTCAACTCCTAGCCTGTTTACTAGTTCGATCTGCTGCTGGAAAGAACGTACAGCCTTATTCTTCTCACTCCGCATCTGAGATAGCTCCTTCTCTAACTCTTCATTAATCTTCATCAAGGCTTCTTTTTCTTTCACAACTTGCTCGTAGGCCTCCCTAGTAACAGTGGTTGGCTCTTCCACCGGAATATGAACAGAGACTGGTGCAGCTGGAAATGGCATCAATAACTGTCTTGCCCTCTCCTGGATCCAAACTTTGTAGGGCGCATAAGCCTGACAATCATTCTTCCCCAACACTGGTTTCCCCTTTCTGTTAATACGTGTCCAGGCATGCCGAAGCTTGACTAGTAGCTCTCCACTCAAATCACCGGTGAAGTACAGAGATTCCTGTACTTCTTCCTCCTGAGGCGGGTTCTTCAACGCATATCCAAACTGGCGGACAAACAGAGATGGGTTGTAGTTGATGCACCCTTTTCTCCCTATCAACGAAACATTAGGATACCCCGAACAACTGAAAATAAGTTCGGACCCCAGCAAGTCTCGGTCAAACCACTCAACGTCTTCAGAAGATAGCCTCATCATACGCTCTGTCCAGTCAGATGTAGTTGCACTATCCACAAAAGGTCCCTTTAGGGGAAGATGGCTCTTGAACCACATATACAGCAAAGGCACGCAACAAGAGACATTCTTGCCTCTCCTGTTCTCATTTCTGTAGTGCATCGAATGGTAGAAGTCCCCGATCAGTGTGGGTACCGGGTTACCAGCAGCAAACAGATGAAATGCATCCATGTCCACGAAGTTTGGGAAATTGGGAAACAGCACTATCCCATAAATGCATAGAGCCAAAATAGCGTTAAAGACCACCCAACACCCATTCTTGGCGTACTCTTGAGCCTTACCAACCAGAAACTGGAGAGAGAAACCGGGAACCCCTCGCCAAGAAGTTATCAACAGCTCAGAAGCATTCATGTGCAAGGCCTTAGCTAAATCCTCCAACTTGGGCTCAGCGGCAGAGTGAATAAAAGGAATTGCATTCTGTACCGGCAACTCAGTAAACTCAACATACTCCTCCATGGTAGGCCCCAAAATGAAGTCAACAAACGTGAAACATCTCAAAGTCGGGTCATAGAATTGCATCAAGGTGTACAGCCCATTCAATTCATCATCGGTGGATTTGCGAACCAAACTCAACAGCCGTCCGTAACTCTGTCTGAAGCTTCTACGGACATCCTCATCTGCAAGAGAAATCAGACCCAGGAGGGAAGTAATATCAGGGATAGGTAGCTTGTACGCAACTGTCATCCTCAAACCAGCCATGATCAATACTCAGAAGTCCAGACACTAAAACCGGGGAATATGCAAATGCACCTGCAGCACAGACACACGTTAATGGGATGCAATGATAATGGTTATGCAAACAATGCAATGCAAGCAACACGCAACAGGGACCAAGTGCTATAGTTGAGAAGCCTGAACCATATCAAAAGTCTCAAGATAGACCCTCTAGAATTCCTCAAACTCTGGTCTCAGATAGACCCAACACAAAGCTCCAACACTGGTCTCTGATAAACCCATAACATAACCCCAACTGGTCTCTGACGGACCTCAAACCATAACTCTGACTGGTCTCTGATAGACCTTAAACCATACTCTAACTGGTCTCTGATAGACCTCATAACTGTCCATAAATACCCAGGATCTCTGATCAAGAAATAACCGGTATCTGAAGGTCTAGTTACCTGCATAACCCCAAGCCCTCTCACAGGTGGATGTCCTAGTAACTGACAAAGGTATGGCATCCTATGCGGTCGTCGGCGTCACAGACTTTCAGGGTTGATGGTACGATTCCCAGAAGGAGTGGCATCATCAAATCCTGAAGAGGCCTCACTTAGCCAACTTCCAAATGATCGGTCCCCAGAGTCGACAATCCAACTAACCAGCAACCCAAGCCACCCAAAGGTCAGGACAGGAGGCCAACCAGAAGAACCTCGTCTGAGTGTAGATTTCGCGGGACACTAGGACATGCAAAGCACGTGCGCGCCCACTAATCTCTACTCTAAGTCTAGGTGCACTCAAGCCCAGGTCCGACCTATCTCTCAATCATAGAACACCCGTCACAACCCCAATACAACAATAATAATGATAATAAAATGTTGAAATGTAAATACAGAAATGTAAATCCATACAAAAATCCTCGACGAGCAAACAAGCGCTAGGATCGACTCTCTTAAGGGACGTTGGATCCCAAATGCATAAGGAACTATCGCAGTCCTTAGCAGACAGGGGACGTTGGATCCCAGCAGAGTCGCCAGTTGTCGCTACTGCGAAAATCGGCGCCGGCAATACAGAAGAGTCGCCACCGTGCGTTATTTATCCCAACGGAGGGAAAGGAAACGCTCGAAGTAAACCTCGCAAAAAACGGGAAAGGTATGGTCATCACAACCAAAACCTGGGTTCGGGAGTCGGTTACGCAAGGGGAAGGTATTAGCACCCCTCACGTCCATCGTACTCGATGGGATCCACGCTTGCTTGGTTTGTACGGATTACACTTCTATCTAAACTAAAGGATGAGGTCTGGAAAGAAAAGAAAACATGACTCGGCAAAGCATCGCACTTTATGCCTACGTATTCCCGTCTGGAACGAGAAATCAGAGTCAACGTAGTTCGCCTAACTACGGGTGAAGGCGGGGAAAGGTTGCTCGCTAGGATATCGCATCCTATGCCTACGTACTTCCATACAACATGAAAGATCAGAGCAAACGTAGTTCGGGTTACGCACGACACAAGCTGTTCAAGTGTCTTTTATGAAAAAAAACTCACCTTAAACAAGGGTTTTCTTATTTGCAAAAAGGTTGATGTTTGTTCAAATCTTTTGACGGAAGAAATGAATTCACTTTGTTATAACCTTTATTAATGTTTTTCTGTTGTTTTGAGAAGAGAAGAGATGACACTCTACAAATCCTAGGGTTGAAAAGGGGATAAAAATCTACCCTAATGTTATCATGCATGGGTTAAGACCTAATGTCTATCATGCTCCTCTCTTGCGCAGAGAGAAACAGAGATCCTAAGGGAATAGACGGAAACAGAAATAGCAGATATACAATAAAGCAATAAAATGCATGGATGCAACAATACAAGCGAGGCAAGGGAGTCCCACTCAACCTCGAACCTAAAAAACAATAGGCAAAAGTGAACAGGATTCACTTTCAACCCAGCAAGTTAAACAGCAAACAACACAGTCCGGGAAATTCACACAATACATCAAAATTAAAAACAGCAAAAGCTAAACAGCAAAGCAATCTTCATCAGCATTTGGCTTCAAGTCATCAGACAAGGTCTTTATCATCAGTCTTCAATCTGCAATGGCTTTTCTTCAAGTCCTGATCTCCCAGCTGAGGAATCAATCACAAGAATGAACTGGGTGTTAAGCAATTAGTTGACCACCAAAGGTGGCAAACAGACTGCTATCAACACATAGAATATTTTCTCTCAAGAGTTCTATCTCTCAGACACTATCACCAAGCCTTCCAAAGGAAGGGGGTGAATGTCTTAGAGAGACTCTACATCACAGAGAGGAATGGAGGCAATCAAGACCTTTCATGTTTGAGAATCAAGTTTGCTACTCTAGAGCTCTGCCTAACTCCTAGATCCTACAAACTTCAACATCTGCCAGCAAGAGATACTCTTCATCAACTCTGGAAGTTGGTCTTCATTTTCTGATCTTCAAATGGGCTTCATCATCTCAGTCTTCAGCTCAAACCCCAAACCCCAAACAAACCCAATACCCCACACAGTCAAATAATAACCCTAAAGAGGGCACACCACACAGTCAATCAAATATAAGCAATATACTAATAGCAGTAGGGGAATCCTAATATTTTCTAAGGGATCTATTATCTACCCATAACCCCTATAGTCCCATACCCCAAAAAATCAAATCAAAATTCCTAAAAGAAATGATCTATCTCACCTATGCTCACTTAAAACCCTAATTTTAACCACTCTAATCTCACCTACTCAAATCATCTAAAAATTAATCCTAAAATTATGAATTAAATCCTATATACAAGTTGAAGTCTTAAGCTAATCACTCTAAAAAGAATGGGTCCTAAATCTAAGGGGAACTATTAGAACTAAAATCAACAAATTTAAGTACTAAACTAAACTCATTAAAAGTCCATTTAAAATAAAAATACACAAAAAATATCAAAACAAAATAAAATGCCATTTTCATTATCTATTATTTTTCTTAACAAAATTATTGATCTACCACAAAAAGAACCAATTAAAAACAAGCTATTTTCAATTTTATATGGATTTTTTAAGATCAAAGAAAATATAAAGGAAAATAAAAACCAAAACATGAATTAAATGGGGAGGGGGTGCCAGAAGTAAGGGCGCTCAGTTCACATTGCTCATTGGGCCATGAAGGGGAGGCGCGTATATCAATTACGCAGGGCCCAATATGCTTCAGAAAATTGAATTAAAAAATAAAGAAAAATGATCAAACTCTCGGTGCAAAAAGCAACAATTCTCAGTTCATTTTGTTGGGCTTCTCAAAAGGGGGGTGGGGATAGAATAAATTGGATCAGGCCCAGAATTGCGTTTAATGAAACGCATCGTTTGATGCTTTAATCTTTCCCTCCGTTTCTTCTTTGAATCTGGACCATTGGATTGGTGTAATAAGTCAAAACTTGGAAATGATCCCACGGCCATTGGTCATCGTCCCCAACATGAAGCTAGGGTTTTCAGAATTCTCTTCTCCATGCAACCATATTCAAGTCCATCGTTCTCTCTCAATAGGCCATGAAACTCTACACTATAAAGATCAAAATTGCTCTATTCTCTCCCCTGAACACGATGGTACCCTTAGTTTGGATTGAAACCAACCCTAGAATGAAACCCGATAGGTGTAAGCTCATAGCATACCAACTGCACTCAGTGATGGACCTTCATAAAACTTGCAAATTCTTGTACTAATGTGCTCTCCATATTGCACTGATTATTCTGAACCAATACACTATGATTAACATCCCCTAAACTAAGATTTCTTGATCATCAAAGTTTCAACACCCTGCCATTAAACCTCATAGAACCTTCTCAATCTTTCAGAAACTAGTCATCTAACCTAACCTAACATTCTTACACTAACAATCTAACCTAACAACACCTAATTAGGGAGATATAAGAGAAATCACCAACCTGCTATTATTGTTGGAACAGATGAGAAAGAGCTTGAATCAGCACTTGCAATCCTTCACCAATGGTCCTTAGATGATGCTATGACTTCTGTTTGCAAAAAGTTGGAAGAAAAGTGCTTGGATTATGAGATTCGAATCTGATATGGATCTTTGCAATTTCAACCTTAGAGCTTTAATCCTCCATTGATGTGCCTCTGAGCTTGCTTGTTCACACTCACAATATACCAAAGACTGAAAATGAAGAACTTTCTTGAACAGAAATGGAAGATTATGAAGGTTCTTTCACTTTCTTACAATGGAAGCAACAATGGAATTCTCTCTCTTCTCTCCCTCTTTTCACCAACCCCTTGCACCAATGAGTTCAATCCAATATATAGATGATGATGGACAGATCTAGAAGTTTCTGGATCCCTCTAGGATGATTCTAGAATGTGGTGGAAAGTTCATGAAAATCTCACTTGATGACATATTGAATATCTCTCATCTCATGCATACAAACCTCTAAACTTGTGTTAAAATCTCTCCTCATGAGATATTGAAATGGTATGTGTGAAAAACAAGCTCTTCCTTGCCTTGTGTTGAGTTTTGCCAAGTTGCCTTAATATGCAAGTAACAAAAATACAAAGCAAGTCCAAAATTTAAGCCATAACTCAAAAAAGTGGCTGAACCAATGTCTTTAAAATGATGTTTGGAATCAATTTGGTATATTGGATGACCTATTTTGGATTTGTAGATCTCTCAAACCATTTTCCAACTTGAACTTTTTCAAGTTATATGCCTTTTTTAGGTCTTTTTCCACCAACTTTGGTCAAGTCTTGTTCTATGCATTTACAAACTTCCATGACTTCTTTTCTAGACTTAAAATGAAATTTTGAGCAACTTTGATGTTGTGAAGTTTTTCATTTGAAGCTTCCTTGTATGAGTTTTAGGCATAGGCTAAGAATGACCTGTAATCCTTAGATGACCAAAATACCCTTTGCTTGCCAAGACCATAAGTAGAGTTCCACAAATCATATGAAGGCATACCATACCTTTATAGAAAGCTAAGACAATAAGGAAAAACTCTCATGTTGGCCATAAATCCATTTGAAAACGCCTTGAAGGTCAAAAGTTGCTTGGAAGACAGACAACTTTCACAGACAAATTTCAGTGCCCTCAGATGACCTGTAACTTGCAAGAGCTATAACTTGAGTTATATAAATCATCTTGATGACTTCCACCACTAAAATTAAATCTATGAAGATACTCTACAAGTTTCATGTGGACCAGAAATTCATATGAAGCTTTCATCTTGAGTTACACTGCTTTGAAGTTTGACCTAAATCAAGGGATCTTACACTGAAACCCTAATTTGGTAACTTCATTTCTCCTTGACTCCTCTTGATTTTTCTTTAGCACAACATCATATCCATATCCATATAGCAAATAATGAATCCCACATTCTTCAAATGATCCTTGATGCCTTTCAAAACACTTCTTTGACCTAGGATTGACCCAGTGTTGACCTATACAAGACCCTAGTTGACTGACTTCAACTGAGGCTCTTGAAATCATTCCAATGACTTGGTTCTTCTTCAAAATGATCATATAGGCTCTTCATAACATCCATACATACCTCATGCTCTTGGCTCATAGCTCACACTTCCTCTGATGATCCCCAACTAGCCTCAAGATAGGAGAGAACTCACTGATCAACCTGGCAGCTCTTCAAAGCTCAAACTCTTCCCTGATGACCTGAGTAGTCTTGAATATGAATGAAACCCTTGAATATGCCTCCTGAGATAATAATAGCACTTGATCCCCTGATTAAGATGGCTTGCTTATGCTATGCAATGCAGATGAATACCTTATGTACATGATGCTAATGCAAATGACTATGCAATTGAAACATAAACCTAGGTTAGAAAAGGTTGGGCAAATTTTGGGGTGCAACAGAACTGTTTCTGCATGTTAAACCCAAAAGAATGTCCCAACAACATCTTTTGTTTTTAGGGTGATCTGCCCCGGTCTTGCAACAATCTTTTGCCCCTGATCGACTGACTCGTGGAGCAGTGCCCATAGCTGCGAGAGATTTGCCAAATCTCGACCTAATTGCCCCAGATTAACTGATTCTCGAATGTACGACTTTACTGGGGATAACCAAACGTGCCAAGTAGGATGGGGCTTCTGTACATCCGTGATAGGTCCTACGCTCCTGATGCTGGACAATACCCTGTCTGAATTCACAGCTTCTAGTAGAAGGGTCAATGGATGGCAGCACGTTTTCCCGATATTTGTCTCAAACTTGAAGATTGGCTGAATCTGCTCAAGTAGCTCTGAGTAACTCTGATGACACTGAGAAGAACAATCCTTTCGCTCTGTTATTCCCCGGTCTGCAGGAACCTCTGTGGGATAGTCTGAAAATCTGTACCCTGACGGTTTGATATGAACTGCCCCAGTATTCTGAACTTCAGCGATATACTTCGAATCGAATGCCTCTCGAATAAAGAATAACCCCTGCACTCTTGGGATGGCATGCCCTGGTGTTTGCACGACAAAAGGATTCCCTCAATTCAACAACTATCAACATAGTGACTTGCCCTTGAACGAGCGTTGAGCGACTTAACCTGCCCTGATCAAACATAGCATTCTGGATAACTGCCCCTGATTGGCTCTCGAGAAGATTCGCTTCTGATCAACTGCTTCTCAAGTAAACTGCCCCGTAATCAATCGATGCTTCGGGACGGGTCCTCAGACCGACTGATTCTGAACTCACTGAAAGTCAATGCTCCGGATTCGCAGGATTTCACAACATACACCATCCTGGTCCAGACTGCTGAATTATTCAGTCCTGTTTAATTATTCCCTGGTGGAATTTCCTTCCTGTCAACTACCGACCTGCAAGTAAAATTGTTCAGTCCCGAATGGTAATTTTAATGCAGTGTTCATGCAAATTTTGAAAAAAAATGTGCTATCACTCATTTACGTGTCATGATTGTGAGTGACGAATGAACCAAAGTTCAAATGTAGTGCTTACGTGATCAGTGAAAAATACAACAAGGATATGACTAGAAAATCAAGAGGGAGTCAGGTTACTCAACCTTACCATAATGCGCTTTCGGAATAAACCCTACCTCAATTAGGTCTTTTAAGGGTTGTACCGTGGCCGGGTTCACGGTTCGTGAAACAAAGGATATTTGGCTCAAATTATGATTTGTACCCACCCCTTCTACGTGATGATCTCCGATCCTAAAGTTCGGTTAACTTGGCTCGAGCGCTCGCCTCTTCGAGAGGTATGTTGAATGGTAAGAACCATAGTTAGGGAACTCACAAGGTTTTTTCTCGGAGTGACAGTTACTCCTTTTCGTTTTCGGTGCCTGTATCCACACGACTTTGGCGACTTCAACTGGGGATTTTTTCTATTGATATCCTTTCTTTTTCATTCTTTTGATTCCCTAATTTTTGCCTGGACTGACTCCCTTTGAGTTCTTTTCGATTTTTTCTTTTGAAGTCCAGCGGGATGCCCTAATTTTTGCCTAATTATCAGCTTTCCAGCTATTTTCATTTCTTTTTACTTAGCGGGCTTTCTTATTCTTTCTTTTTCTTTTGGAACAAAGTCGTGTAACAATGGTTGTGTTGATTGCTCCGAAAGGATTGTAACTGTCTCACTCCTGGTTGGTGAGGTTTAACCATTGTGGTTGGCGAGATGCGACCTCTTGAGAGGCGTAAGCTGCGATTGGTCCATGAATGACAACAATCCTCTATAAGACTTAAACGCTCGGTCAAGCTAACTGACAACTACCCTGCCCCGGGTTAAGACGTGAGGGTTAAAAAGTCCGAAAAAACTTCTACTTCCTGGCTCGAAGTGGTTAACAAGGGATTAACTCCTTATATCTCCAGTGTTTAGGGGATTTGAAACAATGCCTTGTACGTCATCGGCAAGGTTTTATCTGAAAGCATATGATCATCGGTTATGAGTATTCAGTTTCGTCATCCTCCCTCCAGTCTTTGCTAATCATAGTGACGAAGTGGAGCGAATAAAATGCAAGTGTCAGTGCAATGCAATAAATGAGCGACAGCGACATGATTAATTCAGAAAAATGCATAGTCACTTTATCAATATTACCATTCGAAACAAACGATATTTAACAGCAAGTAGTAACTAACAGAAAAGAAACTACAAATGCAAATGATAACAGCCCAAGGACTGCTAATGCTGAGGGTGTCGGCCTGTCTGGACCACTGGCTTCTCGAAAATAAACCCTCTGAATCTGCAAGCTCAGACAACTGAGAGGTAGGCGTGAACAAACAGAAATCCTTCTCGAAAGGAAATGCAATCTTGGTCGATCAACTGTTGTACTTTTGCCTGAAAAGCTTTACAATCTTCAGTTGAATGCCCTGGGGATCCGCCATGGTAACCACACCAAGCGTGGGGATTGTATCTAGGAGGGTAAGGCTCTGGAACAGGCTTAAGAGCTTTCGGTTCCACTAAAGAACTCTGGACCAAAGATGGCAGCAACTGGCCATACGGCATAGGCACTGGGTGGGAAGGAGCATTCCTTCGTTCCAAGTTGTTACGAGGTCGATTCTGATTCTGACGCTGATTCTGATAACCTCGGCCACGAGTTCGCTGATTTGCATGAGAAGTGACATAACGTTCCTGATAGGGTGCCCCAGGCACAACTGTCTGTCCAGCATAACAAGACACATGAGGTACTGATCTCTGAAAAGATGAAGAACCAACAGGTTTCACCGATTCATCTCGAGGATATCCAACATCTGGCATGATTGCATTGATCACAACTCCTTCTTCATTCTGATAATCATAAAGAGATTCAGCTTCACTAGCTTGACCGTCTGAAATAATCTGAATTTTCCCGATTTTGATGGCATGCTCAAGGCGTTCTCCAAGTACTACCAAGTCAGGGAAACTTAACGGAAGTCCAAGCATTCTTTCGCAGTATGGACTCTGCAGTGAGTTTACAAACATGTTTGTTAGCTCTCGGTCTAAAAGCGGTGGTTGTACCCTGGCGGCAAATTCTCTCCATCTCTGCGCATACTTCCTGATGGGTTCATTGTTCTCTTGAGACAACTCTTGCAACTGCATGCGATGAGGAGCTACGTCTAGGTTGTAATCATACTGCTTCAGAAAAGCTCTGGCTAAATCCACCCATGATCGAATCTGATTACTCTCTAACTGCATATACCAACGCAAAGATGCCCCAGTCAGACTATCTTGAAAGCAATGGATCATCAACTTGTCATTTTGCACAAACGACGTCATTCCTCGGCAAAACATCACCAAATGTTGCTTCGAACAGCTATCTCCTCTGTACTTCTCGAATCTCGGCGCTTTGAACTTATAAGGCAACACTAGGCCAGGAACCAAACACATGCCTATAGCATTCAGGTTAACAGCATCTTTAACTTTCAAGGCTTTAACTCCTTCTTCCAACACTTGGAGCCTTCTATCACATTCAAGAGCTCTTGGGTCTTCAGTCCTGGCTACTGGGACCTCTCTTCGGATACTCGGCACAGGGAAAACAACACCTTGACTGTTGATAAGAGGAGGTCGTTCATTGCGGACAACAAACTGCTCATGTCGATCTCGGTCCATAACAGGAGGTTGCAGCAACTGGTCTGCAGTAAGGTTGTTCACTTACGGAAAGTCGGCCTCAGAAGTAGAACCGTACAGAGGGTTGGTCGTCATAGTGAACCCCGACAAGGTGTTAGGAGACTGGAAGTTGCTTTCAGACATAGCTACTGCTAACCTTCAACTGACTTCAATGCTCGATTCTGCTCAAATCTACTCAACCCCTTGGTCGTCCTGTACCAATCAACACTTGCTCAGGCCAATCACCGGAGAATTACCCTCAGAATCAAAGCAACGGCTGGATAAGAGCTCTGGCTAGCTGGAGAATGATATGCAATATGATGCAAACATGTTTATGCAAATGCAATGCAATATGCAGCAAATACGGGATCACAACCCCTGGCTGAGAAGCTCAATCCACAATATTGGCCTCAAATAGACCCACAAACTGCTCAAGACCATCCACGATGCTCCAACCTGGTCTCTGACAGACCTAATAACACTGTCCTCAAATATCACACCACTGAATCTCAATCAAGAAAACCGGTAATCTGGAGGTCAAGTTACCTGCATGCCCCCAACCCCTCTCACAGGTAGGTGTCCTAATAACTGACACAAGGTATGGCATCCTATGAGGTCGTTGGCGTCAAAGACTTTCAAGAGGGATGATACGATACCCAGAAGGTGTGGCATCATCATGTCCTGAAGAGGCCTCACTTAGCCAACTTCCAAATGATCGGTCCCCAGAGTCGACAATCCAACTAACCAACAACCCCTTCAACCCAAAGGGTTGAAAAAGAAGCCAACCAGAAGAACCTCGTCCGAGCGTGGATTTCATGAGACACTAGTACATGCAAAGCATGCACGCGCCCACTAATTTCCACTCTAATTCTAGGTGCACTCAAGCCCAGGTCCGGCTTATCTCTCAATCATAGAACCCCCTCATACCCACAACAATAATCACAATAAAATAATGCTGAAAGTAAATGACTGAAAAGTAAATCCATACAAAACCCACGATGGGAAAACAAGCGCTAGGATTGACTCACGTAGGGAACCGTTGGAGTCGCCAGCAGAGTCGCCAGCTGGCGCTACTGCGAAAATCGGCGCCGTCTGAACAGAAGAGTCGCCACCGTGCGTTATTTATCCCAACGGAGGGAAAGGAAATGCTCGAAGTAAACCTACCGCAAAGACGGGAAAGGAATGGTCATCGCAACCAAATCCTGGATTCGGGAGTCGGTTACGCAAGGGGAAGGTATTAACATCCCTCACGTCCGTCGTACTCGACGGGATCCACACTTGTTTTCTAGTACGGATTGTTATTCTATCTATTCTACAGGTCTGGGGTGAAAAGAAAATAAAATGACTCGGCAAAGTATCGCACTTTATGCCTACGTATTCCCGTCTGGAACGAGAAATCAGAGTCAACGTAGTTCGCCTACCTACGGGAAAGGAAGGGAAGGTTGCTCTCCAGGATATCCGTCCTATGCCTACGTACTTTCATACAACATGAAAGATCAGAGCAAACGTAGTTCGGGCCACGTACGACACAAGTCTGTCTTGGTTGTTTTTTATCCTTCTGAAAAAGGTTTTCTCATGATTACGGGTACAAGCGGACAAAAATGACTCTTTGATTGGTTTACAGTCTTTTACGCAAGAACTGTTTTTTATTGATGTTTGACCTTTTATTGTATTTTTTGATCGTTTTGAGATAGAAGAGAAAGAACTCTAACCTAGGGTTAAAATGGGAATCAAAATCTACCCTATGTTGTCATGCATGGATGAAAGCCTAATGTCTGTCATATTTCTCTCCTGCATAGAGAGAAACATAGATCCTAGGGGATAAACGGAAAAGCAACAACATATATACAGTAAAGCAGTAAAATGCATGAATGCAGCAGTACAAGCGAGGCAAGGGAGTCCCACTCAACCTCGAACCTAGAAAACAATGGGCAAAGTGAAACAACTTCACTTCAACCCTATGGGAAAAATTAACAAACAATACAGCAAAGAAAAGAAACCCCAAAACTAGCTCAGACAGCACACCACCCCAGCTTCTACAGCAGCAGCTCTGAAAAACATCCAACTCCGACAGTTGATAAACAACAATCTCCCCATGAACCCCAAGGTCAAACTCCAATGATACCAAAGCTACAACAAGCTTATATCTCCAAGAAATCACCAAGCTCGAGCAAGCACAGAATCTTAACCAGTTGACAGCATCGGACAACAGATAGCTCCAAACAATAATAAACCCTAGCTTCAACAGCTGCACAGTGTTGACATGAATAATCTTCATCTTTGTCAATCTTTGATCTTCCTCTCTTCAATGACTTCTTTCTTCAAGGCAAGCTCTCCTAGATGAATTGATTTATCAGAATAAAATGAATGTCAAAGAGCTCATTGACAACCAAAGGAAGTCTATGAATAGTTGACATTGTAACAGACTGTTTCCCTCAAAGTTCTACCTCTAAGGTAAGGCCACTTATCCCTCCAAAGGAGGGAGGTGAATACCCTAAAGGGACTTTATGTCATAGAGAGTAATGGAAGCACATGAAGCTATCCATGCTTGTACAAAAAATTCAGTCTATTCTAAGGCTCTGCTTATTCCTATTATTTCCTATGTCTTCAATCAGCATCTTCAATCCAAGCAATCTTCATGCATCAACCTTGATCTTTGTATTCAATCTTCTCCATTGATTCTTCATGCTTCCACAAGCCCAAACCAAGCCCACACCCCAAATAAAAAAACCCAAAAGCCCAAGCAAGCAACATAAACCCCAAATGGGAACACCAAACAATCACACAATTTGCAAAATATACTAAAAATAGTAAAATAGTATTTAAAATTCTAGGATTTATTCTAAGGGGATTTCTATATCTACCCTACATACCCTATATGTCCCATAACCTAATTCATGCTAAAAAAAACCCAAAAGAAAATGTTAGAATGCACCTATGTTGAGTTTAAACCCTAAAACTATCACCCTAATGTTCTCTAATCAAAACTAATCAAGATTAATCCACAAAAATGTGGAATAAATCCAGGGGGAACTTAATGTTCTAATCTAGCTAGCACAAAAAGAATGGGATCAAAATATGGATTTAAATGACCAAACAAAATTCACCAAATAATATGTACAAAGAATATGAAAATAAAAGCAATTAAAATGTAAAAAAATCACCATAAATGGAAAAAAAGTCTAAAATACTATTTTTATTTTCTTATAATTTTCTTGAAACCATTACCAAAATGTGGGAAAAAGTCCCATGTCAAAATGATGATTTATGGATTTTTTATGAATTTTATAGTAAACTATATGCACATGAAATAAAAGAAAATTCAATTAACATGAAAAAACAAGGGGGAGGGGGGGTGGTAACAACACTTATTCACAACATAAAATGCCAATGGGCCCAGGAGGGGGGTGCTGGAAGCATTACGCTGGGCCCAGTAACTAACTCAGAAAAACAACAAAAATAATAACCCAGGGGGGTGCGAATAGCGTGAAATTAGCTTGGTTATTCTTGCTGGGCCCCAAACTGGGGTGCAGCTAGCAATTCATGCAAGGCCCATGTTTGTTTCAGAAAACAACACAAACAAAAAAACAAGGGGGGCGCAGTTAGTGAGTAAATTCGCTTGGTATTCTATGTTTGGGCCTCAACGGGGGTGTGAGTAGTAAATGGCCTAAGGCCCAACCTAAATTCCAAACCAGGGGAGGGGGGTATGACGAGAAACCAAGGGTTGTACTCAGCAATCCATCCATTTGGGCCCGAGCCCAGATCCAATCTAGCAACACAAAACCTAATTCCTTCTGACTTCTCCTCATACTGTTCACCATCTCCTTCGTCAAGCCCTAGCGGCGCTCTCACGTTCCCCTTCTCCAACTTCTGAAACAACCTAACGCCATGACTCCAAACCACAACCGTCCTTCTAAACCAGTCCACCTACCTCATTCACCATAAACCAAACGCTAATACAAAACTAGCCTATGCAACCTCAGCTTAAAATGATCTCGGCTACCTCACTTCGCTCAATACAACACCTAGTTCTAACGCTATCAACAACGAAGTTAACAAGTTCAAGATTAAAACCTGGTGATGCCGATAATGAAGTTGGCGAAGTTTATGAGCTCTTCTGAAAGTTGGAGAACATGCCTGAAGGGGCTTGAAGATGCGAAGAACACAGACGGATGTTCTTGAAGATTTTGAACAGCTTCTGGAAAAAATCCTTGAAGAACACGAAGGAGCTCACGAAGATCTTGCGTTGGATCAGAGGATCTTGATGTTGCATGGCGAATTTGTTGAAGATCTGTTGAAGATCTTGACGAACCTCATGGTTCCTGAAGATTTGAGGATGAACGGAGACGATACTGAGGGTTAATAAAATTCTTATGAAGAAGTCGTACGAACATGGAAGGTCTTGGAAGAATCTGGTTGAAGATTGAGGAGATCTTGATGAATCTTGATGATGAAGATCTGGAAACGTTGAAGATTATGATGAAGTTTCTGGCGAGAATTGATTTTCCGGCGATGATGGATGGAGGCGGATCAGTGAAGAAGATGAAGTTGGAAGGTGTTTGGGGGGAACTCTGGGGATTTTCGCAGATTCCGGTGAATTCACCGGTCTTCGGCGACAGTTGCGGCGGAGGGAGGTGGTCCGATGGGTTGTTGCATGGCCGGCGGTGAGAGTCTCCGGCGAGGGGACGCGTGGCAGATAGAGGTGTGAGAGTGTTACACGTGTGCTGAGGGTTAGTGCATAGGTGATGCGTGGAGGGAAGAGGGAGTGTGTGAGTGAAACGTGGCAAGGTCTGAGAGAGAGAGTGAGGTGGCTGAAAAACCAGATGCACGCATGGCGAAGCTATATATATGACATGTGGAAATCCGTGGACTTTTGACTGGGCCTTAATGACTTGGACTTTGAATACTGGCCCAATTGGACTGATTAATTGAGGATTAAACTCTGATTAGACTCTAAAACAAAATTAATACTAAAAATCCAACCTAATTAATCTAAACGAAAATTAAAAAATTAAAATCTAATAAACCTAATTAAAACCTAATATTAATCCTAATTAATTTGTTAAAACGAAAATTAAAAAGTAAACTCCTAATTAATCTGAAAAAACATTTAAAACTATCTAAAACTATTTTAAATCTGAAAAAATCAATAAAAAAAACTAAAAACAATTAATCTATTTTTTTTAAAACTCTATTCTATTAACATTTTTTTAAAAAAACAATTAAATCTAATAAAATCTAAAACAAACTAATATCTATTTTCTTTAAAACTATTCTATTAAAGGGAAATGATAATATCTATTTATATCTATCTTTTAAAATCTACTCTTTTAAAAGAAAAATATCTATTTATCTATTAAAAACTAATAAAAGAAAATTAATATCTAAAATTTATTAAAAACTATAATATCTAAAAATTCTTTTAAATCTAGTAAGTCTCTAAAAAGGAAAAGAAAATTTATTTAAAACTCTAAAAATTATTAAAAACTCTATTAAATCCAGAAAAATCCATTAAATGCATTAAAAATGCAGAAAAATGACAGAAAAATCCTAAAAATGCCAGGAGGCCGATTAAATCGATTAAAACACAATTGTGCAACCGTAGCGGAACCCGGGCACCGAGATGGCCTGAGAACACAGGAGATGAGTACCAATTCTCAACAGACCTTTATTCCAACCGGCCTGAACTGCCTGAAACGCCAGGGGCTATAATCCCGATAAAATCAATCTGACTGATGAAAATGCCATGTATGCAGTATACTAATGCGAATGCAAAAATGCGTTGAAACGTAAACCAGATATGGGAACCGGTTGGTCAAATTTTAGGGTGCAACAGTGTTCAAACCATCACAACCATAAAAAAACCAGCAAATCCAAAAGTCAACTCTCAAACCTCAAAATCATGACTTTTCTGCATTTTCACATCCAAAACACTGTCCAGTCCATTTCCAAACCTTCCAATCCTTCAAACACTCTCTAACAATCATCCCTAAACTATTCCAACCCTTACTTGGAAGCTGTAACTTCATTTTCTTGAGGTTCCCTTTTGACATTTTGATATCTTGAAAGAAGGAAACTCTATTCTGTTCCAGCTACTTTCAGTTGATTCCAAGCATCCCAAAAGCTTTCTAAAGGTCTATCAGAAGTGTCCAAAGCATCACAATAGCTCTGTAGCATCTATCTTGGATGTTGGCATTATGCTTCAAAAGGTAAGCTCACTTGAAACTTGAACTTTGCAAACCATGCTATTCTTTGATGTGCATTGACTGTAAACATGATTGGTATGTTGTATATGATGATTTTAAACCATTGAAAGTTGCTTATCATGTTTGAATAAGTCTATACCATTGAAAATGCAAAAATGAGCTATTCTTGATGTTGCTATCATGTTTAATTATGGAAGCATTGTCAGCCAAAACTAATTACACCATTGTGTTCCTTGCAAAAAAATACACAAGTTTGGTTTTTGTTTCATTGGATTTAATGGAGTATTCACAGAGTTATGATGCTTCTTGAAAGTGTTGGAAATTTGAAGTTCTTGCCCAGCAAGCCATGACGCATGAGGTTAGGCCTCAAGCCATCTCTAGGTTTATCATTTATTTGGTGGGAGTTGTTAGTTCCATTGTTGGCTAAATTTTGGTAAAACATGAATCTGCACTAATGTCAAGAAAGATGTCGTGACATCCATCTGCTGTGGTGACATAACTGCTGTCATGTGTTTTAACCAAGATGTCAAGTTGAATGTCATGACATCCTTGTCTGGTACAACAGATGTTAAGACAGAACTTCCGTCATGTGTTTTAATCAAGATGTCGAGCTGAATGTCATGGCATCCTTGTCCAGTACAGAAGGAGAGAGATATGATGGTTTGAAGTTCACCAGAAAAGCTCCGTTTCCTGTCCGGCATGGGGGCTGCACGCGCGTTGGATTTTTGCAGAAGAATTCAAATCGGAGAAGATATAATCCAAGCCATTCACGCGTGAGGAAGAGTAGACTCAGTCATGATATCCAATGGCCGTGAGGGCGCCACTTCCCCCTCCCCCAAAACGCATCGTTTAGGTTAGTGTAATCCCAGCCTCTTTGTTGCGCGCTATGTGTACATAGGGGACGTGAGTTCGAGTCCCCTTGTGGATGTTTTTGGTGAATTTTGAGAGAAACTGAGATGATTTAATTTTGCTTGGGCTTTGGCTGTTTTTAATGCTATGCGCGCCTCCCATTGCTAGGCCCAATATGATTTACACGTGAAATACTTGCCAGATGCACCTCCCTGGACATTATTGTGAGAATCAAATTTGCTGAATTTCTCTCCCAGATTGGGCCTAGCGCCATGTGCTATTCCCAGACCCCCTTCATGGGCCCAGGCGCCTTGAGCCTTGATTTTCCTGCTAGATGAACCCCTTCCAGGCATTTGTTTTTAATTGCTTTTCTTTAATAGCTTGTTTGTTTAATTAATAAAAAATAGTAAATATCATGAATAAATCCTGAAAAAAATTGTGGTCATAGGTTTAGATGTTCATGATTTTACCATGCTTTACATTTTAATTTTCCATGCATTTTCCATTTTATTGCATATTTTCTTTTTAGTGCACTTTTAATAATGAAATAATGTTGTGTTGAATTTGTTCATTTGTCTTTCTCTCTCATATTTTGGAGTTTGATCTTGGAATTTTATGTGCTGTTTGTATACATGGTAGTGTTGCTATGTGATTTTTGTTGGATTTTTTAGATCATTTTAAATAGGATTTTAGGGTAGTTGTTTAGGAGTATTCTTTAGTGAATTCCTTTAGTGCACCCTTGAAGCTTTGGATTTAATTTGGGCATTTTGGTTTAGATTTAGATTCTGATTTTTCTACCATGGAATATTAACATATATAAGATGGTGTAGTATTTTCCTTAGATTTTTAGGATTGATTTTCCCTTAGTTCCCTATTTTACAAATTGACCTTAGAATAGGTAATCATTAGGAGATAACATTTGATGTTCTTTAGAGATTCAAGTAGGTGATGATCCTTCCTTAGGATTAGTTCCCTTTCAAACATTCCTTTGCTTAATTAGGATCCTTCATTGTGGGTATAATTCCTCCTGTGGAGGAATTCCCTGCCTTTCACATTGGAGTTGAGACTAAGCAAGCTTTCTAAAGGAAATGGATTTGGTTGAGTGTCTGTGGCAGGTTCCTGTGGAACTTACCTTGCTTCTCATTTCCATTCTCCTAAAATTCCCTCATTCTTTCCTCTTTAGGAACCTTCTTGTGGTAGCACAATCCCTCCTGTGGGGGGAATATGGCACACCTCTTGAAGGAACCAAACCCCTAGGTTTCCCCAAAGATCTTTTTGTTGGTTGAGTGCCTGGGATAAGCTCCTGTGGAACTTACCCTAGCCTCCCAACACCCAATTTCCTTCCTTAGGGTAGAAGATTGCTTGATTGCTTGTCATGGATTCCTTTCCTTCTCTTGAAGATGGTGGACTTGAAGAACAGTTACAGACTTTGGATTGGATTGCTTCCAGAAGACTGCTCTATTGTGGAGATTGCTGGCTTGTTTTCCCTGTCTGTTTAACTGTGTTAATGTGTATTGATGTGACTTGATTGGTGTGTTGCATTTAGATTAGGTCATGTAGTTGAATAGGCCTAAGAGCATCCTAAGGGTTGAGCTTCTCCCCTTGCTTGTATTGCATTAGAGGTTGAGTTTCTCCCTCTGCTTATATTTTTACTATATGGCTTTGCTTGCTCGTATTTGGTAGAGCTCAACTCCCTTGCCTGTGTGGTTTGTGGTTTGTTTAATTGCATTTACTTTCTTTTACTGTCTTTGCAGTTATTCATATCTGGCTTGAGGTTGAGATGAGCTTGTGGAGGCTTATGCCCCACACATATTTCCTCCTTCACTTGCATTGTATGCATCTTTACAGTAATTTTTGTACAGTTTTTCTGTTTACTGTTTGCTTTCCATTGCCATGTTCCCCTAGGAACTCTGACTTCTCTTGTTCAAGAGAAGTTATGACAGACATTAGGATTCTAACCATGCATGATAACATTAGTTAGTTTCCCTTCCAACCTCAACCATAGGACGAATATTGCATGATAACTGTAGGATCGAGTCAGTTCCCTCGTAGAGAGTCTGTTTCTCTTATTATCTCAAACAACAGTAAAAAACATAATAAAGGCAAGTTAGTACACGTGCGTTATGAGCCTTAAGCTACTTGGGAAATGATGTTTGAGCGGTCTCCTCTCAATCGTCTAGAGTGTTAGTATATGTCCTTTGGACGATATGCGACGCATTCGCTCCTAAGTCATAGTCTCTAGTGCTGTACAAACTACAGACAACTAAAAAACACTTCTTTCCGTAAAAAACAGAAAACAAAGATCAAATATCTTTTTGCCCTCTTGGACCCTTAATCAGGAAAACTCTTTGCATAAAGAGAGTTCTGTTAACTTTCAGTTCTACTGCAAACGGTAATGCCTAAGTCTACAAGGATCGAGCTGCAAACACCAACTGCTGGAACTGTCTGTTAACTTTACTTGGATAAAAAGCAACTGAAGAAACCTGTGTTCTCCATAGCCCGAACTACGTTTGCTCTAATCTTTCACGCCGTGTGAAAGTACGTAGGCACAAGATGCGATATCTTGGCGAGCAACCTTTCCCCCTTCTCCCGTAGTTAGGCGAACTACGTTAACTCTGATTTCTCGTTCCAGACGGGAATACGTAGGCATAAAGTGAGATACTTTGTCGAGTCATTTTATTTTCTTTTTAGACCAGATCTTTAGCATAGATAGATGTAACAAACCCGTCAGATAAACACAACAAGCATGGATCCCATCGAGTACGATGGACGTGAGGGGTGCTAATACCTTCCCCTTACGTAACCGACTCCCGAATCCAGACAATGGTTGCGATGACCTTGTCTTATACCTTTGCGTCAGGTTTTTTCCGATCGTTTCCTTTCCCGTTCTGAGGGATAAATAACGAAAGGTGGTGACTCTTCTGTTTTGCCGGCACCTTATTTTCGCAGTAGCGACAATATGCAACAATGGGGTAACTTGCAACAGAGGAACTTAGTCTTTACACCTACATCTCAATATTTAGAATAAAAGCGGAAAATCTAAACATTAAATAACATCAAACATATAAACATATATGTACATCCAGAATTATCCAACAACATAAGTCATGTTTTCATAAACATTCAACATCTAGATATATATACAAATGTATCACAAAAAGAATCATAAACATCCTAGCTACTGGGTGCTACATATCAGAGCCGACTGACCAAAAGAATGAAGACACGCCTCACAAAAAGAACTCCAGCAAACCTACTCTGCAATGCCTCAAAGAGCATTATAAAACAGCAAAAGGGTGAGAAATATTATAATAATAAAAATGCATATAATCATATATATAGCATAACATACACATATTCCGCATTCTCACCACAATTCATCACAATTCACTCATATATATCACAATGTATGTATATATATATATATATATATATATATATATATATATATATATATATATATATATATATATATATATATATATATATATATATATATATATATATATATATATATATATATATATATATATATATATATATATATATATATATATATATATATATATATATATATATATATATATATATATATATATATATATATATATATATATATATATATATATATATATATATATATATATATATATATATATAACCAAGCATATTCATCATGCATACTTTCACAATTCTCATTATTCCACATAAACATACACATTCATGTTTATTCACCAATACACCATTATAAGGATGATAAATGCAAATCATAGAGACCGACTCACGACTCTATGCAAATGCAATGCGGTACCGACTCAATGATCACAAGTTCACTCAGGAACTTATTGGAACCATCGCTCACACCCCACATGGGCACACAATGTTCACCCATTGCTCATGCCCCACATGGGCACACAATGTTTATGGATTTCTCACACCCCACATGGGCACACAATCTGATTACTCACACCCCACCTGGGTACACAATCAGTTGTAATCATCGCTCACACCTCACATAGGCACACGATGTTACAACGGGTTCTCATTAGAATCCCCAATACAAGAATGCACTTCATGATGCTTCACATGCAAAATGACTCATGACACTCTTGAAATGCATACATATTCACAATATATATTCTTGCGTTCATCTCATTCTATCACATGCAATCCATATACATTCACATTCAATTTAAACAATGCATTCATTTGCCAAAAGGCCACATTTCACAATCCATTCCACAATCTAGGATTCACGCCATACGGTGTTGCACCCCAAAATTTGCCCAACACTTCTTTACCTAGCTTATGTTTCATTTCATTCACATTAGCATTATCATTTGCATTTTATTGACATGTATGCAGGAGATCAAGAGGTATGAAGCTATCTAAGAAGGTTATTCAAGTGTTCAAGGGTTGATATCCTTGTCAAAGAAGTTGAAAGATCCTTAGAGAGAGTGATTGAAGCCAAGTGTGTAGGTCTCCTAACTTGAGAGTTGTGGGAAGGCATAAGATGATTCTAAAGCCATGAAGTTAGATTTGAGGTCTTGAGAGAGCTCATGTGAAGTGTTGAAGATCACTTTGAGGCCTAGACAAGTCATTGTGCAAGATTAAGAAGGCTCAGCCATGAGTGGTGCAGTTAGGGTTTGACTGGGTCAACCCTAAGTCAACTGATGATTTGAAGGAGGTTGATACTAAATCCAAAGGAAATGTGATCATGGAATGATACATTGAGATGTTATAAGGATGATTCCAAGGTCAACTCATCATGATTGAAGAGTTTGAGAAGTTTCGAGCTAGGGTTTCTAAGGCTTGACAGTGTAAAATCCCCTAGTTTGACCCCTATCTTCAAGGAATTTTAGCTCAAGATGTGATTGTCATCTCATCTTACCCCCAACATGAATGTCGTAGAGCTTGATATTAGCTTTAATTTGAGTGCTAGAAGTCCTTTATAGGATTTGTAGAACTCAAGTTATGACTTTGACAAGTTACAGGTCATCTGAGGTATGTGAATTTGGAGCTTGAAAGTTGTCCAACTTGCATGAAACTTTTGCCCAAGAAGGATGATTCCTATGAACTTTTGGTTAACATGAATGTTGTTCCTTATTCTCTTAGATTTCTAGAGAGTACTAGAAGTCCATGATTGGATGTGTAGAACTCAACTTATGGCTTTGACAAGTCAAGGGCATTTTGGTCATTTGGAGATTACAGGTCATTTCAAGCATAAGGCCATAACTCCTATTTCCAAGCTCCAAATGGATTTTTGTTCAACATGAAAGTTGTTCAAAATGATGTTTTTAGCTTGTCTAAACATCAAGTGTCCATTGATATGGGTTATATCAAGCATTGGTTGAAGAAACTTCACATGAAAGCCATTTTAATGAATTAAAATGAGAAAATTCAAAATAAATGAGATTAACATGTTTCCAAGTCAAATTTGTGGTCAATTTGAATGGAATTAATGGTTTAGAAAGATTGGCATTGCCACATTTTGGATTTGAGGTCCATAAAATGGTCATTTGGATGGTTACTTCACATTTAAGAAACATAGCATATACACTCCATATGTTAAAACCAAAGGAAGAAAACCATTACATCACACTCCTTAATGATTAAGTGGATGGTTTGGATTGAGTTTAGAGCATGAGTAAGGCTTGAAGGCA
Source organism: Lathyrus sativus (assembly GCA_963859935.3). Lineage (NCBI taxonomy): Eukaryota > Viridiplantae > Streptophyta > Magnoliopsida > Fabales > Fabaceae > Lathyrus > Lathyrus sativus. The sequence goes on from OZ012737.1 coordinate 467,681,722, forward strand.
CACTTTCATGTTGAAATTTGGAAGGAAAGGTGAACATCCAAAATCCATAATTGGGCATAGTTTGGGCTTGTTATCCATCTGAACACACTATAAGTATGAATTAGAACGAATTTGGAAGGTTCTGGAGCAGAATTCTGTTGAGAATCCATTGATGTGAAGTGAAGAAAAAGCTTGAAAATTGGAAATGTGTTTTGGAGAATCAAGAGGTTGCAGCAAGAACTGAGCATCAAGAATTGTCCACCATTACTCCTTGAAGGATTCTGCATAGTTTGAGAGAGAATTGAGGCGCACAACCACTACAATCCAAGCTTCAAGGTTGGTTCTAAGTTCTTGAAATATCTCTGTGATTATGCACTTTTAATCCATTAGAAGCATGTGGTTAGGTTCCCCCTAACATGTAGATGAATTCTGGTTAGTTAATTTGATGGTTAGAGACAAGTTAGGGTTCCTTCCATTTTCGGTTGAGATATGGTTTTGGCGAATCGTGCGTTTTCAGTATAAACTAGTGACATGGTTAGATTCCTAAGAAAATTCTGATCAAGATTCATGTAGACATCGTGATCAATGGTTGAGTGTAGAAGGATCTAGGGTTGCACAGGGGTGGCCAGAAAAGCCACCGGCGATTTGGGCTTGCGCGCGTGAGTTGCAGGTTTGAAACGAGGAAGACGCAATCAACACCATTCATTCGTATGGAGAAATTGACTGAGTCAGGCAATCCAAGGCTCAGCGTTGTGCCACGTCCCCCTCCCCTCAAAACACTGTGTTTTGATTAGTGAGATTCCCCAGCCTTGTTCACTTCGCTGCATGGACCAAGAATGAGTGAGTTTGAACCTTGGTGTGTGACATTTCTGATTTTCTGAATTGAGAACTGGAGCATTGGGCCTATGGATCCTTTGATATCAACACCCCCTTTTTCAGCCCAGTCTTGAATTTGAACTGAATTGCTTTACTATCCACACCACGCATTTGATATTTTATTATCATTTTCTTTATTTTTTTTCATTTTATACATGGTTCTTGATTAAATCATATAAAATTGGAAAATAAGTCAATTGATCCCATTCTTTTTGCATTATATTCATGATTGAATCTAGTATTTTTTTAGATAAAAAATATTTGTATTTCATGCATTTTCTGATTTTATGGGAATTTTCACATTTTAATTGATATTAAAATAGTTATGTTTGATACTTAATTTTGGTGAATTTTGTGTGATCATGTGGTGATGATTTTGATCTTTATTTTTTGTGATTAGTTAGCATAGATATGCATGCTCCCCATAGATGTTTCTCACATTTTTGTGATGAACCTAGGTGGTAGTTTAGGTTGAAACCTTTAGAAGCTCCATTTTTAGGGTTTATGGTTGATACCTTATGGTTTAGATTTTAATTTTAGGACTTAATAGATGATTTAGTCCCTGGTTTTTGTATGAGGCATTCTTAATTGAATTAGGATCCCTTAGGAATTTTTTGTAGAAATTTATAAGATAGTTTACTATTTTTGATTGTTTTTAGTTTAGGTGCTAGCTTTAGATGATTCTAAGGCACTAACTCAACTAGATTAACATCTTTAGTTCCCTTAGATTAGGGTTGTGCTTTGCTTGTTCTTGGATGAGGATGAAGACAAGTTGAAGATGCATTGGATTGCTTGGAGAGGCTTGGACTTGAAGATCTTCCCTTCTTGTAGTATAGTTTTGATCAGGTTAAGATTAGGGTTTTGTAGGCAGAGCTTCTAGATAGATTCTCTTCCTTCATAAACATGGATGATGTTGATCACTTCCATTCTTCCCTATGATGTAAGGTCCCTTTGTAAGGGCCTCATCCCTCCTTTGGTAGGATGTGTGGCTCTTTTCAAATGGGTAGAACCTTTGAGGGTCCTTTTCTCTGATGACAGGATGCTCAGTGGTGACCTTTGGTCTTCACTCTGCTACCAATCATCCAAACTTTGCTCTGGGTAGATGAATCTTTCTCCCTTGTTAGAGGATGGAGTCCCTTGCTTGAAGAAAATTGAAGAATAAAGTTGATACTTCCAGGTGATTGAAGACTACTCTGAGGAGCTGAAGCTTATAGATGAAGAGGAAGGCTAGTTGATACTGGTGAAGCAAAGAGGGCTGAGGCCAGAAGATCAAGTTGATGTTTGTGAAGAAGATCCAATTGAGATTGAGTGGAGAGCTGAGGCTTGAGGAATAAAGGATAAGTTGACACTTACATTGATGCATTGAGAGCCTGAAGGAATCAAGTTGATACTTGTGGTTAAGAGTGAAGCCTGAGGGTGGGATAGACTGAAGAGCTGAAGCTTGGAGAAGAGAGAATAAGTTGATACTTATGTTTGATGGGTTGAAACCTTGGAGAAGCAAGTTGATACTTGTCATGAAAGATGGTAGCCCTGAGGAGCTGCTGAAGATTGATGACTGGATTGTTGTTGAGTTGGTTGTAGGAGCTGTTGGTCTGTTCCCTTTCTTGGTCTGTTTTATTTTCTGTACTGATGTGCATTGTTTGACTTGCTTGATGCATTAGAATAAGTCCATATCTAGACTGATGTAAGCTAGGAGCATGATTGCACTAGAGGTTAAGTTGCTCCCTCTACTTGTATTTTTACTGTATGGCTTTGCTTGCGGGTATTCGGTAGAGCCCAACTCCCTTGCCCATGTGGTTTGTGTTGCTTGATGGCATTTCATTTCCTCTGTATGATTGCAGTTAGTATTGTGTTTGCTTGATAGCATGTTATTTCCTCTGTATGATCGCAGTTTATTCATATCTGGCTTGAGGTTGAGATGAGCTTGTGGAGGCTGATGCCCCACACACATTTCCTCCCTCACTTGCATTGCATGCATTTTTCAGTCGTTTACTGTTTATTGTTTACTGTTAAGCTGACGCTTTATCTGTTTCTGTTTATCATTGACATGACCCCCTAGGAATCTCAGTTCCTTTGATAAGGAAGTGATGATTAGAACTTTAGGTTGAAACCTATGCATGATAACTTCTAGGAGTTCCCTGCTTCAAACCTCAACCATAGGATGAATCCTTGGCATGATAACAGTAGGACTTGATAGTCTCCCCTTAGTTGAACCTGTTCGTTCTCTCTTCTCATCTCAAAACAAATTAAAATACAGTGATAAAGGTTAACTGACGTCGTACGTTACGAGCCTTAAGCTATCTGAGAAAGGATTGTTGGAGAGTCTCTTTTCAACAGTCTGGATGATTAGTATGGCACCCTTTGGGTGACATGCGACGCATTCACTCTCAGGTCATAGTCTTTAGTGCGATTGAAATTGCAAACACAATAAAAAACACTTCTTCCGTAAAAAACAGAAAACAAACTTCAAACCTTTTTGCCCCGTGGGCCCATAATTCAAAGGAAGCTTTTCTGAAGAAAAGAGTGTCGTTAAACTTCAGCGCCACCGCAAACAGGCTTTGTCCCTAACTGCTGGAATTGTTGTTTAACCCTACTCGATAAAACAGATGAATCTGAATCCCCGTAATCCGTACTATCCCGAACTACGTAAGCTCTGATCTCTCAAGCCTGTTGAGAGTACGTAGGCACAATACTGACGTATTGGCGAGCCACCTTCCCCGTAACCCGTAGTTAGTCGAACTATGCTGACTCTGATTTCTCATTCTCTGATGAGAATACGTAGGCATAAAATGCGATGCTTTGCCGAGTCATTTTCTTTTCTTTTCAAGCCAGCCTTGATAGGTAGATAGATAAACCAACTCGTCCAGTAAACACAACAAGCGTGGATCCCGTCGAGTACGACGGACGTGAGGGGTGCTAATACCTTCCCCTTGCGTAACCGACTCCCGAACCCAGACAACGGTTGTGATGACCTTGTCTTATACCTTTTCGTCAGGTTTTTCCGATCGTTTCCTTTCCCGTTCTGAGGGATAAATAACGAAAGGTGGTGACTCTTCTGTTTTGCCGGCACCTTATTTTCGCGGAAGCGACATACGGCTACCCACAGAATAACATATAACAGCAGACAGGGTACACATCGAAGAATTGATATTGGGTGGAAATAACAAAAGAAAACAAGTTGTTGTCACGCTCGCTGGAATACTCGCCTAGCGAATCCTGCGATACTCAAACCCTCTCTTCTCCAAAAATGTCAAAAGGTTACAAAATCACCCGATTCCAAACAAACAAGTTTCAATAGCCTCATCCTAATAATCCTCGACTAAACTATGCAATTTATTCCAATTTCTAACCGTGAAAACATCGATTTCTATCGATTCTACCAATTTCGACCTAAAGTGGAAAATGTAGAAAAACATCCAAACAATCCAAACAACACATACATAATCATACACATTGATAAGATAATAAGATTTCACGCCCTTACCCGATTAAATCGATTCCTAGAAGTTGCTTTGAAGACCTACAAGTTTTTCCTCTTTTTCTCCTCTTTTCTCTCCTTCCTCTTTCTTCTTTCTTTTTATTTTCTCACAAAATTTTAACTTATCATTAATTAAGAAATGTCCAAAATACTCTCCATCCTAATTTCCCCGATAACTCTCAAAAAGATAAAATAGCCTAATATGCAAACATAACATATTAACTTACCAATTCCACAAATAAAATAATAATCACCCAAATAAAATAAAAGACTCAACAAAAATAGGAAATCAGAATCGGGACGTTACAACTCTCCCCTACTTTAGAAATTTTCGTCCTCGAAAATTATTACTGTATTCAAACAACTTCGGATACGACTCTCGCATCCCACTCTCTTATTCCCAAGTCATACTGCCTTCTGAAGCACCTCCCCATGCTACTTTCACAAGCGCAATATCCTTGCCTCTTATCTTCTTGACTTCGCGGTCCAAAATTCTAATCGGTAAAACTTCAACAGTAAGATTATCTCTCACTTCAACCTTGTCCATAGGAATAACATGTGACGGATCCGGAACATACTTCCGAAGTTGTGAAATATGGAATAAATCATGCAAATTCGAAAGATTGGGAGTCAATGCCACACGATAAGCCACAACACCAACTCATGCAGTAATCTGATATGGACCAATAAAACGAGAAGTCAACTTCTCCGACTTCAAAGCACGACCCACACCCGTAACCGGCGTAACTCTCAAAAACACATGGTCTCCTTCTTGAAACTCAAGATCTTTCCTTCTCTTGTCATGATAGCTCTGCTGCCTACTTTGACAAGCTTTCATCTTTTCCCGAATCAACTTCACTTTCTCTGTCGTTTGTTGTACCATCTCCGGTCTAACTATTGACCTCTCACCGGTTTCAAGCCAACACAAAGGTGTTCGACATCTCCGACCATATAAAGCCTCAAATGGTGCCATACCTATACTCGAATGATAACTGTTATTGTAGGTGAACTTAATCAACGCCAAATAACTATCCCAAGCACCACCTTGCTCAAGTACACAAGCACACAATAAATCCTCCAACGATTGAATTGTCCTCTCGGTTTGACCATCCGTTTGTGGATGATAAGCCGAACTCAATCTTAGCTTAGAACCCAAAGCCTTTTGCAAACTCTCCCAAAACCTCGATGTAAATCTTGAATCTCTATCCGATACAATACTCTTAGGAACTCCATGTAACTTCACAATCACAAGAACGTAAATCTCGGTTAATTTCTCCAAAGGATAACTAATATCAATTGGAATGAAGTGAGCAAATTTAGTAAGTCTATCCACGACTACCCAAATTGCATTATGACCTCTTTGCATATTCGGCAATCCCGTAACAAAATCCATCAATATACTATCCCATTTCCACTGTGGAATGTCCAACGGTTGTATCAATCCACTAGGCCTTTGATGTTCCACCTTAGACTTTTGACAAGTTAAGCATGAATACACAAATTGAGCTACATCCCTCTTTAATCCGGACCACCAAAAGATTTTCTTCAAATCTTGATACATTTTATTTGCTCCCGGATGAATACTTAAGTTACTTTGGTGTCCTTCTTCCAATATCATCTTTTTCAACTCCTCATCATTGGGAATACAAATACGACCACGGAATCTCAAAACTCCAAAATTATCAACCTTGAAATCCTCATTCTCATTCATCATTAAATCAACGAACTTCAAATCCAACTTTTGCTTTTCATATACGGTTGCAAGAAAATCATTCGTAACATGTAGCATACCAAGTCTCACGCTTATCAGCGTCATTTCACAAACTAAACACAAGTCTCTAAAATTCTCCAAAAGTTCCCATTCTTTCATCACCAATGCGAACATATGTAACAACTTCCGACTCAAAGCATCGGCAACCACGTTTGCCTTACCCAGATGGTAATTCAAACCAAAATCATAATCCTTCAAAAGCTCTAACCACCTTCTTTGTCTCATGTTCAATTCTTTCTGATCAAATAAATATTTCAAACTCTTATGATCACTAAAAACTTCAAATCTTGCACCATAAAGATAATGCCTCCATATTTTCAAAACAAACACCACGACCGCTAACTCCAAGTCATGTGTAGGATAATTCTTTTCATGCACTCTCAATTGTCTTGAAGCATAAGCCACAACTTTTCCATCTTGCATCAAAACACCACCTAAACCTGTCAAAGAAGCATCACAATAAACCACAAATGGTTCTGTCAGATTCGGAAAAATTAAGATTGGAGCCGTTGTCAACCTTCTCTTTAGCTCAATGAAACTCTTTTCACAATTGATATCCCAAATAAAAGCCTTTCCTTTATAAGTCAATTGCGTTAAGGGAAGTGCCAACTTTGAAAATCCCTCAATAAACCCCGATAATAACCCGCCAAGCCTAAAAAGCTTCGAATCTCTGTAACCGATCTAGGAGTCTCCCATTGCATTGCCACATTAATCTTGGATGGATCAACAGTAATACCACTACCGGAAATAACATGTCCAAGAAAACTTACTTCCGACAACCAAAATTCACATTTCGACAACTTAGCATACAATTGCTTCTCTCTCAAAATTTGTAACACAATCCTCAAATGCTCTTCATGCTCCTTTTGAGACTTAGAGTAAATCAAAATATCGTCGATGAACACAACTACAAAACGATCTAACTGTTCATGAAAAATACGATTCATGTATTCCATAAACACACCTGGCACATTAGAAACCCCGAATGACATCACGAAATATTCGTAATGGCCATACCGTGTCCTAAAGGCTGTCTTTTGAATATCCTCTTGTTTCACATGAATCTGGTGATATCCTGATCTCAAGTCAATCTTGCTAAAAACACGCGCACCAACCAATTGGTCCATCAAATCATTGATCCTTGGAAGCAGATACTTGTTCTTAATTGTCACCTTGTTCAATTGTCGATAATCAATGAATAACCACATACTTCCATCCTTTTTCTTTACCAACAATACCGGAGCACCCCAAGGAGAAACACTTGGCCTTACAAATATCTTGTCCAATAAGTCATTCAATTGCTTCTTCAATTCTACCAACTCTGATGCCGACATACGATACGGTGACATCGAAACTGGTCTAGTACCCAGAACTAGATCAATAGAAAACTCAACTTCTCTTTCCGACGATACGTCCTTAATTTCCTCCGGAAACACTTCTGGAAAATCACACACCACTGGGAACACATCGAACCCAACTTTACTCTCCACCGAAAATGATGCAAACAAACCGAACAATTGAGCTTCGTCCGCTAAAAGTTTCTTCAACTCTTTAGTGGATAGGAAACTCTCATCTTCATCATCTTCCAAAGAAGGAAACCTCACCAACTTGTGATAGCAATCTATATGAACTCTATTAAATTGCAACCAGTTCATACCCAAGATTACGTCCAAACCTTCCAACGGCAAACACACTAAATCCATGAGGAAGTATTTACCATACATGGTCAAAAGACAACTTACACACACCAAAGATGTAGTTACTGACCCCGAAGCGGGAGTCTCAATAACCATCTCACCACCCCAAGAAGTCACGAACAAATTCAAATGCTTAGCGCACTCATGAGAAATAAACGAATGAGTCGCTCCAGTATCAATAATAGCAACTAAAGGCGTATTATTAATAAAGCATGTACCTTTAATCAAACGGTCTACACTAGTAGTGTCTGACCCAACTAATGTAAACACTTTTCCTCCCGCTTGAGCTTGTTTCGGCTTAGTACACTTAGTACTAATGTGACCCACTTCTCCATAATTATAGCACTTCACTATATTCTTCCGGCAATCCGTAGTAGCATGCCCAAGGCCTCCACAGTTTGAACATTTCACCACGTTCTTTCCATACTCAAATGATTTATGTCCCATTTCACCACACTTGTAACAGTTAACGGAACCGGAACCTCCTCCTCCAGATCTCTTATCAAAGTTTCCCTTATGCTTGCCCTTATCAACAGGTGTCACATAAGTTCCACTTCTAGCTTGTTGCTTTCCCTTCCTCTCATTCAAACTTTTGTAATGTGTAGAACGAGCCTTGATATCTTCCTCGAAGATTCTACAACATTCCGTCAAATCCGTAAACCTTCTTATCCTCTGATATCCCACAACTTGCTTAATCTCGGGACGCAAACCATTCTCATATTTAATACACTTTGAGAACTCAGCAGTAACTGCAACATAATGAGGATGGAATTGAACCAACTCCACAAACTTAGCAGTATAGTCCACCACAGACATACTACCTTGTTTCAGTTCAAGGAACTCCATCTCCTTCTTCCCTTTCACACTTTCAGGGTAATACTTCCTCAAGAACTCAGTACGAAATAAATCCCAAGTTATCTCTTCATCATCCACCTCAAGAACTTGACGCATACCGACCCACCAATCGTCAGCTTCTTCCTTCAGCATATGAGACCCAAGTCTCACCTTATTCCCCTCCGCACAATCCATAACTCTGAAGATCCTTTCAATCTCTTTCAACCAAATTTGAGCACCATGGAGATCAAATCTTCCCTTGAAGACCGGTGGTTGATTCTTCCTAAACTCGTCATTAGCATTCACATTCGGCGCACCTTGCACTGCCCTGGCCATTGCTTCCAAAGTAGCAGCCATCGCATTAGCGTTACGACCAGCCATATTTATGACCATTCCCAAAAATAACAACATGTTTAAACAACCGTTCAACCAACACAACAACAAGACAGACACAACTGACTCAACACTGGCTCTGATACCACTTAATGTAACACCCCCTTTCTATACCCCCAAATAATCACATAATCAATTAGCCACATATTAAAAACGTCAACAGAGTATGACTAATAACATGGTATAAAAGAGGTATGTCACATTATACGTGAAATTAAAACATACAACACCTGCTCAACAAAAGATATGCAACAGTGGCGTAACTTGCAACAGAGGAACTTAGTCCTTACACCCACATCTCAATATTTAGAATAAAAGCGGAAAATCTAAACATTGAATAACATCAAGCATATAAACATATATGTACATCTAGAATTATCCAACAACATAAGTCATGTTTTCATAAACATTCAACATCCAAATACATATACAAATGTATCACAAAAAAGAATCATAAACATCATAGCTACCCCGTGCTACATATCAGAGCCGACCGACCAAAAGAATGAAGACACGCTTCACAAAAATAACTCCAGCAAACCTACTCTGCAATGCGTCAAAGAGCATTATAAAACAGCAGAAGGGTGAGAAATATTATCATAATAACAATGCATATAATCATATATATAACATAACATACACATATTCCGCATTCTCACCATAATTCATCACAATTCACTCATATACATCACAATGTGTATATATATATATATATATATATATATATATATATATATATATATATATATATATATATATATATATATATATATATATATATATATATATATATATATATATATATATATATATATATATATATATATATATATATATATATATATATATATATATATATATATATATATATATATATATATATATATATATATATATATATATATATATATATATATATATATATATATATATATATATATATAACCAAGCATATTCATCATGCATACTTTCACAATTCTCATCATTCCACATAAACATACACATTCATGTTTATTCACCAATACACCATTATAAGGATGATAAATGCAAATCATAGAGACCGACTAACGACTCTATGCAAATGCAATGCGGTACCGACTCAATCATCACAAGTTCACTCAGGAACTTATTGGAACCATCGCTCACACCCCACATGGGCACACGATGTTCACCCATAGCTCACACCCCACATGGGCACACAATGTTTATGGATTGCTCACACCCCACATGGGCACACAATCCGATTGCTCACACCCCACCTGGGCACACAATCAATTGTAATCATCGCTCACACCTCACATAGGCACACAATGTTACAACGGGTTCTCATTAGAATCCCCAACACAAGAATGCACTTCATGATGCTTCACATGCAAAATGACTCATGACACTCTTGAAATGCATACATATTCACAATACATATTCATGCATTCATCTCATTCTATCACATACAATCCATATACATTCACATTCAATTTAAATAATGCATTCATTTGCCAAAATGACACATTTCACAATCCATTCCACAATCTAGAATTCACGCCATACGGCTACCACAACATAACATATAACAGCAGACAGGCTACACATCGAAGAATCGAAAAATTGATATTGGGTGGAAATAACAAAAGAAAACAAGTTGCTGTCACGCTCGCTAGAATACTCGCCTAGCGAATCCTGCGATACTCAAACCCTCTCTTCTCCAAAAATGTCAAAAGGTCACAAAATCACCCGATTCCAAACAAACAAGTTTCAATAGCCTCGGCCTAACAATCCTCGACTAAACTACGTAATTTATTCCAATTTCTAACCGTGAAAACATCAGTTTCTATCGATTCTACCAATTCCGTACCTACTCTGCTTGGAGATATGTACCATTCTATTCACTATAGGACTCTCAAAGGAGATGCGATTATCCTATGTTGTGCTCCTATCTTGTATAGATGGTTTGTTGCGCATTAGCCGAGAACATATCTTTTCCAGGAAAATCCAAATGGACTAAGCTGGTCTCAAAGGCTCATGGCCCTGACGCAGACTGATGTACATTGGTATGATCCCGCTTACGACAAAGGAGTGATCATCCACAATTGTGGTTCATTTCCCAACGTACCTCTTCTTAGTGTGCGAGGAGGAATTAATTACAACCATATCCTTGCTAGAAGTTAGTTTGGGTTTCCCATGAAAGAAAATCCTAGCAATGTCTTATTGACAGGTTTCTTATATCTCAACGCAGAAGCTAGTATGAGATTTAGAGATAGTGTTGTAGATGCTTAGAGGACTATCCACAAGAAGACCAAGATTGATCTAGGGAAGAATAACTGTATAGCATTTGAGCCTTTCACGCAATGGGTCCGTGCAAGACCCCGTGATCTCAAGATGCCTTATCTCCCAGTGAGACCTTTGCACATTGTTACCGCTTATTCCTCTATCATTCCTGTTGAGAAAATGTAAGAATACCAAGAAACTTTTGCTAGATTAAAGCTTGAGTGAGATACTTGGGAAGGAAAGTACCATGTCATTCATTCTGAGCAAATGGAAGTGAAGAGACAGATGAAAGAGAAGGATGATTTGATTGAGTTACTTGAGAGGATGGTTATTGAAAGATACATGGCACAAGAGAATTTATTTTTCTCTAGTGTCCAGTCCGTGCTTAGTACCCATGAGTACTCTGACATCCCGTCTACATCTGGTGCTTGAAAGGGAATTATCGACAAGCTAGTATTGGAGAATACAGAGTTGAAAAGATAGAAAAGGATGTGCATATATGACCTTTCTAGCTAGACTCCATGGAGACTCTAGGGCCTAGTCTTTTTCCTTTCTATTTTAGTCTCTTGTATTGTACTTTAAAGTTGTAATTTTTTCCAATATTAATGAAGTAAGATTTGTGCCAAAAAGTGTTCCTTTTGCAAATCAATCTTGTAAGTTTCGTAAAACCAATTGCATTGCATCTTATTGTTTTTGTTAACATTCAAAAGAGTCCTAACCTTTTTGCAGACATTGTAATGGACTCGAGAAAGAAAACGACTCTAAAATGCACATTCAGAAGCTAAAGTTGGACAATCTGAGAATACTAGGAGGCCTAGTGGAAGATCCTTTATCGTTTAGCAACAAGTATGGAAATCTTCTACCTCTATTGGAGCTCCAAGTAGATGAGGAAATTTTAATGGCGCTCGTTCAATTCTACGACCCCATTTACCATTGCTACACGTTCCAGACTACCAGTTGCTACCAACGTTGGAAGAATATTATGCATTGATGGGATTATGTGTCACTCCTCAAAGATTCTCAAGGAGAGAAACAATACCGAATAGGAGAGTCTTGGCTGAAGCCTTATACCTAAAACCCTCTGACCTTCAGACTCATTTGGATGTCAAAGACGGATTCTCTGGTTTGCAAGCAAGACCTTTGATGGAAAGAGCTGAGGCTCACACTGATAACCATAAGTAAAATTAGTTGTAATTAATTATGTGATATTTATACTAATCATAAATTAATTTTGTCATTTTATTGTAATTGTAGATGCATAAAAAACACAATGTTCATAGTGTTTTAATTGGTAAAGACCAATTCATGGTTACCGTTTATCCTAATGTCGATTACGCTTTCATAGTGGCGTTAATTGTGATTCTTGATGAGATCAACTTGGATGACGAGGAATGATTAGAAGGCACTAATTGTAATTCATGATGAGCTTAACTAGGATGAAAATGAGTATTGATTAAAAGATTAGTGTTTAATACTCCTTATGATCATATTTATAAGAGAAAAATGACTTTTTAAATTTATTGAATAATTAATGTATATGGTCTCATATAAAGTGGTATGACTCACATGTATTTTATTTAATTAAAGAGTGAGTATTAGAGAGAGTGTTTTTAACATTCTTCTTTATTTATTTATTTAATACTATCGTGCTTTTAAATTTCTATCAATTATCCTCAAACAAAAATTGTTATATGGGGAGGTGTTATTAAATAAAGGATTTTGCATGTTTTTTATGTTTTTGTTTTGATAACATTAATTACGATAAACTTATGCTTCCTCTATGTTAGTGCTGAAGCATTATGGGTGGGGAAGGAATGAAAGAGAAGAGATTGAGAGATGATGATCAAGCCTTGCTTAGTAATTTTAAATTCCATGCCTAAGAAATACGACAAGTTTCCCAGATTTGACATTTCGAATTCCCGTTTCATCGGCTCTTTAAACTTTGACAGTTATTGGCAAGTCATCGATATATAAGCAGATGATGATTATAACTTGTGTCATGACTTGTACATAGACACCATACTCAGACCTGCATTTGATAAATCCCAATTCGACAAATTATGAGTCGGTTGTCTTATTTCATGTTAAAGTATGAGTCAGTTTTCTTATTTCATGTCTTAGGTGCTTGTTTAAGACCATAAAGGGCTTTGTGCAACTTATACACTTTTCCCGCTTATTCCCATATCACAAACCCAAGAGGTTGTGTGAATGACATGCACGACCTCATCTAGGGGACCATTCAAAAATTTTGATTTCACATCTAAGGGTAAATAAAAATGTAAATGACAAGAGTGTCAACAACAAGGGATCCTCATTTGGAATCGGGTATCAAGAAATTATTAATTAATTTAAATATAAATATTTATATCAAATAACAATTATGACACATATTTATTTGTATTTTAATATAATTCAAATTAACTAATGAAAAACTAGAAATAAAAATACTAAAATAAATAATTAAAATATTTTTGGTATTTTCGTCCTTATAAAAGTAATTAAAACAAATTCTTTTTACATCTTTCTATGCTAAAATAAAGTAATTAAAATATATATTTTTATAGTCTTTTTAATATTACATAATTAACTAATAAACTAAAAATAAGGAAATCCTTTTTGTCTTTTCTAACACTATATAAATAATAAAAACTAAACTTAATTAATAGAAGTGACTAAAAATAATGATAAACAATATCCAAAAATCAATTAAATTTGCTTCTTTCTATTTTTATTTTTAAAAGAAAAAACCATATAGTAGACTAGAAAAAAAATAATGGAAGAGAATCTACTAATTATAATTAAGTGGTAATGGTGATCAAAACAAAATAAATAAAAAATAACTATTCATTAATATTTGATATGTGATAGTATATGATATATAGTATTAAAATGTTATATATATATATATATATATATATATATATATATATATATATATATATATATATATATATATATATATATATATATATATATATATATATATATATATATATATATATATATATATATATATATATATATATATATATATATATATATATATATATATATATATATATATATATATATATATATATATATATATATATATATATATATATATATATATATATATATATATATATATATATATATATATATATATATATATATATATATATATATATATATATATATATGATACATGGTGACACTATAAGTGGTACTACCAAAACAAAAAGAAATTGACATAGATACAAATCTGCATCAGCTTTTCAAAATAAAGGGTGAAGACTCAGACCTTACTTTGTGAAGCTATACATTTTAGAAGTTATTGAGTCTTTATATTTTGTGTTGTAATACTCTACTTGTGAGTTATATTTCTAAGTTAGGAGAATATAGTATTTGTATGGTAATTGTGATTCATCACTCCATATACTTTTTGTAATTGTACGAACACTTGAGGAAGTGTTTGAGTGAAAGTGAGAGGGGACTCAGATTTAGGGGAAGTCTACATCGAAGTTCACGGGTAGTATTAAGAAAATACACTAAACTAGGAGAGTTCAGATGAGAGCCTCATATAATATTGACTACTAAGAGTGAATTTTTTCATTAGGTTGATGCCCTCCAAACGTATGTCACTTTGCACCAATCTGAGTTAACAACTTCTTGTGTTATTTTTTTTTATAGATTTATTTTAACTATTACTCCATCTTGTTGTCATACACACGGTTCCAACCTTTTGTATGACATCTTATCATTGGCAGAACATAATTTCAAACAATACCAAAGGGGATTAGAAAACACTTCTAAACACCTTTAGTTTGTTATATATATATATATATATATATATATATATATATATATATATATATATATATATATATATATATATATATATATATATATATATATATATATATATATATATATATATATATATATATATATATATATATATATATATATATATATATATATATATATATATATATATATAGGATAATGTTATCTTGTGACCCAAGGGCACACGTTAAAAGATAAATATAGTAAAAATTTATTGAAAATTGTGTATTAAAACTAATACAAGATTACAATTAATGAGTTTATTGTTTTTTCCGATACAAATTTTCTATTTATAAGTTTTTTAACATGTGTCCTTGGGGTTTTTAGTGAGATTGAGAAACACTTGAGTTAAAAATAGGGTCTGTTCTTAATAACTTAAGTGACTGTTATCTTATAAGACATATATAATCTTTTATAAGAATTCTTGAAAGTATAGTGAATCAGAGACATTTTCTCCCCAGGGTACATTACTTTTATCTAACTAGGTAACCATGTTCTTTCTGCTCTAGACTATGAACTTTATCTTACTTGTTGTGGATTTTCTATCAATATTTATAGGATACTTAGTATGCTTGAGACCATTTAATTTAGTTGCTACTGTTTATTACCAAACACATCAAATTTTTTGGTGATTTGAAGCTAAAATAGTTACTACTATGCTTGAGACCATTTAATATGGTTGTTATTATTCTTTAACAAAAACACCAAACACATTAAATTTGTTTGCTATTATGCTACTAAAATGGTTTAAAATGTCACAACAAATGGCACCCATTGTGGGGAAGAGGTTTTTTTTTTTACAAGTGTGCACCTCGGATGATAATAAATGTGATATCAAAACTTTTTTGGAGACATATTTTGGCTTGTGAAAAGTGAATATACAAACAAGTGTAACACGAAAAAGTGTTTTGAATCACTTAAGGGTGAAACAATGATGTTTATATGTCCAAGACTGTCGTCATATTATGCCTCCAAGATGAATTTTTCTTCGTCACTAATTCTCTATTTTCTATTTTTCTGTGGCTTTATCTTTTTTCAATGGTTGAACTAACATAAATCAATTTTTAAAAAAATATTTTTGAATTAATCTCAATTTCATAAAAACACAATTTAACGCCCTTTTGTTTGGAGTGACTTGTTCAACAAATTCTATTTTAGATGGGCTTGCGTCCGAATTTAATTTTTTTCCTTAATTAAAAAATATAGGTTTCAGTAGGGTAATGAGAATACTAGTACATAGCTTAAATCCATCATATTTATAGCGGTTTGTTCTTTATTATTTAATTTTGATCATTTGAAATATTAGTTTTATTTTCAATGCTTTGATATTTTAATTTCTACTTTATTATTTGAAATGTATGTTGAAAAATTTCAAGATAATTTTAATTATTATTTAAAATGTGATTTGATATTGAAAAAAGATAATATTTATATTAAAAATATTATTCCATTGCAAGGATGAGGATGATGCATGGATACCAAAACCTAATTTAAACCTGCAACAGAGAAATATAGGATTTGATTCATCATTATTTTGGGTTTGGGATGGAGAACAAAGATTTATCAAGGATTTAAGAGCACCAACATCTATTATACTAATTTGAATTCTTTAAATGTGTTCCACCTATTTTTCCTCCATTATTTTACACATTCAAAATTTTTAAATAACTTAATTATATTTTCTTAATATCCAGACAACTCACCATTAAACTCCAAAATATACTCCACGTTTAACATTAAAAAAAATAAAGAATGTTCTTTTATGTGAGAACATGCGACAATGAAAGAACAATTTTGCTATGTAATTATTCATCCATTTCTGACCCAATATCTAATATGACGATGATAACAACATACATTATTATCAAAGTTATCATTATCATGCGTAATTATCATTATCATGCTTTGTCCTATCTCGTTATCATTATCATGCTTAGTTTTTGAGAAATGATTATTTGATACTCATTTTAACACTTACACCGTATTTTATACTATAAATACATACTTCTCATTTTTTTAAATAAATTTTTGTCTCATTTTTAAATCTGTGCAAAGCTAAACCGTGACATACATCTGGTGTAAATGGCCTATGGTGTAGAAACTCAGTGTCAACATATCATAATTGTTAATGGTCATTCATTATAAATGTATTGTCCACCTATATCCCTTTGATGTTTATTTATTCTCTAAGCCACACGATCACATGATATAAGATTTATTTTGTACACAAAATAGTTATGATAAAAATAGAAAAGACATTACATCTTGACAAAAAATACAAAATAAAAATAGAAAAGACATCATATCTTGACCAAAAAAACTGAAAGAAAGGAAACCAATACCTTATAGTTTAAGAATAGTATACCATGAAAGCACCTTCGTTGTACTCTTCTTGTTTGTTCCTACCTATAAATTCCTTTTCATTTTGTGTTTACCCTTACCATACACAACCTACTGGTCACAATAAGATTGAAATATAAAGATCTAAAAAATCATTATATTTCAATCTTCAAACACTCTTGATCTCATCCCAATCATTATGGCTTACCCTCATCAACCACAACCTATAGATTACCCTAATCCACCACAACCTATGGCTTACCCTAATCAACCACAACCCTCTCCCTTTGAACCAATGCCGCCACTCCCCACCAGCATATACGGCCCTCAATATTGTGCTCCGTATCCAATAGACCTCGCCATCGTGAGAAAAGTTATGGCAATTTCAGACGGAAACTTCGTTGTCACTGACATCAACGATAACACCATCTTCCAAGTTAAAGGCTCTCTTTTAACCCTCCGTGACCGCCGTGTCTTACTTGATGCTGCCGGCAATCCCATTACCACCCTACGTCGCAAGGTTCACCTTTATTATCTTATTTTATTCTACTTAATTACTTAATAATTATTTTATTTTATTTTTATATGAAATAATACACAATTTTGCTGTGCATGCATGCATGCGCCTTTTGAACTCTACGTAAAATATCCATTGCTTCTGCTGTAGATAATAACTATGCATGATCGGTGGGAAGCTTTTAGGGGTGAAAGCACAGAAGCTAAAGATCTTATATTTACATTGAAGAAATCATCACTAATTCAGTTTAATACCAAATTAAATGTGTTTTTAGCTGGTAACACAAAAGAGGATGTTTGTGATTTTAAAGTCAAAGGTAGCTGGCTTGAACGTTCTTGCACTGTTTATGCTGGTGAATCTAAAAACATTGTTGCCCAGGTAATTTATTATACATAACCATAAGTACAATTAGTTGTAGTTAATCATGTGATATTTATTCTAATCATAAATTAATTTTTTGATTTATTGTAATTGTAGATGCACAAAAAACACACTGTCCAAAGTGTTTTAATTGGTAAAGACCAATTCATGGTTACCGTTTATCCTAATGTCGATTATGCTTTCATAGTGGCGTTAATTGTGATTCTTGATGAGATCAACTTGGATGACGAGGAATGATTAGAAGGCACTAATTGTGATTCATGATGAGATCAACGGGGATGAAAATGAGTATTGATTAATAGATTAGTGTTTAATACTCGTTATGATCATATTTATAAGAGAAAAATGATTTTTTAAATTTATAGAATAATTAATGTATATGGTATCATATAAAGTGGTATGACTCGCATGTATTTTATTTAATTAAAGAGTGAGTATTAGAGATAGTGTTAAAAAAAGAGTGTTTTTAACATTCCTCTTTATTTATTTATTTAATACTATCGTATTTTTAAATTTTTGTCAATTATTCTCAAACAAAAATTGTTATAACGGGAAGTGTTATTAAATAAAAGAGTTTGCATGTTTTTTTATGTTTTTGTTTCGATAACATTAATTACGGTAAACTTATTCTTCCTCTGTGTTAGTGCTGAAGCATTTTGGGTGAGGAAGGAATGAAAGAGAAGAGATTGAGAGATGAGGATCAAGCCTTGCTTAGTAATTATAAATTCCATGCCTAAGAAATACGACAAGTTTTCCAGATTTTACATTTCGAATTCACGTTTCATTGACTCTTTAAACTTTGACAGTTACTAGCAAGTCATCGACATATAAGCTGATGATGATTATAACTTGTGTCATGACTTGTACATAGACACCATATTCAGATCTACACTTCATAAATCCCAATTCGACTAAGTATGAGTCGGTTGTCTTATTTCATGTTCAAGTATGAGTCGGTTTTCTTATTTCATGTCTTAGGTGCTTGTTTAAGACCATAAAGGGCTTTGTGCAACTTATACACTTTTCTCGCTTATTCCCATATCACAAACCCAAGAGGTTGTGTAAATGACATGCAGGACCTCATCTAGGGGACCATTCAAAAATGTTGATTTCACATCTAAGGGCAAATAAAAATGTAAATGACAAGAGTGTTAACAACAAGGGATCCTCCTTTGGAATAGGGTAGTAAGAAATTATTAATTAATTTAAATATAAATATTTATATCAAATAATAATTATGACATAAATTTATTTACATTTTAATATAATTCAAATTAACTAATGAAAAACTAGAAATAAAATACTAAAATAAATAATTGAATTATTTTTGGTATTTTCATCCTTATAAAAGTAATTAAAACAAATTTTTTTTACATCTTTCTATGCTAAAATAAAGTAATTAAAATATATATATTTTTAGCCTTTTTAATATTACATAATTAACTAATAAACTAAAAATAAGGAAATCTTTTTGGTATTTTCTAACATTGTATAAATAATAAAAAATAAACTTGATTAATAAAAGTGACTAAATATAATGATAACCGATATCCAAAAATCAATTAAATTTGCTTCCTTCTAATTTTATTTTTAAAAGAAAAAATCATATAGTAGACTAGAAAAAAATAATGAAAGAGAATCTACTAATTATAATTAAGAGATAATGGTGATCAAAACAAAATAAATAAAAAATAACTATTTATTAATATTTGATATGTGACAGTATATGATATATAATATTAAAACGTGATATATATATATATATATATATATATATATATATATATATATATATATATATATATATATATATATATATATATATATATATATATATATATATATATATATATATATATATATATATATATATATATATATATATATATATATATATATATATATATATATATATATATATATATATATATATATATATATATATATATATATATATATATATATATATATATATATATATATATATATATATATATATATATATATATATATATATATATATATATATATATATGATACATGGTAACCCCTAACATAAACTATAGACAACCAAAAACAACTCATGTACTTAAATTATAAAACTAAAGAAGCTACTTCAATCAATATATGTAAAACAAAAAACACGTGACACTATAAGTGGTACTACTAAGACAAACATGAAATTGACATAGATACAAATCTGCATAAGCTTTTCAAAATAAAGGGTGAAGATTGAGTCCTTACTTTGTAAAGCTATACATTTTAGAAGTTATTGAGTCTTTGTATTTTGGGTTGTAATACTCTACTCGTGAGTTATCTTTCTAAGTTTGGAGAATATAGTATTTGTATGGTATTTGTGATTCATCACTCCATATACTTTTTGTAATTGTACGAACACTTGGGGAACTGTTTGAGTGAAAGTGAGAGGGGTCTCAGATTTAGGGGAAGTCTACATCGAAGTTCACGGGTAGTATTAGGAAAATACACTGAACTAGGAGAGTTCAGATGAGAGCCTCATATAATATTAACTACTAAGAGTGAATTTTTTCATTTGGTTGATCCCCTCCAAACGTATGTGACTTTGCACCAAGCTGAGTTAACAACTTCTTATGTTATTTATTTTATAGATTTATTTTAACTATTACTCCATCTTGTTGTCAAAGACACGGTTTAAAACTTGTGTATGACATCTTGTCATTGGTAGAACATAATTTCAAACAATACCAAAGGGGATTAGAAAACAATTCTAAGCACCTTGAGTTTGTTATATATATATATATATATATATATATATATATATATATATATATATATATATATATATATATATATATATATATATATATATATATATATATATATATATATATATATATATATATATATATATATATATATATATATATATATATATATATATATATATATATATATATATATATATATATATATATATATATATATATATATATATATATATAGTGAGATTGAGAAACACTTAAGTTGAAATTAGGGTTTGTTCTTAAGAACTTGAGTGACTGTTATCTTATAACACATATATAATCTTTTATAAGAATTCTTTAAAGTATAGTGAATCAGAGATATTTTCTCCCCTCCAGAGTACATTACTTTTATATAACTAGGTAACCAAGTTCTTTGTGCTCTAGACTATTAAATTTATCTTGCTTGTTGTGGATTTTCTATTATTATTTATATGATACTTAGTATGCTTGAGACCATTTAATTTGGTTGCTACTATTCTTTACCAATCACATCAAATTTTTTGGTGTATTTGAAGCTAAAATGGTTACTATTATGCTTGAGACCATTTAATTTAGTTACTATTATTCTTTAACAAATACAAAAAACACATCAAATTTGGTTTCTATTATTCTACTAAAATGGTTTAAAATGTCACAACAAATGGCACCCATTGTGGGGAAGAGGATTTTTTTACAAGTGTGCACCTTGGATAATAAATGTGATATCAAAATGGTTTTGGGGACATATATTTTGGGTTGTGAAAAATGAATATACAAACAAGTGTAACACGAAAAAGTGTTTTGAATCAATAAAGGGTGAAATAATGATGTTTACACGTCCAAGAATGTCGTCATATTATGCCTCCTAGATAAATTTTTCTTCCTCACTAATTCTCTATTTTCTATTTTTCTATGGCTTTATCTTTTTTCAATGGTTGAACTAACATAAATTAATTTTTCAAAAAAATGTTTTTGAATTAATCTCAATTTTATGAAAACATAATTTAATCTCCTTGTGTTTGGAGTGACTTGTTCAACAATTATATTTTGAATGGGTTTACGTCCGAATTTATTTTTTTTGCTTGATTACAAAATATAGGTTTCAGTAGGGTAATGAGGAAACTAGTACATACCTTAAATCCATCATATTTATAGCCGTTTGTTCTTTATTATTTAATTTTGATCATTTGAAATTTTAGTTTTATTTTCAATGCTTGGATATTTTAACTTATACTTTATTATTTAAAATGTATGTTTGAAAAATTTCAAGATAATTTTAATTATTATTTAAAATGTGATTTGATGTTGAAAAAATATAATATTTATATTAAAAATATTATTCCATTGCAAGGATGAGGATGATGCATGGATACCTAAACCCAATTTAAACCTGCAACAGAGAAATATAGAATTTGATTCATCATTATTTTGGGTTTGGGATGGAGAATAAAGATTTATCAAGGATTTAAGAGCACCAACATCTATTATACTAATTTGAATTCTTTAAATGTGTGCCACCTATTTTTTTCCCATTATTTTACACATTCAAATTTTTTAAATAACTTAATTAAATTTTTTAATATCCACACAACTCACCTTCAAACTCCAAAATATACTCCACGTTTAACTCTAAAAAAAATAAAGAATGTTCTTTTCTGTGAGAACGTGTGAAAATTAAAGAACAATTTTGCTATGTAATTATTCATCCATTTCTGACCCAATATCTTTGATATATATCATTATAATGCTCTAATATGACAATGATAACTAGATACACTATTATCAAAGTTATCATTATCATGCTTTGTCCTATCTCGTTATCATTATCATGCTTAGTTATTGAGAAATGATTCTTTGATACTCATTTTAACACTTACACCGTATTTCATACTATAAATACATCTCATTTTTTAAAATAAATTTTTGTCTCACTTTGAAATATGTGCAAAGCTAAACCATGACATACATCTGGTGTAAATGGCCTATGGTGTAGAAACTCAGTTCAACATATCATAACTCTTAATTGTCATTACTTATAAATGTATTGTGCATCTTTATCACTTTGATGTTTATTTATTCTCCAAGCCACACAATCATATGATACAACTTTTATTTTGTACACAAAATATTTATGATAAAAATAGAAAAGACATTACATCTTGACAAAAAAATACAAAATAAAAATAGAAAAGACATCATATCTTGACCAAAAAAAATGAAAGAAAGGAAAATTAATACCTTATAGTTTAAGAATAATATACCATCAAAGCACCTTCGTTGTACTCTTCTTGTTTGTTCCTACCTATAAATTCCTTTTCATTTTGTGTTTACCCGTACCAAACACAATCTACTGGTCACAATAAGGTTGAAATATAAAGATCGAAAAAATCATTATATTTCAATCTTCAAACACTCTTTATCTCATCACAATCATTATGGCTTACCCTAATTAACCATAACCTATAGATTACCCTAATCCACCTTAACCTATGGCTTACCCTAATCCACCCCAACCTATGTCTTACCCTAATCCACCACAACCCTCTCCGTTGAACCAATGCCGCCACTCCCCGCCAGCATATACGACCCTTAATATTGTGCTCCATATCAAATAGATCTCACCATCGTGAGAAAATTTATGACAATTTCAGATGGAAACTTTGTTGTCACTAACATCAATGATAACACCATCTTCCAAGTTAAAGGCTCTCTCTTAACCCTCCGTGACCGCCGTGTCTTGCTTGATGCTGTCGGCAACCCCATTACCACCCTACGTCGCAAGGTTCACCTTTATTCTTATTTTCTTCTACTTAATTACTTAATAATAATTTTATTTTATTTTTGAATGAAATAAAACACAATTTTGCTGTGTATGCATGCATGTACCCTTTCAACTCTACATAAAATATCCATTGCTTCTGTTGTAGATAATAACTATGCATGATTGGTGGGAAGCTTTTAGGGGTGAAATCACAGAAGCTAAAGATCTTATATTTACATTGGAGAAATCATCACTAATTCAGTTTAATCCCAAAATTAAATGTGATTTTAGCTGGTAACACAAAAGAGGATGTTTGTGATTTTAAAGTCAAAGTTAGCTGGCTTGAACGGTCTTGCATTATTTATGCTGGTGAATCTAACAACATTGTTGCCCAGGTAATTTATTATACATAGCCATAAGTAAAATTAGTTGTAATTAATTATGTGATATTTATACTAATCATAAATTAATTTTGTGATTTTATTATAATTGTAGATGCACAAAAAACACACTGTTCAGAGTGTTTTAATTGGTAAAGATCAATTCATGGTTACCGTTTTTCCTAATGTCGATTATGCTTTCATAGTGGTGTTAATTGTGATTCTTGATGAAATCAACTTGGATGACGGGGAATGATTAGAAGGCACTAATTGTGATTCACGATGAGATCAACAAGGATGAAAATGAGTATTGATTAAAAGATTAGTGTTTAATACTCCTTATGATCATATTTATAAGAGAAAAATGATTTTTTAAATTTATTGAATAATTAATATATATGGTCTCATATAAAGTGGTATGACTTGCATGTATTTTATTTAATTAAAGAGTGAGTATTAGAGAGAGTGTTGAAAAAAGAGCGTTTTTAACAGTCCTCTTTATTTATTTATTTAATACTACCGTGCTTTTAAATTTATGTCAATTATCCTCACACAAATATTGTTATAAGGGGAAGTGTTATTAAATAAACGAGTTTGCATGTTTTTTATGTTTTTGTTTTGATAACATTAATTACGGTAAACTTATGCTTCCTCTATGTTAGTGCTGAAGCATTTTGGGTGGGGAAGGAATGAAAGAGAAGAGATTGAGAGATTATGATCAAGCCTTGCTTAGTAATTTTAAAATTCATGCCTAAGAAATACGACAAGTTTCCCAGATTTGACATTTCGAATTCCCGTTTCATCGGCTCTTTAAACTTCGACAGTTACTAGCAAATCATCGACATATAAGCAAATGATGATTATAACTTGTGCCACGAATTGTACATAGACACCATACTCATGCCTGCATTTGATAAATACCAATTCGACTAAGTATGAGTCGGTTGTCTTATTTCATGTTCAAGTATGATTCGATTTTCTTATTTCATATCTTAGGTGCTTGTTTAAGACCATAAAGGGCTTTGTGCAACTTATACACTTTTCCCGCTTATTCCCATATCACAAACCTAAGAGGTTGTGTGAATGACATGCATGACCTCATCTAGGGGACCATTCAAAAATGTTGATTTCACATCTAAGTGAAATGTCGACTAGCCTTACTTGTATTCCAAGGCTACCACCAATCAGATAGTCCCTAATCTTACTACTGGTGCATATACTTCATAGTAGTCAAGTTCTGTTCTCTTAAGAAATCATCGAGCTACTAGTCTTGCCTTATGTATTGCAGTCGACCCATCAGGATTGTGCTTCAGCTTGAACTCCCAATTTACTTCGATAACTTTTGCATGTGTTGGCAACTTAACTAGCTCCCATTTTTTATTTCTTTCAACCTCTTATGAATCTTCGACCATAAATGCCTTCCATTGTTTATCCTATAAGGCCTCATAATAGTTGATTGGTTTAGCTGCTTCAAGTAATTAGAAATGAACCAAATTTGCATCTGGTGTAACTTCATCATCACCAACCACTTCACAATCTTGCAGCCTTGTTGGGAGAACTCTGTTAGACGAAAGAGACTTATCTAAAGGGAGTGAATAGATCCCAAGTTAAAAAATTGTTTTACAAAAACTTGTTTTTCAAAAATCAAGGAGAGAAAGAGGGAGAGAGAGTACATAAGAATTTGTTTATGAAGTTTCCCAATCGGCCTCGCTATGGGTAGGTTTTCCCTTTATTTGAACTTGAATTGAGATAATGAAATTATTCTTACTTTGCAAATGTAGTATACAAAAGAAATGTAGCAATGCAACCCTACAAACCCTAAGTTTGATGTCGATCCTAACAATTTTTATTCCCTTGATTCGAGCATGATCAAGTCACCCAATAATACCAATTTGATTCACCATATCACACTTCTCCTTTGCAAAAACCATCGTTCCTCAAAGCCTTCACTCGATCGAATTCAAATTGTGAATTGTTGTAACCCAAGATTTACCAATTTGATTCATCATCTCATGCTACTCCTTTAGGGGTACATGAGTCATCTACACTCAAGATTCGATGAATAAATGGGCTTTCATGGATTTCCTTGCTTTGAAGGACACCTCTAACTTAAAAAACTTGATGGCCCACTTCGTTAATCGATTGGCCAAATGCAGTTGGTAAAACACTTATTTCATGGAAAATTTGTCCGGACTACAATTGAATGCGCAAGGAAATACCATTACAATTTGCACAATGTTATCACTAATATCGGGGTGCCTTTTTGATCTTTTGGATCGCATGTGTGCCTCTTCCAATGCTTTGGAAATGAAATACATTAGTTTTTGGCATGCGTCAGATTCTCTGATCAACACAACACTTACAACTTCTTTTGTAATAGCTAAGTATAAATAAAGAAAAAGGTTAGCGTTATCCTGGAGGAATTCAATTAGAGCGGCTCTTACTTCTAAAGGAATTCCAATGCTTATTTTAACTGACCTGGTGAGGTCTTCTCTGAGTTACACGAACTCAAAATCTCCATCTTGCACCGACCGAACCTCGTCTTTACGAGTGTCTAGGACAAAAACCCCGGGATCCTTTGGATTTATTCCTCATTCCCCTTTTTAGGCTAAGGTTGAACCTAAGATATCTCTTTAGATAATTTCTTTGGTTCGTTTAACTTCTTCCACATCAGCAGTCGCCAAAAACTGTCATCGTTCCACACTGAGATACATCACTTTCAAATGGACCGGAGATGCTATTGCATCTAGACTTTTTAGGAAGGATCTCCCTAAGATACCTATAAAGGATCTCTAACCAAATATTATCAAGAAATTAAGGACCACTTTCTTTCACAATTTCCCTCTCCAACTATCACAGCCAGATCCACGTCACTCTTAATGTCATACCCCAAAATTTTCCCTACCTATTTTTATTTCTTCTAGCCCATGGCTTATGATTCATCTACATACTATTACCCTAATTATCTACTATAAGGTCATTCATCTACACTTGAATTTTACAAGTAACACCATTGATTCAAAGGGTTCTTATTATTTATCGTGCAAGACATTGAATTATGCCAAGGGTGTCATCAATCTTCAAGGACCAGGGTTCCTGTGGTTTATATTTGTGAAGCAAG
Organism: Lathyrus sativus; assembly: GCA_963859935.3. Taxonomy (NCBI): domain Eukaryota; kingdom Viridiplantae; phylum Streptophyta; class Magnoliopsida; order Fabales; family Fabaceae; genus Lathyrus; species Lathyrus sativus. The sequence continues at coordinate 467,709,105 of OZ012737.1, forward strand.
TTTATGGAAACATTATTCTACACTTGACTTTTTCGGAACAATAAACTTTGGATGTTCACTTTTCTTGGCCTAAGTCTTTAGAATCCCTAATTTTGGTCAAGACACTTTGATTATGAAGTTGGAAGCCCTTTGCACAAGTTGACTTTTTGGTCAACAAAATCAACCATGGAAGGTTGACTTTTGTTGACCAATTTCTTATGAGGTTTTACATGTTGGCTATGGATGGCTATTGTTCTCTTGATTAAGGCATTATAATCAAAGTTCAAAGGTTTCAAATTTTAAATATTCAAATTCATAGAAATGGAGGGAAAAGGTACATTTCTTAATAAATAAGTCATAAGCTAAATTCAAGGTCCAATTCACATTCAGAATATCAAGGTCCAATTCTCATGTTTCTCATCATCAGTCTCAGACCCGTCGGGTACGTCGAGTATTTGTTGATGGTTGTTGAAGACTATTCGAACCTGTGCCTGCGCACCAGCCTGAGTGTAAATTGGATTTTGGAAATCCGTCATTAATGGAACACTCTGTGGATTCGAATACGGCTGATGATTGATCTGTTGAGCGTCACTGAGCGGAGGCATAAAATCCATGGGAATGCCAAAAGGATGTTCCGTTGCTGAAGTTACTAATGGAAGAGGATTTTCTGTTGTTGTGTTGATTGCAGACATTACTGTAGTTTGTGTGTCTATCTTTGCCTTGATTACCTGAAGGACTTCCATGATTTGGCTAACGTCACCACGTAGCCCTTTGACATCATTATTGATCTGATCAATTATGAGGTCCTGATCTGCCATTCTCTTCTGAGTGCTAGCTCTTGTGTTGTACCAATGGGTATTCAGCGTGATTTTGATAGGAACAGAACACAGGATGAGCCGTAGGACCAAGGAAATGCAAAATGAAATGCAGGATGCAGATGCAAATGCAGACCACACATTTAAGGAAAACCCAAAAAGTTTATTTACGAACAAAATTAATGGATCAACACGTAACAACGTGATGTTTAACATTAACAAATGAAAGCTTAATCAAATTCTCATTAATAAAAAGATTTTTACAACATAAAGTTTTCATTAACAAATGAAACTTTTACAACATTTTACAAAATGAAAGATCTCATATTCCCATAAGCCTGGGGTTCAACAAAAGGAAATTAAAAGCTAAGGATACTCTAACAAGATGACCCTTCTCCCTCCTGTAGCCTTGTCTTTCTCTGGCTCTGACGGTGCAGCCCCCAATGTTCTGCATTTTCCTGTTTGACTTTTACCAAAGCAATTTTCAACTCTCCTCTAGACAAGAGTTCCTCTAGTTCTAGAGTAATGTCATAGAAGTGAGTATAAAACATCTTCAATTCTATCACTTTTGACCAAAAGAAATATTCCTTCAAAACGAGACAACTTGGATTTTCCACGGTGGTCATTCCTTGTAGGTTGGGGTAACGCCAGGCAAAGATAATTCGTGCTTCGAAATCCGGGTCAACATCCTTTTCATAGAAGTATGTCTTTAGAAGGGTTGGCTCCAGTTCTTTTTTAGTGGGGTATCCTAGCTGACGACAAGCTAATATAGGGTTGTAGTTGATATACCCTCTGGTGCCTATTAGAGGTATATTTGGAAACTCCCCACATTTATGTATCATGGCTACTCCTCTACGAGGCAGGTCATACCAGGTGATGTCATAATGAGAGAGTGAAGCCAGCTTTCCAATCCACAAATCACTATTTTTCGGGTTCCATAGAGGGAGGGTCCTAGGCAAGTGTGAAATAAACCACTTTCTTATGAGTGTCGTACAACAGGAGAATTGCCCGAGATTGTACACCTTGCACCGATGAATGGTGTAATAGGTATCAACCAAGAGAGTGGGAGTTGGATTTCTAACAAGAAATAGCTTGATGGCCTCCAAACTGATGAACTCATATTTGTTGGGAAACAGGTATAAGTCGTAATACAAGAAAGCTAGTATAGCTTCAAAGATTCCCAAATCTCCACGGTCATAATAGAACTCAGCTTTCTCCAAGAATGGTCTCGCCTCCATTTCGGTAAGTTTACCCCTACTATCCAACTGGGTTGGAAGGCCAGTGGGTTCTAGGTGAAGAGCTTCAGTGATATCTCTTCTATTTAGTTTTCTCTCCCTTCCATAGTTAGTTGTGAAAGTCATAGGAATTTTCAGATGCTTGGAGTATTCTTCCAATGTTGGCAGCAACTAGAAGTCTGGGAATATGGATTGTAAAAGTTTACAAGGGTTTGCAGCATTTCCTCATTTACTTGTGTATCTAGCAAAGATAACAAGTCCCTATATTTGGCTATAAAAGCAGCAGGATTCCTTACTAGGCTCCTTAAGATCCTTAGGTTGTCCAACCTCAGGCTTGGGAATGTAATCATGTTTCTTTGATCCATCACTATTTTAGCACCCCAAAATTTTCTCATCTTCTCTTGTGTTCTTGGCTTATGTCTCTTTGCATTTTCATATTCATGTTTGCATAGCATTTGTTCTTGGTAGGGGATCAAGGTATCAGGTTGTGTTTCTTCAAGTTCAAGCAAGGTGTTCTCTATGACTTTGTGGTATTATCAACCCTATAATTTCCTCATCATCAAGTGTGGTTCAAGGAAACATCATTCGAACATCATATGTGTTTCATCATGGTTTATTGTGCAAGAAATCATAAAGAAGTTTAAGTTTGGTGCAAGGTGTTTGACCTAATATAGTAATTTGTGAATGCTATGATCGAATGAGCGTATCTCCTTCAATTTTCATCATCTTGAGTTGGTTCTTTTTCTAATGAAATCTTCTCATCATTCGTAACAAGTTCTATTTGCAAGGAAAGATCAAATTATGCTTGAAAGGTCATCAAAAGTTTGAGGACATTATAGGTCATTTTGAGTTTTGGAAAGATTTCTTAGTCAACTACAAAAGGGCATAACTTGGTCAATTTTCATCAATTGGAGCCCATTCTTTTTCTAGAAGAAACTTGAAGGTGTCCTATACAACTTTGATTCAACATGGAACAACTAAAAACCCATGTAAGGTCTTCGTTTTCATCAAAACATTATAGGTCATTTTTGGTCCTTAAAAAGACTTGAAATTTTTCTAAGGGTTTTATGATTTTCACTTTTTTCATGGAGGCTACTTTGAAACACCATATCTGTCAATTCAAGCTGTCAAATCAATACTTTCTTTGCACATTGCAAAGATTGAATCTCCCTCAATCTAATGCAAGAAGAAGCATCTCAAAAAGCCTCCTACATTGTGAGAACCATGGCTGCAAAAATTGAATTTCAAAGATGAATTTTCACTACAAGTTAGATTTGAATTTGATTGAATTGGCTCCTAATCACCAAGTTAATGCACGAATTAAACTTAAACATGTTTAACCAACTTTCCTGAAGTGATTAGCACCTTGAAACACATGATTTGAGTGAGTTTTGACAGATTACAAGTCACACTTTGCTCATGCTGCAGGTGTACACGACTTCCATCCAAATTGCACCATTCACCCTCCATTTTGATTCAGATAGCTTCTCCTATAAATAGGGATCCATTTCCACCCATTTACACAAGTTTTTGATAGCCAAAACCACTATGCTAAGATCCCATTTGAACTCTTAAGCTTGAATTTCAAATTTCCCTTTCCACACCTTAAACACTCAAATTCTCCACTCAGTTAGCTTCACCAACATTCAATGAAGCTAACCAGATCAAGAGCTTCAAGAATCGTGGCCTGAATCAAGCCAGGGAACTCCATTTTTATAGCTTCAAGGTTGAGCTTCAACATGTATAATTCTCAACCATTTTGATCCAAATTTGTTGCTAAAATGTAGCCATTGACATGCTAATGTTGTTTGTATAATTAGTTTTTAGTTGTAGTTGAGTTTTGTTGCAGAATTTTCAAATTCGTGTTTGAATCTTGTTTTGTTTTTTTTTCAAATCGAGTAAGCTGTGATTTAAAGAATATTGGCGTGATGATATGGTTGAGATCGTCTTGAAAAAATGCATCAGATGAAACCACTATGAGCTCCATTGGTTTTGGTTCCTTGGATCCACCTTTCTTCTTCAATTTTCTTTGAGTTTCAGATGGCTGGAGGTTGAAGATGATGAGCTGGCATCATCTAACCGCCCCAGCATGCCAGATGTTTTAATCTTATGTGTTTGACTTTTGTTAGCTCCATGTGGTTGAGCTGACTTGAGTGTACCGTGAATGCGTGCTTCTGGATCCTTGGATTAGCCACGTCATTTGATGAGGCTAGATCCATTACGCTGTGTATTTTCTATTTTCTTTTCTTTTTCTAAGTTGTTTTTATTTCCTCTTTATTTTCATTAATTCATAATAAATTCATTTTTTATTAGAAAAATACACAAATATTTTCTAAAATTCTCTTTATTTTTCTCTTTCTGATTTATATTTTTGTGCATTTTTATTTTGCATTTTTGTATTTTTCATGATTTTTATTTGTTTTGCTTGATTTTAATTAGTTTAAAAATACCTTTGAGCCATTTAAAAATATGAAATTATTTTCACATGATCCTATGATAGTTTTGAACCTATGGTGATTTTCTTGGATTTTTTTTCTGTTTTGAGTATTTTCATGTATTTTTGATTTATTTGCTTGATTTTAATTAGTTTAAAATTCTTTTTGAGCATTTAAAAATATTGAGGAAATTTTCATAGGATCCATTGATGGTCCTAGACCTATGGTGATGCCCTTGAGTCTTCACTTATGTCTTGGTATCCTCTTTTCCTTTTTAGAGTTTTTCTTTCTTTCTTTTTTAATTTTGTTTTATTTAGAATTTAATTGCTTTTTGGATGAACAAATGATTTTTGTTCCATTATGAGGTGATTCTCTTGACTTCTCCTCATTCCATTTGGGTCTTTGATATTTGCTTTGGTGATCCCTCATTTGTAGTTATTTGATGGTTGATTCACTTTAAAGTTTGACTTTGATTGTCAAAATTAAGTGATCCCTCTTATGCACTCATGATTGGATCTGTACTGTTGTACCCCAAAACATGACCAACTATTTCTCGCAATTTGGCTTATTCGTTTCATTTGCATTTGTATCTGCATACCGCAGACTGTGCATTTTTTCAGCCGAATTGATTTTATCGGGATTACAGCCCTCTCTCTCGTGTTTCAAGCGCTTCAAGCCAGTTCAAATTAACAGGTTTATTTTGGAAGTGGTGCTCTTCCCAGTGATTCGATCTTCGCTGTTATTTTTGGGATATTTCGGTATCCGTATTTTTACCGTTTATTTCGTTACTTTCTCGAATTTTTATTCTTTGATTTAATTGCTTTTATTGATTTTCATTAGAATTATCTTGATTTTCTAGAATTTTATTTTATTAGATTTTAAATAGATAGTTTTATGTTTTATTTTAGAATATTATTAGAGTTTTAATAGGTTTTTAAATATATTTTTAGATTTACTTCTCTATTTTAGATTTTTAGTTTTTAATAGATCTTAACTAATATTTCCTAGAATTTAATTGTTTTTAGAATATTTTAGAATTAATTCTTAGATTTTAATTAGATTCCATTAATCTAGTTTAATTTGATTAGAAGCCAACTTTGTTTTAATATTAGTTAGTTTTTTAGATCAACATTTAATTAATTAGGCTTTTGTCTTTAACTAATTTTAGTTAGTTTAATTGTCAACTTTATTATTAATTGTTCCGGATTTCCATTTTCGTTTGCAGCTTTTATTAATATTAGTTAGTATTAGTTAGTTTAATATTAATTAGGATGTTAGTGGATTCATTTTCCTTTAACAGCTTTATTAATGGTCAGTTTCTTTTATTAATTATTTTTTAGTCAACTAATCATTCCACTAAGCAGGTTTTGCAGGCCATTTGTCAGCTAATCAGTCCCTCATGTGCCATTTCCGTGACAAGTGTCAGGGCTATAAATAGCCCTGTTCACACTCTCTCTTGTGGTGGCTGGCACACATCACGAAAAAACCCTAATCCAGCTCACCGGCGAAATCATACGGCCGTCCAAACCCCGCCGGAAAACTCATCCATTCGCCGGAAAATTCATAACCTCCATCAATGTTCATCCATCATTTTCCAGATTTCTTCGAGATCCTTCAATGTTCATACTATTTTTCCTGATTTTTTTCATACAACATTCATGTGTTCATCAACTTTTTCCATACTTTTCCAGAAACTCTCAAACATATTCATCATCTTCAACGTTTTTTTTTCAAATCTTCATCTTCTTCATGAAGATCTTCTGAATCTTCATCCACCATAACATTTTTTCCAAATTCTTCAAACAACCTTCAAGAACCTTCACCGTATTCATCATATCTTCAACGTTTTCCAGATTTTTTTCCATGAACATTCATACAATCTTCATTCTTTTTCCGAATTTTTCTTCCAACTTCATACAACCTTCAAATGTTCATACGCCTCCTTCAAAGTTCTCCAGATTTCATCATGATGTTCATGCGTTCATCAATCTTCGTTATAATTTCCCAGAAATTCAAACCTTCAACAACTTCACCACAAATTTCCACAAACTCATAAACCAAACTCCAGATCTACAACGCGCAATCTCCAGATCCAAGATTGTCGCTTCCGCGAAAATAAGGTGCCGGCAAAACAGAAGAGTCGCCACCTTTCGTTATTTATCCCTCAGAGCGGGAAAGGAAACAATCGGAAAAACCTGACGAATAGGTATAAGACAAGGTCGTCGCAACCATTGTCTGGGTTCGGGAGTTGGTTACGCAAGGGGAAGGTATTAGCACCCCTCACGTACGTCGTACTCGACGGGATCCACACTTGTTGTGTTTACTGGACGAGTTGGTTTATCTATCTACCTATCAAGTCTGGCTTAAACAGAAAAATGACTCGGCAAAGCGTCGCGCTTTATGCCTACGTATTCTCATCAGAGAATGAGAAATCAGAGTCAACGTAGTTCGCCTACGACGGGTTACGGGGAAGGTAGCTCGCCAATACATCAGTATTGTGCCTACGTACTCTCAACAGGTATGAGAGATCAGAGCTTACGTAGTTCGGGCTAATACGGATTACGGGGATTCAGATTCATCTGTTTTATCGAGTAGGGTTAAACAACAGTTCCAGCAGTTAGGGACAAAGCATGTTTGCGGTGGCGCTGAAGTTTAACGACACTCTTTTCTTCAGAAAAGCTTCCTTTGAATTATGGGCCCACGGGGCAAAAAGGTTTGAAGTTTGTTTTCTGTCTTTTACGGAAGAACTGTTTTTCATTGTGTTTGCAATTTCAATCGCACTAAAGACTATGACCTGGGAGTGAATGCGTCGCATGTCACCCAAAGGGTACCATACCAAACATCCAGACTGTTGAAAAGAAACTCTCTAACAATCCTTTCTCAGATAGCTTAAGGCTCGTAACGTACGAAAGAAACCATTCATGATTACTGTATCTTAAGCTGTTTGGAGATGAGAAGAGAAAGGGCTCAACTAACGGGGAGACTATCAAGTCCTACTGTTGTCATGCCAAGGATTCATCCTATGGTTGAGGTTTGAAACAGGGAACTCCTAGAAGTTATCATGCATAGGTTTCAACCTAAAGTTCTATCATCATTCCCTTATCAAAGGAAGTGAGAGTCCTAAGGGATCATGTCAATGTTAAACAGAAACAGATAAAGCATCAGCTTAACAGTAAACGACTGTAAAATGCATGCCATGCAAGTGAGGGAGGAAATGTGTGTGGGGCAGCAGCCTCCACAAGCTCATCTCAACCTCAAGCCAGATATGAATAACAGTAATCATACAGAGGAAATAACACGCTATCAAGCAAAATAGAATAACAACTACAATCATACAGTAAAAATAAAACAGGCTATCAAGCAAACACCAACCACATGGGCAAGGGAGCAGGGCTCTACCGAATACCCGCAAGCAAAGCCATGCAGTAAAAATACAAGCAGAGGGAGCAACTCAACCTCTAGTGCAATCATGCTCCTAGATTAAAGTCAGTATAGATATGGACTTATTCTAATGCATCAAGCATGTCAAACAAGGCACATCAGCAATACAGAAAAGAAAACAGACAAGAAAGCAGATCAATAATTCCCTCTCTCAACTCCAAGCCTCAGCTCTTCTGACAGCAATCCATTCTTCAGACATCACTCACCCTTTAAGGCTATCACCCTCCACTGGCAAGCATCAACTTGCTTTTCCAAGGTTTCAACCCATCAACATAAGTTTCAACTTATCTTCCCTTCTCCAAGCTTCAGCTTTACAGTCAATTCCACCCTCAGGCTTTGCTCTTAACCACAAGTATCAATTTGATTCCTTCAGGCTCTCAAGTCTCAGTGTAAGTATCAACTCATCCTTTATTCCTCAAGCCTCAGCTCTACACTCAATCTCAATTGAATCCTCTTTATAAGCATCAACTTAGTCTTCAAGCTTCAACTCTCTTTGCTTTACCAGTATCAACTTGGTCTTCTTCTCTTACAAGCTTCAACTTCTCAGAGTAGTCTTCAATCACTTAGAAGTGTCAACTTCATCCTTCAATTCTTTAAGCCTCAGCTCTTCATTCAGTCTTCATTGAATCTTCAAGTATCAACTTGCTCTTCAAGCTCTTCAAGCTTCAGCTATAGTGGCAATGCCCAGGGGATCCTCCTCTTCAATGAAGTCCTCATCTTCAAACCCAAGTCTAACATCTCTCAAGATACTCCAATCAGAATACAATTGATTTAACAGGATGAGGAGAAATGATAAACAACTTACTGACAACCAAAGGAAGCCTGTAAGGGTTCATCATTATGAGAGACCGGTTCCCTCAAAGTTCTACTTCCCAGATAAAGCCACTCATCCTCCCAAAGGAGGGATGTGAATATCTGAGAAGGACTCTTAGTCATTGGGAGGAATGGAAGCACAAGATGCTTTCCATGTTTGTGAAAGAAATCATTCTAACTACAACGCTCTCCCTATGTCCTATCTCCTAATCTTCATCAGACACCTTCAGGCTCAAACAAATCCAAAGCTCCAAGCACCTTCAAGCCACTTCAAGCATTCTCCTCTTGTCTTCAACTTGTCCTCAATCTCAACCAAAGGCAAACCAAGCACAAACCCTAATCTAAGGGAACTAGAGAATTTAAACTAGTTGAATTAGTACATTAGGATCACCTAAAGCCTAGTACTAAAGTTAGTCCTAACTAAAATACTAAAACCAATTGAAAAATCCTACAAATATTACTATGGGAACCTAGGTCAATCATGACTCTACCACATTAGTTTCAAAGATCAAACCATCAAATTAGACCTAGAACTAAATTCTACATTCTAAGGCATCAAAACTAAAACCCTAAAAGGAGGCACCTCAATATCAATCTAGAAAGCACACCTATTTTCATCACAAAAATTTGAGAAAAATTCTATGGGATCATACATGTCTAACCTAATCTCACACAAAACATTAGGCTCAAAATCATCACCATGAGATCAAACAAAATTCCAGAAAAATATGCATCAAACATGAACATTTTAATATCAATTAAAATATAAAATTCCAATTAAATCAGAAATTATGTGAAATGAAAATATTTTTTCTCTAAAAAATAGTAGACTCAATCATGAGTAATATGCAAAAAGAATGGGTTTGATTGGATTAATATTCAATTAGTTATGATTTTTACAAGAATCATGAATTAAATGGAAATTAAATGAAAATCAAATAAAAATGAATAAGCACACGGTGCAAGAAGTAATCATTTTCAGTTAAAAACACTGGGTTGGACTCGCTGGGGTGTGTGGATAGCAATCAGATCACTAAGCCCAAAACATCAAATAAATGAAACGCAGCGTTTCTTGCTTCAGAATCCTTCACAACCCAACTTTAAAACACAGTCGTTGGATCAGCTCCCAGTTAATGGTCAGACCATGATCTAATGGTGAGAACTTCATCTTCTCCATTTCAAACGCCTGAGCTTCGCGCCCAGCTCCAGCCACCGTCGGTGAAGCTCCGATCGTCCCCTTCAACCCTAGTTCTTCCTAGAGGCCTCCAATCCAAGAGGTCAAAACATGAATCTTATCCTAAATCTTGCCACGAGTTCAACCATGCCATTAGTTTCTTCTGAAACCCCAAGAATCATCATCTCCCAATCTCAACCGAAAATGGCAATTCTCCTAATTTGTCTCTAATTGATCAATTAACCATCTGAAATCCATCCTAGGCCATTCTACAACTAATCTAGCACCCTAATTCAACCTAATTCTACCTAAATCATGCTATAGGAAGAAGGTTACAAACCTCAAAATTCTTGAATAACAGATGCACGAATCCTCCAAATCAAGCTCTCAAATCTTCTGGACACGATCACTGAACCTCCTCCTTGCTTCTGTATGCAAAAGATTCAATGGAAAGTGCTTCAATCTTGAAACACGATGATGAGTTGCAGGTGCTGAAAACCACTTGCTCCCACACGATCTAGCCACCAATTCTTCTTGAAAATGATCTGAAATCACTCCTTGGCACTCATGGAAGGAGTATCAATCAAGAAAATGAATGGAAGTTGAGGAATTTGATGAAACCGATTTCAATTACAATCTATGAAAACTTAATCTCAAACTATGCTCAATCCTTCAATGATCACCAACCTCTACCATGGATCCATTCTACTCAATATATAGATGAATTTTGGATGATCTAGAACCCTCTAGATCCTTCCAATGAGATTTTCCCCTTCTCATGTCATGAGATTTTGAATCACTTATCATGACATGTACAACCCTTGCAAACAACTTGGAATTCATCCCATTCACTCTTAATTTCTCCCCTAGTGAGATATTAGAGGTGTTTAGCTTGCAAAAAGCCTTGCTCATGCCTTGATTTTGAGTTTCGCAAATGATGCTTAATATGCAAGTAAGTGCTTTTCAAAGCAAGTCCACAATTTAGACCTCAAATAAAAAATGTGACTAAACCATTGTTTTTAAAATGTTTTCTAGAGTCAAAATGATATATTACATGCCATGGTTTGGATGTGTAGGTTGAAAATATCAATTTCAAACTTTGGTTTATTTAACTTATGCCCTTATTTTAGGTCATTTTTGCAACTTTGAGCTACAAGACTTCTCAACATCTCATGACCTCCTTACTAGCCTTAAAACATCATTTTAAGCAAGTTTGATGTTGAAGATTTTTCCATTTGAAGCTTAGAAATAGGAGTTATGGCCTTATGCTTGAAATGACCTGTAATCTCCAAATGACCAAAATACCCTTGACTTGTCAAAGCCATAGGTTGAGTTCTACAAATCCTATCAAGGACTTCTAGTACTCTCTAGAAAGCTAAGAAGATAAGGAACAACATTCATGTTGACCAAACGTTCATAGGAATCATCCTTCTTCGGAAAAAGTTGGATGCAAGTTGGGTGACTTTCAAGGCCCCAGATTCACATACCTCAGATGACCTGTAACTTGTCAAAGTCATAACTTGAGCTCTAAAAATCCTATCAAGGACTTCTAGTACTCAAATTAAAGCTAAGAACAAGCTCTACAACATTCATTTTGTGGGTCAGATGAGATGACAATCACATATTGAGTTAAATTGCTTTGAAGATAGGGGTCAAACTAGGGGATTTTACACTGTCAAGCCTTAGAAACCCTAGCTTGAAACTTCTCAAACTCTTCAATCATGATGAGTTAACCTTGGAATCATCCTTATAGAATCTCAATGCATCAATCCATGATCACATGGACTTTGAATTAGGTCTCAACCTTCTCCAAATCATCAGTTGACCTAGGGTTGACTCAGTCAAACCCTAATCGCTGTTCAGAAACCTGCTGGGGACGACGCATCTCCGTTGGGGAGTCTGGAGAACTATCAAGTAACTCTGCTTCGGGGATCCAGAAATCATTCTGGGTGAATCATATCTGCTGAGGACATCAAGGATCATCTTGGACAAATAGCTTTGTGGGGACTTCAAGAATCATCCTGAACCAATAGCTCTGTGGGAGATTTCAGGAACCATCCTGAGCAAACACTCTGCCGGGAATTCTAAGCATCAACGGGAGCAACCAACTCTGGCTACTGCACTGGGGATTTTAAGAATCATCTTAAGAAAACGACTTTGCTAGGGAGAATTCAAGAATCATCTTGAGCAACCAATTCTGCGGCGGAACACCTGCAAAACAAGAACGGTAACAACCTAGATCATGCTCATGCTTATACTTTGACAATGGCGCAATGCTCCACACGGTGGAAATGCTATGCACTCATGCAAAATGTTATGCAATCATGCAACATGCTGTGATCCCGTCAGCAAAATAAATGCTGAAGGGAGAATCTTCCTATCAAGGAGAAAGAACCACTCTGGTGGAGGGAGGAATCATCCTGCCGTGGAGAAACGATCATGCCAATCTCAATCGGACTCCGCATGGGGGAGCAAACTTCAGTCGACTGCTGCAGGGGAACGAAGCTCTACGAGAACCTGGACCTGCTGAGGAGAGCGATGTCAACCGCAGAAATAAAATGCACGGCCTTCACGGCTAAACCTCCTGGAGACAACGACTCCGGTGGGGAAATACAGCATCAGCTATTCAACACTCTACTAGGGACAACCAATCATGGCCCGAACTGCTTCCAAGGACTCGGCTCTCTTGGGGATCTGCAAACTCGGCTGGGGAAGAAGGAATCATCCTGCTTATAGGGAAGAGTACGACTCTGCGGGGAATCTCAATTCCGCTGGGGACTTCAGTCTGGAACTATCAATTGCTGCACACTTCAGTGAATGGTCTCCTACGAGACTTGCACTTGTGACCCGGTGCTGGGGGATGACATTCCTTCAGGATGCATTTGACTGGGGAGAGAATCTTCTCTGCCTGGGGAGACATATCAATGCCTTACGATCTCACGTTCAGATTATGCGGGGAGAGACTGCTGAACTTTGCTGGAGAAGGAGGAATCATCCTGCTTGGGATGCGTACGGCGTACCGTCGGGTACATGCTACACCTGCACCAACACAAACAAACAGACAAGATACCCTTCTCAGAGGGACCTATCAAGGTTATCATCTTGTGAAAATGTTCGAGTAATTCATTGTTTCAACAATCAGTGGCCTAGGCCAGTAAGTTTATGTATGCGCATTTTGTCAAAAACATCGGCGTTCTTTTTCGCAAACAAAACAGGTAAATGCTAATCAAACAAACAAAATTTCTGAATAGTAAACATTTTATTGATAACGAACCCCTGAATGGGTAAAAATGTTTTACAACAGAGGCAAGCTCCTGGAATGAGGAAGCTGTGCAACAAATAAAACATAAATATACATCAGTATATACAAATGTCGGCAACGAGGCGTAGACGAACACCATGAGTTGATCCCTCTATGACCCACTCGACTTCGATACCTCTCCGATGCTTCAACTTCAGAAGAGATTGATTCAGATAAACGGCCCTCAGGTCCACTAAACAATGAAAGTCCACACGCGGAACGCAGTCATTTGCTTTTTCAAATCCCTAACTTTTGCGTGAACCGCCCTTCTGGGTTTTCGATTCACCGGGATACCCTTTTTTGCCAAAGTCGCCAATCTGGGTTTTCGACCTTGCGGGTGTACATTTTTTCGATTTATATCCCTAATTTTTTCCCGAACCTTTTTCCTTTTTTATGGTTCGCCGGGATGCCCCATTTTTGCCTGGATATTCTTTTTCTTTCCAGCGGGTCGTTTTTAAGCAAAGTATTTTTTAACTGCATCCGCGTTCACCGGGGATGCAAAATCTTCACCATCCATCGTGGATAACAACAAAGCTCCTCTTGAGAAGATCTTGCTGACGACGTACGGACCTTCGTAATTGGGAGTCCACTTGCCCCGGTGATCGGAGTGTGGAGGAAGAATCTTCTTCAGGACGAGATCACCCGTCTGAAAGCTTCTAGGACACACCTTCTTATCATAAGCTTTCTTCATTCGGCTTTGGTATAGGCGACCATGCGCAATCGATGCTAACCTCTTCTCGTCCATCAGGCTGAGCTGGTTCAGTCGGTTCGCAATCCATTCTGTCTCGTCGAGTTTCACATCAACCAAAACTCTCAAAGAAGGGATCTCCACTTCTAACGGTAGGAAAGCTTCCATACCGTATACTAAGGAGAAAGGAGTTGCCCCGGTTGATGTACGTACCGTCGTACGATAACCGTGCAATGCAAATGGAAGCATCACGTGCCAATCTTTGTAGGTCACAACCATCTTCTGAACAATCTTCGTTATGTTCTTATTGGCCGCTTCAATGGCGCCATTCATCTTCGGCCGGTAAGGAGATGAGTTGTGGTGTTCAATCTTGAAACTCTGGCACAGCTCCTTCATCATCTTGTTATTCAGATTTGAACCATTATCAATAATGATCTGCTCGGGAACTCCGTAACGACAGATGATGTCCCTCTTTATGAATCTGGCCACCACCTGCTTGGTCACATTAGCATATGAGGCTGCCTCCACCCACTTGGTGAAGTAGTTGATAGCTACTAGAATGAAGCGATGACCATTAGATGCAGTGGGCTCGATCTTGCCTATCATATCGATGCCCCACATGGAGAACGGCCAAGGGGAGGACATGACATTTAACAGGCACGGTGGCACATGAACTTTATCAGCATAAATCTGGCATTTATGACACCTCTTCGCGAATTTAAAGCAATTTGATTCCATCGTCAGCCAGTAGTATCCTGCTCTCAGGATCTTCCTCGTCATAACATGCCCGCCGGCGTGCGTACCAAATGTGCCTTCATGGACTTCTTCCATGAGTATACTCGCCTCTTTCTCGTCTACACATCTGAGTAGCACGAGATCGTGGTTTCTCTTATACAAAACTCCATCAGGATTGAGATAAAAATTTCCAGATAGCCTCCTCAGAATCTTCTTATCCTGGGTTGACGCACCCGCGGGATACTCCTTAGTCATAAGGAAAGTCTGGATGTCATGGAACCATGGCTTGCCGTCGGTGGCTTCCTAGATCGCAAAGACGAATGCAGGTCGATCAAGACGAGAAAGGACAATTCTTGGAGCCTCATTCCAAAAATTGACTTTATACATCGAAGCCAACGTGGCTAAGGCATCAGCCATCTGGTTCTCGGCCCTGGACACATGATGGAGTTCCATGATCACGACTTTCTATGTCTAATACAACTAACTGCAAGTGCACAGTCTATCGCGTAGTAATAAAAGATATCGATCCCACAGGGACTCGTAATCAAACTAGTGTTCTCGGGAGTTACTATGTTTAGCTAGGTAGAATATGTTTTAGGGGAATAAGATTGTCATTAAAAGAGGGAACTAAGATTACTATTTAGATTTTAATTAATTGAATCGATACGTAGTAATTGTGTTCTTCAGGGATTTGATAAGTTACCGATGTATGAAATAGTTTGCACAGTTTATCTAAGCAGAAAATGGAGATTTGAAGACTCTCATCTCACAATGGTTATTGACGCTAATCATAATCCTAAGGGCCAAACGTACACTTTCGTATCCCGTTCGGGGTTAAAACTATTTTTTGGAAATCTCTAAGTTCTAATTCGTTTTAAAGTGCTTTTGCTGTTATTAAAACAAATGCCTAGTGTTTACTATCTGACCTTACCGCAGCTTTCGCTTGTTGGTTCGTATCTTAATTAATTTCCCACTTTCGTGGCAAAACTACTTTTAAATAAAGTCCCGCTTTTGCGAGGAAGTTTATTTCGTGAATCAATTTTAAACACTTTGACCATAAATTACTTTTGTGAAAAGAAAGTTTTCAAACAAGAGTTATCAAATCCCATTCGAATTATTACTACATATCGATTACCTAAGTTTAGCTAGACATGGAATTGGGAAAAGCAAAACATAAATAATAATAATAAATAATAAATTACATTATAATTACAACAGAAGTCGATCAAAATGAAAACCTGTAAATAATGCCAATTGGCCTTTGGGCAGATCCTCCACAGATGTTGGCAGGATTCTGATCTTTAGTTCCAAATGGATCGTACAGTGCAATAGGTATTACAGAAGAGCGGAAATGGGAATGAGGAAATGGCAGGGAAATAAAGGAAAGGAATACAAATAAAACTGGAGAAATGGATACAAATAAAAACTGGAAAGTAAATTTGCTCTGGAAATTAAATTTGGCAGCACTTCGTGGTATGAATGCAGCTCCCTCTATGAAGTCCCTGCTTCCCTTTTTATAGAAGTGAAATCCCAACGGTTATCTCTGAGGATGATGGACCTTGAGGCAGATAATTTAGGGAGTAGTGGACCATTTAATGGGAATTGGAACTGCTCTTTTGACGTGTAATCTGAGTGGGGCGTTTTTGCCTGCATGACGGTCGTCACAAGGTGTGACGGTCGTCACCCGTGTGACGGTCGTCATGCATCTGTGACGGTCGTCACATCAGCAAAAATTGTCTGCTGCGCTTTTCATTGTGTTTTCACTCCTTTTTCGTCCATATTTCATCTGGGATTGCTTCTTTTCTTCATGTTGCCTTGTTTAGACGTGATCGTTGAATACCTGCAAAAACATCAGACAAATACACGGAAATAACCCGAAATCGGATCGAAAACGGTTAGCTTTTAGTCGAATTATGCATGAAAATATCTATATGATTTCGTGTTATCAAACTCCCTTAAGCATGAATCTTTGCTTGTCCTCAAGTAAAACGTGGAAAAGTCGGCAAGCACGAGGCTGCTTCCTCGTTCGCAGAGTTTGGAAAAACCGGGATTCTTGGTAGGAACAAGACGAGTATCATGACGACACTGGACTACGAGTCTCCGGAGGTCTCCTTTTTATGCAAATCGGTCTCAGTCATGCTACCGTATCTTGGTGTCAAGGTTCTCGTGGCAAGTTCACCCTGTTTGTTCTAGCGCAATCACATTAAGCCCGTTGTCCGCACACTTTCATGGCAAGTCGACCTGTTAGTGACTATGATCTCGTTTTTGTTTTTGATCTTCTTCATTGATCATAATTTGGTGTCATTGATTTTTCAATGAGTTTTTCGTGCCGTTGGGCTAAATGCTCGGGTGAGGAGCATCTAACTTAGAAGGAAACGTATCTTATATTCTTGGGCTTTTTAGCTCTCTTTTCATGATTTTTCATCTTTTTGGAGATCATACACTTATTTGCATCGGTCGCTCGCTTAGAAGTGTTTTTAGGATGGTGCTGACTGCTAGTATAAACTACTTGGGGTTGAGATTGCGTAGACACTTGAGACTTTGGTACACGTAGGTGGTGAAACCGACTCGCATAAACTAGAGATCTAAGGTGTCTGGACGATACTGGTTTTGTTAGAACTGTCGTTTCCTCGGAGTTTCAAAACTTGGTTTGAACTCAGGTGCATTCTCGTGACGCTTTTGCTTTTGAGGAACAAATGAAAGTTTTTGTTTACGTTGAATAATGTGGGGATTGTTTGCGTAACGTGAAAAATATATAGACGAGCTTTATTTGCTAGAAATAGAAAGTGTAAAAATAGAACTTACTAAGATTCAAAGTGCAGTGAAATGGAAATAAAGGAAATAAGGGAAGTTCAGAATACAGTGGAAATAAGGCTCCGCTCCCACACTATCTCGATCAGTGTCCTCACTGATTCTTGAAGCATGCGAGAGGGAGATACAACTGAAAATGAAAATACAAAGAACTGAAATATAGTAAACAATGAAGGAAAAAATGAAAATCTAGTCCCGGGGTCTATCACGTCCACGCTGGCGTCCTCTGGCTCTAGCAAGAGCTACTCTATCCTCATAGCTCATGGCTCCGGTGTGGTAGACCGTGTCTCGGAGTCCTTCGACCTGCAGGGTCAGATTCGCTAGACTCTCAGTGATCGTAGCTTGGTCGGTGTGAAGTTGTTGCATTTGAGTCCGGTGCCAAGCTTCGAACTGGTCAGCTCGCTGGTTCTGCTGCTGCAGCATCGTGAGTATCTGTGCCTGCTGGTCTAGGGAGCGACGGAGGTCCTCTTCGGTGTAGTCGGGCACGGGATGGTGACGGCGGCGGCGGGAAGATGTACCTACTGGAGGAGGAGGCTGCGATGCCTCTGGCTGCTCGGACCTGTCCAACTCAGCTTGGATTTCATCGTCGGAATCATGAGTGGGGTCCGGAGTAGGAACAGCGGCAGCAGGAGGGGCAGTGAGGTCGAAAAACCAGTTGGTACGGTCCTCTGGATGGATGCGGGTGCGGGACGGAAGGATGATGCTTCTGACGGTCTTGCCACGCACAACCGGATGGTATTTCCCGTCAGCTCGGGAGCGGATGAGATGGGAGGCCCTGCAGTGGTCGGTGTCAAGGAACACCGAGGGGATGGAATGGAGGTGCTGAAGGCGGTCGCCAAGGTTCAGCCCAAGTGCGATAGCCGTGACAATCCCGCCAAAGTAGAATGGCTTCGAGCCACGGTTGCAGTTGGCCTGAATGTGAGCCAGCAGAAACGGGGCAGCATTGACGGGTTCGTTGTTGAAGACGCAATGCAAAAAGAAGAGCTCCTTGGAGTTCACTTTGTGGTTGCTGTCTCTGGCGAAGATGGTGTTGCTCAACGCCCTGTGAAAGTACCTGATGGCGGGGTTATGGATGTGAGTGGCGTGCAGGGAGTCCCAACCATCGGCATTTAGGCCGGTCAACTGATACCACAGCGCGAAGGCTTTGTGCTGGAACTGGTCGGTGATGCGGCGATGAGCGTTGTCGCCGCGGGGTAGCTGTAGGATGCTGGCGATCTGATTCTGATTCACCTGGTAGTTGACTCCAAACATTCGGAAACAAGCGGCACCTGTGTGCTGGTTGAGTTCGCCGCTGTTGGTGATGTACGAGAACGAACTCAAGAACTCAAGAGTGAGTTGTTCGTAGGTCGGCTGGGGGTTAGAGCAGAGGTTCCAGATGCCCGCTCGTTGAAGCATCCAGGTTACACCTTCAAGGAGTCCGAGCTCCGTAAGTGATGGAAGGTGCGGGTAGTGAGTTGGCTGGAGGGACCTCTGATGAAATGCAATGTACTGTGCTCGTTGTCTCTCGCCTAACTCGCCTTCAAGGAAGGAAATGTTGCTGACATCTGCGTTTCCGGCCATTGTTGAAGATGGAGAGGTTTCGGAGGTTTTGGGGTTTTTCGGCAGAGAGGGAAAATTGACAGAACGGTGGTTTGGAGGTTGAATTTGGAGTTTAGGTTTATAGGGCAATGTGGGGAGGATGGAAATTCGTAGTGGGGTATGAATTTTGGAAGTTTGAAAGTGATAATGGGGGGAGTGGAAGGGAACACGAACCCTGTTATCAGATAGCAGTTCTGGACTGCGTGACGGTCGTCACAAAGGTGTGACGGTCGTCACCCGCGTGACGCTCGTCATGGGGCTATGACGGTCGTCACAGCAGCAAAATCTGCAGGACGCAGAATTTTGCTCTGAGGGCGTACTCGTGGTGATTTTAAAGCGTAGTATTGCTACGGTGATGTAATATAATAGCCAACAATCAATAAATAATGCGAAAACAGAATAATTGGATAAAAACTAGAATTGAAATAACATAAAATGGAAACAATTGTATGTAGTACATAATGAAACGAAAAATGCGAAAAATCCAAATGATGAAATGAAACTAGACTAGACGAAACTTAAACTACTGCTATGGGCTAATAACTAATCTTTTCGTGCCTTCAACTCATCGAATTTCTGTGAATAGTAGTCGAGTTGGTCGCAGACTAGGTCCATGAAGCCTACCAGGTCACTGTGCATGCCTGCGATATCAGCTTTTACATTAGTCAAAGCTTTATCAACGTCGTCCAATCTGAGTAACACGGTATCCATTTTGTCGGTGGTCTCCTCAGGGATAGGCTCAGGATAAGTATTGTAGTGTGGAGGAGTCATAGGGTCTACTTCAGTTTCAGAGGCGGCGTCCTCATAGTACATGTAGTCGTGTGCCTCAGAGATGTGGTCACTGTCATACATATAGTCCTGGGGTGTTGACTGTGGTGAAGGAGGTCCCATAGGCTCATCCAATTCGTAGATCCAGTTATCCTTGTTGTGGATGCTTGTCATCAGATGATCAGGCAGTGTGAATAGCTGTACTGGTTTTTCGTTAATAAGGTACTCGTACGGTCCAGGTCCCGTAGTCCCTAAGATGCGCCTGTTAAAGCAGAATTGTATGTTCATGGGTCTGATGGTACCGAAACGAGTGCTGGCATTTAAATGGAATCTAAGGCCAAGCTCGTGGGCAATCATTGTTACTAGTCCTCCTATAAGAATAGGTGTCTGAGGTTCCAGCGTGAGGCGTTTGAAGGATCTCATCATGAAAGGCACTGCGTTTACTGTCCGTCCCTGAGAAGCACAGAACATGATGAATAACTCTTCCTTAGACACTGTGGTAATATTTTCTTCTTTTCCAAACAAGGTGTGAGCTAGTATCTTGTGGAAGTATCTGAAGGCTGGGTTATGAATGTCATCATTGTACATTCTGTCTGGTTCAGGGTGATAGTCGCCTGTGATTCTACCCCAGAAGTGATCGAGTTGCAAATCAATATCATCATCTTCTGCACTGATGAACACATGCGGTCCGCTAGGGAATCCTAGGAGGTTAGCTAGTGACATCCTGCTGTGGGTTTGGTGCATTCCAAACAATCGGAAAGTAATCAACTCTGTGCTGGATCCAAAACCATAGTTGGGTGTTCTTCTGAAGGAACTAAGGAATTCATAGGTAAGATCCTTGTAGGTAGCGAAACGTGTTTTCAGAGCAGTGTTCTCCCAACCCAGTTGATTGAACAGGTATTGAATGCTATCCGTGATTCCTAGTTTATCCATAGTAGCCTTATCATAATACAGCGTTAAGGCGAATTCTCTTTCGGTCAGTGCTGCAAATCTTGCCTTCTGAGCGAGTCCTCGGAAGTGAACCTTTGTGAAATCGTACTCGGCCATATTCGCAGGTAATTTGGAGAAAACAGAAGAGATGTTTTGAAGGCTTTAAAAATCCTGAAAAGTTTAAAACAAGAAATTGAAGTCAGGATTTTTAGAAACGAAAAGTGGTAGAAAAAAAAGGCAAAAGAGAAAAAATAAAATAAGAATAAAAGTACGAAAATGAACGAAAGTAGAAAGTAGTAGTAATTTTAGGATTTTTGTTGGATTTTTCAAAGTAGAATTTTAAGGAAAAAGGAAATGCAATGACGAGGGAAATTTGGGTTGCCTCCCAGTAAGCGCTGTTTTTAACGTCTAAAGCCTGACGATAGCTTGGTGAGAAGCTATTCGGGTGTCTGAGCTGGAAGCTCAAGCAATGTTATATTGCTGACTTGAGGACTGTTGTCGTTCTTATTGTAATGTTTTAGACGTTGCCCGTTTACGATAAACGGTGCATTCGTCTTATCGGTAATTTCAACAGCTCCACTCTGAAGTACTTTAGTCACTTCATAGGGTCCAGACCACCTAGATTTTAGTTTTCCTGGGAAGAGTTTTAATCGTGAATTGAAGAGCAATACGATGTCTCCCACACTGAATTGTTTCCTGATTGAACGTTTATCATGCCACTTTTTAGTTCGTTCTTTGTAGATACGGGCATTTTCGTAAGCGTCTAATCGAAGTTCTTCCAACTTGTGTAAGTTCAAGATTCGCTTTTCTCCTGCCTCGGTGTAGTTGAAGTTGAGTGTCTTAATGGCCCAGAAGGCCTTATGCTGTAACTCTACAGGGAGATGGCAGGATTTACCGTAAACTAATTTATAGGGGGTAGTACCTATCGGTGTCTTAAATGCGGTCCTATAAGCCCATAAAGCTTCTTGTAGCTTTGATGACCAATCTTTTCTCGAGGTAGCGACAGTCTTTTCCAAGATCTGTTTTATTTCTCTGTTTGAGACCTCTACTTGTCCGCTAGTTTGCGGATGATAAGGTGTAGCTACTCGGTGCCGGACTCCATATCTAGAAAGAAGTTTATCGAATATTCGTGATATGAAGTGAGATCCTCCGTCACTAATGACGAGTCTGGGTACACCGAATCTAGGAAAGATTATGTTCTTGAAGAGTTTGATTACTACTCGTGCGTCATTTGTTGGAGCAGCTATGGCTTCTATCCATTTAGACACGTAATCGACAGCGACGAGTATGTAGTTATTACCAAAGGAAGGAGGGAAAGGTCCCATGAAATCTATTCCCCAGACGTCGAAGATTTCTACCTCTAAGATTCCTTTCTGAGGCATTTCATCGCGTCGTGAGATGTTGCCAGTTCGTTGGCATCTATCGCACTTTTGCACAGCGATGTGAACGTATTTCCAGAGATTAGGCCAGAATAAGCCGGCTTGGAGAATCTTAGCGCACGTCTTGGACGTATTAGCATGACCACCGTATGGTGCTGAGTGGCATTGGGAAATAATATTTTCTATTTCTTCCTCTGGGACACAGCGACAATATATGTTGTCGGCCCCTCTCTTGAAGAGTAGGGGTTCGTCCCAATAATAGTGTTTCAGATCGTGGAAGAATTTCTTCTTTTGCTGATAAGTAAGATCTGGTGGAAGCACGCCCGCAGCGAGGTAATTAACGATGTCAGCATACCAAGGTAATGTGCCTTTGGCATAGATGGCTTCTACAACTTTTTCGAATTCTGGATCTTCCGAGATTGCATTGGGTGTGTCACTTTCTAGTTTGGCTATCAGACGTTCGTACGGGAAATCGTCATTTATCGGTACCGGTTCGTGTCTGATGCCTTCTATTCGGGATAAGTGATCCGCAACAATGTTCTCGGTTCCTTTCTTATCTTTGATTTCTAAGTCAAACTCTTGTAGTAACAGGATCCATCTCAATAGTCTTGGTTTGGCATCTTTTTTGCTTATTAGGTACCTTATGGCAGCGTGGTCTGTGTATATTATAATTTTTGCTCCTACTAAGTAAGAACGAAATTTGTCAAGCTCAAATATAACTGCTAGAAGTTCCTTTTCTGTGGTAGCGTAGTTCATTTGGGCAGGATCCAAGGTTCTACTGGCGTAGTAGATAGCATGGAGTTTCTTGTCCTTCCTTTGTCCTAGAACTGCGCCTACAGCGTAATCACTCGCGTCGCACATGATTTCAAACGGTAGTCTCCAGTCTGGTGGTTGCATGATTGGTGCGGTGATAAGGGCTGATTTCAGTGTTTCGAATTCTTTTAAACAGTCGTCGTCGAAGACGAACTCAACATCTTTCATTAACAGGCCGGTCAACGGTTTTGTGATTTTCGAGAAATCTTTATAAATCTTCTGTAGAAACCGGCGTGTCCTAGAAAACTCCGTATTTCTCGTACGGATTTTGGAGGTTGGAGATCTTTTATAATCTCTATTTTAGCTTTGTCTACCTCAATCCCTCTATCTGATATGACATGTCCTAGAACTATTCCTTGTCGGACCATAAAATGGCATTTCTCCCAATTTAGGACGAGGTTTACTTTTACGCAACGTTCTAGTACCATTTCTAAGTTTTGTAAGCATCCTTTGAAGCTTTGTCCACATACCGAGAAATCGTCCATAAACACTTCCATAATGTCGTCTATGAAATCTGCAAAGATTGCCATCATGCATCTTTGGAAGGTTGCTGGAGCGTTACAGAGTCCGAACGACATTCGGTGGTAAGCAAAAGTACCGTAAGGACAGGTGAATGTAGGCTTTTCTTGGTCATCAGGATGGATGGGAATTTGGAAGAATCCTGAGTAGCCATCTAGATAGCAGAAATATGAATGTTTGGCTAGTCTTTCCAACATTTGGTCTATGAAGGGTAACGGGAAGTGATCTTTGCGCGTAGCCTTGTTAAGCTTCCTATAATCAATACACATCCTGCTTCCAGTCACGACTCTTTTTGTTATCGATTCGCCTTTTTCATTTTTAACTACTGTGACTCCTCCTTTCTTTGGTACGACATGAACTGGGCTAACCCATTCACTATCGGAGATCGGATAGATGATTCCTGCATCTAGTAATTTCTTTACTTCATCTCTGACTACAGTGCTCAGGATGGGGTTTAGTCTTCTCTGATGCTCTCGAGAGGTTTTAGAGTCTTCCTCTATTGTAATTCGATGCATACAGATCGAAGGGCTTATACCTTTTAAATCGCTTATGTTGTAGCCTAACGCGGTAGGGTACTTCTTTAGGACTTCTAATAACTTTTCGGTTTCTGGTTGTCCTAAGTCGGCGTTGACTATCACTGGTCTTTTTAGTTCATCGTCTAGAAATTCATATCTGAGGTTTTTGGGTAGAGTTTTAAGTTCTAAAGATGGGTTCTTCGGACCTGGCATATGATTTGGTGTCAGTGCTAAGCTTTCGCTTTGGCTGTCGTCTTTATACGGTTTACGCCAATTGTCGTCTTCAGAAATGTCGGGTATTTGAATCTTTATTATTTCTGAATACGTGGTCTCTTCATTTTCAAGTTCTCTTATGCATTCGTTAATTTCGTCTACTAAATAGCAGGTATCGTCTATGGCTGGTGCTTGTAAGAACTTGGTGAGAATGAACTCTATCTTTTCTTCTCCTACTTCGAATGTTAGCCTTCCTTTCTTTACGTCTATAATCGCTTCGGCAGTAGCTAGGAATGGTCTTCCTAGGATAATTGGGGTTACAGTGTCCTCCTTGATGTCCATGATTATGAAGTCGGTTGGGATGTAGAATTGTCCTATGCGTACTGGAACGTTTTCCAGTATTCCGACGGGGTATTTTACTGATCTGTCAGCTAATTGTACGGACATTTTGGTTGGCCTGCGGTCTCCCATATTCAGCTTTTTGCATATAGATAAGGGCATAACACTGATACTGGCTCCTAAATCGCATAGAGCTTTGTCTATTACGAACTTTCCTATGACGCAGGGTATGGAGAAACTACCTGGGTCTTTTAATTTAGGAGGCATGCAGTTCTGAATAATAGCGCTACACTCTGCAGTAAGTGTAACTGTTTCGTTATCCTCGATATTTCTCTTATTTGACAGGATCTCTTTGAGAAATTTGGCGTATGACGACATTTGAGTTATCGCTTCTGTAAAAGGAATAGTAATATTCAACTGTTTAAGGAGCTCTACAAATTTCTTAAACTGTCCTGAAGTTTTAGAGTTTATTAGTCTTTGCGGATAAGGAATAGGTGGTTTATATGGCGCTGGAGGTGCTTGAGTTTTTTCACTTGCGGTATCCTCCTTCTCGTTGTCCTCCCTCTTCTCTAACTCAGATTCCTTTTCTGCTTGTTCAGTTGGTTTCTGTTGCATGGCTGAGTTTTCGGTCCTCGGATCGATCGGTTCGTCCAATTCTTTTCCACTTCTTAGTATCACAGCATTTGCTTGGCCTTTGGGATTCTGTTCGGGTTGTCCAGGAAATGTGCCAGCAGGTGCGGCAGTAGATGCTTGCTGTTGAGCCACTTGTGATATCTGAGTTTCTAACATTTTGTTGTGGGTGGCTAAAGCGTCTACTTTTCCTGTCAACTGTTTAATTTGCTCGCTAGTGTGTATGTTTTGATTCAGGAATTCTTTGTTCGTTTGAGCTTGAGTAGCTATGAACTTTTCCATCATCAATTCGAGGTTTGATTTCCTAGGTGCATTCTGAGCAGCTGGTTTTTGATATCCTTGCGGAGCAGTAGGCATTTGCAATGCATTTTCGCTTTTGTAAGAAAAGTTTGGATGATTTCGCCAACCTGGGTTGTAGGTATTTACGTAGGGATTGCCTTGGGCATAATTTACCTGGTCTGGCGGGATTCCGGCTAGCAATGGGCATTCGGGTGCATTATGAGTGGTGCTTCCGCATAACTCGCAATTTGGAGTTACTGCAGCGACTGTTGCAGTGGGGTTAACGGTCAAACTATCGATCTTCTGTTCTAGAGCATCTACTTTAGCATTGAACTTTTCAAGGCTGCTGATTTCGTACATCCCACCTTTCGCTGAGGTTTTCTCATTTGGAGTGCGTTCACCTCCCCATTGGCAATGGTTTTGTGACATGTTTTCTATTAATTGATAGGCTTCATCATATGGCTTATCCATAAGTGCATCGCCTGCGGCAGCGTCTATTGTCAATCTAGTATTGTATAGAAGCCCATTATAGAAAGTATGGATTGTCACCCAGTCTTCTAGACCGTGGTGAGGACATGTTCTCATCATATCTTTGAATCGTTCCCATGCTTCGTAAAGAGATTCAGTATCTTTCTGTCGAAATCCGTTGATTTGAGCTCTAAGCATAACGGTTTTGCTTGGTGGAAAATATCTCGCTAAGAAGACGTTCTTCAATTGCTCCCACGTCGTAACGGAGTTGGATGGTAATGATTGCAACCATGTCCACGCTCTGTCTCTAAGAGAGAATGGGAAAAGACAAAGTCTTATCGCGTCTGGAGTTACTCCATTTGCTTTCACTGTGTCTGTGTATTGTACAAACTTCGTTAGATGTTCGTTCGGATCCTCAGTTGCGTTTCCTGAGAATTGGTTTTGTTGTACAGCCGACAGCAATGATGGTTTCAGCTCAAAATCATTTCGGGTAATAGCTGGGGCAGCAATGCTACTTCTAGGCTCCATCTGAGATGGTGTAGCGTATGCCTTCAGCGGTTTGTTCGGAGGTCCTTCAGCCATCGTTGGTTCTTCTTCGGATTTGGGAATGGGAGTGAGAGGATCGGGAATGTTATGTTTGAGTTGGTACTCAATGATTCGGCTTCTTAGATGTAAGAAGCGCTCTAGTTTTGCGACTGAAGGTTTCAAGATATCGCTTTATGGGCGATCACTTGGCATACAATCGACAGCACTAGTAAAGGAAAAATGAAAATTGTTTACCTAGTCTATACGGCGTAACAGAAGGTTACACTATTGACTAAACGGGTCCCCGGCAACGGCGCCAAAAACTTGATCGCGACTTTCTATGTCTAATACAACTAACTGCAAGTGCACAGTCTATCGCGTAGTAATAAAAGATATCGATCCCACAGGGACTCGTAATCAAACTAGTGTTCTCGGGAGTTACTATGTTTAGCTAGGTAGAATATGTTTTAGGGGAATAAGATTGTCACTAAAAGAGGGAACTAAGATTACTATTTAGATTTTAATTAATTGAATCGATACGTAGTAATTGTGTTCTTCAGGGATTTGATAAGTTACCGATGTATGAAATAGTTTGCACATTTTATTTAAGCAGAAAATGGAGATTTGAAGACTCTCGTCTCACAATGGTTATTGACGCTAATCATAATCCTAAGGGCCAAACGTACACTTTCGTATCCCGTTCGGGGTTAAAACTATTTTTTGGAAATCTCTAAGTTCTAATTCGTTTTAAAGTGCTTTCGCTGTTATTAAAACAAATGCCTAGTGTTTACTATCTGACCTTACCGCAGCTTTCGCTTGTTGGTTCGTATCTTAATTAATTTCCCACTTTTGTGGCAAAACTACTTTTAAATCAAGTCTCGCTTTCGCGACGAAGTTTATTTCGTGAATCAATTTTAAACACTTTAACCATAAATTACTTTTGTGAAAAGAAAGTTTTCAAACAAGAGTTATCAAATCCCATTTGAATTATTACTACATATCGATTACCTAAGTTTAGCTAGACATGGAATTGGGAAAAGCAAAACATAAATAATAATAATAAATAATAAATTGCATTATAATTAAAACAGAAGTCGATCAAAATGAAAACCTGTAAATAATGCCAATTGGCCTTTGGGCAGATCCTCCACAGATGTTGGCAGGATTCTGATCTTTAGTTCCAAATGGATCGTACAGTGCAATAGGTATTACAGAAGAGCGGAAATGGGAATGAGGAAATGGCAGGGAAATAAAGGAAAGGAATACAAATAAAACTGGAGAAATGGATAAAAATAAAAACTGGAAAGTAAATTTGCTCTGAAAATTAAATTTGGCAGCACTTCGTGGTATGAATGCAGCTCCCTCTTTGAAGTCCCCTGCTTCCCTTTTTATAGAAGTGAAATCCCAACGGTTATCTCTGAGGATGATGGACCTTGAGGCAGATAATTTAGGGAGTAGTGGACCATTTAATGGGAATTGGAACTGCTCTTTTGACGTGTAATCTGAGTGGGGCGTTTTTGCCTGCATGACGGTCGTCACAAGGTGTGACGGTCGTCACCCGTGTGACGGTCGTCATGCATCTGTGACGGTCGTCACATCAGCAAAAACTGTCTGCTGCGCTTTTCATTGTGTTTTCACTCCTTTTTCGTCCATATTTCATCTGGGATTGCTTCTTTTCTTCATGTTGCCTTGTTTAGACGTGATCGTTGAATACCTGCAAAAACATCAGACAAATACACGGAAATAACTTGAAATCGGATCGAAAACGGTTAGCTTTTAGTCGAATTATGCATGAAAATATCTATATGATTTCGTGTTATCATTCCACTCGATCAAAGAACGGAAGCAGCCTCCTGGCATAGTTCATGTACGACACCAAATTCGATTGACGAGTCTCCCACTCCCCTTTAATCTGGTTAATCACAAGCGCCGAGTCACCATATACGTCTAGGTTCTTGATTCTCAAATCAATTGCCTTTTCTAGACCCATGATGCATGCTTCGTACTCCGCTTCGTTATTGGTGACTGGAAACGTCAGTCTCGTAGTGAACGGGATGTGGGATCCGTGGGGAGTCGTGATGATCACCCCAATGCCACTTCCGTAGGAATTAACCGCCCCGTCAAATATCAATTTCCACTGGGACTTCCTATCTGGCCCCTCGTCGGGCAACGGTTCATCGCAATATTTCGCTTTGAGAAACATGATATCCTCATCAGGGAATTCAAATTTCATAGGCTGATAATCCTCGATCGGCTGTTCGGCAAGGTAATCAGACAATACGCTTCCCTTGATGGCCTTCTGGGAAACATACTGAATGTCATAGTCTGTCAACACCATTTGCCATCTGGAAATCCTGCCCGAAAGCGCTTGCTTCTTGAAGACGTACTTGATCGGATCCATCTTCGAAATCAGCATGGTGGTGTGGTTAAGCATGTATTGTCGTAAATGTTTGGCAGCCCAGGCTAGTGCACAACACGTCTTCTCCAGCATCGAGTAACGAGATTCACAATCTGTGAATTTTTTACTCAAGTAGTAAATGGCATGCTCCTTTCTGCCCGTCTCGTCGTGCTGACCGAGAACGCACCCCATACTATTCTCAAGAACTGTCAAGTACATGATTAAAGGTCGTCCAACCACTGGGGGTATCAAGATGGGAGGTTCCTGCAGATACTGTTTTATCTTGTCGAATGCCTTCTGGAAATCCTCGTTCCAGATAATCGTTTGATCTTTCTTTAAAAGCTTGAACATCGGTTCACACGTGGCCGTGAGCTGAGAGATAAACCTTGCAATGTAGCTTATTCTGCCCAAGAAACCACGAACTTCTTTTTCTGTTTTTGGCATTGGCATTTCTTGTATCGCTTTTATCTTCGCAGGATCAACCTCGATGCCTTTTTTGCTCACGATAAACCCCAGTAACTTTCCGGACCGTACTCCGAAAGTACACTTGTTAGGATTCAACCTCAACCTGAACTTCCTAAGCCTCTCAAAAAGCTTCAACAAATTGACCAGATGTCCCTCCTCCGTTTGGGACTTCGCGATCATGTCATCAACATAGACTTCAATCTCATGATGAAACATGTCATGAAACAAAGTTACCATTGCTCGTTGGTAAGTGGCCCCTGCGGTCTTCAGACCGAAAGGCATTACCTTATAGCAAAATGTTCCCCAGGGAGTGATAAACGTCGTTTTCTCCATGTCCTCCGGCGCCATCTTGATCTGGTTGTAACCGGAGAAACCATCCATGAACGAAAACACGGAGAACTGCGTTGTATTGTCGACCAACACATCAATATGAGGCAGCGGGAAATCATCTTTAGGGCTCGCCCTATTCAAATCCCGATAATCGACGCACATGCGTACCTTACCGTCCTTCTTCGGTACAGGCACTATGTTGGTGACCCACGGAGGGTAAGTAGTGACTGCTAAGAAGCCAGCATCAAGTTGTTTCTGCACTTCTTCTTTGATCTTAACAGCCATATCTGGTCTTGTCCTCCTAAGCTTCTGCTTGACGGGAGGACAATCTTCTCGCAAAGGCAAGTGGTGGACCACGATGTCAGTGTCAAGTCCGGGCATATCCTCGTATGACCAAGCAAAGACGTCACTATACTCTCTCAGCATCTCAACCAATCTCTGCTTGACATCACTCTGCAATGCAGCCCCTATCCTGACGTTTCTGACGAGTTCTTCAGAACCCAAATTCACGATCTCGATCTCCTCTTCATGAGGCAGAATAACTTTCTCTTCTTGTTTCAACAAGCGGGCCAACTCTTCAGGAAGGTCTTCATCTTCATCAATCTCTTCTTCGGCTTGATAGATCGGGCAATCAAAGTCGAAGTGAGCCGTAGAAGGTCCAGAGTCGATGTCATCTGCTATGTGGATCCTGCAATAACAAGGGTTAAGTTTAAAACAAGGATGTGCAGGTTAGCACAAACCCTATTGCCATTTTATTGTTTTTCAAAGAAAATATAAAACAGGAATAACAGAGATCACAATATTTGAATACGAAGAAAAACGCCTTTTGATTTATTGATAAAATGCATGTACATAATCCAACAAGGCCCTGACAATAAAACCACTATGCCCCAGGTAGGACATAGGGTTGTACAATGATTGGAAAAAGTAAATCATTACTCTTCGCTTGTCATCTGGATGATATCTTTGACAGACCAATTGGTAAGGCCCTCGCCTGGCTTGCTTGGCTGGATCCAAGAGTCGAGGTCGCAGTCGCTATCTCTGCTGTCTTCAGACACCGCGTTGATGCTTTCAAAAATCACTCCGCCACTGGTAAATTGGATCGGCCCCTTACCTCGCGACGCACTGCTAGAAGAAGAAGCTTCAGCTCCAGGATAATACCCCAACCCAAACTTGTCTTGCTTGTTAGGTATCTCCAAAATTCGCCCCCAGCCTGGGGTAGATCCGGCTTGGACAACAGCCCGGGCTTCCTTGAAGGAAGAGAGAGTCATCTCTGGCTTTTCAGTGACTACAAGAGCTACGTCCTTCACTTTAACAGCTTCGAACGCTTGGCATAGGGTTTCGTGGATTTCCCCATCCATCTCAACATATTTGAAGGACGACAAATGGCTCACCATTATGTCTTCCTCGCCGCAAACGGTCACGATGCTGCCTCCGACAGCGTACTTGAGTTTCTGGTGCAACGTGGAGGTCACGACACCTGCGGAATGGATCCATGGCCGGCCCAAGAGGCAGCTGTAGGCAGGCATGATGTCCATGATATAAAAGACCGCATCGAATGTTTCCGGCCCGACTTGGATTGGCAGGGTCACCTCCCAGAAAACATGGCGTTTGGTTCCATCTTTCACAACCAGATCACTGGGTGTGCAAATCGCTCCACGAGTATCCAACTTCATTAATGCCTTCTTCGGAAGCACATTGAGTGACGACCCCGTGTCCACCAACACGTGAGACATAATCGTTCCCCTACACTCTATCGAGATGTGCAGGGCGCTATTATGGTTCCTCCCTTTCGGTGTCAGCTCTAGATCAGTGAAACCTAACCCATTTCCAGCATTCAGGATGGAAATCTTCGAGGGCGTCTGATGGAGATGATCCACAATGTTGTAGTCACTCTTTTTAATCAACCGCATAAACTCCTCGGCGTCTTTAACAAGTAAGTCTTTTTTTGCCCCACGGGGGATCTCTTCAACGACTTTACTTTTACCTTTATCAGTTGCGTCAGCTCTGTCCGCTTTGTCCGCCACGACCTCAGGTGGTGCAAACACTCTTCCGCTGCGAGTAATTCCGCTGATTCCCACAAGGTTATCCACAGACGACCCAAACGGTTCTAGCTCCAACTTCTGCCCGTTGCAGTAGACTTCAGCCCCATAATGCCATGGGACGGCATTAGTGCTTTCGAACGGTATTGGCCCAACTTTGGTGATGGTAATCGTGGGCGGTCTGGGTGCAGAAATAGTGATCGTCTGGCGAGGGATGGTGATGGTGGCAACCTCATCATCTTGCTTCAGCATTACCTCTCCTGATCCACTTTCGGCCCTCCAGCTGAACTGTAAAATCCCTTCAGTCATCAGACTTTGAATTCCTTTTATCAGCTGTTCACATCCATCATGACTAGTCGCACAGCCCATACACAGCTCTCCGCAACCTGGAAAGAAACCTCTTTTCATCAGCTTAGCCTTAACGAAGCTAAGTGGCGTCTTCAGATCTTTGATGTAAGTCAACACATCCAAATTCTCATCTTCGATAATGGTGTTTACTCCACCTCCCCTATGATTCAGCATGGGGTTCTTCGTGACATTTGGCACATTATCCAAGAAGTTGATGATCTTAGCGTCCACCATGTCCTGCACCTTATGCTTGAAGGCTTTGCAGTTTTCTACTGTGTGGCCTGGTGCCCCTGAGTGAAACTCACAAGTTGCATTCGCGTC
The DNA here is from genome assembly GCA_963859935.3 of Lathyrus sativus. Classification (NCBI taxonomy): domain Eukaryota; kingdom Viridiplantae; phylum Streptophyta; class Magnoliopsida; order Fabales; family Fabaceae; genus Lathyrus; species Lathyrus sativus. Next base: position 467,741,392 of record OZ012737.1, read on the forward strand.
ATAACCTGGCGGAGGTGCCCCTGTCAAGGGAGCCAGCGTTCTCTTTTGGATCAACTGTAGCTGAAGAAAAGTCTGCAATAGTTGCGCGTACAACATGGGCGGCGTCTCGAGGTGACGGCTCGACAGAGGTGCCCGATTCTGATACTTTATGTACCCTTGTTGATTCGGTTGCTGCTGCTGCTGCTGTGGCTGTGGCTGTTGAACTGTCAGGATAGTTATACTGGCCACCTGTTGGTGAGGGCCTTTACCTTTCCTTCGAGCGTTGGTCACAGCGCTCGTTTCTCCTTCCCGTCTTTTGCCACCATAAGGTTTCTTGCCGCCTCCTCCAGCTGAGGATGACTCATCTTGAATTTTTCCAAGTTTGATCCCATTTTCGATGTGCTCACTCGTGATAATGAGATCTGAGAATGTTCCAGACATACCGCTGACCAACTTCTCATAGTAAACCCCTGGGAGGGTGGCGACGAACATCTGCACGAGCTCACGTTCAACCATCGACGGCTGAACCCTAGCTGCCAACTCACGCCACCGCTGGGCGTATTCCTTAAACCCTTCGTTGTTCCTTTGCGACAGATTCTGCAGCTGGACTCGGTTCGGAGCCAAGTCGTTATTGTATTGGTAGTGGTGCACAAATGCTTCAGCAAGGTCCTTCCATGTGCGCACACTGGTAGGTTCCAGACTCATGTACCATTCGAGGGAGGGCCCGGACAAACTGTCTTGAAAGAAGTGCATCAGCAACTTCTCGTCCTCAGAATGAGCTGACATTTTCCTGTAATACGATCTCAGGTGGACGCGAGGGCAAGTGGTGCCCTTATACTTTTCAAAGTCAGGTACCTTGAATTTGGGAGGCACCTTGAAATTAGCAATCAGTCCCAACTTGGACATATCATCGCCCAAAGTGTTCTGGTTCTCGATATTCCTCATCTTATCCTCGAGTGCCTTGAACCTAAGCTGTGCTTCAGCAGTCAGCTCACCTTCAGCACCTCTCTGAGAGAACACATCGTCTTGGCGGTCTTCCAACCACGGCTGAGGCCCAAACAGATTCCCGACACCTGCATTGCTGTTGCCCAGCCCAACATTGACATTAGCTTCAAGACTTCCATTACCGACGCCCGTTGTATTACCATTGAGTCCCATGGTAGCTATTACGTTGCCGTTGGCACTGCCATTCCCCCCGGTCACGGGGACACCGTTCTGTGGAGTTTCAACTGGTGGAGGGGTAGGCACAATCCCACCATGGAGTACGCCATTGCTATTGACCCTTGAAATCAGAGGCTGAACCATGGTTCTGAGCTGATCCTGGCCATTGGCGACCGCTTGCATGAGCTCCATGAAGCGATCCATTCTTTCGCGGAGTTCCTGAACATCAGTTTGCACTTGCTCCATGATTCTGGTTTGATTAGCTCTGGTCGGATAGCGGTGAATTGGTCTCTGATCAATCCTGGAACAACCTGAAATAACCTGGAAATTCAAAAGGGTTAGGAAAAAGCGACAAAGTGCTCGTTATGCGAATGCTTCATGCAAATGCAAACGTGTGTCTGTGCGTTAGGGAGATTTCCCCCGATCCTAGTGCCTGAGTGCCAGTGTTGATAATAAGAAGTCTGAGTCCAGTCATGGAAATAACATCTCATATATAAAGAAAGCCCATCAAGGCAGTACACAACATCAGTGAGTACAAGATGAATCAATAGCATGACCTCAGCCAACAAGCCTGGTGATGGTCAGCCTACAACAACGATCAAAACAAAAGGAATACAAATAGTCAAGTACGGCCACGGGCGCGAAACTCTTCTAACAACCCCTTCGTTTCTGGATGATCAGGCCGAGTGAGCAACCCTTCGACGAGTAACTCCCTCTGCATAATGGTGTATTGAAGACCTTCGACCGAATCATCCCATGCTCCTTCGCCGAAGCAATCTTCTAGCTTCCGCTTCTTGGACTCAAACGTCAGTTTGCGCTCCTTCAGGTTAGTAAGAGCCCTATTGAGCTGGCCTTCAGCGGCATATCTGCGAGCGGTTTCTTCATCAAACCTCTTCTCACTAGCCTTCACCTAGGCTTCCAGCTTGGAGATTTGTTGCGTCAGCTTATCCTCCCGCTCTTTCCTGGTGGCTAGGGAGGCCTTCCAGTGCTGATTGAACTTGGATATCCTCCGATACGCTTCGTCCAAGTCCTGTTTCTTCGTGGCCAGTACATCGTTGACAACTTTGAAGTCTTGACCCATGTGTTCACGCTCAGCTATCTGCTTAGTCAAGTCTGTACCTAGCCGGTTCACCAGCTCTGTCTGCCTCTTGAAGAAATGAAGGCTTCGTTTCTCTCGCTTCGAAGCTGAGCCAGTTCTTTCTCCAGTTCTTCATTTGCCTTTTTCAGCTCATCTCGTTTAGCTAACACCTGATTATGCTGCTGAATAGGCACGGTAGTAGGATCTTCAATCACTGGAGGGATTTCTGGCTTGGCAGGAAGAAACGACATCCCTATAGCATCTGCTCTGGCTCTGATCCATGCCACATACGGAGGGTAGGCTTGATTATTGCTTCTCCCTAGCAATGGTTTCCTCCTCTTACTGATACCATTCCAAGCGCGCTGAAGCTTAGATAACATATCCCCCTCTAGAAGACGAGTGAGGTACAGAGATTCCTGCACCTCTTCATCCTTCGGCGGAGCTCTCAAAGCATAACCAAACTGTCGGACCAGCAAAGACGGATTATAGTTTATACAGACCTTCCTGCCTATCAAAGGCACGTTCGGAAACCCGCTGCAGCTGAAGATCATCTCGGTACCCAACCTATCTCTGTCAAACCAGTCAATATCCTCTGCAGATAGACTCATCAAACGCTCAGACCACTCAGCTGTGGCTGCAGACGAAGCAAAGGCACCCATCTTGGGTAGATGACTATCAAGCCATCTATAGAGCAGGGGTACACAACACGAGACATTCTTACCCCTCCTGTTCTTGTTTTTGTAGTGGATGGAATGGTAGACATCTCCTATCAAGGTAGGTACTGAATTCCCTGAAGCAAAGATGCGAAAGGCGTCGAAGTCTACAAAATCGGGCATATTGGGGAACAGAATGATGCCATATATGCACAGAGCGAGAATGGCGTTGAACATGACGCAACATCCGTCCTTGGCGCACTGCTGAGCTTTACCCACTAAGAACTGCAAGGAGAAACCAGGAACCTTGTTCCAACTAGACAATACCAACTCGGAGGAATCCAGATGAAGTGAAGGAGCTAGACTAGCCAGATCAGGCTCAGCGTCCATATGAACAAAAGGCATATGCCTCTTGATAGGCACACCTAACAAATCAGCATATTCCTCTAGCGTGGGTGCGAGAACAAAATCCTGGAAAGTAAAGCATCTCAACGGAGGATCATAGAACTGCAGCAGAGCGTGCAACCCATTTAACTCGAACGCAGAAGGTTTACGAACCAAACTGAGCAATTTGCCGTAAGACTTTCTGAACTCATCTCTCACAGAATCATCTGCTAAAGCAATCAAGCCAGTCAGCTGAAACACATCAGGGGCAGGGAGCTTGTAAGCCACGGTCTTCCTCAGAGAACCCATAACAATACAATAGGAGGAAAGAAATCCTGGATCGGGGAAAATGGTACCTGCAACACAGACATACGTTAATGAAATGCAAATGAGTATGCAAGGCAATGTAAAATGCAATCATGCAGCAGGAGATCAAGGCAACTGTGCTGTGGAGATTCTGTATCAACAAAAACCATGATGCTGCTCTGTCAAGAACAACCACTGTCTCTGATAAGAAGAAAACCCTGGTATCGGACCACAAATCTGCTCTGTCAAGAACACACACACATAGGACCATAAATCTGCTCTGTCAAGAACAAACGTCTGATAATAAGGACCTCTGATACAGGACCAAAACTCTGCTCTTTCAAGAACAAACGTCTGATAATAAGGACCTCTGATACAGGACCAAAACTCTGCTCTGTCAAGAACAAACATACATCTGCTGGTGAGATCCTCAAACCCCAATCATAAACCTGCTCTGTCAAGAACACACATATACATCTCTGAATGCAAGGTCCTCTGATACAGGGCCATAACTCTGCTCTGTCAAGAACCATCATATATCTGATGATGAGATCCTCAGATGCCAATCAAAACCTTGCTCTGTCAAGAACAATCATCTGATGGTAAGATCCTCTGATCCCAACAAAACTGATTCACTGTCAAGAAAACCAGGTAGTCTGAAGGTCAAAGTTTCCTGCAATAAACCCAACCCTACTCACAGGTATGGACCTAAACTGACTCAAGTTCGGCATCCTATGCGTTTATCAGCGTCACAGACATTCAAGAGGGGTGATACGATACCCAGAAGGTGTGGCATCACCAGCTCATGAAGCGGCCTCACTCGGCTGAATCACAAATGATCGGTCCCCAGAGTCGACAATCCTCCAAACCAACAACCCCCTCAACCCAAAGGGTTGAAAAAGAAGCCAACCGGGAGAACCTCGTCTGAGCGTGGATTTCATGAGACACTAGTGCCTGCCAAGCAAGCACGCGCCCACTAATTTCCATAACTAATGCTATGTTCACTCAAGCCTGGGTTTGGCTTCTCACTCATTAGAATGCCCCTCCCACAACAGCACAGATAATCATATCATACTGAAAAATAAAGTGCGGGAAATAAAAATGCGATAAATAAACACAACCTAACAAGTAATCATACAAGCGCTAGGATTGACTCTCGCAGGGGACGTCGGATCCCCAAACTGACTCGCATTCGGAACGTTGGATCCCAGGAAACTATGAAGTCCCCAGCAGAGTCGCCAGCTGTCGCTTCCGCGAAAATAAGGTGCCGGCAAAACAGAAGAGTCGTCACCTTTCGTTATTTATCCCTCAGAGCGGGAAAGGAAACAATCGGAAAAACCTGACGAATAGGTATAAGACAAGGTCGTCGCAACCATTGTCTAGGTTCGGGAGTCGGTTACGCAAGGGGAAGGTATTAGCACCCCTCACGTCCGTCGTACTCGACGGGATCCACGCTTGTTGTGTTTACTGGACGAGTTGGTTTATCTATCTACCTATCAAGGCTGGCTTAAACATAAAAATGACTCGGCAAAGCGTCGCGCTTTATGCCTACGTATTCTCATCAGAGAATAAGAAATCATAGTCAACGTAGTTCGCCTACGACGGGTTACGGGGAAGGTAGCTCGCCAATACATCAGTATTGTGCCTACGTACTCTCAACAGGTATGACAGATTATGGGGATTCAGATTCATCTGTTTTATCGAGTAGGGTTAAACAACAGTTCCAGCAGTTAGGGACAAAGCCTGTTTACGGTGGCGCTGAAGTTTAACGACACTCTTTTCTTCAGAAAAGCTTCCTTTGAATTTTGGGCCCACGGGGCAAAAAGGTTTGAAGTTTGTTTTCTGTCTTTTACGGAAGAACTGTTTTTCATTGTGTTTGCAATTTCAATCGCACTAAAGACTATGACCTGGGAGTGAATGCGTCGCATGTCACCCAAAGGGTACCATACCAAACATCCAAACTGTTGAAAAGAAACTCTCCAACAATCCTTTCTCAGATAGCTTAAGGCTCGTAATGTACGAAAGAAACCATTCATGATTACTGTATCTTAAGCTGTTTTGAGATGAGAAGAGAAGGGGCTCAACTAACGGGGAGACTATCAAGTCCTACTATTGTCATGCCAAGGATTCATCCTATGGTTGAGGTTTGAAACAGGGAACTCCTAGAAGTTATCATGCATAGGCTTCAACCTAAAGTTCTATCATCATTCCCTTATCAAAGGAAGTGCGAGTCCTAAGGGATCATGTCAATGGTAAACAGAAACAGATAAAGCATCAGCTTAACAGTAAACGACTGTAAAATGCATGCCATGCAAGTGAGGGAGGAAATGTGTGTCGGGCAGCAGCCTCCACAAGCTCATCTCAACCTCAAGCCAGATATGAATAACAGTAATCATACAGAGGAAATAACATGCTATCAAGCAAAATAGAATAACAACTGCAATCATACAGTAAAAATAAAACAGGCTATCAAGCAAACACCAACCACATGGGCAAGGGAGCAGGGCTCTAATGAATACCCGCAAGCAAAGCCATGCAGTAAAAATACAAGCAGAGGGAGCAACTCAACCTCTAGTGCAATCATGCTCCTAGATTAAAGTCAGTCTAGATATGGACTTATTCTAATGCATCAAGCATGTCAAACAAGGCACATCAGCAATACAGAAAAGAAAACAGACAAGAAAGCAGATCAACAACTCCCTCTCTCAACTCTAAGCCTCAGCTCTTCTGACAGTAATCCAATCTTCAGACATCACTCACCCTTCAAGGCTATCACCCTCCACTGGCAAGCATCAACTTGCTTCTCCAAGGTTTCAACCCATCAACATAAGTTTCAACTTATCTTCCCTTCTCCAAGCTTCAGCTTTACAGTCAATTCCACCCTCAGGCTTTGCTCTTAACCACAAGTATCAATTTGATTCCTTCAGGCTCTCAAGTCTCAGTGTAAGTATCAACTCATCCTTTATTCCTCAAGCCTCAGCTCTACACTCAATCTCAATTAAATCCTCTTTATAAGCATCAACTTAGTCTTCAAGCTTCAGCTCTCTTTGCTTTACCAGTATCAACTTGGTCTTCTTCTCTTACAAGCTTCAACTTCTCAGAGTAGTCTTCAATCACTTAGAAGTGTCAACTTCATCCTTCAATTCTTTAAGCCTCAGCTCTTCATTCAGTCTTCATTGAATCTTCAAGTATCAACTTGCTCTTCAAGCTCTTCAAGCTTCAGCTATAGTGGCAATGCCCAGGGGATCCTCCTCTTCAATGAAGTCCTCATCTTCAAACCCAAGTCTAACATCTCTCAAGATACTCCAATCAGAATACAATTGATTTAACAGGATGAGGAGAAATGATAAACAACTTACTGACAACCAAAGGAAGCCTGTAAGGGTTCATCATTATGAGAGACTGGTTCCCTCAAAGTTCTACTTCCCAGATAAAGCCACTCATCCTTCCAAAGGAGGGACGTGAATATCTGAGAAGGACTCTTAGTCATTGGGAGGAATGGAAGCACAAGATGCTTTCCATGTTTGTGAAAGAAATCATTCTAACTACAAGGCTCTCCCTATGTCCTATCTCCTAATCTTCATCAGACACCTTCAGGCTCAAACAAATCCAAAGCTCCAAGCACCTTCAAGCCACTTCAAGCATTCTCCTCTTGTCTTCAACTTGTCCTCAATCTCAACCAAAGGCAAACCAAGTACAAACCCTAATCTAAGGGAACTAGAGAATTTAAACTAGTTGAATTAGTACATTAGGATCACCTAAAGCCTAGTACTAAAGTTAGTCCTAACTAAAATACTAAAACCAATTGAAAAATCCTACAAAAATTACTATGGGAACCTAGGTCAATCATGACTCTACCACATTAGTTTCAAAGATCAAACCATCAAATTAGACCTAGAACTAAATTCTACATTCTAAGGCATCAAACCTAAAACCCTAAAAGGAGGCACCTCAATATCAATCTAGAAAGCACACCTATTTTCATCACAAAAATGTTAAAAATATTCTATGGGATCATACATGTCTAACCTAATCTCACACAAAAAATTAGGCTCAAAATCATCACCATGAGATCAAACAAAATTCCAGAAAAATATGCATCAAACATGAACATTTTAATATCAATTAAAATATAAAATTCCAATTAAATCAGAAATTACATGAAATGAAAATATTTTTTCTCTAAAAAATAGTAGACTCAATCATGAGTAATATGCAAAAAGAATGGGTTGATTGGATTAATATTCAATTAGTTATGATTTTTACAAGAATCATGAATTAAATGGAAATTAAATGAAAATCAAATAAAAATGAATAAGCACACGGTGCAAGAAGTAATCATTTTCAGTTAAAAAAACTGGGTTGGGCTCGCTGGGGTGTGTGGATACCACTCAGATCACTAAGCCCAAAACATCAAATAAATGAAACGCGGCGTTTCTTGCTTCAGAATCCTTCACAACCCAACTTTAAAACACAGTCGTTGGATCAGCTCCCAGTCAATGGTCAGACCATGATCTAATGGTGAGAACTTCATCTTCTCCATTTCAAACGCCTGAGCTTCGCGCCCAGCTCCGGCCACCGTCGGTGAAGCTCCGATCGTCCCCTTCAACCCTAGTTCTTCCTAGAGGCCTCCAATCCAAGAGGTCAAAACATGAATCTTATCCTAAATCTTCCCACGAGTTCAACCATGCCATTAGTTTCTTCTGAAACCCCAAGAATCATCATCTCCCAATCTCAACCGAAAATGGCAATTCTCCTAATTTGTCTCTAATTGATCAATTAACCATCTGAAATCCATCCTAGGCCATTCTACAACTAATCTAGCACCCTAATTCAACCTAATTCTACCTAAATCATGCTATAGGAAGAAGGTTACCAACCTGGAAATTCTTGAATAACAGATGCACGAATCCTCCAAATCAAGCTCTCAAATCTTCTGGACACGATCACCGAACCTCTTCCTTGCTTCTGTATGCAAAAGATTCAATGGAAAGTGCTTCAATCTTGAAACAAGATGATGAGTTGCAGGTGCTGAAAACCACTTGCTCCCACACGATCTAGCCACCAATTCTTCTTGAAAATGATCTGAAATCACTCCTTGGCACTCATGGAAGGAGTATCAATCAAGAAAATGAATGGAAGTTGAGGAATTTGATGAAACCGATTTCAATTGCAATCTATGAAAACTCAATCTCAAACTATGCTCAATCCTTCAATGATCACCAACCTCTGCCATGGATCCATTCTACTCAATATATAGATGATGTTTGGATGATCTAGAACCCTCTAGATCCTTCCAATGAGATTTCCCCTTCTCATGTCATGAGATTTTGAATCACTTATCATGACATGTACAACCCTTGCAAACAGCTTGGAATTCATCCCATTCACTCTTAATTTCTCCCCTAGTGAGATATTAGAGGTGTTTAGCTTGCAAAAAGCCTTGCTCATGCATTGATTTTGAGTTTTGAAAATGATGCTTAATATGCAAGTAAGTGCTTTTCAAAGCAAGTCCACAATTTAGACCTCAAATAAAAAATGTGGCTAAACCATTGCTTTAAAAATGTTTTCTAGAGTCAAAATGATATATTACATGCCATGGTTTGGATGTGTAGGTTGAAAATATCAATTTCAAACTTTGGTTTATTTAACTTATGCCCTTATTTTAGGTCATTTTTGCAAATTTGAGCTACAAGCCTTCTCAACATCTCATGACCTCCTTACTAGCCTTAAAACATCATTTTAAGCAAGTTTGATGTTTAAGATTTTTTCATTTGAAGCTTGGAAATAGGAGTTATGGCCTTATGCTTGAAATGACCTATAATCTCCAAATGACCAAAATACCCTTGACTTGTCAAAGCCATAAGTTGAGTTCTACAAATCCTATCAAGGACTTCTAGTACTCTCTAGAAATCTAAGAAGATAAGGAACAGCATTCATGTTGACCAAGACTTCATAGGAATCATCCTTCTTGGGCAAAGGTTGGATGCAGATTGGGTGACTTTCAAGGCCCCAGATTCACATACCTCAGATGACCTGTAACTTGTCAAAGTCATAACTTGAGCTCTACAAATCCTATCAAGGACTTCTAGTACTCAAATTAAAGCTAATAACAAGCTCTACAACATTCATGTTGGGGGTAAGATGATATGACAATCACATCTTGAGTTAAATTGCTTTGAAGATAGGGGTCAAACTAGGGGATTTTACACTGTCAAGCCTTAGAAACCCTAGCTTGAAACTTCTCAAACTCTTCAATCATGATGAGTTAACCTTGGAATCATCCTTATTGCATCTCAATGCATCAATCCATGATCACATGGCCTTTGAATTAGGTCTCAACCTTCTCCAAATCATCAGTTGACCTAGGGTTGACCCAGTCAAACCCTAATCACACCACTCCTGGCTGAATCTTCTTAAACTTGCACCATAACCTATCTAGGCTTCATGATGGCTTTCAAGACATCTCATAAGCTCTCTCAAGGCTTCAAGTCTACATTCATGGCTTCAGAATCATCTGAGGTCTTTCCACAACTCTCAAGTTAGGAGGCACACAACCTTGGTTTCAACCACTCTCTCTGAGAATCTTCTGACTTCTTCTTGGCTAGCTTCATAGTCTTGTGTAAATCTTGGTTGGTACTAAAATTTTGGTCAAATCATGGTCAAATTTTGGTCAAATCATGATAATGCTAATGTGAATGAAATGAAACATAAGCTAAGTAAAGAAATGTTGGTCAAATTTTGGGGTGCAACAAAGATTACCACAACACATCCTTCAGATCTATCTCAACAAACCTCACAATCATAACCTAGATTCACCGATTTCATGATCTAAACCCAAATTTCTTTCAACCTCCTTCACATCAACCATTCGTCTTTGTTAAACCACACCAAACAACATCAAACTACAAACCATATTCAACCTTCAACGCCATAAAACATGATCATCAGCTTCATATGAACTCACAACTTCGAACCTCAAACTAACTCCACCTTCGCATGCAACTCAGATCTGAGCTTGCTCACCATCATCTTAAACTTCACATCTACATCTTCATGACTGTGATTTGATGAACAAACCAACCAACCCATAGATCTGCGAGCTCGCCTCAAACGCGCCAACATCTGTCTTCATCAACTCCAATTTCAACGACTCGTCTTCCATCTTCTCCAACATCCAGCAAACGAAGCTCACACCTATTATCACGACACTCAACGTGAATTGCAGAAATTATCTGGAATGTTGTGATTCTGTTTTTCGTCTGTTGTTATAGGTGATATTTGAAGAAAACGAAGTTGAGCTGAGAATGAGAGGAGTTTTGGTTTGGAAGAAGATGAAAGGCTGAGCAAGAGGAGCAAGCATGGCAGAACTAGGGTTTTTCCAAAGTAAGAGGAAGAAGAAAAGGACTCTTGAGACTTCTTGGAATGGGTTAGTGGGCTTCGGCCCATCTGATTAATTTGGATTATACCACCCCCATATTCCTTTGATACGCCCATCTCTTTGCTGTTTTGTTGTGAAGTTGGGCTTCCAAACCTCAATTCCCAATTGGATGTTATTTGCACCCCATGTGTGGTTGTTGTACCCCCCCCCTCTGTTGGACTGTTTTGTTGCTGATTGTGGCTTAAAGCCCAACTGTTTGCTTGCTGGACCATATCCCCCTGTCTGGACTGCACCCCCTGTTTCCATTATTTTTTGGTTTTATTTTTGTACTACATTTTGATTGTAGAGATTTATGTATTATATTTTTCTTTTAGATATTATATATATATATATATATATATATATATATATATATATATATATATATATATATATATATATATATATATATATATATATATATATATATATATATATATATATATATATATATATATATATATATATATATATATATATATATATATATATATATATATATATATATATATATATATATATATATATATATATATATATATATATATATATATATATATATATATATATATATATATATATATATATATATATATATATATATATATATATATATATATATATATATATATATATATATATTATATTTCTTTTGTATTATATTTTCTTATAGAATTTTATATTTTATTTTCATATTCAATTTCTTCTTTAAATTTCTTTTAGAATTTCTTTTCTTATTAGAAGTTTATTTCTCTTAAAATTGAATTCCCATTTCCCTTTGTTATTGGACTTGTTATCTCATTTTCATTTTATTGGTCGATGATGAGACCTCTGTAATTCGTTATTAATCAAATTGTTGATGGATAATGTAGGATATGAGACCACTGTTCCTCTCCTTTTTTCTCTTTTCCTTCTGATTTTATTTGGTCTTTGACACAAATATCAATACGCTACCTCTTGGAGTTGAATGCATTTATAATTCGTATCACGATGGTTCAGCGTCACATTGGTTCTGATTCGAAACGTCATCAGCAAGGGTCAAGGGTCAACGGAACCACTCCGTTCGGTAACATTGTTTTTATTTCATCTCTTTCATCTCTTTTATTCAACCGTCGCGTGTTGTGAGCTAGCATTTGATACGTGGAAAATGATGAGTGAGTGGCTTCCTCTCACTTGTCTAGAGTGTTTAGCGTACCTCCTTAGGACGATATGCGACACATTCGCCCCTACGTCTTAGGACTTCGCGTGTGTGTCCCATTCTGAACCTTTTTCTATCGCATCCTGGCGATTGAGACTTCTCCCTTTTCTCTCGCATCCTGGCGATTGAGACCTCCCCTTTTCTCTCGTGTTTTGGCGATTGAGCTCCCTTCTCTTGCCCCCGTGCAATCAAGACCGTTTTTCCGTAGTTAGCCGAACTACGGCTGCTATGATCTCTCATACCTATTGAGAGTACATAGGCATAGGATTGTGATACTCCGAGCGAGCATTTTCCCCCTTTCCGTAGTTAGCTGAACTACAGCTGCTCTGATTTCTCGTACCAGACAAGAATATGTAGGCACAGGATGCGATATTCTGGCGAGCACACTAACAACCAACTTATTTTTTCTCTCGCTTCCGTGCGATTGAGACTTTCCCACTGATGACTAATCTATATCTCCCTTTCTCTTGCCCTAGCGCAATTGAGACCAGACTGTAGTTCTAGTTCCCGTAGGTTCCCGTACCTTTAAACCAATGACATACTACGTCCTTTCTACCGCAAACAGGTAATGCCTAAGTCTCCAATGGTCGAGCAGCAATACACCTAACTGCTAGAATGTGTACGCTAGTATCGTCAACCTTTTCTCTCACCCCTGTGTGATCGAGAACACCCTTGCGTCCCGTAGTTAGCCTGAATTACATTTTGCTCTGATTTCTCATGCCATATGAGAATACATAGGCACGAGACGCGACGTCTTGGTGAGGAATTCCCCCCGTAGTTTCCCGAACTACATTGACTCTGACTTTCCCATTGCACGCGGGAATATGTAGGCATAGAGTGGCAATGCTCTATCGAGTCAGTTCTTGCCGTTTAGCTTTAAAGTCGTAGATAGTTTATTTTTAACCCATAGACTAGACAACCAAGCGTGGATCCCGTCGAGTACGACGGACGTGAGGGGTGCTCATACCTTCCCCTTACGTAACCGACTCCCGAACCCGAGATTTGGTTGCGATGACCAATCTTATCCCTTTTTTGTCAGGTTTTCTCTGCTCGTTTCCTTTCCCTCGCTGGGATAAATAACGAATAGTGGCGACTCTTCTGTCATTGCCGACACCTTTTTTCGCAGTAGCGACAGCTGGCGACTCTGCTGGGGACATGCACATCTCCTATGCGAGTCAATCCTAGCGCTTGTTTGCTTGTCTTTGGGTGTTTGTTTGTGTGCTGTATTTTATATATTGTTGTATTTACATTTTCCGGACTATATTATTATCTGTTGTTGTTGTTGTGCTGTTGGGTGGTTGTTCCTTTGATAGATAAGCCCAAACCCAAGCTTGAGTACACACCTAGCATTAGTAGTGGAGATTAGTGGGGGGCCTATTTGCTTAGCAGACACAGTTCCCCATGAAATTCGCGCTCAAACGAGATTCTCTTTGATGATTTCTTTTTTGGCCCTTAGGGCTCGAGGGGATTTTGGATCTGAGGATTGTCGACTCTGGGGACCGATCATTTGTGAGTCAGCTAAGTGAGGCCTCTTCAGGAGATTATGATGCCAAACCAGAAACGGTGAACGTATCATCGTTTCTTGAAAGTCTGTGACGCTGACGAACGCATAGGATGTCGTACCTTATCCGTGATTAGGTCCATACCTGTGAGTGGGAGGGTTTTATGCAGGAAATTTGACTTCCAGCCAACCCGGTATTTTGGTTTTCTCTTTAGAGCAAACTTACTCAGTCAGCAGCGCAACAGTATTCAGAGCTTTGTGGGGGCTGTGATCCCGTGTTTTCCGCATCTTGCATTGCATTTGCATAAGCATCTGTGCATCATTTTGCATATCATTATCCAGCTGGCCAGAGCTCTTATCCAGAATTTGTTTAGATTCAGAAGGTGATTCCACGGTGCCCGTTCTGAACAAGTGTTAATTGTTAGAAGGCGACCAAGTGGTTGAAGCAGAATCAAGAAGAATCAAGCAGTGAAGTCAGTTGAAAGTTGTTGGTAGTTATGTCAAGGAACGACTTCTAGAATGTTGATACCTCGTCAGGTTTTACTGTGATGTCTAATCCTCTGTATGGTTCTCTACCCAATGAAGACTTTCCGCAAGTGAACAACTTAACTAAAGCTCAACTTGTGCAACCCTCTTTTAAGAATCAAGATCAACATGAACAGTTTGTTGTCCAAAGTGAGCGTTCTTCTTCTCCTGATACCACAGATTATCAGGATGCTGTTTTTCCTGTGCCGAAGTCCAGAAGAGAGGTTCCGATAAGGAAGACTGAAGACCCGAGAGCTCTTGAGTATGCTAAAAGGCTTCATGCGTTGGAGGAAAAACTCAAAGCCTTGGAAGTTAAACATGCTGTTGGTCTGAATGCTTCAGACATGTGCTTGGTTTCTAGCCTAGTGTTACCTCCAAATTTCAAAGCGCCGAGGTTTGAAAAGTACAAAGGGAATAGTTGCCTGAGGCAACATTTGGTGATGTTCTACAGAAGAATGACTTCGTTTGTGCACAACGACAAGTTGATGGTTCACTGCTTTCAGGACAGTCTGATTGGGGTATCTTTGAGTTGGTATATGCAGTTAGAGAGTAATACGATCCGATCATGGTGGATTTAGCCAAGGCTTTTCTAAAATAATATGATTATAATTTTGACATGGCTCCCAATCGCATGCAGTTGCAAGAATTGTCTCAAGAAAATAATGAACCCTTCAGAAGGTATGCTCAAAGGTGGAGGGAATTTGCTTCCAGAGTGCAACCACCACTTATAGGCCAAGAGTTAGCAGACATGTTCGTAAACTCCTTGCAGAGCCCGTACTTTGAAAGGATGCTTGGGATTGCACCGAATTTCTCTGAATTGGTATTAGCAGGAGAACATATTGAGAATGGCGTTAAGATTGGAAAAATTCAGAATGTCTCGAGCAGTTAGGCCAGTGAAACTGAATCTCTCTATAGCTCTCAAACTGAAGAAGAAGATATGATCAATGCAATCATGACAGATGTTGGTTATTCTCGGGGTGAATAGGTGAAATCTTTTGGTTCTTCATCTTCTCAACGGCCAGTATCTTCAGCGTCTCATTATTCTGGACAAAAAACTATGCCTAGAGCACCATATCAGAAGCCTTGGGTCGCTCCTCAAGCAAATCAACAAGCCTGTGGCCGAGGTTATCCGAATCAGTGCCAGAATCAGAGTAGGCCTCATAACAACTTGGAAAGAAGAACTGCTCCTTTTCATCTAGTTCCTATGTTGTAGAGCCAGCTTCTGCCACATCTGGTTCAGAATTCATCGGTGGAGCCTAAGACTCCTAAGCTTGTGCCAGAACCTTACCCTCCTGGGTTCAATCCCCATGCTCAGTATGGATATCATAGTGGATCCATGGGGCATTCGACCGAAGATTGCAAAGATTTTCAGGTAAAAGTGCAGCAGTTGATCAACAAAGAGTGCATTTCCTTTCCAGAAGGAGTTTTGGTTGTTCATGCCAACCTCTCAGACGTCTAAGCTCGCAGATTTAGAGGGTTATTTCCAGAAGCCAGTGGTGCAGACAGGAAGACGTCTTCAACATTGGCAGTCCTTGGACTTTTTATCATTTGCATTTGTAGTTTCTTTTATGTTAGTTACTACTTGCTTTTAAACATTGTATTCTGAATGGTAATATTAATGAAGTGACAATGCATTTTTCTGAATTAATCATGTCGCTTTCGCTCATTTGTATTATTTTTTGCACTGCACAAACACTTGCACATTTTATCCACTCCACTTTATCATTATTGATTAGCAAAGATTAGGGGGAGGATGAAGAAAACTGAATACCCATAACTGATGATTGTATGATTTCGGATAAAACGCTACTGATGACGTACGGGCATTGTTTCAAATCCCCTAAACACCGGAGAGATAAGGAGTTAGTCCCTAGTTAACCACTTCGAGCCTAGAAGTAGGAGTTTCTTTTGGACTTTTAAACCCTCACATCTTAACCTGGGGCAGGGTAGTGGTCAGTTAATTTGACCGAGCGTTCAAACTTCATAGAGGAGTGTCCCCATTAGAGGACCAATCATAATTTATTCCTCTCAAGAGGTCGTACCTCATCTACCACATTGGTTAAACCTCATCAATCAGGAGTGAGACAGTTACAAGCCTTTTGGGAAAATCAAGACAACCAGTGTCACACGACTTGTTTCAAAAAAAAAAAGAAAGAAAGAAAGCCCGCTAAGTTAAAAATCTGGAAAGCAAATACTTAGGCAAAAATGGGGCATCCCGCTGGACTTCAAAATATCGAAAAGAACTCAAAAAGAGTCAGTCTAGGCAAAAATTAGGGAATGAAAGAATAAAAAAAGAAAGGATCTCGAAAGAAAAATCCTCAAACAAGAACAAAGTCGTGTGGCTACAGACACCAAAGACAAAAAGGGGTAACTATCACTCTGAAAACCTTGTGAGTTCCTCAACTATCATTCCTACCATTCAATAAACCTTTTGAAGAGGTGAGCGTTTGTGCCAAGTTAACTAAACTTAGGATTAGAGATCATCACGGAGAAGGGGTGGGTACAAATCCTACTTTGAGCCTAATATCCTTTGTTTCAATAAACCGTGAACCCGACCACGATACAACCCTTAAAAGACCTAACTGAGGTCGGGTTTATTCTAAAGGCGTACTTCAATGAGGTTGAGTAACCTGACTCCTACATGATTTGCTAATCATATCCTTGTTGTATCTTTCACTAATCAAATCAGCACTACGTTTGGACTTTTGGTTCATTCGTCTCACTGTCACGACACTTAATAAGTGACGTTTATTCAAAATCTGCATGAACACCGCATTAAAATTACCATTCAGGAGCAAGCAATTTTAATTGCAGGTCAGTAGTTGACAGGGAGGAAATTCCAACAGGGAATAATCGAACAAGATTGGATCATTTAGCAGTCTGGATCAGATTTGTGTATACTTTGAACACTGTGGATCTGGGGCATTGATATCTAGTGAATATCGAATCATTCAGTCTGAGGACAAGTCCCAAAGAACCGGTTGATTATGAGACAAATCAGTCAAGAAGCAGTTGTTCAGAAGTGAATCAGCTTGAGACTCTACCAATCAGGGGCAGTCACCTGGAGATTCCGTTGAGTTGAGGGCAGATCCCTCCGGTATTTAATCAGATCAAGTTAAGTCGCTTCAGCACTCATTCAGGGGCAAATCACTTCAAGGATATATGGAAACCAATCGTTTTGAGAGTTGGGTAGTCAGGATCCTTTCATGGTACAGATTTTAGGGCAAGCCATCTCGAGATCGCCTCATGGCAAGCTTTTTCTTCTAACAGTGGACTCTTTCCCAAAGATCAGACTGGGGCAAGTTGAATTACACTGGGGCGAGTTACTCAAGCAAGTTTATTCTCCTCAGCAAGAGTTGAGTGTCGGGAAATCATGCCATTACCTCATCATAATCTGAACCTTCCGAAAAGGCCTTGTTGTCATTGGATCGTTATTCCACAGCCTAAACATGTTACCTATCAAAACCTTGTAATATGAAACCATTTCCAAAGCCCAGTTCTCGTCTGGAAAACCTCCAAAGCCCAGTTCTCGGTTGGTGAACCTTCAAATCAGTTCCCGTCTGGTCAACCCGTCAGTAAACACCAGTTCCCGTCTGGTGCATGTCAGCTTTTTAACCAGTTCCCCTCTGGTCACCCTTTCTATAGCCTACTATTTAACCAATTCTCGTCTGGCTAATACAGTTGTAAAGTCCAATTCTCGTCTGGAAAACCATAAATCAGTTCCCGTCTGATACCAAAACCCAGAAGTCAGTTCTCGTCTGATAACTTAACAGTTTGCCACCAGTTCTCGTCTGGTAGTCCACCCCTGAATGCTAGTTCTCGTCTAGTATTTCCCTTCCCAAATCCACTTTTGTTGGTAACCGAATAAATCCCTATTACCATAAACCTATTTTCATTCCTAAACAAATAAAAAATCCTAAATATACCTGGCACGATAATTCCCAGTAACTCACATGTTATCACATTCCCCGACACGAGGCTCGCATGACCTCAATTCTCCATGATTGGTGTTCTATATTCCCTTAGGGCGATGTGGTTAAATCAGGAAGATCTCCTCAGCAGAGATGTGCAATTAAGAGTGTTTCTCCTCAGCAGTTTGAGATTGCAGCAAGTTGAGATGGCATTTATCCTTTATCAGAGCAGAATCAAGATTATCCTCAGCGGGTCAAGATTGATATCCCCGACATAGTGTAGCCATCCCCAGCAGATGGATTGTGTATCTCCAATGGTTTGAGATTGAAGTTTTCCCCGACAGGCAAATTTGGGTTTATTTCCCTAACAGCGGGACGAATGCAATGTTATCACCCCACAAAGTCCAAGTTTTTGGCTCCTTTCCCTTCAAGGTCATTGACTCATTCCCTAATCAGAGGTTGATATTATTGAGTTTTATTCTCATTTACCCCGAGCAGAGGTCGGTACCGATTCCCTCACGGAGCAATCTATAGTGGAGATAGATTATTCCCCAATTGAGTATCCCCAACAGGTTTTATTTTGATTCTTCCCCAGTGAAGTTTCCACTTTCAGATGAGTATTTTGTGCCCTAGAAGGATTTTGGTGTCCTAGGAGACCGTTCAGGGCTGTTTTCCTTAGTGGAGCGAGATTTAATTTTTGTGGTTGATTATGTTTCCCCTACAAAGTCGTTGATTCCCCAGTAGAGTGGACATGTTTCCTCCAGCCGAAGCATTTGTTTCCCAGAAGAGTTGTATTCTGGTGGGCCATCCAGGGCGTTTTCCTCAGCAGGGTTTGATTTGATCCCCGACAGGGTTGGCTTTCTTCTCTCCAGCATTTATTTTGCTTGAGCAGTTCCTTTGCATTTGCATTGTACATATCATCTACCCAAATGCGTAGCATTTCCATTTTGTATGGAGCATTACGCCATTTTCAAACATATGCATGTGAAACATAAGCCAGGTTGTTACCTCTCTGTTCTCAGGTGTATTTCCCAATAGATGGTTGATTTATGTTGCCCGTATGATATTCAGACCTGGCAAGTTTTGATTAGTTTATCGTTGCCCGTATGGTATCCAGACCATGGCAGTTTCCGTTAGCCCGAGTGATATTCAGAACTCGGCTTACGTTTTTTCCCCAAGCGGCGTCGCCCGATTTCGGTTGGTGGTGTTGAACTTAGCCCTACATGGTATCCAGACCATAGAAACTTCAGATATGATTTCCTTTGGCCGTATGGTATCTAGACCATGGCCTTTTTCGGTTTTGTTTTGACCATTGAGTATCCAGACTCCGGTCAATCTCCTTGTGATATCCAGATCACGATAGTTGTGGTTATATTCTTTTTCCCTTATGGTATTCAGACCATGGCAGCTTATGTTTTTTATTGTGCCCTTGTGGTGTCCAGACCACGATAATTGGTGTTATTGTGCTTTATCCGTTGAGTATCCAGACTCCGGTAAAGTCAGTTGGGTATCCAGACCCTAGTAAGTATATTTGCTTTATCCGTCGAGTATCCAGACTTCGGTAAAGTCTGATGGGTGTTCAGATCTTGATAAGTTTGGTGGTGTATTTCTTTATCCGTCGAGTATCCAGACTCTAGTAAAAGATATTTGTAGTATCCAGACCACGACAATCGGCGTCATTGTGTTTTTCCGTTGAGTATCCAGACTCCGGTAAAAGACAGTTATGGTATCCAGGCCATGGTAGCTTATTTGATGTTTTGTGATATCCAGATCCAGCAAATGTTGTTATTTTCTGTCACCTTGTGGTATCCAGACCTTGGCAACTAATGATTTCTTTTAGCCCGTATGGTATCCAGACCACGACTTATATTATTCATCATCAGTGTCGTCGGACTTCAGCTGGTCATGTTTGTTTTGAACTCAGGTGGTGTCTAGACCGTAGTAAGTTTCTCTTTGTCCGTTGAGTATCCAGGCTCTGGTCATTTGCGTTGAGCATCCAGGCTCTGGTTATTGCGTTGAGCATCTAGGCTCTAGTCATTTTCGTCGAGCATCCAGGCTCCGGTCATTTTCGTCGAGCATCCAGGCTCCGGTTATTGCGTTGAGCATTCGGGCCCCGGTTATTGCGTTGAGCATCCAGGCTCCGGTTATTGCGTTGAGCATCCAGGCTCCGGTCATTTTCGTCGAGCATCCAGGCTCCGACTCCTTCACGTTGAATATCCAGATTCTGACAACTTGAAATGTTATCCTTCAATCCAGACGGTATCCAGACCACAATACATTTTTGATGGATGAGTTCATCTTATTGTGTTTCCCCAACAGAGTTACTTGGTTAAGTTTCTCCTTTCTCTCTGCCAGAGTTGCTTGGTTAAGTTTCTCTCTTCCCCAGCGGAGTATTTTTGTGAATTATCAGAACTGACGGCAAAGTCAGATAATTTTGAGAACTGACGGCGAAGTCAGATTATTTTGAGAGCTGACGACGAAGTCAGATGATGTCGAGGCCTGACGGCAAGGTCAAATGCTTTTTACTGACTTGATGTCGAGGCCTGACAGCGATGTCAGACGTTTATCAGTTCTACAAAAGTCTGGAAGCGATGTCAGATGTTTGTTAACTTTCTGTTTGTCTAGGGGCAATGTCAGGTGTTTATCAATTTTCCGTTTGTTTGGCGGCGATGTCAGACGTTTATTAGCTTTGTGATTGTTTGGCGGCGATGTCAGACGTGTATCAATGTTGTGTTTGTTTGGCGGCGGTGTCAGAAAATTTTATCCCTTGCAGATTTTTGGCGGCGATGTCAGATGATTTTCCGACTTAGCGTCGATGCCTGATGGTGATGTCATATGATCTTTCCGACTTAGTGTCGATGATTTGAAATTGGTAATCAACCAGCTTATTTTCGTTGCAACTACCACATTCATGTACTTCCGGAGATTTTTGTTCCACTGTATCCGAGTTTGCAATTCTGTTTTTTGCGGTTGGCAAATTTTAGGGTTCTTTGGTATTCAACCGTCTTTTACCGTTGATTGTTTGAAAGTCGTTCGCTTTTCAACCCTTCAGGTCCAATCCGTTTGAATAGGGGCAGCTGTTGTACCCCAAAATTTGACCAACCGTTTCTCGCAATTGCATTTGCATTTGCATTTGCATCTGCATTTCGCATACTGTGCATTTTTTCAGCCGGATTGATTTTATCGGATTACAACCCTCTCTCTCTCTCTCTCTCTCTCTCTCTCTCTCTCTCTCTCTCTCTCTCTCTCTCTCTCTCTCTCGTGTTTCAAGCGCTTCAAGCCAGTTCAAATTAATAGGTTTATTTTGGAAGTGGTGCTCTTCCCGGTGATTCGATCTTTGCTGTTATTTTTGGGATATTTCGGTATCCGTATTTTTACCGTTTATTTCGTTACTTTCTCGAATTTTTATTCTTTGATTTAATTGCTTTTATTGATTTTCATTAGAATTATCTTGATTTTCTAGAATTTTATTTCATTAGATTTTAAATAGATAGTTTTATGTTTTATTTTAGAATATTATTAGAGTTTTAATAGGTTTTTAAATAGATTTTTAGATTTAATTTTCTATTTTAGATTTTTAGTTTTTAATAGATCTTAACTAATATTTTCTAGAATTTAATTGTTTTTAGAATATTTTAGAATTAATTATTAGATTTTA
This sequence comes from Lathyrus sativus, assembly GCA_963859935.3. Lineage (NCBI taxonomy): Eukaryota > Viridiplantae > Streptophyta > Magnoliopsida > Fabales > Fabaceae > Lathyrus > Lathyrus sativus. The sequence goes on from OZ012737.1 coordinate 467,763,166, forward strand.
ATTAGATTCCATTAATCTAGTTTAATTTGATTAGAAGCCAACTTTGTTTTAATATTAGTTAGTTTTTTGGATCAGCATTTAATTAAATAGGCTTTTGTCTTTAACTAATTTTAGTTAGTTTAATTGTCAACTTTATTATTAATTGTTCAGCATTTCCATTTTCGTTTGCAGCTTTTATTAATATTAGTTAGTATTAGTTAGTTTAATATTAATTAGGATGTTAGTAGATTCATTTTCCTTTAACAGCTTTATTAATGGTCAGTTTCTTTTATTAATTCTTTTTTAGTCAACTAATCATTCCACTAAGAAGGTTTTGCAGGGCATTTGTCAGCTAATCAGCCCCTCATGTGCCATTTCCATGACAAGTGTCAGGGCTATAAATAGCCCTGTTCACTCTCTCTCCTGTGGTGGTTGGCACGCATCATGAAAAAACCCTAATCCAGCTCACCGGCGAAATCATACGGTCGTCCAAACCCCGCCGAAAAACTCATCCATTCGCCGGAAAATTCATAACCTCCATCAATGTTCATCCATCATTCTTTAGATTTCTTCGAGATCCTTCAATGTTCATACTATTTTTCCAAATTTTATTCATACAACATTCATGTGTTCATCAACTTTTTCCACACTTTTCCAGAAACACTCAAACATATTCATCATCTTCAACGTTTTTTTTTCCAGATCTTCATCTTCTTCATGAAGATCTTCCGAATCTTCATCCACCATAACGTTTTTTCAAATTCTTCAAACAACCTTCAAGAACCTTCACCGTGTTCATCATATCTTCAATGTTTTCCAGATTTGTTTCCATGAACATTCATACGATCTTCATTCTTTTTCCGGATTTTTCTTCCAACTTCATACAACCTTCAAATGTTCATTCGCCTCCTTCAAACTTCTCCAGATTTCATCATGATGTTCATGCGTTCAACAATCTTCGTACCAATTTCCCAGAAATTCAAACCTTCAACAACTTCACCACAGATTTCCACAAACTCATAAACCAAACTCCAGATCTACAATGCGCAATCTCCGGATCAAAGATTACCATAACACATCCTTCGGATCTATCTCAACAAACCTCACAATCAGAACCTAGATTCACCGATTTCATGATCTAAACCCAGATTTCGTTCAACCTCCTTCACATCAACCATTCATCTTCGTTAAACCACACCAAACAACATCAAACTACAAACCATATTCAACCTTCAACGCCATAAAACACGATCATCAGCTTCGTATGGACTCACAACTCCGAACCTCAAACTAACTCCATCTTCGCATGCAACTCAGATCTGAGCTCGTTCACCATCATCTTAACCTTCACATCTACATCTTCATGACTGCATTTCTAGAATTTGATGAACAAACCAACCAACCCATAGATCTACGAACTCGCCTCAAACGCGCAAACATCCGTCTTCATCAACTCCAATTTTAACGACTCGTCTTCCATCTTCTCAACATCCAGCAAACGAATCTCACACCTATTGTCACGGAACTCAACGGGAATCGCAGAAATCATCTGGAATGTTGTGATTCTGTTTTTCGTCTGTTGTTGTAGGTGATATTTAAAGAAAACGAAGTTGAGCTGAGAAGGAGAGGAGTTTTGGTTTGGAAGAAGCTGGAAGGTTGAGAAAGAGGAGCAAGCATGGCGGAACTAGGGTTTTGACAAAGTAAGAGGAAGAAGAAAAGGACTCTTGAGACTTCTTGGAATGGGTTAGTGGGCTTCGTCCCATCTGATTAATTTGGATTATACCACCCCCATATTCTTTGATACACCCCTATGTTTGCTGTTTTGTTGTGAAGTTGGGCTTCCAAATCTCAAAGCCCAACCGACTGTTATTTGCACCCCATGTGTGGCTGTTGTACCCCCCTCTGCTGGACTGTTTTGTTGCTGATTGTGGCTTAAAGCCCAACTATTTGCTTGCTGGACCATATCCCCCTGTCTGGACTGCACCCCCTGTTTCCATTATTTTTTGGTTTTATTTTGTACTACATTTTGATTGTATAGATTTATGTATTATATTTTTCTTTTAGATATTATATATATATATATATATATATATATATATATATATATATATATATATATATATATATATATATATATATATATATATATATATATATATATATATATATATATATATATATATATATATATATATATATATATATATATATATATATATATATATATATATATATATATATATATATATATATATATATATATATATATATATATATATATATATATATATATATATATATATATATATATATATATATATATATATATATATATATATATATATATATATATATATATATATATATATATATATATATATATATATATATATATATATATATATATATATATATATATATATATATAATATATATATATATATATATATATATATATATATATATATTATATATATATATATATATATATATATATATATATATATATATATATATATATATATATATATATATATATATATATATATATATATATATATATATATATATATATATATATATATATATATATATATATATATATATATATATATATATATATATATATATATATATATATATATATATATATATATATATATAATATATATATATATATATATATATATATATATATATATATATATATATATATATATATATATATATATATATATATATATATATATATATATATATATATATATATATATATATATATATATATATATATATATATATATATATATATATATATATATATATATATATATAAATATATATATATATATATATATATATATATATATATATATATATATATATATATATATATATATATATATATATATATATATATATATATATATATATATATATATATATATATATATATATATATATATATATATCTTTTGTATTATATTTTCTTATAGAATTTTATATTAATTTTCATATTCAATTTCTTCTTTAAATTTCTTTTAGAATTTCTTTTCTTATTATAAATTTATTTCTTTTAAAATTGAATTCCCATTTCCATTTGTTATTGGACTTGTTATCTCATTTTCATTTTATTGGTCGATGATGAGACCTCCGTAATTCGTTATTAATCAAATTGTTGATGGATAATGTAGGATATGAGACCACTTTTCCTCTCCTCTTTTCTCTTCTCCTTCTGATTTTATTTGGACTTTCTTCTATGTTGTCTGTGTTACATGATTCTATTGGAGAATGATTCTCAATATCATTTCTCTATCTTGTCTTTGACACAGATATCTATACACTACCTCTTGGAGTTTGACTTCATTTATAAGTCGAATCACGATGGATCAGCGTCACATTGGTTCTGATTCGAAACGTCATCAGCAAGGATCAAAGGAGAAGAGCTTTGAATGGAGCTTGCACGCAAAATTCAAGGGTCAACGGAACCACTCCGTTCAGTAGCATTGTTTTTATTTCATCTCTTTTATTCAACTGTCGAGTGTTGTGAGCTAGCGTTAGATACGTGGGAAAGGATGGGTGAGTGGCTTCCTCTCACTTGTCTAGAGTATTTAGCGTACCTCCTTAGGTTGATATGCGACACATTCTCTCCTACGTCTTAGGACTTCGCGTGTGCGTCCCGTTCCGAACCTTTTTCTCTCGCATCCTGGCGATTGAGACTTCTCCCTTTTCTCTCGCATCCTGGCGATTGAGACCTCCCTTTTTCTCTCGCGTCTTGGCGATTGAGCTCCCTTCTCTTGCCCCTGTGCAATCGAGACCGTTTTTCTGTAGTTATCCGAACTACGGATGCTCTGATCTCTCATACCTGATAAGAGTATGTAGGCATAGGATTGCGATACTCTAAGCGAGCACACTAACAACTAACTTCTTTTTTCTCTCGCTTCCGTGCGATCGAGACTTTCCCACTGACGACTAATCTATATCTCCCTTTCTCTTGCCCTAGCGCAATTAAGACCAGACCGTAGTTCTAGTTCCCGTAGGTTCCCGTACCTTTAAACCGATGACATACTACGTTCGTTTTACCGCAAACAGGTAACGCCTAAGTCTCCAATGGTCGAGCAGCAATACACCTAACTGCTAGAATGTGTACGCTAGTATCGTCAACCTTTTCTCTCACCCCCGTGTGATCGAGAACACCCTTTCGTTCCGTAGTTAGCCTGAACTACGTTTTTCTCTGATTTCTCATGCCAGATGAGAATACGTAGGCACAAGACGCGACGTCTTAGTGAGCAATTCCCCCCGTAGTTTCCCAAACTACGTTGACTCTGACTTTCCCATTGCACGCGGGAATACGTAGGCATAGAGCGGCGATGCTCTATTGAGTCAGTTCTTTCCGTTTAGATTTAGCAGTCGTAGATAGTTTGTTTTTCACCCATAGACTATACAACCAAGCGTGGATCCCGTCGAGTATGAAGGACGTGAGGGGTGCTCATACCTTCCCCTTGCGTAACCGACTCCCGAACCCGATATTTGGTTGCGATGACCAATCTTATCCCATTTTCATCAGGTTTTCTCTGCTCGTTTCCTTTCCCTCGTTGGGATAAATAACGAACGGTGGCGACTCTTCTGTCATTGCCAACACCTTTTTTCGCAGTAGCGACAGCTGGCGACTCTGTTGGGGACAAGCACATCTCTTATACGAGTCAATCCTAGCGCTTGTTTGCTTGTGTTTGGGTGTTTATTTATGTGTTGTATTTTGTATATTGTTGTATTTACATTTCCAGGAGGGTAAGGTTCTGGCACAGGCTTAAGAGTCTTAGGATCCACCAAAGAATTATGAACTAGATGTTGCAGAAGCTGGCTGTACAACATAAGAACTGGATGAAAAGGAGCAGTCCTTCTTTCCAAGTTGTTACGAGGCCTACTCTGATTCTGGCGCTGATTCGGATAACCTCGGCCTCGGGCTTGTTGATTTGCTTAAGGAGCGACCCAAGGCTTCTGATATGGTGCTCTAGGCATAGTTGTCTGTCCAGAATAACAAGACGCTGAAGATACTAACTGTTGAGAAGATGAAGAACTAAAAGATTTCACCGATTCACCCCGAGAATAACCAAGATCTATCATGATTGCATTGATCACATCTTCTTCTTCAGTTTGAGAGCTATAGAGAGATTCAATTTCACTGGCTTGACTGCTCGAGGCATTTTTAATTTTTCCAATCTTAACGCCATTCTCAAGCATCCTTTCAAAGTACGGGCTCTGTCGCTACTACGAAAAAAGGTGCCGGCAATGACATGTACTTTTTGACCTTGTTATGTTGCTACCCCACCTTGTCTATAGGTTCATTTGATTGCTTGTTGCTTTGCTTCTTGCTTTACTTCTTGTTTGGTTCATTTGATTGGGCATTTTATGGTTTGTTGCGCCTTTGGTGTTTGTCTGCACATCTTGGGTGTGTTTTGGATTTGAGACGCACCAATGATATGTTGACTTGAGGTGTTTTTCCATCTTGTTTCGGTTTGACCTTTTTTGTTTGAGGCGTTGGTCTTAATTGTTGTTCTTTTGTTTGCATATACATCTTTTTGTTCCTTATGCATCTTTCTTCTTCTCTCTCTTTGAGACTTCTTTTATCTTTATTTTCATTTGTGATTGAATTAGATATTGTTTACTTATGCTTGCTCACAGGATCCCTTAGGATTCCTAGTCCCTCTGTTTAAGATGGGAGTAGGAGAGACACTAGGCTTTCAATCCCTTGCACGATAACAGTTAGGATAGTCCCTTCTTGACCTCAACTCTAGGTCCATCATATGCATGATTACATTAGGTAGACTTCCCTTTTCATCCTAACCTTAGGACCATTTTGTATGATAATATTAGGACTTTCTAGTTTCCCTTTAGTGTTTTCTTGTGTCTTCTCTTCTAATCTCAAACTTCTTTGAGACACTTAATAAAGAATAACGAACGTTGTACGCTACAAGCCTTAAGTACATGGGAAATGATGAGTAGGGGGTTTCTCCTTATTTGTCTAGAGTGTTTAGTGTATGACCTTTGGGCGACATCCGATGAATTTGCTCTTATGTCATAGTCTTTAGTGCAACGTGAGTTTCAAACTAACTCAATCCACTTCACTAAAACTAACAAACAAAATTCAAACCTTTTTATCCTTCGGGATCGTTCTTCAAATCATTTTTAGAAAGAGTACACTACTTTTCTGTTCTACCACAAACAGGCATCGTTCGTAACTGCTGGAATGGAAACTTAGTGCCACTCATAAAAAAAAACTTAACCAACATGTGGTTTCGTAGCCCAAACTACGTTTGCTCTAATTTCTCATACCAGGCGAGGATACGTAGGCATAAGACAACGATGTCTTGGCGAGCAACCTTCCCTCCATCACCCGTAGTTTCCCGAACTACATTGACTCTGACTTTCCCATTGCACTAGGGAATACGTAGGCATAAAGCGACAATGTCCTATCGAGTCTCTTCTTTTCTTTTTCCCCGATTTAGGAGTAGCTTTTAGATAACGCACCCCTTTGTTAGACAACAAGCATGGATCCCGTAGAGTACAATGGACGTGAGGGGTGCTCACACCTTCCCCTTGCGTAACCGACTCCCGAACCCAAGATTTGGTTGAGATGACCTTTTCTTTCCCTTTTCTCTTAGGTTTTCTTCGATCGTTTCCTTTCCCTCTCTTTGGAATAAATAACGTTTGATGGCGACTCTTCTGTTTGTTTTGGCCGACCTTTTTCGCAGTTGTGACAACTGGGGACTCTGGTTCCCTATGCGAGTCAATCCTAGTGCATGTACTTACTGTTGTATATTGTTGCATTTATTTTCAATGGGTTTGTTGCATTTATTTTGGGTGTATTTGTGTATATGCATGTACTTACTGTTGTATATTGTTGCATTTATTTTCAGCACTTTATTTTTATTATCATATTGTACTGTTGTTATTGTGCTGTTGGGCGGGTTGTTCCACTGAGAGATAAGCCCAATACCCAAGATTGAGTATACACCTAATATTAGTATGGAGATTAGTGTGGGCTTTCATGTTTAGTATGCACGAGCTCTCATGAAATTCGCGTTCAGACGAGGTTTTCTTTGAAGACATCCTATCCTATGCATCTTGGACAGTTGAGGGGGCGCTGGATCTGAAAACTAACGACTATGGAGACCGTTCATTGGGAAGCCAGTTGAGATCTCCTTGATTGACCATGATTCCAAACCAGAAATGGTGAACGTATCATCGTTTCTCGACCTGAGAGTCCGTGATACTAACGACCTGCATAGGACACTATACGTCTTCAAAGACTAGGTCCTACCTGTGAGTGGGAAGGGTTTTGAAGGAAACCTTAACTTTCAATCAACCCGGTTTTCTATCAAAGCAGACTTTTGATCTTGAGTGTTATGGTATTCTGGATTTCTTATCAGAGCGAAGCTATGGTTCAACTCAATCAACAGCACAATAGTTTTGGATACCTTGATCCCCTGTTTGCATTTGCATAATCATTTTGCATTAGCATGTATGTGTGTTCTCAGGTTCTTATTTTCCTTTTGATTCTAGTGATATGGTTAGTTACTGGGATGGAGGTTGAATTGAAGAAGACTATCATCTACAAGTTTCCGCTACCAGAGTTAAGGCCTTTATTTGGTCTTATTTCCATGGCTAGTTTTGGTGTCATGGAAGACTTCAAAAAGGATTATGGGAAAATTTTGAGCTTCGTCCATAAAGTCACAAGTTATTAACAAGGGGACATTCATACTTTGCTACAGTTTTATGACCCTCAGTTGCGCTGTTTCACATTTCCTGATTACATTCTAGTTACTACTTTGGAAGAGTTTGTTTTTCTGATGGGAGTTCTAGTCTTAGAGGAAATGCCTTTCTTTCATTCTGAGGGGGAACCTGATTTGGAGAAGTTGGCCAGTGCTCTTTATTTGAGCAAGTCTAATTTGGTGGGTAATATGGTATGTAGGAGTGGAGCCTTTGGTTTTCCTTTTCCCTTTTTGGTGGGAAAGGTTCAATTTTTTGCTAAGGAACGTTGTTGGGTAGTCTTCAATGCTATTCTGGCATTGTGCATATATGGTATTGTTTTATTTCCCAATATACCAGACTTCGTTAATATGGACGCTTTTCACATCTTTTCTTCCAAGAACCCTGGACCTACTCTCCTAGGGGATTTGTATCACTCAGTGCATTACAAAAATGAAAAAAAGAGAGGGAAAAATGTTTCTTGTTGTGCATCATTATTCCAAAAATGGTTCATGGATCATCTTCCTCGTATTGGAGCTTTTGTTGATACGAAAGATACAGCTGAGTGGTCAGAAAGGCTTATGGGCCTAACATCTAAGGATATTATCTAGTTTAGTCGAGATCTACTTGGTGTGGAGATTATCTTTAGCTGTGGGAGTTTTCCTAATGTACCTCTGATAGGGAGAAAAGGTGGGATTAACTACAACCTTTCTCTTGCTGTCAGACAATTTGATTATGCCTTGAGGGGACCCCCGAAGGAGGAGGAAGTGCAGGAATCTTTGCACTTCATAAGCGTAGCTGATTTTGATACTCTGGCTATGATAAAGGAAGCTTGGGGAAGAATTCACAGAAGAAGGAAATTTTCTTTGGGTAAAGGTGATTACGGAGCTTATGACCCTTATTTGGATTAGATCCAGAAGAGAATAGAGAGAGTGTTGTTGCCTTTTTCCTGTCAGAGAACCCTTATATCCTTTAGTCATTAAGGAGCCTACGATTGTTGACATCTTGAGATATAACAAGCTTTGGGTAGAAAACAAAGAATTGTGCAAAGAGAATGAAGAGTTGAAACAAGAGATCATCCAGTTGAAGCATGACAAGGGAGAAGTTGTTTACTTGGCCAAGAAGAAATCAGAGTCTTTAGTCAACCTAGAGAAAGAGTTATCCGAGCACCTCATAATGCGAAAGAGGATTGGTCAAGACCTAAAAAGTACTTGTAGCATTTTGAAACATAAGAAGGAGGATTTAGACAGAGCCTATCCGGAGATATCCAAATTCAACCAACAATGGAATGCTACTTTAACTGCTAACAAAGGAAGGGAGGATCAGCTTCGTATTCAGATTGACCGGTTGAAGACACAACTCAAAGTCAAGGAGAGAGAGATATGGGTGGAGTCTACCCACAAATACATGGTAGAGAAAAAACTTCACGATACCTTATTAACCTTGGAGGAACTGAAGATTCACGCAGAGGTAAAGAGACCCAGGCTGGAAGATGCTTTTGATGAAGATGCTTGGAAGGATATTTGCCTTTATCCCAGGGAGGTGATATCCAGAAGTAGCATCCATATCAGAGAACAGGTTGCCAGACCAGACCACCCAAATACAAAGGTAATGCTCATGGAGGCCTTGGCTTGGAGCAAGGAACATGATTGTTAGGGTTTATTGATATGATGATGTCTTTGCTTTCTTGTATTTTGATCATCACTAGACTTGTTGGATGAGATCATGGCTTGTCTATTTGGATCTTTTTCATTGTTGCTTTGTATTATCTCAACTTAATTTGATTTAGGAGACTTGTTCGTGGTATTCTTATCCATCTCAGTTATTTCTTGTTTTCTTGGAAACTAGTATCAAAGGAGGAAATATTATCGGAACGCATATACATGTTTGCATCCTTGCATCCTGCATTTTCGTTTACATAGCAGGTGTGCTTGGAGGTTCTTGTTCTTATTTCTGCTCGATTTTCAACAGTTACAGGATTGAAGAACCTAGTTTTACAGGTACTCAACAAGGTGGAATCAAAAAAGGATAATGGATCAAGTGCAAGCTGAGTTACAGGTGGTCAGAGCTCGTATGGCCCAGTTCATGGAATTAATTCAGAATGTCGCCAATTGGAAGGAACAGTTGAGAACTATGGTCTAGCCGTTAATAGCACAGGTGGATGAGGAAGGGGTTGTGCATGGAGGGTCTAGTGTTATACCTCCACCTATAGGTGGTTCTGTTCTGGTAAGTGGTCCTACTGTTGTTATTCCTCCGGGCGGAGGTGTTGCAAATGAAAATGGTAATGTTGCGGGAGCAAATATGTGTGTTGTGCATGGACCTCATGGTTCTCAGTGGGAAGATAACCAAGATGACGTCTTTTTAGTGAACGATACAGAATGCGGGCTGCCGTCTAAAGCTGACAAGAGGTTTAAGTTAATTGAAGAGAAGATGAAGTCCTTTGAAGTGCAAAACTCTTTGGGTCTAGATATGGTTGATCTTTGTTTGGTTCCAGGGGCTAAAGTTCCCCTCAAATTCAAAGTGCCTGACTTTGATAAGTACAAAAGGACAACCTGTCCTAAAGTACATATCCGGGCATATTACAACAAAATGTCTACTTATTTTGAGGATGAGAAGTTGTTGATGCATTTCTTCCAGGATAGTTTGGTCGGAGCGTCGCTAGAGTGGTATATGGGGTTAGAAAGGACCCACATTCGTAGCTGGTAGGAGCTGGCAGAGGCTTTTGTTCGCCATTAATAATATAATAGTGACATGGCGCCAAACATGGTGTAATTGCAGAGTTTATCACAAAGGAGCAATGAGAGTTTCAAGGAATACGCCCTGAATTTAATTGATCTGGCTGCAAGAGTTCAACCTCCCATGTTAGAAATAGAATTAATTGATATGTTTATGGCTTTGCTACCAGGCGTGTATTTTGAAAATTTAATAGGGTGCCTAACTGCTAGGTTTTCTGATCTAGTGATGGCTGGAGAGCGCGTAGAGGGCGAAATCAAGTCCGGAAAAATCTTAAATGCTGGTGGGTTTTCTGCAGAAGGAGCCAAGAAAGTATATTCTTCCAATCACAAGATAAGAGAAGGGGATACAAACTCCATTTCATACAGAGATAGGGGAAGAGCACAACATCAAGTTGCTACAATGCCTATTCTGGCCACACCTCAGCAACGAGTTAACGCTTTGCGACCTTACGTGGCAAGGCAGAGAATGGCTGACAGATAATTTGAAACTCCACCTATGCCATATTCTCAATTACTACAACATTTGTTACAACTGAAGTTGGTTCAAAAAAGGACTTTGGCGCCCCTTACTGGCGTGCCACCCCCAGGATATGATGCAAATGCCAAGTGTGATTTCCATTCTGGTGCTCCGGGTCATAGTATCGATAATTGCAAAGCTTTTAAGCACAAAGTACATGATTACCTTGATTCCAAGGCCATTAATTTTACCAATGACGGTCCGAATATAAATCAGAACCCCATCCCAAACCACGGGGTGGCAAGGACTAATGCTATCATTGAAGGAGAAAAGATAAATTTAATAACTGACATAGAGGATTTGAAGACTCCGTTGAGCTTTGTGAAGGTCAAATTGTTGAAATGGGGGTGTTCCCAGGATGTTCCGATAATTGTTCAGGGTGTGAGGAAAGGCCTGAGGGTTGTGTTTTGTTGAAGAAAGGAATTCAGAAGATGATCGACGAGGGTTATTTACAATTTGATAGGGTGATCGAGGGAATGAAGTGAATACTGAAGAAGACGAAGTTGCTACTATATCTATCATATTCCAGACAATCAATATTTCAGCGCCTGCAAGGCCAGCATCGGTGATTATTACTACTCCTGGATCAATATCTTATGAAAGCACCAAGGCCATTCCGTGGAATTACCGCGACAAAGTATTTTATAACGGTCAGAAGCAAGAATTGGTGAGTTCTTCTTATGAGGGTTCCTTTGTGGAGAACATAGTAGGTATTGGTGGCATTACAAGGAGCGGCAAGATCTTCTCCTCGCCACAGAACATTGTTGATAAAGGAAAGGGGAAGGTTGTGGTAGAAGAAGAAGTTCGACAGTAAGGGGAGAAAGACTCTTTGGCTAAAGAAACAGAAGAATTTATGAGGCTTATTCGTAAAAGTGACTACAAGATCGTGGATCACTTGCATCAGACACCATCTAAAATTTCTATCTTATCACTGTTGTTATGCTCAGAGGCGTACATAAATGCTCTATTAAGGATCTTTAATACGACATTTGTACCATATTAGATTTCTGTTAATCAATTGGAAGGAGTTGTGGCCCACGTAAATGCTGGTAATGGTTTGGGCTTCACTGATTTGGACTTGACTCCTGCCCGGAGAAAGCATAACCACGCTCTGCACATATCCATAGAGTGTAGAGGAGCTGTTTTATCCCATGTGCTAGTTGATACGGGATCCTCACTAAATATGTTGCCGAAGAAAGCACTAATGAAGTTAGATACGCAAGGCTTAATATGCACGCCCAGTGATCTGGTGGTAAGGGCGTTTTATTGAACTAAGAGGTCGGTATTTGGTGAGATCACGTTACTAATTAAGGTGGGACCAGAGATTTTTGATGCAATCTTTTATATTATGGATATTCAGTCGGCCTATAGGTGTTTGCTTGGCCGACCTTGGATACATGCTGCTGGGGCAGTCACCTCGACTTTGCATCAGAAGTTGAAGTATATGGTGGAAGGGAAGGTTGTTACAGTCTGCGGAGAGGAGGATATTATGATCAGTCATCAATTATCATTTAAGTATGTGGAATTAGATGGAGAGATTCTTGAAACGTTGTGTTAGGATTTTGAAACAGTATAGATTCAGGAGAAGCCTCCTATAGAAGACAAAAGTTCAGAGATCTCAATTTCCCCGTTTAAGGAGGCCCGTGCTATTGTAGAATCAGGTTCTTCACATAAGTGGGGCCAAGTTTTCAGTGTTCCTAACAAGCAAGACAAGTTTGGTTTGGGTTACAAGCCATCCAATTCTTCTCAAAGTACTCCAAGGTACAGAGGGCCTGTGCAATTCACCAGTGGTGGCGTTATCTATGATAGGATTAATGCTATTGGGGAGGACGAAGGAGACAGTGATTGTGATATGGATGCTTGGAATCGTCCACGTGTCCCCAGGCAAAGGCTTTGCAACTAGTCTGTAGAGGAGATCATACAGGTCACATCAAAAGCGTAAATTCCCATCTTTTTTATTATGTTTGGTCCTGCGCTCTGCCCAAGGTGTTGTGACTTTGTTGTGGGGCTCTTTTCTTGACATTTAACTTTATCATGAATAAAAAGATGTCCTTTTGCATTCAAATTTTGTGATCTTTGTTTTTCTTATTTCTTTTTTTAATATACTTTTACAAACAAAAAAGTGGCAATGTGTTTTGTGTTTGTTCGCATATCATGATCAGCATAAAACACCAATCATGCAGGTTGTACATCTCAGATACCATCGATCCTGATTCGGCTATGACTTCGTATGACTTTGATAATCCCATTTATCAAGAAGAAGAAGAGACTGATGAAGATTGTGACCTACCTGAGGAACTGGCCATACTACTCAAACAGGAGGAAAGGATCATTTTTCCTCATCAAGAGGATATTAAAGTTATCAATCTGGGTACCAAGGATAACAAGAAAGAAGTCAGAGTTGAGGGCTGCTTTGAATAACGATTTCAAGAGAAGATTGGTGGAAATTCTTAGTGAGTATAGAGATATCTTTGCTTGGTCTTACCAAGACATGTCTGGGCTAGATATAAATATTGTGGTACACCGTCTACCTCTTCAAGAAGAATGTCCGCCTGTGAAGCAAAAATTGAGGAGAACCAGACCTGATATGGCAGTCAAGATCATATAGGATGTTCAGAAGCAGTTGGATATTGGTTTCCTTGCTGGTACCACTTACCCTTTGTGGGTTTCTAACATTGTTCATGTGCTTAAGAAAGATGGAAAGGTCAGGATATGCGTCGATTATCGAGATTTGAATAGAGCGACCCCGAAGGACGATTTCCCGCTCCCTCATATTGATGTTCTGGTTGATAATACAACTCAATATTCAGTGTTTTCATTCATGGATGGTTTTTATGAGTATAACCAAATCAAGATGGCCCTAGAAGACATCGAGAAAACTACTTTTATCATGCCGTGGGGGACTTTTTGCTACAAAGTTATGCCTTTTGGATTAAAAAATGCAGGGGAAACTTATCAGCGGGCAATGGTGTCTCTCTTTCATGATATGATTCATCATGAGATAGAAATATATGTTGATGACATGATTGCGAAGTCGCAGACGGAGGAAGGACATCTGGTCAATATTTTGAAGCTATTTGAGAGGTTAAGGAAATTCAAGTTGAGGTTGAATCCAAACAAGTGCACTTTTAGGAGTGAGGTTAGGAAAGCTATTAGGGTTCATTGTCAGTGAAAAAGGAATTGAGGTAGATCCTGCCAAAATAAAAGCCATACAATAAATGCCTGAGCTGAAAAAAGAAAAAGACGTCTGTGGTTTCTTAGGGAGATTGAACTACATTGCAAGGTTCATATCTCATCTTACAACCACTTGTGAACCGATATTTAAATTGTTAAAGAAAGATCAAGCGGTCGTCTGGAACGAAAACTCTCAAAGGGCATTTGAGAAAATAAAGGAACATTTGCATGAACCTCTAATATTAATGCCTCCGGTTGTGGAGAGACCCCTGATAATGTACCTCACTGTTCTTGAGAATTCAATGGGTTGTTTGCTCAGTCAACACGACGAGACAGGTAGAAAAGAACATGCCATTTACTACCTGAGTAAAAAATTCAATGATTGCGAGTCGAGATACTCAATGCTGGAGAAAACATGTTGCGCGCTGGCTTGGGCAGCCAAACCCTAAGGCATTACGTGTTAAATCACACAACCATGTTGATTTCGAGATGCATCTGATTAAATATGTGTTTGAGAAGCAGGCACTTTTTGGAAGAATTGCTAAATGGCAGATGGTTCTAACACAATACGATATTCAGTATGTTTTCCATAAAGCTATCAATGGGAGTGTATTCTCAGAATATTTGGCTGAACAACCCATTGAGGATTATCAACCTATGAGATTTTAATTTCCTAATGAAGATATAATGTTTTTGAGGATGAAGGATTGTGATGAGCCTCTACCAGATGAGAGTCCAGAAATTGGGCCTCAGTGGAAATTGGTTTTTGACAGTGTTGTAAATTCGCACGAGAATAGAACCAGAGCAATTATTACAACTCCTCACCGTTCTCACATACCGTTTACGGCTCGATTGACATTTTCTTGCACTAATAATGAGGCTGAATATGAAGCATGCATCATGGGTCTAGAGGAAGCGATTGATTTGAGAATCAAGAATTTGGATGTGCATGGTAATTCAGCATTGGTCGTCAGCCAGATTAAAGGAGAGTGGGAGACTCTCCAGGCCAACCTGGTACCTTATAAGAACTATGCCAGGAGGTTATTGCCTTTCTTTGATAGGGTTGAGTTTCATCATGTACCGAGGGCTGAAAATTAGATGGAAGACGCTTTGGCAACGTTATCATCAATGTATAAGGTGAATTTTTGGAATGACGCTCCAGCAATCACTATCATGCGCCTTGATAGGCCAACTTTTGTATTTGTAGTAGAAAAATCTTCAGATGGGAAGCCTTGGTATTTTGACATCAAACATTTCCTCAAGACTCAAGAGTATCTGCCGGGGGCATCAAGTAGAGACAAGAAGACTCTGAGGAGGTCGTCGGGTAATTTTTAGTTGAATAAGGACGATGCGTTGTACAAGAGAAACTTTGATATGGTATTACTGCATTGTGTGGATGAAAATGAAGCAAACTCACTGATGGAAGAGGTCCACGGAGGTTCTTTTGGTACTCATGTTGGTGGGCTTGCAATGTCCATAAAACTATTGAGAGCGGGATATTACTGGATGACCATGGAGTCCGACTGTTTTAAGTATGTCAGGAAATTCCATAAGTGTCAAATATATGCCGATAAGGTGCATGTGCCTTCGAGTCCTCTTAATGTTTTAACATCTCCTTGGCCCTTTGCTATGTGGGGCATTGACATGATTGGGAAGATTGAACCGATAACCTCCAACGGACATTGTTTCATCCTTGTCGCCATTGATTATTTCACCAAGTGGGTAGAAGCAGCTTCTTTCACCAACATCACGAAGCAGGTGGTATCCCGTTTCATAAAGAAGGACCTTATTTGCCGATATGGGATACCAGAACAAATCATTACTAGAAATGGTTCAAATTTGAATAATAAGATGATGAAAGAATTGTGCCAGAGTTTTAAAATTGAACACCACAATCTTCGCCGTACCGTCCAAAGATGAATGGTGCTGTTGAGGCAGAAAATAAGAATATCAAGAAGATTGTGCAAAAGATGGTGGTGACCTACAAAGATTGGCACGAGCTGTTACCCTTTTCTTTACATGGTTATTGCACTTTGGTGCATACATCTACTAGGGCAACACCTTTCTCGCTGGTATATGGTACGGAAGTTGTCCTACCATTAGAAGTCGAAATTCCTTCTCTGAGGATAATGTCTGATGTGAAGCTTGATGAAGCAGGGTGGGTGAAGACCAGATTGAATCAGTTGAGCTTGATTGAGGAAAAGAGATAGGCAGCTCAATGAACGGGTATACCAGAGCAGAATGAAGAAGGCATTTAATCAGAAGGTACGTCCTAGGCATTTCCAGCTAGGTGACTTGGTGTTGAAGAGGACCCTCCCTCCATAAACAAATCACAGGGGGAAATGGACTCCCAATTATGAAGGTCCATATGTAGTTAGGAAGGTTTTCTCTAGTGGAGCCTTAATGCTATCAACCATGGACGGCGAAGATTTTACGTCCCCTGTAAACGCAGACGTCGTTAAAAAATATTTTGCTTAAAAATAGACCCACTGGACATAAAAAGAAAAGTCCAGGAAAAAATGGGGCATCCCGACGAACCATAAAAAGAAAAGGTTCGGGCAAAAATTAAGGATAAAATGAAAGTGAACCCACAAAGTTGAAAACCTGAAGGGGAGACTTTGGCAAAAAAGGGTATCCCGGTGGATTAGAAACCTGCAAGGGAGATCCAGGAAAAAGTCAGGGATTAAAAACTAAAGAACTACGCTCTAAGGTTAAAGATCAGTCCAATTAGTCTTTTCGAAAGAAAGAGCATTGGTGAAGCATCAAGGATATACGGGTCATAGTCGAATCGACACATGATGGTTGTTTGTTTCCACATTGCCGACATTTATGTATTTTCTTGTTTTTACTTTTTGCGTAGTTTCCTCTTTTCAAGGATTGCATCGATTTATAATTTGCCTATTTACAAGCCTTTTCCAATCAATACAATATTATTCACTCAAAGCACTTTTCGTCTCTTTACTTTTGCTGTTTTTGTTTGCAAAAAGGGCGTCTATATTTTTGATAAACTTTACATGTGAACAAGTTAGGGACCCATGACATAGGTTTAAGATGAGAGTTTACATGACTGATATCATGTATGGAAATTGAGATAACCATTTTGCAGTCAGGACGCCCTATTTGTTTTCGTATGTTTGCAGGTTGTTAAGGTTATTGCCCTAGTATTGTTTAGCTCCTGTCAAAGAAATTCCAGGAAGGTTTATACCAGTCGAGGTACTGCTACACAGCCAGACAATGCTTCAGTAAAAGGCTCTTTGTATCCCTACAGCAAAGTTTTTGTCATACCCACCGAGTTTCGTCATCAAATTAGAAACAATGTTGCCGGCAGCGATATATAGTTAACCCTGTGACAGGGTTAATGTATTAGGATATTCTCCCCAAGTATAGGTTGTTGTTTATTTCCTCGATGGGAATCTAGCGATGGTCGTATATCCAATAAAGTCCAATGGTTGTCGGCACGTTTCAGAGGCAGTTTCAAGGTTGATTCCCCCAACGAAGATTGTTCTTAATCCCCTAACGAAGTGGTTTTCTCCCCCAACGAGACCTTTGTTCGAGAAAGCCGTTTAAGGCATTCTCCTCAGTAGATTTTTGTTTGTAGTTTCTCTTTTCAAAACTTCTTCCAATGGTGTTCTCTTGCATTTGCATTTTGCATAGCATCTTCCTAAACACGTAGCATTTCCATTTCGTATGGAGCATTACACCATATTCAAACATATGCATCTAAAGCATAAGCCAAGTCCGGTTTCACTTTGGCCATACATTTCTCTAGTTGATATTGGTGTGACTAAAGATCACGTCATCTTTAATCAGGCAGGTCATTGATGGTTGTGTTCATCTTTTGTATCTAGGCAGATTAGTTTGTTTTAAACATCTCTTTCTCCAGTAGAGTCTCTTGCCCAGGTTGTAAGTTGTTTGTTTCTACTTCGTGTATACTTGTTTCATCCCAACTTTTGGTTGGTAATCTCCAACATGGTCATATTTTATAGTGAGGTTATTTCGACTCTTGGTTGGTGCCCTTTTGATCTCCCAGCAGAGTCACTTCCCAACCTTTGGTTAGTATTCCCTGTTATTCCAACTTTTGGTTGATATCCTTCGTTGTTTGGCATCCCAACTTTTGGTTGGTATTCGTTGCTATTCCAACTTTTGGTTGGTATCCTTCATTGTTTGGCATCCCAACTTTTGGTTGGTATTCTCTATTATTCCAACTCTTGGTAGGTATCCTTCACTGTTTAGCATCCCAACTCTTGGTTGGTATTCGCTGTTTCTCATCTCAAATCTTGGTTGGTATCCCCAATCTGTTATTCCAACTCTTGGTTGGTACCCTGTGGGTGTTTAATCCAAACTTTTGGTTGGTAATCTTTATTCCCGGTGTTGCACCCCAAAATTTGCCCTCTTTTAAGGCTTGACTCATTTCTTCATTTCTTTCAAATTCAATGACATAAGGGAGGCCCATCATTCCAAATTCAAGGTTCATAAATTTGAGGCTAGATTCAAGAATATTACAAAGAAAAATTTCATGACATTTGCAAGAATGTCACATTTGTTACAAAATCCAAACTCTTGGTAATGCTTAGGAAATTAAGCTATTTCTAGTCTTAATTCAAGTTTCTAAAAATAACTTCATGCCATGGTATCCCCCATGCCTCATCAAGTCCACATGGTCCTCTTTGTGCTTACAAACATGCAAGGAAAATATTTAAGAGCTAATTCAATGTTGGAATATCTCAAGATCAAGGCTATGCATACATTCATGGGCAATTTGAATATGGTCCAAAACAGCCCCATGCAAGAAGTGGCAATGTGTATCATATTACAAAATCATTTTATGTCACAAAACCAAGGCTATAAGCTTATGTTGATACATCTACACATTAAAAATTAGAATTTGAAAATAATGTCCAAAAGGTAGTGTATTGACTACATGGGTATGTCCAAACAAATCAACCAAACAATGGGTACAAGGGTGAATAGAGAGGTAGAGTGCTGCAGAAGAAAATACATCAAAAAACATACTAGAAATGGAAGGAAAGTGGGGCTGCACCAAAGAGAGAGGAAAATACATTCTCGTCGAGCCATTTTTGACCTTGTAAGCCGATTGCCTTGTGCGTCGCCATCGACCTTGCTCGCTTCACCTCAAACCTTTTTAAGCAATTAAACCCTTAACCCAACGTCAAGCGAATTTTCTCAAGCGATTATTAATCCAACTCACCATATTTAACAAAAGGATAAAGTTCACTTTGTATTGAACTAAAGAGAGGGGATTGAGTGTAGACTTCTTCCTCTCCGAGTGTCGAGATGCTCACTGTAGTGTGGGTGGTTTTGACACACGTCTTTCAATACGAAGATGTTTTCATCCACACCTTTTTCTCCTAAAAAACCTCGGCCCCGTATCGAGTGCATTTTCAAAACACTTACAATAAATAAATCGATTCTCTTTGTATTGAACTAAAGAGAGAGGATTGAGTGTAGACTTCTTCCTCTCCGAGTGTTGGGATATTCAATGTAGTGTGGGCGTAGAACCCGAAGGCATTTGATACTCATCATTCAATACGAAGACGTGACTTTATCCGCCACCTATCTCCCTCTACAACTTCTTTCCGCAACCTTTGTCACCTAATAACCTCGGTCCCGTACCGAGCGCATTTTTAAACTCTTTTCATAACAAAAACTTGAATGGTTGTGGAGTGGTTAGGCGTAGGCCTTCTCCTATCCCGAGTGCTGACGTTTACCGTAGGGTTCTCTGTCGCAAAAGCACTTACCATTCAAAACCAAAAACACTTTAATAAGAGAATGAAGTTCTCTTTGTATTGAACTAAAGAGAGAGGATTAAGTGTAGACTTCTTCCTCTTCGAGTGTCGAGATGCTCACTGTAGTGTGTGTGGTTTTGATACTCATCTTTCAATACGAAGACGCTATGTTCGTCACGCCCTTTCATAACAAAAACTGAGATAAAGAATTGGGTACTACCCATAGGGGTTACTATCCGAGGACCTATCTCGCCCCTAAAAAACAATTCAACAAATCAAATGTGACATCTTGCCTCGCATGGCGAAAACTTATCTTTCGAAAAGGATATGATATGTTCGTTCTACCGCAAACAGGTAATTCCTAAGTCTCCAACGAGCGAGCAGCAATACACCTAACTGCTAGAATGCGTACGATAGCATCATCCATAAAAACATCAATAAATCGTAGGCCGAACTACGGCTGCTCTGATTCTTTACTTCTTCAAGTAAAGATACGTAGGCACAAGGGCCACAATTCTTGGCGAGCACAAACCCTCATATCAGTAGTTTCCCAAACTACGTCGACTCTGACTTTCTCATATCCGTTGAGAATACGTAGGTCTGGGACCGCGAAGTCCTACCGAGTCCGTTCTTTCCCTTCTTCCCCCAGTTACCTCCTTTCTTAGTTTCTAAACCCACTTTCTATACCCTTTGGAAAACACTCTTATAGCGTAACATTTAAGCAAATAAATTCACACGTCGACAAACAAATGGTTCCCATCGAGTACGATGGATGCGAGGGGTGCTAATACCTTCCCCTCGCATAACCAGCTTCCGAACCCGTTCTTGGTTGTGAGACCATCTTATCTGTTCTTTTCTTAAGGTTTTCTCGATATTTTCCTTTCCCCTCATGGGATAAATAAAGTTCGGCGGCGACTCTTCTGTCCTTTTCCTTTTCGCCTTCCCCGTTGTTGCGCATATTTTTCGAGTAGCGACACCCGGTAATTCTAACTCTTGGTTAGTAATCTGCATTCCAACTCTTGGTTGGTGTCTCTCGGCTCTATCCCAACTTTTGGTTGGTATTCAGTGATTTGATTTCAACTTTTGGTTGATTAATTGTTGCTCGCTTTGGATTTTATCCTCGTCGTGTTGCATTCCAACTTTTGGTTGGTATTCACTTGGTTTGCATCCCCGCAGGTTGCAAATTTCTGGGTTCTTTTAGTATTCAATCATCTTTTACCTTGAACGTTTGAAAGCGGTTGCTTTTCATCCCTTCAGGTACATGTTGTTTGAATAGGAGCAGCTATAGCACCCTAAAATTTTCTCATCTTCTCTTGTGTTCTTGGCTTATGTCTCTTTGCATTTTCATATTCATGTTTGCATATCATTTGTTCTTGGCAGGGGATCAAGGTATCATGGTTGTGTTTCTTCAAGTTCAAGCAAGGTGTTCTCTATGACTTTGTGGTATTCTCAACCCTAGAAGTTCCTCATCATCAAGTGTGGTTCAAGGCAACATCATTCTAACATCATATGTGTTTCATCATGGTTTATTGTGCAAGAAATCATCAAGAAGTTAAAAAGTTTGGTGCATGGTGTTTGACCTAATATAGAAATTTGTGGATGCTATGATCAAATGAACATATCTCTTTCAATTTTCAACATCTTGAGGTGGTTCTTTTTCTAATGAACTCCTCTCATCATACCTAACAAGTTCTATTTGCAATGAAAGATCAAATTATGCTTGGAAGGTCATCAAAGGTTTGAGGACATTATAGGTCATTTTGAGTTTTGGAAGGTTTTCTTAGTCAACTTCAAAAAGGCATAACTTGGTCAATTTTCATCATTTGGTGCCCATTCTTTTCTATAATAAACTTGAAGGTGTCCTCTGCAACTTTGATTCAACATGGAAGAGCTAAAAACCCATCAAAGGTCTTGGTTTTCATCAAAACATTATAAGTCATTTTTGGTCCTTAAAAAGACTTAAAATTTTTCTCTGTGTTTTATGATTTTCACTTCTTTCACAGAGGCTACTTTGAAAGACCATATTTGTCAATTCAAGCTTCCAAATAAATACTTTCTTTTCACATTGCAAAGATTGCATCTACCTCTATCCAATGCAAGAAGAAGCATATCAAAAAGCCTCTTACATTGTGAGAACCATGGCTGCAAAAATTGAATGTCACTGATGGATTTTCACTACATGTCAGATTTGAATTTGATTGAATTGGCTCCTAATCACCAAGTTAATGCACAAATTTCACTTAAACATGTTTAACCAACTTTCCTGAAGTGATTAGCACCTTGAAACACATGATTTGAGTGAGTTTTGACTGATTGCAAGTCACACTTTGCTCATGCTGCATGTGTGCATGATTTCCATCTAAATTGCCTCATTCACCCTCCATTTTGATTCAGATAGCTTCTCCTTTAAATAGGGAGTCATTTCCACCCAATTACACAAGCTTTTGATAGCCAAAACCACTCTGCTAAGATCCCATTTGAACCCTTAAGCTTGAATTTCAAATTTCCATTTCCACACCTTTAACACTCAAATTCTCCACTCAGTTAGCTTCACCAATATTAAATGAAGATAACCAGGTCAAGATCTTGAAGAATTGTGGCCTGAATCAAGCTAGGGAACTCCATTTTCAAAGCTTCAAGGTTGAGCTTCAACATGTATAATTCTAAACCATTTTGATCCAAATTTGTTACTAAAATGTAGCCCTTGACATGCTAATGTTGTTTATATAGTTAGTTTTTAGTTGTAGTTGAGTTTTGTTGCTGAACTTTCAAATTCGTGTTTGAATCTTGTTCTTGTATTTTTCAAATGGATAAGTTGTGATTTAAAGAAATTTGGCGCGATGATATGGTTGTGATCGTCTTGAAAAGACGCATCAGATGAAACCACTATGAGCTCCAATGGTTCTGGTTCCATGGATCCACGTTTTTCTGCAATTTCCTTTGAGTTTCAGATGGCTGGAGGTTGAAGATGATGAGCTGGCATTATCTAACCGTCCAAGCATGCCAGATGTTTTAATCCTATGTGTTTGACTTTTGTTAGCTCCATGTGGTTGAGCTGACTTGAGTGTATCGTAGATGCGTGCTTCTGGATCCTTGGATTATCCACGTCATTTAATGAGGCTAGATCGAACATGCTGTGTTTTTTCTATTTTCTTTTCTTTTTCTAAATTGTTTTAAATTCCTTCTTATTTTCAGAAATTCATAACAAATTCATTTTTTATCAAAAAAATACCAAAATATTTTCTAAAATTCCCTTTTATTTTTCTCTTTCTGATTTATATTTTTGTGCATTTTTATTTTGCATTTTTGTATTTTTCATGATATTTATTTAATTTTGCTTGATTTTAATTGGTTTAAAAATACCTTTAAGCCATTTAAAATTATGAAATTATTTTCACATGATCCTATGATGGTTTTGAACCTATGGTGATTTTCTTGGATTTTTGTTTTCTGCTTCAGGTACTTTCATGTATTTTTGATTTATTTGCTTGATTTTAATGAGTTTAAAATTCTTTTTGAGCGTTTAAAATGTTGAGGAAATTTTCATATGATCCTATGATGGTCCTAGACCTATGGTGATTCCCTTGAGCTTCACTCAAGTCTTGGTATCCTCTTTTCCTTTTTAGGGTTTTTCTTTCTTTTTTATTTTATTTTGAATTTAATTGCTTTTTGGATGAACAAATGATTTTTGATCCGTTATGAGGTGATTCTCTTGACTTCTCCTCATTCCATTTGGGTCTTTGGTGTTTGCTTTGGTGATCCCTCATTTGTGGTTATTTTATGGTTGCTTCACTTTGAATGTTGATTTTGATGGTCAAGCTTAAGTGATCTCTTTGACATTGTTGTGTTGCTGCCCCACCTTGTCTCTTGGTTAATTTGATTACTTGTTGCTTTGCTTCTTGTATGGTTCATTTTATTGGGCATTTTGTGGTTTGTTGCGCCTTTGGTTTTTGTCTGCACATCTTGGATGTGTTTTGGATTTGAGATGCACCAATGATATGTTGACTTGAGGTGTTTGCCCATCTTGTTTGGGTTTGACCTTTTTTGTTTGAGGTTTTGGTCTTGATTGTTGTTCTTTTGTTTGCATATGCATCTTGTTGTTCCTTATGCGTCTTTCTTCTTCATCTTTCTTCTTCTCTCTTTTTGAGACTTCTTTTATCTTTGTTTTCATTTGTGATTGAATTGGATATTATTTACTTGTGCTTGCTCACATTATCCCTTAGGATTCCTAGTCCCCCTGTTTAAGATGGGAGTAGAAGATACACTAGGCTTTCAATCCTTTGCATGATAACAGTTTGGATAGTCCCTTCTTGACCTCAACTTTAGGTCCATCATATGCATGATTACATTAGGTAGACTTCCCTTTTCATCCTAACCTTAGGACCATTTTGTATGATAATATTAGGGCTTTCTAGTTTCTCTTTAGTGTTTTCTTGTGTCTTCTCTTCTCATCTCAAACTTCTTTAAGACACTTAATAAAGAATGACGAACATTATACGCTACGAGCCTTAAGTATATGGGAATTGATGAGTGTGGGGTTTCTTCTCATTTGTCTAGAGTGTTTAGTGTATGCACTTTGGGCAACATGCGACACATTTGCCCTTATGTCATAGTCTTTAGTGCAACGTGAGTTTCAAACTAACTCAATCCACTTCACTAAAACTAACAAACCAAGTTCAATCCTTTTTATCCTTTAGGATCGTTCTTCAAATTATTTTTAGAAAGAGTATGCTACTTTTCTATTCTACCGCAAACAGGCATCGTCCCTAACTGCTGGAATGGAAACTTAGCACTGCTAATAAAAAACACTTAACCAACCTGTGGTTTCGTAGCCCGAACTACGTTTGCTCTGATTTCTCATACCAGATGAGGATACGTAGGCACAAGACATCGATGTCTTGGCGAGCAACCTTCCCCCAATCAATTGTAGTTTTCCTAACTACGTTGACTCTGACTTTCCCATTGCACCAGGGAAAACGTAGGCATAGGGCAGTGATGTCCTATTGAGTCTCTTCTTTTCTTTTTCCCCTATTTAGCAGTAGCTTTTAAATAAATCACCCCTTTGTTAGACAACAAGCATGGATCCCGTTGAGTACAACGGACGTGAGAGGTGCTCATATCTTTCCCTTGCGTAACCGACTCCCCAACCCAAGATTTGGTTGCGATGAAGAACAATTGACTATGGTCAAGGCTCCAAGGGGGAATAAGCATAACAATGTTTGTATAGAGTTTAACAAAACTCTAGATCTAAGTTTAAAACTTGAGGGGATTGACTTTGATAAAAGCCAAGAGGGAAGTTAGTAATCACGACAACGATCCTTACATAGAGTTAACAAACTCTATCTTAAAGTTATAATTGAAGGATACTCCTAACAAGGGGTAGCTCTTTAGACTTAAAGAAAAGTATAAGGGATATAGGTTATAACTTAACTAAGTTAAAGGACATAATGACTTAACCAAGTCAAGGGGAGAGGCAATGAGCTATATATGACTGTGAAGTCAATAGAGAGACTTTCCTTTGAAACGAAGGAACAACAAGGCAACTAAATGAGAACTAACGAGTTCCATCACTTGGGGAAACTTAACAAAGTTAAAGCACACATAAGAATTAATTCAAATATGATGAATATGTATAAGTCATGGTAACAACCAAGAAAGATTAGGGCAAGCATGTAACAACATGAAACAAAAATGATAACAAGACAACTTGATGGGAACTAACAAGTTCCATCCCATATGAATCAATCTTGACAAAGATAACTAGAAATAATATATGATCAAATTGAAATACAAAAATCATGGTAACAACCAAGGTTTTGCACTTAAAGTAACAAAGTTCAAAGATCATGAAGGTAACAAACCAATCAAGAGCAAGCATGAAACATGTATAACAACAACAAGTTCATCAATGGTAAATAAATAAAACTCAATCATACGAGTTACAACTTGAGTAAAACATGGTATATGAATCAAACAAGGATAAATGTAACAACATTTAATCATTTTTAAGGCATATTGATGACAATAAAACATGGATAAGCAAGAAGAGTGACAACAGTTCAAGCATGGGTTCAAACTTCACATAAGGGAAGGTAAGCAAGATTCATAGTATCTTTCAAAGAAAGAATAAATCCTAAACATTTTATGGTTCTAACAAGACACATACACAAGTAAGGTAAGGGAGGGGGTGTTGAGGATCATGTTCAAGAGGTTACAATATCAAGAAACATACTAGGATTCACAGAGAAATTACAAGTCATACATTCACATTCATGCATTTATAAAGGCAAGAATCAAACCCTAAACATGTTATGGTTCTAACAAGACACATAAAAAAGTAAGATGAGGTTAAGGGATCATTTTCAAGAGGTTACAACATCAAGAAGCATGTCACAGATCAACAAAAAAGTTTCAAGGCATGGTTTTCATATTCATGCATTTATGAAGGCAAGAATAAGCATGGTAAAGCTAAGAACCAAAATTTTTCAAACACATAAACATGTTAAACATCCAAAAAGTTATTCATACAAATTCCATCATGCAAGAGGAATCAAGTACTGAGTCAAAGAAACTTATGAAAACAAGTAAAAACCCTAAAAAGGGTCATGTCTTTCAAGTGAATAAAAGTGTTTCAAAAATAACAATTATTGAATTCTTTCTTCACACATTGAAACTAGATATACCAAAGAGAATTTTGAAAAAAATAATGGGATCAAAATGATAAAACACAAAGAAGTTATGCACTTTGGAAAATTGGGTTCAAAACTAGGGAAAGGCGAGGCAAAAAGTTCGGCAACTTGAACCTAGTCTTAGCAGATTTGCAAAAGCAATCATAACTTGCTTAAAACTTAATGAAATTGAGTGAAACAAAAAAAATAAAATTGTGTATTGTTTCACAAGAAATCCAATGGTGGTGGTGGTTTTCTCAAATTATGCATCATATGAAAAACTCGAAGACAACATCAAAAATGACATGTTATGTGCAAGAACATGTTTACAATCAAATGCACATGGTTTCAGTAGCAAACAAGTGATAAAAAATACCATTTGAAAAATGTAAATTATGTTTACAAACATCACACATCAAGAGAGGAGTTCAAACCATAAATAGCACATGAAGCAGCCAAAATGCCAAGTTTGAGCAAGAACATGGTGACAGACAGAAATGCAACATTTCAATAACCATTAAGTGATTCAACACAACACATATAACATGTAAATGATGTTTACAAACATCTAGCACCTATGCTTAAATATAAACACAAAGGTTTTTTTTTATGGAAATGGAACCTTAAATAAGCTAACAAACAAGAACAATGAGACAGTAACAACCACATAAGTTTAGGGGCAAACCAAAGTTCAAACATGACCTATAACAGATATTAAACATGTTCAATCTCAAAGCACATCAAAAAGCATGATTCTAAAAGTGGCTAGTTGTCATTACTTACCTCTTGTAGCCTCCTGAAGCAAATGCACAAATAAAGAATTCCATTTGAGATGTGATGATTCAAACAGTCTCAAGATGCTCCAAATAAGCTATTCAAGTGGTCCAAGCTTCCTCCAAGTGGTTGCTTTGATAGAATGACCTCCTTTTGCAAGAAACCACCAAAGGTTATAAAGTGAAACACTAGTAGATGGTGTTACAGAAGTGTGGTAATTATTTGGATAGCAAAAATAACTTATATGTAAGGTGTTTTAAGGGTTAGAGTAGCTAGAAATAAAGTTGACAGAGTTGTGGCTTCAAAGACGCAGAAAGTCAAACTATTTTGGATTGGCAATTGACTTTTTGAATGAGGTATTTTCTGGTGAAGGTGAGTGTTTGAAAAGCTTCAATAATTCATTTGTGATTTGTTTGAAGTATTGGTGGAGGTGTTTGATGGTTGGAAAGTATTTTGGAAGAGTTTTGTAAAATAGATTTTTGTGCTACAAGAGGGCAAGTTCAATGCTTGCAAGAAAGTTGTGATATGAGGAATGAAAGATATTTTTCCTTGTTTCTAGCTCAATTTGGTGTGTTTTGGATGTGAGGAGAGTGTCCTATTTATAGGCAAGGTTAGAGAGCAAGTGGTATGGGCAGTTCAGATCATCTTGCCAGATTTTCCCTTTTTGGAGGCAAAATGTGCAAATCCAACTTGGGATCTCTTTTCTGAGCACGAGCCACCTCCCTATAAGTTTCATTATCATAAATAGCCTATAAATAGTAGTCATTAAGTGAAAGAAAGAGTGCAGCTGATGTAGTAGCTGAATTGTGATAGATTTTGCAAAAAGTTTCTCTCTCCTTGCCACTTGCATCCACTTGCATGAATAAACAATTCCATTAACCCAATTCTGGTATTTTACTCGTGGCAATGCATTTTAATATAATTAATTAAGTCCCTAAGCATCAAAGGATTAGTTAAGAAAGTGATTAGAAGAAGTTTGAGTGGTTTATGCATCATAATGCAAGTGCTGAACTTGGTTTTGTGACATGAAAAATGCTCAACTTTCCCTCTTCGATTCTCCCAAACCAAAAAGGTTGAGAAAGTTATCTTTTAATTTTTAAAAATCCCTAAATATTATCTACAACATTAATTTTAAAAAAAGTTCAAATTCCAAAAGGAACTATGTATAAAATCCTCTTGAATTTTGTTGCAAAAGTTGACTTACAAGTCATGAAACATGAAAATTTTCTAAGTGTGGAAATCCTTTACAACTTGATGAGGTCATAACTCACAATCTATGCATTTTTGGACCCCAACCCCTTAAGAAAGTTTTTTAGGGCTCCTTTAGATCTTTATGACAAGATTTAAACCAATCCATTGGGATGTGTGGTTAGGAAGTTATGACCATTTCAAGTTGGCTTAAAATTAGGGTTTTTCATGAATCCTAGTTTCTTGATTTGCAAATTATCCATCAATCCTTGTTAAGTTTCCACCAAACTCACTAGTTAGGCACAAAATGATGTTGGAAAATGTTTCTTGCTTCAATCTATGGTCAAAACCCTAAAAGTCAAAGAGTTGACTTTCTAGACAGACGAACCTAACAATAGAAATCTCCAGGATCGACCCTCAGTGTTCTAGTTTCTTTGAGCCTTTCAAACTTCTTGAGGAGACTTTAATAAGTCATAGGATACCATGAACCATGATTCAAGCTTTGGAAATCCATCTAGACCAATATTCAAACTTTAGTTGACTTTTTCCACTCGAAACCCTAATCAGGGTTTTGCACCGCACTGCTCCTATTCTTTTGGTAGAAACCTCAAATAACACTTGTTCTTGGCGAGATGTGAGCCTCTTGAGGATATGAAGACTTTATTTGTGGAAGATAAATCCAACACCTTGACTGATCAGTCCACAGGATTCTTGATTTTGACAATGCGAAACCCTAATTCATCTGCATCTTGACAAAGATCAAACATGAAAATAGTTAGGGTAAGATAACACATGCTTGATGCACCTAGAATGACACACACACACACATATATATATATATATATATATATATATATATATATATATATATATATATATATATATATATATATATATATATATATATATATATATATATATATATATATATATATATATATATATATATATATATATATATATATATATATATATATATATATATATATATATATATATATATATATATATATATATATATATATATATATATATATATATATATATATATATATGTGTGTGTGTGTGTGTGTGTGTGTGTGTGTGTGTGTGTGTGTATCTCCAAATACCCTATGCCATGATACACCCTAGCCTATATGTCAAACACACAATCCAAATTATAAAGCTCAGCATGCATACCATTAAAATCCAAGGCCTAGCAGCATATTGTTTACCGTGAAAATTGGAAAGCAACCGATGGTCTCCAAATATTGGTTAACTTACAGGATCAACCAGTGAATTCTAGGACACGTGCTAATGCTCTTTAAACTAAATTTTAAGAGACAATGAAGACTTTGACAGTATTCATGATTGGGAAATAGTTTAATTCAATAATAAACGAAAGTACGTTGCAAGAAAGTAATCGAAAGTGATGTAAAACGCGTTAAAAGAAACTTGTGCAATAAAGAAGATAAATTTCTGGAGAAAAGCATAAACTAAATTTGATTAAATTGTAAGAAAATGGTGTTTCATCAAACGTGCATTTCTCAATAACTGTTTTCTCTACACACTGGATACTTTGAGCAATTTAAGTGACTTATACAACTTAATCACACACGAAATCCTGTCACTAAGACCTCTTATTTATATTGAATCAAAATAACTGCCTCTAATGACCTTTCTCATAAAATAAGACAAGTAGCGCTCAACATGTCTTCACTTACTTAATGTGTTCCACATGTCTTCTCTTAGAACTACATAAGAACAAAGTTCCCTCCATCAATCAAATTCAAACTTCAAATCGAAGACACCATCAGTGGCATCTTCGTCGAACTACACCTTCAAACTTAAAAAATTCCTCCAAGTCCAAACAACCATTACTTCTAGCACAAGGGTCACTTCTACTAGACTTCCATAACTACAATGTCATGTCGAAGTCTGCCATAACTTCACAGAAATTCTCTTTCCCTTATTTATTCCACTAATTCAAACTAGACATCGAAATTACGAGCTAACAAATTACCCTCCAAAAATTTCATTTTCGACACCATGTAAAGAAAAATGCATTTTTTGATAACATGATTCGACGCCACAAGCAATTCGACGACACAAACTGTTCATATACCTCAATGCTATTATGACGTCAGGGTGATCATGACACCTTTTTTGAAACGTCTCCTCAATACCGCACGAGAATCTTTTATAATCATCACGTTTTCTAGAAGCTATGAGATAGTGGGGTAGGCAGCAACTACCACCGTCCAATTGTGAGCTCTTGGAAAGATACGCGTCCCACTTGCTTCTTAACCATAGATGCTGATTTGAGAAATGCTTCTAATTCAGCATCTATAAATAGTTCATCGCTCTTTCTTTTTCACTTTTTTACCTCTCTGT
Source organism: Lathyrus sativus (assembly GCA_963859935.3). Lineage (NCBI taxonomy): Eukaryota > Viridiplantae > Streptophyta > Magnoliopsida > Fabales > Fabaceae > Lathyrus > Lathyrus sativus. Next base: position 467,794,070 of record OZ012737.1, read on the forward strand.
GTTTTTCAAATACTCTCCAAATTCTTCATCTCCTCTGCTTGAGAAACCAATTTTTCTCAAATCTCAAGCTTTTAGCAACAATGGCATCATCAACCGAAGCTAACAAAGAATTTGCCAAGAACGTGAAAGATCCCATGAAGCATTCAAGCCTCCCTCATTTCAACACGAACCCAGACCCAATCATTATGGGAAATCAGTAATACGTTCCAGAACTGCTTTCTAAAGAACAACGAAGGATCTACAAATCCCAAGTTTTTATCCCTGTTTCTGTTGCTGGTAAACCTTATGCTTTGTTAGGACCATTATCCGAACCCACATCTGACTCTGGTAAACTTAAGGAATTCTTCCCTACATACCACAAGTACAAACCCATAACTCATGCTAAGAAACCCATGCCTATAAATGAAAACCCAAAACTTGCCAACCAAAGTAATCCTTTGACAAATGAGACTATTGACTTAATATATATGAAAAATGGCTTTTGGGTATTCCGATCAAGTCCCTCGCTTAAAGATCCTTCTGACAATTTGAACTAGTTGGAAAAATTAGAAAATACCAAGTCCCAAATCTAGAAAGGCATGGGCATCTTTGATCTAATCCAATGTTCAAAAGTAGGACCTGAATATTGTTCGACCATGCTAGTCTCTTCCCTATACTTTTGGGACAGCACCCACCATACCTTCCATCTTCCTTGCAGAATGATTTCACCAACCCTCTTCGACATAGCCGCCATCACATGGCTTAAACCAACTAGCAACACTAATGACCCAGACTACCATGTTGATGACACCATAGGTTTTTCGACATCTAGAGTTACCTACTCTACTAATATTGCACATTACCATGAAGTTTCTGAAGTACAACATATAACTTTCCTTGATTTATGGTTATCCCGTTGTGTCTTCTGCTCGAAGTTATTTCAGGTGGCCGAGAAATATCTGACTATGGCCAACCAACTCCATTCTAGTCACGACTTGTGCTTAAGTGAGATGATTTTAGTGAATCTTTATGAGTCTTTGGATGAAGGTGTTACGCAACTCAAGTTCCTTGGAGACAAAGGGAACTGCCTTCTTTCTGGCCCATTCTGTTTGTTACAACAATGGATGAATGCCTCCTTTGAAGCATGCCTCCTGTCGCATACTGCGAAAAAAGGGCCGACGAAAAAAAACAGAAGAGTCGCCACCGAACATTATTTATCCCAAAGAGAGGGAAAGGAAACGATAGAAGAAAACCTAAAAGAAAGGAGAAGACAAGGTCATCGCAACTAAATCTTGGGTTCTGGAGTTGGTTACGCAAGGGGAAGGTATGAGCACCCCTCACGTCCGTTGTTCTAAACGGGATCCACGCTTGTTGTCTAATCAAAGGGGTGATTTATTTAAAAGCTACTGCTAAACGGGGTGGGAAGGAAAGAAGAGACTCGATAGGACATCGCCACCCTATGCCTACCTATTCCTTCGTGCAATGGGAAAGTTAGAGTCAACGTAGTTCAGGAAACCACAGGTGATGAAGAAGGTTTCTCGTTAAGACATCGTTGTCCTGTGCCTACATATCCTTATCTGGTATGAGAAATCAGAGCAAACGTAGTTCGGGTAAATTAGACCACTAGTTGGTTAAGTGTTTTTCATGAGTGAGTTTAAGTTCCCATTCCAACAATTAGGGATGATGCCTATTTGCGGTAGAATAGAAAAACAACATACTCTTTTCTAAAAATGATTTGAAACAACAATCCCGAAGGACAAAAGTTTTGAATTTGGTTTGAGAATTTTAGAGACGTGAATTGAAGTGATTTGAAACAACAATCCCAAAGGGCATACACTTAACACTATAGACAAGTGAGGAGAAACTCCGCACTCATCATTTCCCATGTACTTAAGACTCGTGGTGCACAATGTTCACCATTATTTATTAAGTGTCTTAAGATTGTTTGGGATGAGAAGAGAAGACACAAAAGAAAACACTAATGGGAAACTGAAAACCCCAATGTTATCATACAAGATGGTCCTAAAGTTAGGATGAAAGGGCTATCCTAATTGTTATCATACAAAGGATTCAAAGCCTAATATCTCTCCTACTCTCATCCTAAATAGAGGGACTAGGAACCCTAAGGGATCATGTGAGAAAACACAGATGAACACTATCCAATTTAATCACAAATGGAAACAAAACTCAAGACTTAAACAAGTCTCAAAGCAAAAGAAAGAGATGGAGGAGAGGAAGCAACAACAAGAAACTTCTCAAGGAATTTCAACTCAAATCACAAGATAAACACAAATTTAAGCACGCACACAAATCATACATCAACATCATGTCAAATTGAAATAAAAATGCATATATGTCAAGCCACACTCAAAGATTAAAGGTTAAAGCAAAGTGGCAAAACAAGGTGCCCAAACACACACAATAGGCATCATCAATCATCAAATAAAATGGGATAAAGTCAAATGAGATATAAAACAAGGTACGACAGTAGCAACATCATATCATGTTCAATTCAATTCAAATATTAGAAAATGAGCACAAATGTCTCAAGCACACATCTTATCAAAACACAATCAATGGTCACACAAACAAGCATGTGACAAACACACCTCACAAGAATAAACATGTAAACTCAAGGAATGAATCCAAATGGGTAGCAACATGAACATGTATATCAACCCATCATTAGCATATGAATCACAAAAAGAAAACTCAAACATCAAGTTCAAAACATGCATCAAAACTAGACAAACACCACCTATGATTACCTTCACGTATACAAGAATGGTTCAAGGTTAAATGGTCAAGTAATGCACATCACCACATCGAGGTCAGAAGCATACTCAAATGATTCACATCACATTCATTCTTGAGATATCACACAAGTTCAATAAACATCATGCTCAAAAAGTTGGGCAAACATCACTCAAATCATTCATAACAAGGACAAAGAGTTCATGTGAAGAGAAAGACGAAAAATAATCATACAATGGACATTAAACCATGAAAATAAAACCCTCAAACATGTAATATAAATCACACAAGTTTTCACAAATATCCATTAGGTAACACAAGAAATCAACTCAAGGAGTTAGGTCAAAAACAACCAAGGAGCAAGCTCAAAACAAACTCACCTTAAGAATTCAATCATAAATTAAAAAAATTATAAAATGGAGGTGAAACCAAAGCTCAAAACAAGTTAATACATCATGTTATCACATCAATAAATCAATTCAAAACTCAATCAAACACAAGTAGGCAAAGTAGACTCAAACTAGGTCAAACCTCATGCATGCATAAGTTAAAGTCAAGTCACAATTAAGCATCAATTAAAAATAGGAAAATGACTAAATAAAATCCAACAAGAGGCTCTATCTCATGTTATATATCTCAAGACAAAGTGTGCAAAAGATCCAAACAAGAATTGCATAAATGCATCATCAACTCAAATCATTAAGACAAACACATCTCAAGAATCGAGCATGCATCGATGGCTATTAAGAACCAATTAAGAATCAAACAAAAATTTCACATCAAAGCATCAAACCAACATCTAAACCTCCATCAATGACATCTCAAAAAAAAACCAAAAGATTGGATCAAATAAGCAAGCATAAAGCACCAAGAACCTAAACCCTAACCAAGGACAAACATGTAAAACCACCTCACAAAATAAATACAAATAAAATAGGAAAATTAATTTAAAAATAAAATAAAAAATATGAATATTAAGATAAGATGTTGAATAAACAGAAGAACATTTTTATTGATTTTAAAAATGGATTTGACAATTAAAATATGAATCAAATTGAAAATTACATGAAAATGGATAAAAAGAGAAGAACATGGATCATGGGGGTGCAGAAGCAATCCAGATTTACAAAGGAGATAGTTCAAACATGACACTGGGCCAAGAAATGGAGGGTACAAATATCAAATCATTAGGCCCAAAAATGACAAACAAAATCAACTCTCATAAGTGAAACGCAACGTTTCACTAATCCTAGTCATTGCCAACTCACATAATTCTACACCACGCATGCAGTCAACTAGCCAACTCACCCATACGCTTCCGCAAACATGTCAACCCACCGGAACCCTACTCCGGTCGTCTTCTCCGTCCAGCTTTGCCGGAGAAGTCTGTAAAACTCAATAAAAATGAAAACCTAATACATCATTTTAAAGGGAAAATCAAGAGGAACACGAATCTACCAATAGTTTTCCAAAAAGGTGCCTCCATCATGCTTAAATCTGAACACAAAAATTTCACACAAAATCTGAAAAGTGAATAAACAGACACAACACTAATTCAAACATTCCCTACACAAGGTAGGGCTTCAGATGCAACCAACATGAGCCTATTTTGATGCCTAAAATGAGAGATTCAGAGTGAAGAACATTACCTAATGAAGCAACTCCATTGGTCCATCAAATGATGCTTGAGCTTCAATCTAAAACCACCAATGAGCTCCTTCTGCTTAAGTAAGTAAGAATCAAGCAAAAAATGACCAGAAACTCCAAGCCTTCTTTTGGTTCGAAGAGAGAGAAAAAATGAGAAACTTTGAAATTTTAAGATTGTTTTGCAGCAGAATGGATCCTCTCTCACGTTAGGGTTTGTGTCCTCTTTATATGTGAAGGTTTGAGAGCGTTTTTGAAGGCCCATGATGCATTTTTTGATGATTTTTGAAAACTTTCCAAAAAGGAAAGCTAGAGGTACACCACGGGTTTTAGGTGGTTTTTCCACTACTCCAAGGCATCATTCATCACAATGTGGGGTGGTGAAATGAAATTGGGCAATTAGAATGGAGGATAGTGAGGTGATGAGGTATTTTTGATGATTGCCTCTTATGGTGTAAAAAGTTGAAAATATTTTAAAATATGAAGTAATGTTTGCTCACTTTGGGAAAATTTTGTCTTGTTATGACATGATGATGATATGGTATAAAGGAGAATCAAAATCAACCAAGATTGTGACTTGAAAAGCAAGAAAGTTAAAACTAGGTTACATATCCATGTATTCATGTTCATCATGTATTAACTTGTCTTATAAATCATAAAATGGCATGAAATTTAAGGTCATGTTATAGGAAAGACCTTAAAGCACAAGTTTCATGTTATAGGTAACTTGATTTGAAGCTTTAAAGTTCATGAACTTTTGACTTTGAAGTGAATGATCCAAAACTAGGTCATCCAAAAATGACCTTGACTTGGGAGGATCATAACTTGAGTTCCACACACGGAAGTGATGCGTTATTACGCTTTTTAGAAAGCTTAGATGATAAAGAACAAACTTTATATTTGAAGAAAGTTGAGCAAAAGCTTGGATCTACATGAAAATTGTCCTAGAAGTGGATGGTCCTTTGATGCCCTCTAATATTTTTCACTTTGTAAAACCCAATTGAAGACATCATAACTTGAGATGTATAAATCCAATGAGGAAGTTCTTATACTCAAAAGAAAGCTTGATGGACAAGGAAAAAGTCTCATGTTTGATGAAAAATGAGATGGAGCTTGTATGATGATGAAACTTGTCATGGAAGTTAGGTGCTAAAAGAGGTTGTTACACCCCAAAATTTGCCCAACATTTCTTTACCTAGCTTATGTTTCATTTCATTCACATTAGCATTATCATTTGCATTTCATTGACATGTGTGCAGGAGATCAAGAGGTATGATTACCAATCAAGGGCTACACAAGACTATGAAGCTAGCTAAGAAGGTTATTCAAGTGTTCAAGGGTTGATATCCTTGTCAGAGAAGTTAAAAGATCCTCAGAGAGAGTGGTTGAAACCAAGAGGGTGGGTCTCCTAACTTGAGAGTTGTGGGAAGTCATCAAATGATTCTGAAGCCATGAAGATGGACTTGAGGTCTTGAGAAGAGCTCATGAGAAGTGTTGAAGATCACTTTGAGGCCTAGACAGGTCATTGTGCAAGATTAAGAAGCCTTAGCCATGAGTGGTGCAGCTAGGGTTTGACTGGGTCAACCCTAAGTCAACTGATGATTTGAACAAGGTTGAGACCTAATCCAAGATCCATGTGATCATGGATCGATACATTGAGATGTTATAAGGATGATAATACCTACATGTCCTATATATGATAATGAGGTGATCCAAGGCCAAGGTTGGTGATGATTGAAGGAGAGAGCAGAGATTGAGATTGAAACTTTCTTGTTTGCAACTGAATTCGGTTACACCAATTTCTTCACTTTCCATCCATTTTCTTGATTGCAATCTCTTCCATGGAGGCTAGTGAATGATTCCAGATCATAATCAAGGCAAATTCGTGGCTGATTGGTGTTCTTGATCTCAGTTTTTTCCACCTGCAATTCAGAATCGAATCCAAGAATTGAATCCGTTTCAATCAATTCTATTGCATACAGAAGCTTGGAAGTGATTCACTGAAGGAGTCTGGAGCATTTGAAGGCTTGATTTGAAGGATTGCTACTTCTGTGCACACGAAATTTTCAGGTTGGTAACTTTCAATCTCCAGCTTGTTTTAGTTAGAATTAAGAAGAATTAGGATGTTAGATGCATTGAGGATTGATGTAGGAAGGTTTTTAGATCATTAATTTGAGAGTTAGTGACCAATTAGGGTTGTTGCCATTTTCGGTTGAGAGTTGGTTCCTACAAATCTTGAGGTTTCAGAGAGAATCGATGGTATGATTGAGTTCCTTGTGAAATTTGGGACAAGTTTGATCAAGGAATCGTGGCCTATGGTGGATTCTATAGCAAGCTAGGGTTGTGGAATGGTGATCGGAAAATGTCACCGGCGGTGACTTTGGGCGCGCAGGTGGCCTGAGTTGCAGAGATTTGAATTAGGGAAGATGATCCCAGGACCATTGGATCATGGTTTGACTTGGACCAAGGACTTCATCCAACGACCACGCGTGCTTCTTTTTTGTGAAAGACTCTGAACTTAATGAAACGATGCGTTTCATTAATCAACTGGTTTTGGGCTTTGAGAAATAAGTGATACCTGCACCCCCTTTGTGGCCCAATCCATAGAATGAACTGATTGGTCTTGCTATCTGCACCACGCATTTATCATTTTATTTGGATTTTCATATTATTTTTCATTTTATGCATGGTTCTTGATTAATTCATAAAAAATGGAAAAATGATTCAATTGATCCCATTCTTTTTGCATTAGACTCATGATAGGATCTAGTATTTTTTAGATAAAAAATATTATTATTTCATGCATTTTCTGATTTTATGGTATTTTTTATATTTTAATTGATATTAAAATAGTCATGTTTGATGCTTGATATTATTGAATTTGGTTTGATCATGAGATGATGATTTTGGCCTTGAATTTTTGTGAGTAGTTAGTATAGATATGCATGCTCCCCATAGATTTTTCTCACATTTTTTTGATGAACATAAGTGGTAGTTTAGGTTGAAACCTTTAGATGCTTCATTTTTAGGGTTTATGGTTGATACCTTGTGGTTTAGATTTTATTTTTAGGACTAGGTGGATGATTCAACCTCTTATTTTTGTAGGATAGATTTATGATTGAATTAGGATCCCTTAGGAATTTTTCTAGGAATTTTAAAGGTAGTTTACTATTTTTGCTTGATTTTAGCTTAAGTGCTAGTTTTAGATGATTCTAATGCACTAATTCAACTAGATTAACTTCTTTAGTTCCCTTATATTAGGGTTTTGCTTTGCTTGTTCTTGGATGATGATGAAGACGAGTTGAATATGCATTGGATTGCTTGAAGAGGCTTGGATATGAGGATCTTCCCTTCTTTTGGTGTAGTATTGATTAGGTATTAAGATCAGGGTTTTGTAGGCAGAGCTTCTAGATAGACTCTCTTCCTTCATAAACATGGAAGATGTTGACCACTTCCATTATTCCCTATGATGTAAGGTCCCCTTGTAAAGGCCTCATCCCTCCTTTGGTAGGATGTGTGGCTCTTTTCAAGTTGGTAGAACCTTTGAGGGTCCCTTTCTCTGATGATAGGATGCTTAGTGGTGACCTTTGGTCTTCACTCTGCTACCAATCATCTAAACTTTGCTCTTGATAGATGAATCTTTCTTCCTTGTTAGAGGATGGAGTTCCTTGCTTGGAGAAGATTGAAGGATGGAGTTGATACTTCTTTGTGTTTGGGGATTACCTTTTGGAGCTGAAGCTTGTAGATGAAGAGGACCAAGTTGATTTTGGTAAAGCAAAGAGAGCTGAAGCTTGAAGACCAAGTTGACACTTGTGAAGAGGATCCAATTGAGATTGGGTGAAGAGCTGAGGCTTGAGGAATAAAGGATGAGTTGATACTTATGTTGATGCACTGAGGGCCTGAAGAAACAAGTTGATACTTGCAGTTAGGAGTGAAGCCTGAAGGTGGAATTGACTGGAGAGCTGAAGCTTGAAGAAGAAAGAATAAGTTGATACTTATGTTTAGTGTATTGAAAACATGGAGAAGCAAGTTGATACTTGCTATTGAAGATGATAGCCTTGAAGGGTAGGTGAGGTCTGAAGACTGAATTACTGAAGAGCTGAAGCTTGAAGCTGTGGAAGCTGATGATCTGTTTCTTTCCTGTCTGTTTGCTTTCTGTGCAACTGTATTGATGTGACTGTGTGATTTGCCTGATGCATTAGAATAAGTTCATGTTTAGATTGTGTTAAGCTAGGAGCATGATTGCACTAGAGGTTGAGTTGCTCCCTCTGCTTGTATTTTTACTGTATGGCTTTGCTTGCGGGTATTCGGTAGAGCCCAGCTCCCTTGCCTATGTGGTCTGTTATTTGCTTGATAGCATGTTATTTCTTCTGTATGATTGCAGTTGCTCATTATTTTGCTTGATAGCATGTTATTTCTTCTGTATGATTGCAGTTATTCATATCTGGCTTGAGGTTGAGATGAGCTTGTGGAGGCTGATGCCCCACACACATTTCCTCCCTTACTTGCATTGCATGCATTTTACAGTCGATATCTATTTACTATTTCAGCTGATGCTTTATCTGTTTCTGTTTATCATTGACATGATCCCCTAGGAATCTCACTTCCTTTGATAAGGAAGTGATGATAGAACTTTAGGTTGAAACCTATGCATGATAACTTCTAGGAGTTCCCTGTTTCAAACCTCTACCATAGGATGAATCCTTGGCATGACAACATTAGGACATGATAGTCCCCCCTTTGTTGAACCTGTCCGTTCTATCTTCTCATCTCAAAGCAAATTAAAATACAGTAACAAAGGTTAACTGACGTCATACGTTACGAGCCTTAAGCTATCTGAGAAAGGATTGTTGGAGAGTTTCTTTTCAACAGTCTGGATGTTTAGTACGGCACCCTTTGGGTGACATGCGACGCATTCACTCTCAGGTCATAGTCTCTAGTGCGATATTGGTTGCAAACATCCATAAAAAACAGTTCTTCCGTAAAAGACAGAAAACAAACTTCAAACCTTTTTGCCCCGCGGGCCCATAATTCAAAGGAAGCTTTTCTGAAGAGAAGAGTGTCGTTAACTCCCAGTTCTACCGCAAACGGTAACGCTTAAGGCTCCAAGGGCCGAGATGCGTACATCCAACTGCTGGAACTGTTTGTTAACCCTACTCGATAAAACAGATGAATCTAAACTCGTAAGCCGTATTATCCCGAACTACGTAAGCTCTGATCTCTCATACCTGTTGAGAGTACATAGGCACAATACCGACGTATTGGCGAGCCACCTTCCCCATCACCCATAGTTAGTCGAACTATGTTGACTCTGATTTCTCATTCTCTGATGAGAATACGTAGGCATAAAGTGCGACGCTTTGCCGAGTCATTTTCTTTTCTTTTTAAGCCAGCCTTGATAGGTAGATAGATAAAACCAACCCGTCAGATAAACACAACAAGCATGGATCCCATCGAGTACGATGGACGTGAGGGGTGCTAATACCTTCCCCTTGCGTAACTGACTCCCGAACCCAGACAATGGTTGCGATGACCTTGTATTATACCTTCGCGTCAGGTTTTTCCGATCGTTTCCTTTCCCGTTCCGAGGGATAAATAACGAAAGGTGGTGACTCCTCTGTTTTGCCGGCACCTTATTTTCGCGGAAGCGACAGCTGGCGACTCTGCTGGGGACTTGATAGTTTCCCGGGATCCAACGTCCCGTATGCGAGTCAGTTTGGGGATCTAACGTCCCCTGCGAGAGTCAATCCTAGCGCTTGTATGATTACTTGTTAGGTTGTGTTTGTTTATCGCATTTTATTTCCCGCACTTTATTTTCAGTATAATATGATTATCTCTGCTGTTGTGGGAGGGGCATTCTGATGAGTGAGAAGCCAGACCCAGGCTTGAGTGTACCTAGCATTAGTTGTGGAAATTAGTGGGCGCGTGCTTGCTTTGCAGGCACTAGTGTCTCATGAAATCCACGCTCAGACGAGGTTCTCCCGGTTGACTTCTTTTTCAACCCTTTGGGTTGAGGGGGTTGTTGGTTTGGAGGATTGTCGACTCTGGGGACCGATCATTTGGAATTCAGCCGAGTGAGGCCGCTTCAGGAGATGGTGATGCCACACCTTCTGGGTATCGTATCACCCCTCTTGAATGTCTGTGACACTGATGACCGCATAGGATGCCGAACTTGTGTCAGTTTAGGTTCATGCCTGTGAGCAGGGTCGGGTTTGTTTCAGGAAACCTTAACCTTCAGACTACCTGGTTTTCTTGATAGTGAATCAGTTTTGTTGGTACCGGAGGTTCTCATCATGAGATGTTTTTTCTTGACAGAGCAGACTTATGGTCCTGTATCAGAGATCCTTATTATCAGATGTGTATTTGTTCTTGACAGAGCAGGTTTATGATTGGGGTCAGATGATCTCATCAGCAGATGTGTATTTGTTCTTGACAGAGCAGGTTTATGATTGAGATCAGAGGATCTCATTATCAGATATGTGTTTGTTCTTGACAGAGCAGAGTTATGGTCCGGTATCAGAGGTCCTTATTTTCAGAGATGTTTGTTCTTGACAGAGCAGAGTTATGGTCCTGTATCAGAGGTCCTTATTTTCAGAGATATGTGTTCTTGACAGAGCAGAGTTATGGTCTTGTGACAGAGGTCCTTATTATCAGATGTGTGTTTGTTCTTGACAGAGCAGATTTATGGTCCGATATCTGGGTTTTCTTCTTGTCAGATCTATGGTTGTTCTTGACAGAGCAGTATTGTGGTTTTGTTGATACAAAACCTTCATATCTTCAACAGCGCAGTCGTCTTGATCTCCTGCTGCATGATTGCATTTTACATTGCTTTGCATACTCATTTGCATTTCATTAACGTGTGTCTGTGTTGCAGGTACCGTCTCCCCCGATTCAGGTTTTCTTGCCTTCTATTGTGCTATAATGGGTTCTCTGAGGAAGACTGTGGCTTACAAACTCCCCACTCCTGATGTTGTTCAGCTGACTGGTTTGATTGCTTTGGCAGATGATTCTGTGAGAGATGAATTCAGAAAGTCTTATGGGAAACTGCTCAGCTTGGTTCGTAAACCCTCTGTGTTTGAGTTGAATGGGTTACACGCCCTGCTGCAGTTCTACGATCCTCCTTTGAGATGCTTTACTTTCCAAGACTTTATTCTCGCACCCACACTAGAGGAGTACGCTGATTTGTTAGGTGTGCCTATCAAGAGTCAGATGCCTTTTGTTCATATGGATGCTGAGCCTAATCTGGCTAGTCTAGCTCCCTCACTTCACCTAGAAGCCTCCGAGTTGGTCTTGTCTAGTTGGAACAAGGTTCCCGGTTTCTCCTTGCAGTTCCTAGTGGGAAAAGCTCAGCAGTGCGCCAAATACGGATGTTGGATCGTGTTCAACGCCATTCTCGCTCTGTGCATATATGGCATCATTATGTTCCCCAATATGCCCGACTTTGTAGACTTCGACACGTTTCACATCTTTGCAGCAGGGAATCCAGTCCCCACCTTGATAAGAGATGTCTACCATTCCGTCCACTACAAAAACGAGAACAGAAGGGGCAAGAATGTCTCGTGCTGTGTGCCCCTGCTTTATAGATGGCTTGATAGTCATCTACCCAAGAGGGGTCCCTTTGCTTCGTCTGCAGCCACGACTGAGTGGTCTGAGCGCCTGATGAGTTTGTCAGCGGAGGATATTGACTGGTTTGATAGAGATAGGTTGGGTACTGAGATTATTTTCAACTGCAGTGGGTTTCCGATTGTGCCTTTGATAGGCAGGAAGGGCTGTATAAACTATAATCCATCTCTGCTGGTCCGACAGTTTGCTTATGCTTTGAGAGCTCCGCCGAAGGATGAAGAGTTGCAGGAATCTCTGTACCTCACTTGTCTTCTAGAGGGGGATATGTTATCTAAGCTTCAGCATGCTTGGAATGGTATCAGTAAGCGGGGAAAACCATTGCTAGGGAAGAGTAATAGCCAGGCCTACGCTCCATATGTGACTTGGATCAGAGCCAGAGTAGATGCTATAGGGATGTCGTTTCCTCCTGCCAAGCCAGAAAGCCCTCCAGTGATTGAAGAGCCTACCACCGTGCCTATTCAGCAGCATAATCAGGTGTTAGCTGAGAGAGATGAGCTAAAAAAGGCAAATGAAGAATTGGAGAAAGAATTGGCTCAACTCAGAAGCGAGAGAAGCGAAGCCGTTCATTCCTTCAAGAGGCAAACAGAGCTGGTGAACCAGTTAGGGACAGATTTGACTAAGCAGATAGCCGAGCGTGAGCGTTTGGGTCGAGACTTCAAAGCTGTCAACGATGTACTGGCCACTAAGAAGCAGCATTTGGACGAAGCGTACCGGAGGATATCCAAGTTTAACCAGCATTGGAAGGCCACCCTAGCTAACGGGAAAGAACGGGAGGACAAGCTGAAGCAACAGATCTCCAAGCTAAAAGCCCAGGTGAAGGCTAGTGAGAAGAGGTTTGATGAAGAAACCGCTCGCAGATATGCCGCTGAAGGCCAGCTCAACAAAGCTCTCGCTAACCTGAAGGAGTGCAAACTGATGTTTGAATCCAAGAAGCGGAAGTTAGAAGATTGTTTCGGCGAAGGATCATGGGAAGACTCAGTTGAAGGTCTTCAGTACACCATTATGCAGAGAGAGTTACTCGTCGAAGGGTTACTCACTCAGCCTGATCATCCAGAAACGAGGGATCTGTTAGAAGAGTTTCGAGCCCGTGGCCGTACTTGACTATGCTTGTAATCCTTTTGTTTTGATCATTGTTGTATGCTGACCATCACCAGGCTTGTTGGTCGAGGTCATGCTATTGATTCTACTTGTACCCAGTGACGTTGTGTACCGCCTTGATGGGCTTGCTTTGTATATGAGATGTTATTTCCATGACTGGACTCGAACTTCTTATTATCAGCACTGGCACTCAGGCACTAGGATCGGGGGACCCCTCCCTAACGCACAGACACACGTTTGCATTTGCATGAAGCACTTGCATAACGAGCACTTTGTCGTTTTTCCTTACTCTTTTGTGTATACAGGTTATTTCAGGTCGTTCCAGGATTGATCAGAGACCTATCCACCGCTATCCGACCAGAGCAAATCAAGCCAGAGCTATGGAGCAAGTACAAACTGACGTTCAAGAACTCCGCGAAAGGATGGACCGCTTCATGGAGCTCATGCAAGCTGTCGCCAATGGCCAGGATCAGCTCAGAACCTTAGTTCAGCCTCTGATTCAAGGGTCGATAGCAATGGTATACTCCATGGTGGGACTGTGCTGACTCCCCCACCTGTTGAAACTCCTCAGAATGGCATCCCCGTGACCGGGGGGAATGGCAGTGCCAACGGCAATGTGATAGCTAACATGGGACTCAATGGTAATACGACGGGCGTCGGTAATGGGAATTTTGAAGCTAACGTCAATGTTAGGCTGGGCAACGACAATGCGGGTGTAGGAAATTTGTTCGGGCCTCAGCCGTGGTTAGAAGACCGTCAAGACGATGTGTTCTCACAGAGAGGTGCTGAAGGGGAGCTGACTGCTGAAGCACAGCTAAGGTTCAAGGCACTCGAGGACAAGATGAGGAATATCGAGAACCAGAACACCATGGGTGTTGATATGTCCAAGTTGGGACTGATTGCTGATTTCAAGGTGCCTCCCAAGTTCAAGGTACCTGACTTTGAAAAGTACAAGGGCACCACTTGCCCCCGCGTCCATTTGAGATCATACTACCGGAAAATGTCCACTCATTCTGAGGACGAGAAGTTGCTGATGCACTTCTTTCAGGACAGCCTGTCCGGGCCCTCCCTCGAATGGTACATGAGTCTGGAACCTACCATTGTGCGCACGTGGAAGGAACTTGCTGAAGCATTTGTGCACCACTACCAATATAACAGTGACTTGGCTCCGAACCGAGTCCAACTGCAGAATCTGTCGCAAAGGACCAATGAAGGGTTCAAGGAATACGCCCAGCGGTGGCGTGAATTGGCAGCCAGGGTTCAGCCGCCGATGGTTGAACGGGAGCTGGTGGAAATGTTCGTAGCTACCCTCCCAGGGGTTTATTATGAGAAATTGGTCAGCAGTATGTCTAGAAGCTTCTCAAATCTCATTATCACGGGCGAGCACGTGGAAAATGGGATCAAACTGGGGAAAATTCAAGGTGATTTGTCCTCAGCTGGAGGAGGAAAGAAACCCTACGGTGGCAAAAGACGGGAAGGAGAAACGAGCATCGTGTCCAACGCTCGAAGGAAGGGTAAAGGCCCTCACCAGCAGGTGTCCAGTATAACCATCCCCGCAGTCCAACAGTCACAGCAGCCGCAGCAGCAGCAGCCGAACCAGCAAGGGTACAGAAAGTATCAGAATAGGGCACCTCTGTCGAGCCGTCACCTCGAGACACCGCCCATGTCCTATGCTCAGCTGTTACAGACTCTGCTTCAGTTACAGTTGATCCAGAAGAGAACCTTGGCTCCCTTGACAGGGGCACCTCCGCCAGGTTATGATGCGAATCCAACTTGTGAGTTTCACTCAGGGGCACCAGGCCACACAATAGAGAATTGCAAAGCCTTCAAGCACAAAGTGCAGAACATGGTGGACGCCAAGGTCATCAACTTCTCAGATAATGTGCCAAACGTCACGAAGAACCCTATGCCGAATCATAGGGGAGGTGGGGTAAACGCCATTATCAAAGACGAGAGCTTGGATTTGTTGAATGACGTCAGAGATCTGAAGACACCGCTTAGCTTCGTTAAAGCTAAGCTGATGAAAAGGGGTTTCTTTCCAGGTTGTGGAGAACTGTGTATGGGCTGCACGATAATTCCTGATGGATGTGAACAGTTGATAGAGGGGATTCAAAGTCTGATGACCGAAGGAATCCTGCAATTTAGCCGAAGGGCCGAATATGGATCTGGAGAGGTAATGCTGAAGCAAGATGATGAGGTTGCCACCATTACCATCCCTCGCCGGACGATCACTATTTCTGCACCCCGGCCGCCCACGATTACCATCACCAAAGCAGGGCCGATACCCTTCGAAAGCACCAATGCTGTCCCATGGCATTATGGGTCAGACGTCTACTGCAACGGATAGAAGTTGGAACTAGAACCATCAGGGTCGTCTGTGGAGAACCTAGTGGGCGTTAGCGGAATTACTCGTAGCGGGAGAATGTTTGCGCCACCTGAGATCGTGTCGGACAAAGCGGACAAAGCTGATGCAACTGATAAAGGGAAGAGTAAAGTCGTCGAAGAGATCCCTCGTGGGGTAGAAAAATACTTACTTGTTAAAGACGCCGAAGAATTTATGAGGTTGATTAAAAAGAGTGACTACAAGATCGTGGATCATCTCCATCAAACACCCTCGAAGATTTCCATCCTGAATTTGTTGCTGTGTTCTGAGGCACATCGCAACGCACTGCTGAAGGTGTTGAACACCACGTATGTACCGCAGGAAATATTGGTAAACCAGTTGGAAGGGGTCGTAGCCCACGTGAATGCTAGAAATGGGTTAGGATTCACTGACCTAGAGCTGACGTCGAAGGGGAGGAATCACAATAGCGCCCTGCATATCTCGATAGAGTGTAGGGGAATGATTATGTCTCACGTGTTGGTGGACACGGGGTCGTCACTCAATGTTCTTCCGAAGAAAGCATTGATGAAGTTAGATACTCGCGGATTGATTTGCACACCTAGTGATCTGGTTGTGAAAGCGTTCGATGGAACAAAACGGCATGTTTTCGGGGAAGTGACCTTACCAATCCAAGTTGGGCCGAAAACATTCGACGCGATCTTTTACATTATGGACATCATGCCTGCCTACAGCTGTCTCTTGGGCTGGCCATGGATCCATTCTGCGGGTGCCGTGACCACCACGTTGCACCAGAAACTCAAGTATGTTGTTGGAGGTAGCATCGTGACTGTATGTGGCGGGGAAGATATAATGGTGAGCCATTTTTCGTCCTTCAAGTATGTTGAGATGGATGGGGAAATTCATGAAACCCTATGTCAAGCGTTCGAAGCTGTCAAAGTCAAGAACGTAGCTCCCGTGATGACTGAAAAGCCAGAGATGACTCTCTCTTCCTTCAAGGAAGCCCGGGCTGTTGTTCAAGCCGGATCTACCCCAGGCTGGGGGCGAATTCTAGAGATACCTAACAAGCAAGACAAGTTTGGGTTGGGATACTCTCCTGCGGCGGAAGCCTCCTCTTCTAGCAGTGCGTCGCGAGGTAAAGGACCGATCCAGTTTACCAGCGGTGAGGTGATATTTGAAAGTGTCAACGTAGTGTCTGAAGATGGCGAAGACAGTGACTGCGATCTGGATTCTTAGATCCAGCCAAGCAAGCCAGGCGAGAGCCTCAACAACTGGTCTGTCAGGGATATCATCCAAATGACAGACAAAGATAAATGATTTACTTTTTCCAATCGTCGTACAACCCTATGTCCTACCCGGGGCATAGTGGTTTTATTGTCAGGGCCTCGTTTGATTATGTACATGCATTTTACCAATAAATCAAAAGGCGTTTTTCTTCGTATTCAAATATTATGATATCTGTTATTCCTGTTTTATATTTGTTTTGAAAAGTAATAAAATGGAAATGGGGTTTGTGCTAACCTGCATATCCTTGTTTTAAGCGTAACCCTTGTTATTGCAGGATCCACATAGCAGATGACATCGACTCTGGACCTTCTACGACTCACTTCGACTTTGATTGCCCGATCTATCAAGCCGAAGAAGAGATTGAGGAAGACGAAGACGTTCCTGAAGAGTTGGCCCGCTTGTTGAAACAAGAAGAGAAAGTTATTCTGCCTCACGAAGAAGAGATCGAGATTGTGAATCTGGGTTCTGAAGAACTTGTCAGGAACGTCAGGATAGGGGCCGCGTTGCAGAGTGATGTCAAGCAGAGATTGGTCGAGATGCTAAGAGAGTATAATGACGTCTTTGCTTGGTCATACGAGGACATGCCCGAACTTGACACTGACATCGTGGTCCACCACTTGCCGTTGCGAGAAGATTGTCCTCCCGTTAAGCAGAAGCTTAGAAGGACGCGACCAGATATGACCGTTAAGATCAAAGAAGAAGTGCAGAAGCAACTTGATGCTGGCTTCTTAACGGTCACTACTTACCCTCCGTGGGTCGCCAACATCGTGTCTGTACCAAAGAAGGACGGTAAGGTACGAATGTGCGTCGATTATCGGGATTTGAATAGGGCGAGCCCTAAAGATGATTTCCCGCTCCCCCATATTAATGTGTTGGTCGACAATACGGCTCAGTTCTCCGTATTTTCGTTCATGGATGGCTTCTCCGGCTACAATCAGATCAAGATGGCGCCAGAAGACATGGAGAAAACTACGTTTATTACGCCCTGGGGAACATTTTGCTACAAGGTAATGCCTTTCGGTCTGAAGAACGCATGGGCCACTTACCAACGAGCAACGGTTACTTTGTTTCATGATATGATTCATCATGAGATTGAAGCCTATGTTGATGACATGATTGCGAAGTCCCAAACGGAGGAGGGGCATCTGGTCAATTTGCTGAAGCTTTTTGAGAGGCTTAGGAAGTTCAGGTTGAGGCTGAATCCTAACAAGTGTACTTTCGGAGTACGGTCCGGAAAGTTACTGGGGTTTATCGTGAGTGAAAGAGGCATTGAGGTTGATCCTGCGAAGATAAAAGCAATACAAGAAATGCCAGCGCCAAAAAACCGAAAAAGAAGTTCGTGGTTTCCTGGGCAGAATAAACTACATTGCAAGGTTTATTTCTCAGCTCACGGCCACGTGTGAACCGATGTTCAAACTGCTAAAGAAAGATCAGGAAATTATCTGGAACGAGGATTGCCAGAAGGCATTTGATAAGATAAAGCAGTATCTACAGGAACCTCCGATCTTGATACCCCTAGTGGCCGGAAGACCCTTAATCATGTACTTGACAGTTCTCGAGAATAGTATGGGGTGTGTTCTCGGTCAGCACGACGAGACGGGCAGAAAGGAGCATGCCATTTACTACTTGAGTAAAAAGTTCACAGATTGTGAATCTCATTACTCGATGCTGGAGAAGACGTGTTGTGCACTAGCCTGGGCTGCCAAACGTTTACGACAGTACATGCTCAATCACACGACCATGCTAATTTCGAAGATGGATCCGATCAAGTACGTCTTCGAGAAGCAAGCGCTTTCGAGCAGGATTGCCAGATGGCAAATGGTGTTGACGGAATATGACATTCAGTACGTTTCCCAGAAGACCATTAAGGGAAGCGTATTGTCTGAGTACCTTGCCGAACAGCCGATCGAAGATTATCAGCCGATGAAATATGAATTCCCTGATGAGGATATCATGTTTCTCAAAGTCAAAGATTGTGATGAACCGTTGTCCGACGAGGGTCCAAATAGGAAATCCCAGTGGAAATTGATATTTGATGGGACGGTTAATTCTTACGGAAGTGGCATTGGGGCAATCATCACGACTCCCCACGGATCCCACATCCCGTTCACCGCGAGACTGACGTTTCCGGTCAGCAATAACGAAGCGGAGTACGAAGCATGCATCATGGGTCTAGAAGAAGCAATTGATTTGAGAATCAAGAACCTAGACGTATATGGTGACTCGGCGCTCGTGATTAACCAGATCAAAGGGGAGTGGGAGACTCGCCAATCGAATTTGGTGTCGTACATGAACTATGCCAGAAGGCTGCTTCCGTTCTTTGATCGAGTGGAACTCCATCATGTTCCTAGAGCGGAAAATCAGATGGCTGATGCCTTAGCCACGTTGGCTTCGATGTACAAAGTCAATTTTTGGAATGAAGCTCCAAGAATTGTCCTTGCTCATCTTGATAGACCTGCATTCGTCTTTGCAATTGAGGAAGCCTCCGACGGCAAGCCATGGTTCCATGATATCCAGACTTTCCTTATGACTAAGGAGTATCCTGCGGGAGCGTCAACCCAGGATAAGAAGACTCTGAGGAGGCTGTCTGGAAACTTTTATCTCAATCCTGATGGAGTTTTGTATAAAAGAAACCATGATCTCGTGCTACTCAGATGTGTAGATGAGAAAGAGGCGAGTATGCTCATGGAAGAAGTCCATGAAGGCACATTTGGTACGCACGCCGGCGGGCATGCTATGACAAGAAAGATCCTGAGAGCAGGATACTACTGGCTGACGATGGAATCAGATTGCTTTAAATTCGCGAAGAGATGTCATAAATGCCAGATTTATGCTGATAAGATCCATGTGCCGCCGTGCCCGTTGAATGTCATGTCCTCCCCGTGGCCGTTCTCCATGTGGGGCATCGACATGATAGGCAAGATCGAGCCCACTGTGTCTAATGGTCATCGCTTCATTCTAGTAGCTATCGACTACTTCACCAAGTGGGTGGAGGCAACCTCATATGCTAATGTGACCAAGCAGGTGGTGGCTAAATTCATAAAGAGGGACATCATCTGTCGTTACGGAATTCCCGAGCGGATCATTACTGATAATGGTTCGAATCTGAATAACAAGATGATGAAAGAGTTGTGCCAGAGTTTCAAGATTGAACATCACAACTCATCTCCTTACCAGCCGAAGATGAATGGCGCCGTTGAAGCGGCCAATAAGAACATTAAGAAGATTGTGCAGAATATGGTTGTGACCTATAAAGATTGGCACGAGATGTTGCCATTTGCACTCCACGGTTATCGTACAACGGTACGTACATCAACCGGGGCAACTCCTTTCTCACTGGTGTACGGTATGGAAGTTGTCCTACCGTTAGAAGTGGAGATCCCTTCTTTACGAGTTTTGGTTGACGTGAAACTCGATGAGGCCGAATGGATTAAGAACCGACTAAACCAACTCAGCCTGATGGACGAGAAGAGGTTAGCATCGATTGCGTATGGTCGTCTGTACCAAAGCTGAATGAAGAAAGCTTATGACAAGAAGGTGCGTCCTAGGAGCTTTCAGATAGGTGATCTCGTCCTGAAGAAGATTCTTCCTCCACACTCCGATCATCGGGGCAAGTGGACTCCCAATTACGAAGGTCCATACATCTTCAGCAAGGTCTTCTCGGGAGGAGCCTTGTTGTTATCCACGATGGATGGTGAAGATTTTGCATCCCTAGTGAACGCGGACGCAGTTAAAAGATACTTTGCTTAAAAACGACCCGCTGGAAAGAAAAAGAATATCCAGGAAAAAAGGGGGCATCCCGGCGAACCATAAAAAAGGAAAAAGGTTCGGGCAAAAATTAGGGATATAAAAGAAAAGAAGGTACACCGGCAAAGTCGAAAACCCGGAAGGGCGACTTTGGCAAAAAAGGGTATCCCGGTGAATCGAAAACCCGAAAGGGCGATTCAGGAAAAAGTTAGGGATTTGAAAAAGCAAATGACTGTGTTCCGCGTGTGGACTTTCATTGTTTAGTGGTTTGGAAGACCTGAGAGCCGTTTATCTGAATCAATCTTTTCTGAAGCTGAAGCGTCGGAGAAGTATCGAAGTCGAGTGGGTCATAGAGGGATCAACTCATGGTGTTCGTCTACGCCTCATTGCTGACATTTGTGTATATACTGATGTATATTTATGTTTTATTTTTGCGCAGCTTCCTCATTCCAGGAGCTTGCATCTGTTGTAAAACATTTTTGCCCATTCAGGGGTTCGTTATCAATAAAATGTATACTATTCAGCAATTTTGTTTGCCTATTTAGCATTTATCTGTTTTGTTTGCGAAAAAGAACGCCGATGTTTTTGATAAAATGCGCATACATAAACTTACTGGCCTAGGCCACTGATTGTTGAAACAATGAATTACTTGAACATTGTCACAAGATGATAACCTTGATAGGTCCCTTTGAGAAGGGTATCTTGTCTGTTTGTTTGTGTTGTTGCAGGTTCCAGGCAGTACGCCGTATGCGTCCCCAGGCAGGATGATTCCTTCTCCTCCAGCAAAGTTCAGCATCCTCTCCCCATAGAGTCTGAACATGAGATCGTAAGCATTGATATGTCTCCCCAAACAGAGAATATTCTCTCCCCAACCAGAGGTATCCTGAAGGATCGTTGTCTCCCCAGCTGAGTCATACATTGAAGTGTACGGCACGCGATAGTTCAGACTGAAGTCCCCAGGAGAATTGAGGTTCCCCACAGAGTCGTACTCTCCCCAGTAAGCAGGACGATTCCTTCTTCCCCAGCCGAGTGGGCAAACCCCTAGGAGAGCCGAGTCCTTGGAAAGAATTTGGGCCATGATTGGTTTTCCCCCAGTAGAGTGTTGAATAGCTGATGCTGTTAGCTGCGAAGGTCGTGCAGTTCTTTTCGACGATTGATATCGTTCCCTCAGCAGTTTATGGTTTAAATACCTGGTTGAGCAGGTTCAGGTTCTCGTAGAGCCTTATTCCCCTACAGCAGTCAACTGAAGTTCGTCTCCCCAGGCGGAGTCCAATTGAGATTGGCGTGACTTTTTCTCCTTGGCAGGATGAGTCCTTCCTCCACCAGAGTGGTCCTTTCTCCTTGACAGGAGGATTCTCCCTTCAGCATTTATTTTGCTGATGGGGCCATAGCATTTTGCATGATTGCATAACATTTATCCTAAACGCGTAGCATTTCCACCGTGTGGAGCATTGCGCCATTGTCAAACATATGCACATGAAACATGAGCTAGGTTGTTACCGTTCTTTTTTTGCTGGTGTTCCCCAGCATGGTGTTTGCTCAGGATGATTCCTGGAGTCTCGGAAGAGTTAAGTGGCTCAAGATGATTCTTGAATTCCCCAGTAAAGTCGTTTGCCCAAGATGATTCCTGAACTCCTCAGCGAAGTGGTTTGCTTAAGATGACTCTTAAAATCCCCAGTGAAGTCGCCAGAGAGGGTTGCTCAAGTTGATGCTTAGAGTCCCCAGCAAAGTCGTTTGCTCAGGATGATTCCTGAAATCTCCAGCAGAGTTATTGGTTCAGGATGATTCTTGAAGTCTCCGGCGGAGTTATTTGTCCAAGATGATTCTTGAAGTCCTCAGCAAAGTTGATTCACCCAGAATGATTCCTGGATCCCCGAAGCAGAGTTACTTGATGGTTCTCCAGAATCCCCAGCGGAGATGCGTCATCCCCAGCAGGTTCCCGAACAGCGAAGTGGAAACTTCCCTTGAAGACTTGATGATTGAAGTCCAACTATATTGACGAAGCAGTTCTCTCAGTTGATGTGGAGTGCCTGATGGCAGAAGTTTGGATATCCCCAATGGGTTCACGATTGACCAAGAATTTTATTCCCGACTTAGTGATGAAGTTCGGCTGAAGCCCAAAAACTTCTTTGAATGCCCGATGGCATGATTAACTTGATTGTTGATCTGATGAGTCGCGAGGAATCCTGGTGCCTGACGGCATGATCGACCATATATAACCGGTTACCGTGTGACCAATTCTCCAGCTAGCTGCCGTGCAGCTAATATTTCAGTTTTCGAAGATTTGTTCTCATCAGAGTACCGTGTACTTGTGCAGTTGGCAAATTTCCGGGTTTGTTGGTATTCAATCGTCTCGCACCTTGATTGTTTGAGAGTCGTTCGCTTCTCACCCAGGCAGGTCCAAGCCGTTTGAATAGGGGCAGCTGTTGCACCCCAAAATTTGCCCAACATTTCTTTACCTAGCTTATGTTTCATTTCATTCACATTAGCATTATCATTTGCATTTCATTGACATGTGTGCAAGACATCAAGAGGTATGATTACCAATAAAGGGCTACACAAGACTATGAAGCTAGCTAAGAAGGTTATTCAAGTGTTCAAGGGTTGATATCCTTGTCAGAGAAGTTAAAAGATCCTCAGAGAGAGTGGTTGAAACCAAGAGGGTGGGTCTCCTAACTTGAGAGTTGTGGGAAGTCATCAGATGATTCTGAAGCCATGAAGATGGACTTGAGGTCTTGATAAGAGCTCATGAGAAGTTTTGAAGATCACTTTGAGGCCTAGACAGGTCATTGTGCAAGATTAAGAAGCCTCAGCCATGAGTGGTGCAGCTAGGGTTTGACTGGGTCAACCCTAAGTCAACTGATAATTTGAACAAAGTCGAGACCTAATCCAAGAGCCATTTGATCATGGATTGATAAATTGAGATGTTATAAGGATGATTCCAAGGTTGACTCATCATGATTGAAGAGTTTGGGAAGTTTCAAGCTAGGGTTTCTAAGGCTTGATAGTGTAAAATCCCCTAGTTTGACCCCTATCTTCAAGTCAATGTAGCTCAAGATGTGATTGTCATCTCATCTTGCCCCTAACATGAATGTTGTATATCATGATCTTAGCTTTAATTTGAGTGCTAGAAGTCCTTGATAGGATTTGTAGAACTCAAGTTATGACTTTTACAAGTTACAGGTCATCTGAGGTATGTGAATTTGGAGCTTGAAAGTTGTCCAACTTGCATGAAACTTTTGCCCTAGAAGGATGATTCCTATGAACTTTTGGTCAACATGAATGTTGTTCCTTATCCTCTTATCTTTCTAGAGAGTACTATAAGTCCTTGATAGGATTTGTAGAACTCAAGTTATGGCTTTGACAAGTCAAGAGCATTTTGGTCATTTGGAGATTATACGTCATTTCAACCATAAGGCCATAAATCCTATTTCCAAGCTTCAAATGGGAAAATGTTCAACATCAAACTTGTCCAAAATGATGTTTTAAGGCTAGTCAAGAGGTCATGAGAGGTTGGAATTGCTTGTAGCTCAAAGTTGCAAAAATGACCTAAAATAAGGGTGATTTTCAAATGAACCAAAGTTGGAAATTGATATTTTTGATCTACATGTCCAAACCAAGGCATGTAATAGGTCATTTTGACTCTAAAAGACATTTTAAGAACATTGGTTTAGCCACATTTTTGAATTGAAGTTTTATTTGTGGACTTGATTTGAAAAGTAGTTACTTACATCTTAAGTAACATTTGCCAAACCTAAATTCAAGGCATGATCAAGGCCTCTTGCAATCAAAACACATCCAAAATGTCATTAGGGGAGAAATTGGAAGGGAATTAGGATGATTACAAGCTGCTAACAGAACTATGCATACCATGGCATGTGATTGAACTTCTCATGACATGAGAGATTGAACTTCTCATTAGAAGGATCTAGAGCTCTCTAGATCATACCTACATGTCCTATATATGATAATGAGGTGATCCAAGGCCAAGGTTGGTGATGATTGAAGGAGAGAGCAGAGATTGAGATTGAAACTTTCTTGTTTGCAACTGAATTCGGTTACACCAATTTCTTCACTTTCCATCCATTTTCTTGATTGCAATCTCTTCCATGGAGGCTAGTGAATGATTCCAGATCATAATCAAGGCAAATTCGTGGCTGATTGGTGTTCTTGATCTCAGTTTTTTCTACCTGCAATTCAGAATCGAATCCAAGAATTGAAGCCGTTTCAATCAATTCTATTGCATACAGAAGCTTGGAAGTGATTCACTGAAGGAGTTTGGAGCATTTGAAGGCTTGATTTGAAGGATTGCTACTTCTGTGCGCATGAAATTTTCAGGTTTGTAACTTTCAATCTCCAGCTTGTTTTAGTTAGAATTAAGAAGAATTAGGATGTTAGATGCATTGAGGATTGATGTAGGAAGGTTTTCAGATCATTAATTTGAGAGTTAGTGACCAATTAGGGTTGTTGCCATTTTCGGTTGAGACTTGGTTCTTGCAAATCTTGAGGTTTCAGAGAGAATCGATGGTATGATTGAGTTCCTTGTGAAATTTAGGACAAGTTTGATCAAGGAATCGTGGCCTATGGTGGATTCTATAGCAAGCTAGGGTTGTGGAATGGTGATCGGAAAATGTCACCGGCGGTGACTTTGGGCGCGCAGGTAGCCTGAGTTGCAGAGATTTGAATTGGGGAAGATGATCCCAGGACCATTGGATCATGGTTTGACTTGGACCAAGGACTTCATCCAACGACCACACGTGCTTCTTTTTTGTGAAAGACTCTGAACTTAATGAAACGATGCGTTTCATTAATCAGCTGGTTTTGGGCTTTGTGAAATAAGTGATACCTGCACCCCCTTTTTGGCCCAATCCATAGAATGAACTGATTGGTCTTGCTATCTGCACCACGCATTTATCATTTTATTTGGATTTTCATATTATTTTTCATTTTATGCATGGTTCTTGATTAATTCATAAAAAATGGAAAAATGATTCAATTGATCCCATTCTTTATGCATTGGATTCATGATAGGATCTAGTATTTTTTAGATAAAAAATATTATTATTTCATGCATTTTCTGATTTTATGGGATTTTTTACATTTTAATTGATATTAAAATAGTCATGTTTGATGCTTGATATTATTGAATTTGGTTTGATCATGAGATGATGATTTTGGCCTTGAATTTTTGTGAGTAGTTAGTATAGATATGCATGCTCCCCATAGATTTTTCTCACATTTTTGTGATGAACATAAGTGGTAGTTTAGGTTGAAACCTTTAGATGCTCCATTTTTAGGGTTTATGGTTGATACCTTGTGGTTTAGATTTTATTTTTAGGACTAGGTGGATGATTCAACCTCTGATTTTTGTAGGATAGATTCATGATTGAATTAGGATCCCTTAGGAATTTTTGTAGGAATTTTCAAGGTAGTTTACTATTTTTGCTTGATTTTAGCTTAAGTGCTAGTTTTAGATGATTCTAATGCACTAATTCAACTAGATTAACTTCTTTAGTGCCCTTAGATTAGGGTTTTGCTTTGCTTGTTCTTGGATGATGATGAAGACAAGTTGAAGATGCATTGGATTGCTTGAAGAGGCTTGGATATGAGGATCTTCCCTTCTTTTGGTGTAGTATTGATTAGGTATTAAGATCAGGGTTTTGTAGGCAGAGCTTCTAGATAGACTCTCTTCCTTCATAAACATGGAAGATGTTGACCACTTCCATTCTTCCCTATGATGTAAGGTCCCCTTGTAAAGGCCTCATCCCTCCTTTGGTAGGATGTGTGGCTCTTTGCAAGTTGGTAGAACCTTTGAGGGTCCCTTTCTCTGATGATAGGATGCTTAGTGGTGACCTTTGGTCTTCACTCTGCTACCAATCATCTAAACTTTGCTCTTGATAGATCAATCTTTCTTCCTTGTTAGAGGATGGAGTTGCTTACTTGAAGAAGATTGAAGGATGGAGTTGATACTTCTTTGTGTTTGGAGATTACCTTTTGGAGCTGAAGCTTGTAGATGAAGAGGACCAAGTTGATTTTGGTAAAGCAAAGAGAGCTGAAGCTTGAAGACCAAGTTGACACTTGTGAAGAGGATCTAATTGAGATTGGGTGAAGAGCTGAGGCTTTAGGAATAAAGGATGAGTTGATACTTATGTTGATGCACTGAGGGCCTGAAGAAACAAGTTGATACTTGCAGTTAGGAGTGAAGCCTGAAGGTGGAATTGACTGGAGAGCTGAAGCTTGAAGAAGAAAGAATAAGTTGATACTTATGTTTAGTGTATTGAAAACTTGGATAAGCAAGTTGATACTTGCTATTGAAGATGATAGCCTTGAAGGGTAGGTGAGGTCTGAAGACTGAATTACTGAAGAGCTGAAGCTTGAAGCTATGGAAGCTGTTGATCTGTTTCTTTCCTGTCTGTTTGCTTTCTGTGCAACTGTATTGATGTGACTGTGTGTTTTGCCTGATGCATTAGAATAAGTTCATGTTTAGATTGTGTTAAGCTAGGAGCATGATTGCACTAGAGGTTGAGTTGCTCCCTCTGCTTGTATTTTTACTGTATGGCTTTGCTTGCGGGTATTCGGTAGAGCCCAGCTCCCTTGCCTATGTGGTTTGTTATTTGCTTGATAGCATGTTATTTCTTCTGTATGATTGTAGTTGCTCATTATTTTGCTTGATAGCATGTTATTTCTTCTGTATGATTGCAGTTATTCATATCTGGCTTGAGGTTGAGATGAGCTTGTGGAGGCTGATGCCCCACACACATTTCCTCCCCCACTTGCATTGCATGCATTTTACAGTCGATATCTGTTTACTGTTTAAGCAGATTCTTTATCTATTTCTGTTTATCATTGACATGATCCCCTATGAATCTCACTTCCTTTGATAAGGAAGTGATGATAGAACTTTAGGTTGAAACCTATGCATGATAACTTCTAGGAGTTCCCTGTTTCAAACCTCAACCATAGGATGAATCCTTGGCATGACAACATTAGGACTTGATAGTCCCCCCTTTGTTGAACCTGTCCGTTCTCTCTTCTCATCTCAAAGCAAATTAAAATACAGTAACAAAGGTTAACTGACGTCGTACGTTACGAGCCTTAAGCTATCTGAGAAAGGATTGTTGGAGAGTTTCTTTTCAACAGTCTGGATGTTTAGTATGGCACCCTTTGGGTGACATGCAACGCATTCACTCTCAGGTCATAGTCTCTAGTGCGATATTGGTTGCAAACATCCATAAAAAACAGTTCTTCCATAAAAGACAGAAAACAAACTTCAAACCTTTTTGCCCCGCGGGCCCATAATTCAAAGGAAGATTTTCTGAAGAAAAGAGTGTCGTTAACTCCCAGTTCTACCGCAAACGGTAACGCTTAAGGCTCCAAGGGTCGAGCTGCGTGCATCCAACTGCTGGAACTGTTTGTTAACCCTACTCGATAAAAAAGATGAATCTAAACCCGTAAGCCGTATTATCCCGAACTACGTAAGCTCTGATCTCTCATACCTGTTGAGAGTACGTAGGCACAATACCAACGTATTGGCGAGCCACCTTCCCCATCACCCATAGTTAGTCGAACTAAGTTGACTCTGATTTCTCATTCTCTGATGAGAATACGTAGGCATAAAGTGCGATGCTTTGCTGAGTCATTTTATTTTCTTTTTAAGCCAGCCTTGATAGGTAGATAGATAAAACCAACCCATCAGATAAACACAACAAGCATGGATCCCATCGAGTACGATGGACGTGAGGGGTGCTAATACCTTCCGCTTGCGTAATCGACTCCCGAACCCAGACAATGGTTGCGATGACCTTGTCTTATACCTTTGCGTCAGGTTTTTCCGATCGTTTCCTTTCCCGTTCTGAGGGATAAATAACGAAAGGTGGCGACTCCTCTGTTTTGCCGGCACCTTATTTTCGCGGAAGCGACAAAGGGCATTTTTCACTTAGAAAGCTATAAAAACCCTAATTGAGAAAAATCTTGATTTTATGGTCCTCTTTGATTCTTTTTATTCCAAACACATGAAATCACTTGATAATAACTATCACGCCCTTAGTTGACCTTGAGATCCAATATTTAGACCCCTTTGAACCACAGTTGACTTTTGTTGACCAGATGAAATCCTAAGACCAATCCCACTGACTAAGGCTCTTGTGATGACTTGTGATGGCACATAATCCATTTAGGGAACCCCTAAGGTGTGTGTTGAGCTTGAGAATCATGTCTATTTCAAAGAACTAACCACAAACCTTTCCTGAAACAAAACCCTAACCAATTATCCATGAGATAGGAGGAGGAGAACCAATGCTTGTGTTCTTGATCCAAGTGGTTGATTAACATGTCTTGATGATGATAGAGACCTTATGACTTGAGATTGCCACAAAGTTGATCTTGAACCCTTGATTGTTGGATAAGATTCCTTGATCCCCTAAAATTAATGCTATATATAAATGCTAATGCAAGATGGTATGAAACATAAGCCAAACTATAAGAAAAGAAGATGGGCAAATTTTGGGGTGCTACAACTGCCCCTATTCAAACAACTTTCAAACATTCAAGGTAAATGGTGATTGAATACCAAAAAGAACCCATAAATTTGCAACCTACGGGGATGTAGGTAGGATAAAATGATTTCCAGCCGAAGGTGGACTTAAAAGCAGCGGGTACCAACCAAAAGTTGGGATAACCGACACGGTAACCGATCAAGAAGATAACAACGACTACTAACCAAAAGTCAGGATCGCCAGAGAGTTATATCCAAAATTTGTGATAAAGAGGTTACTAACCAAGAGTTAGGATCACCTAGACGCTAACTGAAGGCGAATACACAAACAACAAAAACTACCAACCAAAACTTGGGATCGTCCAAAAGATTACCAACCAAAAGATGGAACAAAGGCTACTAACCAAGAGTTAGGATCACCGGAATGAAAACTACCAACCAAAAGTTGGGATAATGACTCCGCGGGGTATAATAGGAGACTACCAACCAAAATTTGGGATGGAGGATACTAACCAAAAGTTAGGATTACCGGAAAGGAATACTACCAACCAAAAGTTGGAATTATCAACAAAGGCTATACCAACCAAAAGTTGGGATCATCAGAACACCGAATGAAGGCGAACTTACCACAACAAAGACTACCAACCAAAAGTTGGGATAAAGACTCCGTAGGAGAACAATAGAGGACTACCAACCAAAAGTTGGGATAGCATCCAAGAAACAAAGGACTACCAACCAAAAGTTGGGATAACATACAAGTAAGAAGATGGCTACCAACCAAAAGTTGGGATCACATTCACAAAATGACAAAGCTAGGGATTACCAACCAAAAGTTGGAATACCATCTGAGATAGGCAGGAAGTAGAATCAATCGACTTACGACCTTAAAATAAAACTCCGTTGGGGAAAGAGAAACTTAAACAAGCAAACTTTGTCGGGGAATAAAAGTAACATGAAAATGTCTATCAATAATTTTCATTGAGGTCAGGTTCCACGGAGTCTCATGATTTATGTGGTTATCTGTTGGGGAGGCGTCTGGCTACAAAGGTATCAAATCAGGCTTATGCTTCAGATGCATATTTTTGAATATGGCGTAATGCTCCATACAAAATAGAAATGCTACGTATTTGGGAGGATGCAATGCAAATGATATGCAAAAGAACACCGCCAGGATAAGTGTTGGGAAGAAAATAAACAAACAAAGTCTGCTATACAAAGCCCACTGAATGGTTTCCATGGGAATAATTTCCATTTTGCTAGGAATTGGAAAAAACATCCTTCGGGAAGTCATCCCAAAGATCTGACTTTGAAGAATACCAAAGACCTTGGACTTTGCTGCAGATGTCAACCATTTCTGATTTAGTCATTGAGGGCATCAACATCAATCTCTGCTTGGGGAGAGAAGTCAATGACATAGATCCTGTCAGGGAACAATACTGAGCTTACCCTGCTGCTGAGGGATAATCTCAATCTTACCCTGCTGGAGATAAGTACACATCATTTCTAGTGATATATTTCTGATATGAAAACAGTATTTTATGGAGAGAGCCCTGTTGGGAAAAGGATCGGTCATCCTGTAAATGACAAATAAACAAATAGCGTGTCTTGTATGTAAAAATGGCTATTTTGGTCACCATCCATGACACCACCCAAGTAAATACTCATTTTTAATATGATTAGAAAAGCCCCAAAGTTTTTGCATGCAAAGTTTATCAAAAATATCAGACGCCTTTTTCGCAAACAAAATAGTAAAAGTAAAACAAGAAATGGAAAGCTCTTTGTGAAAAATACTTCATTGATTAAAAGGGCCTGTAAATAGGCAAATTACAACGGATGCAATTCCTGAAAATAGGAAATTGTGCAAAAAAGTATAATAATAAAATATACAAATGTCGGCAATGTGGAAGCAGACAACCACCATGTGTCGATTCAGGTATGACCCGCATGTCTTTGATGCTTCACCAATGCCATGCCTTCTAAAGAGACTGATTTGATTGATTTTTACCCTTCGAGATCTCAAAGAATCAAAATGCACTCGCATATTGAAGGCAAACTGCAGTTGTTTGCTTTTAAATCCCTAACTTTTGCCTGGATCTCCCTTGCGGGTTTTTGATCCACCGGAATACCCATTTTTTCCAAATTCGCCTTCTCAGGTTTTTCAACTTTGCGGGTTTATTCATTTTTCTTTCATCCCTAATTTTTTCCCGAACCTATTGTTGCGGTTAAAATATGATATCAAATTATTAATTAATTTGAATCGCATCTTTAGTTCACAACCGCTCTATGATTTATCCGAAGGAAAAGGTCAAAAGAGGGAAAATCTAATTTTGCATTGTAAAAACAATGCGGGGAGAGATCTAGGTAAGGGGTTGGTTAAGCTTAGGGAAGGTATTAGCACCCTAAACTTCGGCAGTACTCTACAGGAACCTTTTGCTTAAATTTACTATTTTTGCTTTATTCTTTGCTTTAGGGTATATGTGCTAAGGGTTGAGAGTGACATAAAGACCTAAGGGTTAGTCCTAAGTTTACTCGGAAAGACTCGCATCTTGTGCCAACGTATCTTGGGTAGGGGATGGAATCAGAGTAATCGTAGTTCCCCTCGAAAGCGAGGTTAGAAAATTCATAACTGTGGTCAAGGTTTCAAAGAAGAATAAGCTTTCTTAAGGAAGCGCTTATGTGGAGTTCGACGACTCCTATTTCTACGTTGGAAATAGTTAATTGAAATTGAAAAGGGTAAACTAGGTATTCCACATCGGGAAACCCTAAAATGGAATGCGGCAACTCTTTATCCTAAAGCAAGGGTAAAGGGTAAATTTGTCCACGGCGGGACGCCTAAAAATATGAGTACGGCGACTCGGAGTTTCTAGGTTTGAAAGGTGAATACGTCAAAGATAAGAACTATTGACTCGGCGGTCAAATGGCTAGACCTAATCCTTCGGAAGGACGGTAACGGTAAAAATGATGCAAATGACAAATTACTACAACGACGATAATTGAAATACAGGGAAATAACGAAAGTATTAAACACAAAGGTGCAAAGCGACGATCACTCGCATAAATCACAACCACGAAAAAAAATGCAAAAAAAAAAAAGATAGAATAAAAGCGACAACAGCCTCACATAATTACAACCGAAAAAGGAAAATACAATAAAAATGTGAAATTAGTAACCAAGTACAAACAAGAGATATGAAAGTCAGATAATAATTTGCAGGAATATTAAGCCTTTTTATTTTAGCATTTTTTAGTTAGAAAATTAGAAATGAAATGTTAGAAATTTAACAATAAATAATGTTAGAAATTTATTAAGAAAAATTTGAGTTAAATTAAACATAATGATTTAAAAAAATTTTGTTTTTAAAAGAGGGTTTTAAATTTTAATTTGAAAAGGGTTTAATTTTTATTAAAAAAAAGGTTTAAATTTTATTTAGCGTTTTACTCAAAAAGTGATCCAATTTTAATCTTTAAAAAAAAAGAGTTTCTAATTCTAATTAATGATTTTAATTTTGAAAGAAAGATTTAAATTTTAATAAATTCTAATCGTAATGTTTAATTACATTCTTTGTTAAATAGTTTAATTAAAACTTTAATTCATATTATTAATTACCAATAAAAAATAACTAAAACAAAAATAAAATAATAAAAAGAAAGAAAAAACAGTAATAATAAAGGGGGGGGGGGTGGATTGTGTTGCTGTTTTGTTTCTTTAGGTTTTGGGAAAAAACCCTTTCCCTTATTCTTCTTCCCAACTGGCGGCGGCTCCTCCATGGCTCATTTTTGAAACTTTCCTCTTCTCTCTTGTTTCTCCTTCGTCTGTTCATATCTGAAACCAAATAAAACTAAACCAAACCTATTAATGTCATAATCTTACACTTTGGGTGTTTCGGCGGCGAGGTGGTGGTGTTCTTGGTCGGTAATGAAGCTTCTTCTGAGGCTCTTTGCTTGGTTATTGTTCGCCGGTGGTAGTGACACTCTAAAAAATCTACGGCCGCCGTTGGATGGTCCTTGTTGGTGGATCTTCAGAGTTTTTCTCAAAACTCTCTTCTTCCTCTTTCTGATGACCTGTTCTTGATTTCTGATGTTGATGAAGTTTTCTCCCCCTTTTCTCAAATACAACTTATGTTTATATAGGTATCAAACTAGGGTTAACTCTAACCTAATGTCCATTTTAAAGCCAGACTTAAATAATTATTTAAAACTAAATAAAATAAAATTAAAACTAATAATTCTATTTATTTATTTATTCTAACTATTTAGACAAAAAATAAAAATAACCGAAACTCAAATAAATAAAAGTCGGACGCCCAAGTGCTCGACAAAATAAACCGAGTACACTAAAATGATCAGCGCAAAATATACGACTCAGAAAAATACCATTTGGCCAGATTTTGAAATAAATTTTACTCGATAAAATGACTTAAACTGTCCAAAATGCGACCGAAAAGTGGTCGAAAAATTTAATTGAACATGTTAGGTTAAACTACGACAAACATAGATTAATATGACTGACGTTTGCAGGCTCGACTTAAAAATTTTTCGTCCGCTGATTTTTCACCAAGTCGACTTTTAGTTTGACCGGTTCGGCTGTAATTCCGACAAGTTTATTTCAGCAGATAAATTGAGTATTATGAAAAATGATAGACATGATATGCTATATAGGCAATGCAAGAAAAATATGAGGGTAAAATTTGGGGTGCAACAGATTCCCCTATTTAAATAGCTTCACCGAATGATATGAGCGACGGCGACCCGAGGAATCACGGTGGAGGGATATAAGTATAGATAACCGAAAATTTTGCCCTCAGATGCAGTGATATGTAATGCTATGGACAAAACAAGGCTGACAACGCCATGAATCTAGTATGATGCCTATGATGGAACTGATAAATGCGAGGATGCAGACGACATGATGACACAGGGAGAAACGCGATGAACAAACCACTGGGGAATACGACGCACTGGGGAAACAACACGACACTGGGAAATTCTAAAGTGATGGCGAACTTGTTCAAGCACGACTAGTTGTCACTTTAGAAAGAACAGTAAGAATGGGATCCTCAATGGAGATGACGCCGATGAGACGGCCTCCACTGGGGAATATCTAAGAGATTCATGCATGACCGACTGACACTCTAGGGTGACAAGGTAACGCAGGATCCACACAGCGGTAGGATCAGGTAAACGACAAGCGTTGGAGTTTTCGGGATGTTCCTTTAAATGAAGAGATCGAGCGGGATCTTCAGGAATCATCGGAAAAAATACAGAGAGAAAAAAAGACATCAGAAACATCCGGAACATTTAGGAAAACATTAAATGTACAGGAAGAGTTCGAAGACGTATCTGGAAGAACATCAGATAAGCAACAAAGGAGTTCTGGAAGAACGTCAGAACAAAAAAACTCAGTCTAGAAAAACATCAGAAGGAGAGACATATCTGGAAAACATCAGAAAGATTCTGGAAAACCATCAGAATCGAAGGAAAATACTTGGAAAACCATCAGATAAGTTCTGGAAGAAACATCAGAACAAGGACTCGATCTGGAAAACCATCAGAAAGAGAAACGTATCCGAAAAACCATCAGATAGATTCTGGAAAACCATCAGAATCAAAGGAATATCTGGAAAACCATCAGATAAGTTCTGGAAGAACATCAAAACAAAGACTCGATCTGGAAAGCCGTCAGTTAGAGAAACAAATCCAGAAAAACATCGGATAGATTATGGAAAACCATCAGAATCAAAAGGAACAAATCCGGAAAAACATCGGATCGATTCTGGAAAAACCATCAGAATCTAAAGGAATATCTGGAAAACCATCAGATAAGTTCTGGAAGAACATCAGAACCATGACTCAATCTGAAAAACCATCAGAAAGAGAAATAAATCTAGAAAACCATCGGAAAGATTCTGGACGAACATCAGAATCACAAAGGAATGTATCTGGAAAAACATCAGATAAGTAACACAGAAGTTCTGGAATAGCATCAGAACATAAACTCACCCTGGAAAAACATCAGAGAGAGAAACAAATGAGACATCCAAGAATGACATTGGATGAAAAAGGACACCAGACATCCAATAATGTCTTTGAATGAAAGGTAAAATATCTGAGAATAGTATTGGATGTAAGAGGAACAAACATATCCGGAAAACCATCGGATAAGAAATATCATATATGGAAGAACATCAGATAGACACGACACAAAATTGTTTGGTAGGTGCCAAGTGAGTTGGACTTTGACCACAAGGTAAGATGTGGATAAAACACGACCTCGGGAGAAATGAAAACGAGGATGAAACACTCATGATATGTATATGTATGGGAATTATGCTATGATATATAATCAAAGGCAAATGCAGATGCTGACGACAAGGCTCGACTCCTTTGGTAAGATGAGAAGACTGAAATACTTATTCCTCAACACGGAGATCACTGCCACTTGGTTGGGGACCAAAGATGTTACTGCTGAGCACATCTCTGCCGCAATGGTAAACTGTATCAAGTTGATGGTCCTTGTAGGAAGGATGAAGAGCTGTATGAGGATCCTTCAAGTAAACTGCCCCAGATTAAGCCGTCTGTTATAGATGAACTGGTAATCGCTTTAACTTGTCTGATTTTATAGATGACTGTTTTACTGTGCCCTCGGAAGGCTTGCCCCAGTATGAGTCTTGAAAAATCTTTTGGATAAACCAAATCGGAGAAGACCTTGCCTTGAACAAATCTTGAATTGATTCTTAGACAGGATGTAAAAGGAACTTGCCCCTGATAGGATTACTTGACCAAGTTTCTCGATGTTTGGAAACTCCTTAGAGGAAAGCCAGTTTCCAAACAAAAGTGTTCATACAAACATGGTAATGCAAAGTTCATGCAACTTTTGAAATCAAAATTATTTTTGAAAGATGAAAAATAAATGAGTCGTTGGTCAGAACATGGTAGTTCAAGATGCTCAAAGTTTAAAAAAAAGGAGTATTGCCAAAACAAATGATTCACAAAGATCTTTTAGAGTCAACTTATGTAACCTTATTGTAGTATGCATTCAAAATAACCTTGCTTCAATTAGGTCTTTTGAGGGTTGTAACGTAGCCTGGTTCACGGTTTATGAAACAAAAGGATAAAGGCTCAAAATTTATTTGTATCCACCCCATCTATGTGATAATCTTCAGTCCTACGCTCAATTAACTCATATTATGCATTCAGGTTCCTATAGGTTAGGAATTGCACTAATGGTAGCAATGATGACTCAGAAGTTAAGAGACCTATGAAAAGGCAGCCACTACTTATTACATTTGGTCGTTTTGACATTGAGGATTTTTAGGGTAAGGATTTAAAGATCTCCTTTTTTTATTATCCATAACTTTTGTCTGAACTGTTTCTTTTAAAGCTTATAGTCAGCGGGATGCCCCAGTTTTTCCTAAGTCTCCTTCATAGATTTTGACCTAGCGGGCTCTTCTTTGATTTTTTTTTGCAAGAAAGTGATTTTTTTGCTTAATGATCACGGTGAACCATCATCGGCGTTTGGCTTGGAGAACATGTTCGACACTTGCTTGCTGTGTGCGAAGGAAAACTTATGAATGCAACCTTTATATGAAAGGTGTATTGTGAGAACACACAACCAAGTTAACTGAGAACTACTCATGCCCCGTGTTATGATTGAGGTTTTTTTGTAATGAAAGAAACTACAACTTCTAGGCTCGAAGGGGGTGACAAGGGAATAACTTCCATATTTCTCTAGTGTTTGGGAGTTGAAATAATACCTTACATCGTCAACAAAGTTTAATTGAAAGCATACTGACAGCAGTTATGGGTATAACATTTTCGTCATCCTCCCTCCAATCTTTGCATATCAAAAATTTGGACAAGAAGTAAATTTTGAAAGATAAAGCATAAAGATGCAAATAATAGACAAAATGAATTGAAATCGAAAGTTGCAACGCTCAGTTCATTAATGCAAAGGTACAAGCATAATTTGAAAGCAAACAACTAATATTAAAATAAGGAAACTACAAACAACGAGAAACAAAAGGCCTAGTGACTAAATCAGTATAAAGATGAGCCGTCCTGCTTGAAGTACTGGCGTTTAGGAAGATAATCTGCTGGAGTCAAGACCCAAACCTCAATTTTGATGCGCTGACAGCATTGTATTCATCAAGAGGATTCTCAGAGGGAGCTCAAACAGTTTGGCTAACAGTGTGGACCACAGGTCTGGGCTTGGCAATGACGGGAGCTTGAAAAACTGGTCTGACGGTCTGACCAATCATAGTAGCGGATGCAAGAGGTGGAGAGTAGTTAGGAGGTAAACCAAACTCTGGCCAAGTAGATGGTGGCAATTGAACATGAGGTGGATCAACACTTAAAACTTCCTGAATGACGGTCCTCTGAGGTGGCTCTCCTCTAGAAATCAGTACTTAAAGCATCTTGGTAAGCCTGGCCATGCCTGCTTTCAACTCATCGATTTCCATTTAGACTTCCGCATTATGTTCCTCTTGTTCTAACATCTGGCGCCTATAGTTAGCTCTAGTATGATATTTGTGTCGAGGAATCAGCTTGACAACTCAAAGGAACACTGGAAGATACAGACAATAGGACATGAGAAACCGGAGGAAAAATGCAATGCAAGACATGATGTTAATGCGATGCAATAGTTTCAAGAACTTCAACGGTCGATTTCAAATGTTTTCTAAGAAAGCTGGAAAATGTATTAGACTTTAAAATGTGAGACTTTTGAATTTGCAAAGGATAGTTGAATTCCTTGAAACTAGGAATGATATGATGCTTTATGGATGTAATGCACACATACACACAAAATTCCTAGGTTAGAGGAACAATGAGGGGAGTTAAGGTCTACCCTTCCCAAAAGGTATGTACTATAGGTTAGTTGTACCTGCAGAACAAGGGTTCTAAAGAAGTGCCCAAAGTTATCAGTCCACCTCTCAGATATTATCAAATTCCCGACTGACTCGGTGGTTAATTATATTCTCAAGAGAACCTCTTTTGAGTGTAGTATCACATAGCAACTCTTTTGGGACTACTCCCTCATAGTTCCTGCACTACGTCCTAGATAAGGCTAAGGTGGTGTTAAGATACTGCAGTCCCCAGTATCACAGACTCCAATCGACAATAGTAAAAGTTTTCACGACTACTCGTTTAACCGAACCATTTTCGAAAGGGTCTCAACTGAGCGGTGATTCTCAAGTCAGCTTGGTCGGGACTCACTCCTTATAAGCCTCGTCGAATATATCACCTTCCTATAATAATGTCACTCAAGTCCGGGTGTAGGACTTATCTCACAACAAATGGATATCCCCAAGCAAGGTACAACAATATTTATATGTAAGCAACAAACAATAAAGTAAATAGCATACAATAAACAAAGTAGGGGCGACCCTTAAAAGTTAGGACTGTCCCCAATGAAGTCGCCATTTTCTGTTGCCGTTAGAATATGATATCAAATTATTAAATAATTTGAATCGTATCTTTAGTTCACAATTGCTCTTTGATTTATCCGAAGGAAAAGGTCAAAAGAGGGAAAACCTAATTTTACATCGTAAAGACAATGCGGGGAGAGATCTAGGTAAGGGGTTGGTTAAGCTTAGGGAAGGTATTAGCACCCTAAACTTTTGTAGTACTCTATAGGAACCTTTTGCTTAAATTTACTATTTTTGCTTTATTATTTGCTTTAGGGTATATGTGCTAAGGGTTGAGAGTGACATAAAGACCTAAGGGTTAGTCCTAAGTTTACTCGGCAAGATTCGCATCTTATGCCTACGTATCCTGGGTAGGGGTGGAATCAAAGTAATCATAGTTCCCCTCGAAAGGGAGGTTAGAAAATTCTTGACAATGGTCAAGGTTTCAAAGGATAATAAGCATTCTTAAGGAAGCGCTTACGTGGAGTTCGGTGACTCCTATTTCTATGTTGGAAATAGTTAATTGAAATTGAAAAGGGTAAACTAGGTATTCAACGGTGGGAAACCCTAAAACGGAGTGTGGCGACTCCTTATCCTAAAGCTAGATTAAAGGGTAAAATTGTTCACAGTGGGACGCCTAAAAATATTAGTACGGCAACTCAGAGTTTCTAGGTTTGAAAGGTGAAAGAGTCAAAGGTAAGGATTATTGACTCGGCGGTCAAACGGCTAGACCTAATTCTTCGGAAGGACGTTAACGGTAAAAATGATGCAAACGACAAATTACTACAACGACGATAATTGAAATACGGGGAAATAACAAAAGCAGTAAAACAGAGGTGCAAAGCGACGATCACTCGCATAAATTACAACCATGAAAAAAAATGCAAAAAAAAATAAAGACAGAATAAAAGCAACGATAGCCTCACATAATTACAACCAAAAAAGGAAAATACAATAAAAATGTGAAATTAGTAACCAAGTACAAACAAGAGATATGAAAGTCAAATGATAATTAGCGGGAATATTAAGCCTTTTTATCTTAGCATTTTTTAGTTAGAAAATTAGAAATGAAAGTGTGAAATGTTAGAAATATAAAAATGAATAATGTTAGAAATTTATTAAGAAAAGTTTGAGTTAAATTAAACATAATGATTTAAAAAAAAAATTGTTTTTAAAAGAGGGTTTTATATTTTAATTTGAAAAGGGTTTAATTTTTATTAAAAAAGGGTTTAACTTTTATTTAGCATTTTACTAAAAAAATGATCCAATTTTAATCTTTAAAAAAAATGAATTTCTAATTCTAATTAATGATTTTAATTTTGAAAGAAATATCTAAATTTTAATTAATTCTAATCCTAATGTTTAATTACATTCTTTGTTAAATAGTTTAATTAAAACTTTAATTCTCATTATTAATTACCAATAAAATAAATAAATAACTAAAAGAAAAATAAAATAATAAAAAGAAAGAAAAAAATAGTAATAATAAAGGGGGAGGGGTGGATCATGTTTCTGTGTTGTTTCTTTAGAGTTTGGGAAAAAACCCTTTCCCTTCTTTAGGGTTTGGGAAAAAACCCTTTCCTTTCTACTTCTTCCTAACTGGCGGAGGCTCCTCCATGGCTCCATTTTGAAACTTTCCTCTTCTCTCTTGCTTCGCCTTTGTTGGTTCATACCTGAAACCAAATAAAATAAAACCAAACTTATTAATGTCATAATCTTACGTTTTGGGTGTTTCGACGACGAGGTGGTGGTGTTCTTGGCCGATGATGAAGCTTCTTCTGAGGCTCTTTGCTTGGTTGTTGTCCGCCGGTGGTAGTGAGACTCTAAAGAATCCACGGACGTCGTTGGATGATCCTTGGTTGTAGATCTTCTGAGTTTTTCTCAAAACTCTCTTCTTCCTCTTTCTGATGACCTGTTATTGATTTCTGATGTTGATGAAGTT
The DNA here is from genome assembly GCA_963859935.3 of Lathyrus sativus. NCBI lineage: Eukaryota > Viridiplantae > Streptophyta > Magnoliopsida > Fabales > Fabaceae > Lathyrus > Lathyrus sativus. Next base: position 467,834,383 of record OZ012737.1, read on the forward strand.
TTCTCCCCCTTTTCTCAAATACAACTTATGTTTATAAAGGTATCAAACTAGGGTTAACTCTAACCTAATGCCCATTTTAAACCCCAACTTAAATAATTATTTAAAACTAAATAAAATAAAATAAAATAAAATAAAAATTAAAACTAATAATTCTATTTATTTATTTATTCTAACTATTTAGACAAAAAATAAAAATACCGAAAATCAAATAAATAAAAGTAGGACGCCCAAGTGCTCGAAAAAATAAACCGAGTACACTAAAATGATCAGCACAAAATATACGACTCGGAAAAATACCGTTTGGCCAATTTTGAAATAAATTTTACTCGATAAAATGACTTAAATTGTCCAAAATGCGACTGAAAAGTGGTCAAAAAATTTAATTGAACACGCCAGGTTAAACTATAACAAACATAGATTAATATGACTGACCTTTGCTGGCTTGACTTTAAAATTTTTCGTCCGCTGATTTTTCACAAAGTTGACTTTTAGTTTGACCCATTCGGCTGTAATTCCGACAAGTTTATTACAGATGATAAACTGTGTATTATGAAAAGTGACAGACATGATATCCTATACAGGCAATGCAAGAAAAATATGAGGGTAAGATTTGGGGTGCAACACCTATTCTTTTTATGGTTCGCCGGGATGCCCCATTTTTGCCTGGACTTTCTTTTTATGTCCAACGGGTCTACTATAGGTAACATATTTGTTGTCTACGTCTGCATTCATAGGGGACATAAAATCTTCACCGTCCATGGTAGATAGTAATAAGGCTTCGCCAGAGTCGTATTTGCCCCTGTGATCTGTTCGTGGATGAAGGATCTTCTTCAACACTAAATCACCTACCTGGAAATGCTAAGGTTGCACTTTCTGATCAAATGCCTTCTTCATTCTGCTTTAGTATAGCCGGCCATGGGCGATAGCTGTAAATCTCTTTTCATCAATTAGACTAAGTTGATTCGACCTAGCCTTTACCCATTCTGCTTCATCAAGCATCACATCAGACAATAGCCTTAGAGAAGGAATTTCGACTTCTAATTGTAAAACAGCTTCCGTACCATATACCAACGAGAAAGTTGTTTCCCCAGTGGATGTACGCACCGAAGTACGATAACCATGTAAAGAAAAGGGAAACATCTCATGCCAATCTTTATAAGTCACCACCATTTTATGCACGACCCTCTTGATATTCTTATTTGTTGCCTCAACAACACCATTCATCTTCTGTCATAACAAAGAAGAGTTGTGGTATTCAGTTTTAAAATTCTAGCACAATTCTTTCATCATCTTATTATTCAAATTCGAACCATTGTTAGTAATGATTCGTTCTAGTATTCTATATCGGCAGATGATGTCCTTCTTTATAAAATGAGCAACCACTTGCCTGGTGACATTGGCGTAGGGAGCTGCCTCTACCCACTTGGTGAAGTAATCAATTGCCACCAAGATAAAACGATACCCATTGGAGGCAGTCGGTTCAATCTTCCCAATCATGTCGATGCCCCACATTGCGAAGGGCCAAGGGGATGTCAATACATTTATAGGGCTCGGTGGCACATGCATTTTGTCGGCATAAATTTGACACTTGTGGCATTTTCAGGCATACTTAAAACAGGCGGACTCCATGGTCATCCACTAATACTCTGCTGTTGCGGTGGAAATAGGATATCAAATTATTAATTAATTTGAATCACAATTCAATTCACAACCGCTCTTTGATTTATCCGAAGGAAAAGGTCAAAAGAGGGAAAACCTATTTTTGCATCGTAAACACAATGCGGGGAAAGATCTAGGGTTCGAGGTTGGTTAAGCTTAGGGAAGGTATTAGCATCCTAGACTTCTGTAGTACTCTACAGGAACCTTTTGTTTAAATTTACTATTTTGCTTTATTATTCTTAAGGTATATACAAAGGGTTAAAAGTTAAAGAAAAAACCTAAGGGGTTAAATCTATGTTTACTCGGCAAGACATCGCATCTTGTACCTACATATCCTGACGGGAGTGGAATCAGAGTAATTGTAGTTCCCCTCGTAAGGGAGGTTAAAAACTTCTTGACAGTGGTCAAGGTTTCAATGGTGAATAAACGTTCTTAAGGAAGCGCTTACGTGGAGTACGGAGACTCCAATCTCTACGTTGAAAGTGTTAGTTAAAAATTAGGGTTAAATTAGGGATTCCACGGTGAGAAACCCTAAAACAGAGTACGGCGACTCTTAACCTAAAGCTAGGGTAAAGGGTATTTTTTTTCCACGGCGGGATGCCTATGAAATTAGGGTTTGAAAAATGTTAACGGTGAGGACTATTGACACGGCGGTCAAAAAATTAGACCTAAACCTTCGGAATGTGAAATTACGGTAAATAAAGATGCAAATGGAAAAGAGTATACAATAATGCAATATAAAGTACTGGAAAAGTAGTGCGACGATTGCCTCGCAAAAATTACAACCGAGGAACAGATACAGATAAATATCAATCGGAATTTAAGTACAATCTGAGGAGAAACAGAGAACATTAGTGAAAAGGGTTAGACAGAAATATGCCAAATAAATGAAACAGTTAATATTGAAAGAAAGACAAAATGCAATTTGGAATTTTTATTATTGTTTTATTAGTTTTTGAAAAAAGATCTTAATTTAAGTTTTTTTTAAAAAAAGAAATTAATATTAGTTTTTAAAAAAGATGTAGTTTTAGTTTAAAAAAAAGTTTTAATTTTTTAAAAAAAAAAGAGTTTTTAATTTTAATTTTTTAAAAAAAGAGTTTTTAATTTTAATTTTAAAAAAAAGAGTTTTTAATTTTAGTTTTTAAAAGAGGTTTAATTTTAATAAGATAAAAAAAGAGATTTTAATTTTTATGTTCAAAAATGTTTTAGTTTAGTAAAAAAAAAGTTTTAATTTTTATATATTTTTTTTTAGTTTTACTAAAAAATGTTTTTGTTTTAGTGATTTAAAAAAAAACTTTTTCTAAAAAGAAGAAAGAGTTAATTTTATATTATATAAAAAAGGTTAATTTTATTTTTATTAAATAGAGCATGTTAATATTAGTTACGTTATTTCTGTTTTTAAGTTAAGAATTAAAATAAATAAGTAATTAATACAGTAGAATAAGAATAAATAATAAAAAACAGAATATTAAAAAAAACGGGTCGGGCTGGATGGTCAGGCCCCAGACCCGACCCGGTTCGCCCTACATATAAAAGGTGCTGTGAAAGCCTCTTAGGGTTTTAATCCCTATTTCCACACAGCTGCGGCAGAGTCTTCTTCGTCTTCTTCTTTGCATCGCCAACCGTCCTCCATTGATGAGTTCTTGGCGCTTCTTCTTCTTTTGGGCTGCATGTCGCAACTTCCTTCTTCTTGATACCTGAAAGAAAAATAAACTTTGTTATCGGCAACAACAGCTCACCTCCACTTTGTTGAAGGTTTGAGGCGATTGACGGCCGTTAACGAGGGATGATGATGTATTCTTGTCCGTCTAGGTTCGCGGCGGGATCTTTCACGGATGAGTTCTGGTTTTTTGTTCGGTGATCACGGCCGATGATGATGAGACAACGATGATATTATCTCTCTGAGTCTAATCGCTGATGGTTCTTTGTTTGCTTCGTGGTTTCCGTTGGATTTCGTTCGTCCGTTGAGGATTTACGCTCATCCGTTGAGGATTTATGCTCGGTGAGTTCGTTCCCTTTTAGCAATTTGCGGTGTTGGTCTTTGCGCCGTTTTTGTGATTCTGTCCCCTTTTTGTGATTACGGTCGCTGTCCTTCTTTGCTTTGTTAGGGTTTCGTCCCTTCTATATCTTGTAGCCATTAACGGTTTTGCTTGACCTTTATGGGTTTTGGACTTGTTGATTTTGCGTTATTTTTGATGGAAAAGGCTGAGATTTTATTTGATACGATTGGATCTGATATGGTTTTTGTTATTTTCGGATCTGATTGGGATATTTTCTGATTTTTGTATGGATCTATTTTCTGATAGGTTTGATTCGCTTCAGATACTGATTTTGATTTTCCGGATTTTTCAGAGGAAACTGCTTTCGGATTTGTTGGCTTATTGTTGAAAAATCTGTGTTTGGATTCTTTTGTTATTTGATGATAGATCCGGATTTGGCTTCTGATATCAATTTGATTTTTTTCAGATGTTTGGATTTGGATCGGTTTCGGATGTTGGATTCATTTTGAATCTGGATATTTGCTTGATAGAACAGATTTGAATTTCGGATTGGATTTTTGAATATTTACTTAATGAAAAAAATGGATTCTGTTAGTGACCTATTTGGCTTTGAAAACCATTTTTTGGCAAAATCACTTTTTCGGCATAAAACTTATTTTTCTCTTCTTCTCGGCTGTCCCAACAATTAAGAACAGATATTACCGGTTTACGCCGAGGTCGGGATTAGGAAAGGGAGTCAGCTTCGGCATTGGTCGTTGCCCTCCCGACACCCGGTGATGAAGCTTTTCTGAGGGTGTCGAACAAAACCAATTTTCTAACATTAACCCATTGTTTGCTTTGCTCTATTTCTCTGTTTTGTCGTGCAGGTATGAAGCAAAATCTCGAAGAAATTAATCGGAAGAGTCGGTTGGCATGAAGAACTTAGGAATTTAGGAACTTTTAGGAAACAAAATATAACTTAATTTCTTTTTTGTACTTTGTAATAGAAAATATTCATGAAATAATTCAATAAATATTTTTCCTTCAAATTCAATTCCTCTTTGTAACTTTAAATAATAATAATAAAAATATTATGAATAAATTCAATATATTTTTCTATTACTATCCGATTATTCTCTCCAAATGTCTCACCCGAAACCAAGTGAACTTCTTAAACAAAATCATATTAAATGAATGGGCGCCTCTGATTAAATTCAAATGACTAGAAATTAATCAATTAAACCTTCACAGATGAATTAACTTCGCCAATCCCAAATTCAGATGAACTCAACACCCAGAGAAATCCAATTAACAGAAAATAAACCCTGCGTCAAAACCCAATTAGTTTCTAATGACTAAATCCAAATGTCCTGGATCGGCCAAAAATTTCCATTAAATAAATATGACAAATCCCGACTTGGGCCAACTTTGTACCGCTTTTCTTTTGAGAAATTTAAGTGACAGGTAGCAGAAGAAACAGAGAAATAAGTGTCTGTTGAAACCCAATTCCGCAGAGCAGATTCTTGCATTGCCTTGAACCAAACCAAATGAATATCTTAAACTAACCAACATGACAAAATAGATGCCTCAGAAATCCACTGATGACAGAGACTCGGCCTGCTGACTTAATTACTGTATTTCAAACATCCTGATGCTAGAACTACCGCAAATTTCTGTTTATCTTGAAGTAACTCAGAAACAGAGGCTCTAATTATTCAATAAATCCTTGATGATGACTCAGCTTCGATGACTGTCAGCAAACAACGTGAAAATTACCATTTTGCCCTTTAACAACCAAAGTGTACCAGGCGCGGTTCCTGCAAAACGAAACAAACTACGTAACCTGTTAATAGTTAGCTGGTGCAAAAATGAGATGACATGCGACATGAATCAACTAATCTGAGGGTAAAAATTAGGGTATTACATTTGCTCTCAATAATTTTCTAGACATCGCATGCCTACTAGCATGAGTACCAAAAGAACCTTCGTGGACCTCTTCCATCAGCAAACTTGCTTCATTCTCATCCACACAATGCATCAAAACCATATCGAAGTTTCTCTTGTACAACACATCGTCCTTGTTTAAGTAAAAATTACTCGACAACCTCCTCAGAGTCTTCTTGTCGCTACTGGATCCCCAGGCGGATACTCTTGGGTCTTGAGGAAATGTATGATGTCAAAATACCAAGGCTTTATATCTGATGCTTCTTCAACTGCAAATACAAAGGCCGGCCTGTCAAGGCGTATGATAGTGATTGTTGGAGCTTCATTCAAGAAATTCACTTTATATATTGATGATAATGTTGCCAAAGTATCCGCCACCTGATTTTCAGCCCTGGGTACATGATGAAATTCAACCCTGTCGAAGAAAGGCATGAGTTTTCTTGCATAGTTCTTATAAGACACTGGGTTGATCTGACAGGTTTCCCACTCTCCTTTGATTTGATTGACGACTAAGGCTGAATCACCATACACATCTAAATTCTTGATTCTCAAATCAATAGCTTCTTCTAGACCCATGATGCATGCTTCATATTGAGCCTCATTGTTGGTGCAATAAACGTTAATCGGGCGGTGAACAGTATGTGAGAACCGTGAGGATTTGTAATAATTGCCCCAATTCCTTTGCCGTATGAGATAACAGCACCATCGAAAACCAACTTCCACTAAGACCCAATTTTGGGACTCTCGTCAGGTAGAGGCTCATCACAGTCCTTCATCTTCAAAAACATTATATCTTCATCAAGAGACTCAAACTTCATTGGGTGATAATCCTCAATTGGATGTTGTGCAAGATATTCTGAAAAAACACTCCCTTTAGTGGCTTTTTGGGAAACATACTGAATGTCGTACTCTGTCAGAACCATCTGCCATCTAGTAATTCTTCCAGAAAGCTCCTGTTTCTCAAATACATATTTGATCGGATCCATCTTTGTGATCAACATGGTTGTACGGTTTAACATGTACTACCTGAAGCATTTAGCTGCCCAAGCAAGTGCACAACATGTCTTTTCTAGCATTGAGTATCTTGACTCACAATCTGTGAACTTTTTACTCAATTAGTAAATAGCGTACTCTTTTCCACCTGTCTCGTCGTGTTGAACGAGCACAAAACCCATTGAATTCTCAAGAACTGTCAAATATATAATCAGAGGTCTTCCTACAACTGGAGGCATTAATATTGGAGGTTCCTGCAAATATTCTTTTATCTTCTCGAAAGCCTTCTAACAGTTCTTGTTCCAAACAACTACTTGATCCTTTCTTAACAATTTGAAAATAGGCTCACAAGTAGCTGTAAGGTGAGATATGAATCTCGCAATGTAATTCAGTCTCCCAAGAAAACCACAGACCTATTTCTCTGTTCTCGGCTTAGGCATTTCTTGTATAGCTTTTATCTTGGCAGGAACAACCTCAATTCCTCTTTCACTGACAATAAAACCCAGTAACTTCTCTGATCTTACCCCAAAGGTGCACCTGTTAGGATTCAACCTCAACTTGAACTTTCTTAACCTTTCAAACAACTTTAGAAGATTGACCAAATGTCCTTCCTTCATTTGTGACTTTGCAATCATGTCATCATCATATACTTCGATCTCATGATGAATCATATCATGAAAGAGAGTCACCATTGCCCGCTGATAAGTTTCCCCTGCATTTTTCAATCCAAAAGGCATAACTTTGTAGCAAAAAGTCCCCAACTGCGTGATAAAAGTAGTTTTCTCCATGTCTTCTAGGGCCACTTTGGTTTGGTTATATCCAGAGAAGCCATTTATGAAGGAAAACACAGAGTATTGTTTTCAACCAAAACATCAATATGGGGGAGTGGGAAATCATCCTTCGGACTCGCTCTATTCAGATCTCGATAATCGACGCACATCCTAACCTTCCCATCTTTCTTAGGTATAGGAACAATATTGGCGACCCATGGAGGGTAATTGGTGACAACAAGAAAGCCAGCATCCAACTGCTTTAAGACTTCCTCTTTGATCTTGACTGCCATATTAGGTATGGTCCTTCTCAACTTTTGCTTCACAAGCGGACACTCTTCTCGAAAAGGAGACGGTGCACCACTATATTGGTATCCAACCCTATCATATCCTCATAAGAACAAACGAAGACATCTTTATACTCACGGAGCATCTTTATCAATCTTCCCTTGACATTGTATTCCAATGCAGCCCCAACTCTTACTTCTTTCTTGTCGTCCTGAGTGTTCAAGTTGACGACTTCCACGTCCTTCTGATGAGGCAGAATGACCCTTTCCTCTTGTTTCAAAATTCTAGCCAATTCTTCAGGTAGGTTACAATCTTCATCAGTCTTGTCTTCAGCTTGGTAAATAAGGTTATCAAGGTCATATCGACCCCTAGCCGAATCTTAATCGATGGTATCTGATATGTGAAATCGGCATGATTGATGTTTTATGCTTATTACGATATGCAAACAAACACAAACACATTGCCATTTTTCTGTTTTGTTTTAATTAAAACGTAAAAGAGGAAGAACAAGGATCAAAATATTTGAATGCAAAAAAGATGTCTTTTCATTCATGATAAAAGTTTGAAAATAAACAAAGGGGCCCTACAAGGAAAAGTCACTAAGTCTCGGGAAAAATGTAGGACCATACATAATAAAAAAAAACGAAAATTACTCTTCTGATGTACCTTGGATGATTTCCTCCACAGTCCAGTTGAAAAGCTTTTGCCCAGGGATACACGGACGAATCCAACGATCCATATCACAATCATTGTCTCCTTCGTCATCCTCAAAGGTATTTATCCTGTCAAATATAACCCCACCACTAGTAAACTGAACAGGTCCTCTGTACTTTGGAGGATCCCTTGAAGAAGAAAATAGGCTATATCCCAAACCTAACTTATCATACTTAGCAGGAACATCAAGCATTTGGCCCCATTTATGGGAAGACCCAGATTCCACTATAACACGGGCTTCCTTGAATGACGACATCGAAACCTTTGGACCTTTAGCTTCTACAGAAGGCTTTTCCTGAATTTGCACAGTTTCAGAAGCTTGGCAAAGTGTCTCGTGGATTTCACCATCCACTTCCACATACTTAAAGGATGATAACTGACTGACCATGATGTCTTCATCTCCGCAAATGGTAACCACTTTCCCCTCCACCATATACTTCAATTTTTGATGCAACAAGGAAGTAACTGCCCCAACAGAGTGTATCCAAGGCCGGCCAAGCAAACAACTGTAAGTTGGCTGAATATCCATGATATAAAACGTTGCATCAAAAATCTCCGGCCCCACCTGTATGGGTATAGTGATCTCACCAAACACCGACCTCTTAGAACCATAAAAATCTCTCACAACTAAGTCACTTGGTGTGCAAATTAGCCTTTGAGTATCCAACTTCATTAAGGCCTTCTTCGACAGTACATTAAGGGATGAACCTATGTCTACCAAGACATGAGACAACAGAGCCATTCTGCACTCCATAAATATATGTAGAGCATGATTATGGTTCCTCTTGGCAGGAGTCAAATCCAAATCTGTAAAACCCAAACCATTTCTAGCATTGACATGAGCCACCACTCCTTCTAGCCGATTCACCGAAATCTCTTGCGGCACAAATGCCAAATTCAGAATTATTAACAGCGCATTCCGGTGTGCCTCAGAGCATAATAACATCGAGAGAATAGAAATCTTTGATGGCGTATGGTGTAAATGATCCACAATCCTGTAATCACTTTTACGGATAAGCCTCATAAATTCTTCAGTATCCTTTGCAAAAGAATCTTTGTTAACTTGTTGATGCATATCTTCTTCTACCACAACCTTACCTTTACCCTTATGATTTCTATCAACATTAGCTTCAGGTGGAGCGAAAACTCTGCCCCTCCTGGTTATTCCCCCTGCTCCGACAATGTTTTCAACAGAAGTTCCCCTAAATGATGCCCCCACCAACTCTTGTTTTTGCCCGTTGCAAAACACCTCTGCCCCATAATTCCAAGGAATGGCCTTGGTGCTTTCATAAGATACTGGTCTTGGAGTAGTAATGATGACTGGAGCTGGACTTGACAGCGCTGAGATATTAATTGTCCGGTATGGAATTGAAATCGTTGCAACCTCATCCGTTCATTATTAAACACCTCAATTACTTCTTCTCCCACAATCTTGTCTAATTGTAAATCACCTTCATCAATCAAACTCTGAATATGACTTCTCAAAGAAACTCAACCCTCTGAATGCACAACACACTCTGCACAACCCTCTAAACAACCCGAATAGACACCTCCTTTTAGCATTTTGTCTTTTACGAAGCTCAAAGGCGTCTCCAATTCTGCAACATCAGTTATCAAGTTCAGCCTCTCTCCTTCAATAACAACATTAGTTCTGGCCAGCCCATGATTTGGCATCGGGTTCTGATTTACATTGGGGGTCTCATTTGTGAAATTTATTGCTTTTGAGTCAAGTAAATCCTAAACCTTATGCTTGAACGCTTTGCAGTTGTCAATATTATGGCCTGGAGCTCTAGAGTGGAACTCACACCTAGCGTTTGCATCATAACCTGGTGGAGGTGTACCAGTGAGTGGCGCCAATGTTCTCTTCTGAATAAGCTGTAATTGTAGCAGGTGTTGCAAGAGCTGAGAGTAACACAAGAGAGGCATGTCAAACTTTCTGTTGGCCATCCTTCCTCTATCTTGGTAACGACGAGGCGCAGTAGTTTGTTGCTGTGGTACAGTCGGAATAGCTATACTGGCAACTTGCTGTTGATACTGATGTTGAGGCGGATACTGATGTTGAGGTTAATGTGGCACCCGGTGTCTACCTCTATAGGCTGATATAGAATTCATATCCACTTCTTTCTTGTTTGGGTTTCCATTGTATACTTTCTTCATTCCTCCTAACGAAGGTCCTGCCCCACTCGGTATCTTTCTTGTCTTTATCCCGTTCTCTATCCTCTCTCCTGTCATTACCAAATCCGAAAAAGCTTCCAGACATACATCCAATCAATTTTTCATAATATGTTCCTGGCAAGGTTTCCATGAACATGTCAATCAATTCACACTCCACCATTGGAGGCTTCACTCTGGCTGCTAACTCTCGCCAACTCTAGGCATTCTCCTTGAATCCTTCATTATTCCTCTGTGAAAATTTTTGCAATTGCACCCTATTAGGCGCCAAGTCACTGTTGTACTGATAGTGACGCACAAATGCTTCTCCCAATTCTCTCCAATTTCTTATATGCGTCCTTTCTAGACCCATATACCACTCCAAAGAAGGACCCGACATACTTTCCTGAAAGAAATGCATCAAAAGTTTCTCATCATCCGAGTATGCTGACATTTTCCAAAAATAATCCCCGAGGTGTACTCTAGGACAGGTCGGCCCTTTGTACTTATAAAAATCTGGTACTTTAAACTTATGGGGAATTCTGACCCCTACACCAGTCCCAGATCTGACATATTGAGTCCCAAAGAATTTTGGTTCTCCAAGGCTTTCATATTTTCTTCAAGCAGTTTAAATCTCTTATCAGCTTCTGTGGGGAGACCCGCATCTAAATCTCTCATTGAAAACACATGCTCCTGATCATCTTCTTCCCAATGAGGACCTACAGCTCCGTGTATAGCGCCCACACTGCCTCTAGCACCTTCTATATGAATTTCTCCCTGATGACATCCGCCCGGAAGGTTAACCACAATCTTAATACCATTGGCCTTAGGAACATTGCCATCTACCGGAGGAGGGATGCTGTCGCTACTGCGAAAATCGGCGCCGGCCATGACAGAAGAGTCGCCACCGTGCGTTATTTATCCCACAAGAGGGAAAGGAAACGCTCAGAGTAAACCTAACGCAAAGAGGGAAAGGAATGGTCATCGCAACCAAATCCTGGATTCGAGAGTCGGTGACGCAAGGGGAAGGTATTAGCATCCCTCACGTCCGTCGTACTCGACGGGATCCACGCTTGTTTTCTGTCTAAGGGTATGTTTATCTATCTACTCTAAAGGTCAGGGTTAAAAAAGAAAATAAAATGACTCGGCAAAGTATCGCACTTTATGCCTACGTATTCCCGTCTGAAACGAGAAATCAGAGTCAACGTAGTTCGCCTAACTACGGGTTAAGGGGGGAAGGTTGCTCGCCGAGACGTTGCGTCTCGTGCCTACGTACTTTCACACGGCATGAAAGATCAGAGCAAACGTAGTTCGGGCTACGGAAGACACCATTTTGTCTGATAGTTTTTTATCTCCTTAAGAAAGGGTTTTCCTGATTAAGGGTCCAAGAGTACAAAAACAGAGTTTGAATGTTTGTTTGAGTCTTTTACGAAAGAACTGTTTTTTAGGATGTTTGCAATCTCAGTCGCACTAGAGACTATGACCCAGGAGTGAACGCTTCGTATGTCACCCAAAGGTTACCACACTAACATCCAGATTACTGGAGAGAGACCCTCCACCAACCTTTTCCCAGATAGCTTAAGGCTCGTAACGTACGACTTTAATCAACCTTATTACTGTGTTTTTGAATTGTTTTGAGAGGAGAAGAGAAAGACACCCTAAAACTATGGTTGAAAGGGAATCTACCTACAGTTATCATGCATGGGTCAAAACCTAATGTCTGTCATAATTCCCTCTTGCACAGAGGAAATCAGAGATCCTAGGGGAAAACAGTAAAAGAAAGCAAGCAGTAAACAGTAAACAGTAAAATGCATGCTATGCAACAGTATAAGAGAGGCAAGGGAGAAAACAACAGGCAAGAGGAGACAAGCTCCACCTCAAACCTAGAGGTAAACAACAAAAGCAAATAGACAAGAAAAGAAAACAGAGAAAACAGCCCAAACAACAGCAACAGTCTTCAGCAGACAACAACTCTAAACAGCAGATCCTCTTGACAGCAAAGTTAACAGTAACAAGGCTTCATATTCAAGCTAGCTTGTATCTTCAAGCTTAATCAAACTTCATCTTCAAGCTCTAGCAAGCACACTCCAAGCAGAGGATTAATCACTAAGATCAAGGTTGCAATGTTAAGAACCAAATCAAAACCAAAGGAAATCATCAAGTACCAACATTGAAATGGATGGGTATCCTCAAAGTTTTACTCAAGTATGGGCATACCACACATCCCTCCAAAGGAGAGATGGCATTTCCCTAGGAGGACTTTACGTCATTGGATAGAATAGAAGCACACAATGCATTCTATGTTTGATGAAAGAATCAAAGCTAGTTCTAATGGCTCTTCCTAAAACCCTAATCTCCTAAAACAATCCTAAAAGAAAAGGAAACTTCAACTCCAAGCTCCAATCTTCAAGCCATAGCAGCTATACCAAGTCTAGAAGACCTCCCAAGAAGGAATCCAAGCAAATCCAGCTCCAAACACACCAACAAGACCAAGCAAACAAAGGTACACAAAATAGAACACCACAAGCACAAGCAACTTTCAAAATTCAACAAAAATAGAAAACAAAGTTGTAAAATTCTAATAAAATTCCTAGGGGAACATACATGTTTGGGCAACCTAAGGTTAAAATATTAAAGCCTAATTCAACTTTTATGTCACCTAAATAATTTTTAGATTGAAAGATATCAAGGTAATCCACAAGTTTGGGAAGGCTCTAATCTCAACACCTAAAACAGAACCTAAAGTTGTTATAAAATTCCAACAAAATTCCTAAGGGAACCTGAATATCTACCCTAAAACATACTAAAAAAACAAATCCAAATTCATCACCAATTAGAAGAACAAAATTCAACAAAACAAATGGTCAAATATGCAAATATTAAAGAATTAACAAAAATAAGAAAAATCAAATTAAATTGAAAAATGCATGAAAATGCATTTTATTGCTTTCAGAAAATCACAAATCCTCTCAAGATCCTGGAGATATTTTTGAAATAATTTTTGGATCAAAATTGAATTTATGGTGATTTTTTGAATCAATAAAGCATTTAAAATAAACTAAATGAATAATAGAAATAATAAAACTCAGAATAAAACACAGCGCTTGGATAAGGAGACTGGTCAAGCAAACTAAGAGCCAGGAGCGTGCCAACGCATTAAATGAAACGTCTGCATTTTGGATTAAAAATCTCACTTCTCAGATTAAAATACAACCATTGGATCTGGGGGTCAGTCAATGTCAAAGGCAAGATCTGATGGCTATGGACTCATCTTCTCCAAAATTCAAACTGGCCTGAGTGAAACTCAGTGTGGTGGCCGGAGAAGACTCCGGTCGTCTTCTCTGGTGAGCAGGTGGTTGCAGGTGATCAAACATCAACAATCCTTACCTCAATATCTCCAGAATTTCATCAGGATCTCAAATCTCTTACTCAAATGCTCTAACTCTTCATAGATTTTAAAACACGAATCAAAGTTCAGAAATATCATGCAAATCAAACATCACCAATTGCAAATCTAATGATATAGAAATTTTCCTCATGCTTCATAGTTCATCCTGATCTATCCAAATCATGTTATAGCCTTAAGATCAGATCAACTCGTGTCCAAATAGAAAATTCACTTCAACCTAAATTGTCACTAATTGCTCCAATTTCAATCCAGAAACGATCTATTCCTCTATTAGATCCTAACCACATGCATAATATGAACTATATCTCCCTAAATCAAGAGGAATTTTGAAGTTTACTAACCTGATGTAGATCCACTAACAGAGGTAGCTAGAACTCGAATCAAGCTTCAAAACTCTCCAGAATCTTTCAAGGATGCAAAAGGATGATGCTTCAACCTTCAATTTGCTCTGAATCAACCTGGAACTCAAAACACGATTTCACTTGCTTCTTGGAATTTTTCAACTGCAACTTCAGTGTTCTTCACAAAATGAATGCCAAAACCACTCTGAATTCACTGCAATGAATATATAGAATGTTTTTATGGGCTTTTGAAGTGTGTTTGAAGCCCAATCCAGCCAATTGCAATTTCTGATTTTTCCTTGAAATCCAATGTAATAGTCATGATTTCAGGCTGTGTCACTTGCTCTTGAAGGTTCTATCAGCTTGCAAATTGATTTTAGAGTGAAATTGGATTGATAGCACAACCTGAATTGCATTGTAGAAAGAATTGGCTATGTGACTTGCAAATGAAGAAACCATATGACAACTCATGAAACTTGGCCTAAAATCAAAATTCTGGTAATGCCAAAGTGTCTAAATTTCAATTTCCATTCAAAAAATGTGGTTACTTGACATGTTTTGGTCCTATAACTCAAAATTGGCATTTTCCCTCCTTAATTCATTTGAAAATTTCCCTTTTTGAAACCATTTCAAACCAAGTCTTGATATGAACCCAATCAATCTATAATGACCTCTTAGATAGCCAAAAAACCCCATTTTGAACAACTTTCATGTTGAACAAAAATCCATTTGACAAGTGCAAGTTGGAGATTTTGGCCTATGATTGAAAATGACCTATAATCTCACTTTCCCAAAATACCCCTGACTTGTAAACCTCATAACTTGAGTTCTACAAATAATATAGAAGACTTCTAGTACATTTAGAAATCTAATATCATGAGGAACAACTTTCATGTTGGCCAAAAGTTCAGGTGAAACTTCCTTCTAGGTCAAAAATATCTTTGAAGTCATATGATTTTCACAGACAAATTTCAGTGGCCTCTGAGGACTTGTAACTTGTCTGAGTCATAACTTGAGTTCTATAAATCCCCTTAAGGACTTCTAGTACTCAAATTAAAGGTATTGAGATGCTCTACAAGTTTAGTGTTGGCCAAAGATTCATTTGAAACTTGTATCTTGACTTATGTGGCCTTGAAGTTAGGCACTAAACAGGGGATTTTACACTGAAACCCTAATTTAGCAACTTCCCACACTCTTGACTCTTCTTGATTTGATCTTGTCACAACACCACAAATGTCTTAACATATCATTCCATGAACTCCATGACCTAAAAGTAGGCTTTGATACCCTTCAATTGCCCATTTGACCTAGAATTGATCCAAATGAAACCCTAATTGCTAGCACCTCAACTGTGGTTCCTACATTTGACACAATGACTTGATTAAACTCTCCCATGGCCCTCTAGGAATTCTATGAACTCCATACACATCCTCTTCTCACATTAAACACTTCACAACCCTCTGATGGTCTTTAGTAGATCCTCAAGTTAGGATAAGATTCACACTCAAACCTCTAAACCCTTAGGCATTCAAACCACCTTCTGATGACTTTGAGAACTCCTCAATCTTGAATGAGACCTCTTGCTAGGCTTTTCTTTGAGAAGAATCACACTTGATCCCCTCTATATGAATGATACCATGATATGAAAATGATATAACTATGTTAATGCAATGAAACATAAACCAGGTAAGAAAAGGTTGGGCAAATTTTGAGGTGCAACAACTGCCGCTATTCAAACGGCTTGGACCCGACTGGGTGAAGAGCGAACGACCTTTAAACAATCGAGGTAGAAGACGGTTGAATACCAAGAAACCCAGAAATTTGCCAACCGCAGAAATACACAGCAAAAACTGCTTGGGAGACAACATCCGTTGTGCTGAACCCAATTGTTACGGCAACAACTGATCAATCATCTGATAAAACTTTGGATTTCAACATTCACCTCCTGTGTGACGCCACAGGTATTGAATTAACTTTGCAAGAAACGACTCCGTCCACAACTGGACTAAACTTTGTCAACACGAGGAACGACTCCATCAACACGGGTACAATTTCGTCCATAATCGGAATAACGATCTCTGTCAATCACAGGTAATGACTCCGTCAACACGGATAACAATCATTGTTAACTTTACTGGGGACAACTCTGTCGACCACGGGTAATAACTCCATACATACGAGTAACAATCACTGTCAATACAGGTAACACTTCCGTCAACACGGACAACAATCACTGTCAACACAGGGAAGAATTCCGTCAACACGGACAACAATCACTGTCAACACAGGTACAATCTCTGTCCATCACAGGTAACAATCTTCGTCAACACAGGTACGATTCCGTCAACACGGATAACAATCACCGTCAGCACGGGTAGCAGTCACTGTCAACACAGGCGCAATCACTGTCAATCACAGGTACAATTCCGTCAACACGGATAACAAGCTCTGTCCATCACAGGTACAATTCCATCAACACGGATATCAATCTCTGTCAACACAGGGAAGAATTCCGTCAACACGGACAACAATCTCTGTCACCACAGGGAAACAATTCCGTCAACATGGATACATTTGAAGAATACTTTGTTGGGGAATACGGGAGACTTAACCAAACCACTATGTGGGGAAATCATTAGTGACAACTCCAAAAGTTTAAGACATGAAGTCTTTCAATGATGACGTAACAGCAACCTGAGAATAATCCCACTGGGGACAAAAAGTTACTTAACCAAGCAACTCTGTTAGGGGACGAACGTTATCAACACCTGTCTCATGCTGAGAACTTGAATATCTGGAAATCCTTCTGAACAAGAATCTCACTCCTCTGCAAGGGATAACACCTGAAACCAAAGAGGTAACCAACATGGCTTATGTTTCAAAATGCGTATGTTTGACAATGGCGTAATGCTCCATACGGCATGGAAATTCTACGCGTTTGGATAGATGCAAATATGATGATATATGCAAAATGCAAAGATGCCAAGAGGCGCTTCAGCAAAATAAATGCCGAAGACAAATCTGAATCCACTGGGTATGAACGGGTATCACAGACATATTCCAACAAAATAAATGTTGGAACGGTGTAACCAACTCCACTGGGGATAACCATACTGTCGGAGGATGACTCACAAGCTTGAAATTACGAACTCGGTTGGGAATGTTCATCCTGTCGGAGGAAAAACAACCTGCTGGGGAGAAGAAAAACAATCCTGCGCGGGGATAATCCTTCTGAACCAAAGACGACTTGGTTATACTGCGGAAGTTACTCATGTTGGGAATGGAGTGTGCACATACTCACTGCTAAGAATGCACCTTCTGTTGGGGACATCAAGATCCACTGAGGCAACCTTCCTGGGGAATACTCTTCTGGGGAGGACCACCCACATCTAATAGGGATAAGTTCCATCTCAAATCTTCTGAGATAAGATGTGACTTCCATCTGTCGAGGAGTGATACAATCAATATGCCACAGGACTCCGGCTGGGGAACACAACTTCCCTTCCTGTTTGCTCCAAAGGTGAGAACCCTGCAAAACACAAACGAGACAAAACAAATCCATACAACAAGATCTATTCCGGTTATTATTCGTGACGCCCGTTCAGTCAACTCGAAGTTTTAGCAATTATTGGCAAGGGCCAGCAAGTTTATGTACATGCAAGTTTATCAAAAACATCAGCGTTTTTCACAAACAAAACAGTAAAGAACAAGCATCAAATACTGAATAATACGCTTTATTGATAACGGGCCTGTAAATAGGCAAAATTTTGTACACTGGATGCAACTCCTGAAAAGAGGAAGTTATGCACAAGCAAAATACAAATATTACAGAAGCACAAAGAAAATTTGTATACATGTCGGCAACGTGGTACAGATGAACACCATGAGCTGATCCTCCTATGACTCGCCTGATTCTGACGCTTTCCCGATAATCGATCTTCGGAAGAGATTGTTTTGGATATACGACCCACAGGTACTCCCAAACCACTAAGCAACGCAATATCAAATTCGGACCGCAGTCATTTGCTTTTCAAATCCCTAACTTTTGCGTGAACCGGCCTTTGCGGGTTTTCAATTCACCGGGATACCCTTTTTTGCCGAAGTCGCCCTTTTCAGGTTTTCAACTTCGCGGGTGTACATTTTTTCCAATTTTATCCCTAACTTTTGCCCGAACCTTTTATTCCTTTTTTATGGTTCGCCGGGATGCCCCATTTTTGTCTGGACTCTCTTTTTTTTGTCCAGCGGGTCTATTTAAGCAAAGTATTTTTTAACTGTGTCCGAGTTCACAGGGGATGTAAAATCCTCGCCATCCATGGTGGACAACAGTAAGGCTCCTCCAGAGAAAACCTTTCTAACGACATATGGACCTTCATAGTTGGGAGTCCATTTGCCCCTATGATCTGGTTGTGGTGGGAGAATCTTTTTCAGCACAAGATCGCCCGTCTGAAAGCTTCGAGGACACACCTTTTTATCATAAGCTTTCTTCATCCGGCTCTGATACAACCGACCATATGCTAGAGAAGCCAGTCTCTTCTCATCCATTAAACTGAGCTGATTCAATCTATCTTTCACCCATTCTGCCTCATCTAACTAGACATCACGCAAAACCCTCAAAGAAGGAATCTCAACCTCCAATGGTAGGACAACCTCCATACCATATACCAGTGAAAAAGGAGTTGCCCCGGTTGATGTGCGTACCGTCGTACGATAACCGTGCAAAGCAAAAGGAAACATCTCATGCCAGTCCTTGTAGGTCACAACCATCTTCTGAACGATCTTCTTTATGTTTTTATTGGCCGCTTCAACAGCGCCATTCATCTTGAGCCGATAAGGAGAAGAGTTGTGATGCTTAATCTTGAAATTCTGGCACAACTCCTTCATCATCTTGTTATTCAAATTCAAACCGTTGTCAGTGATAATCCTCTCCGGGATTCCATATCTGCAAATAATATCCTTCTTGATAAATCTGGCTACCACCTGCTTGGTAACATTAGCATACGATGCCGCTTCGACCCATTTGGTGAAGTAATCAATAGCTACCAAGATGAAACGATGTCTGTTGGATGCCGTGGGCTCAATTTTCCCAATCACATCAATTCCCCGCATGGAAAAAGGCCAAGGTGATGACATAACGTTCAGAGGGCTCGGAGGCACATGAATCTTGTCCGCATAAATCTAGCATTTATGACACTTCTTTGCAAACTTGAAACAATCTGTTTCCATTGTCAGCCAGTAGTACCCTGCTTTTAATAGCTTTCTCGTCATTGCATGTCCGCCAGCATGTGTACCAAATGTACCCTCGTGGATCTCTTCCATGAGCAACTTAGCCTCTTTCTCGTCCACACATCGCAACAACATTAAGTCGTGGTTTCTCTTATACAAAACCCCATCCGGATTCAAATAGAAATTGCCAGCCAATCTCCTAAGAGTCTTCTGATCACGACTGGATGCCCCAGCCGGATACTCTTGGTTCTTCAGGAAATTTTGGATATCATAATACCATGGTTTACCATTGGAAGCTTCCTCAATGGCAAATATGAAGGCGGGCCTATCAAGGCGAGAAATAACTATCCTGGGAGCCTCATTCCAGAAGTTAACCTTATACATCGAGGACAACGTCGCGAGAGCGTCTGCCATCTGATTTTCTGCTCGTGGTACATGGTGCAATTCCACCTTGTCAAAGAAAGGTAACAACATCCTTGCATAATTCATATAGGGTATCAGATTGGGCTGACGAGTCTCCCACTCTCCCTTGATTTGGTTCACGACTAGAGCAGAGTCCCCGTACACATCAAGATTTTTAATTCTCAGATCAATAGCTTCTTCGAGCCCCATAATGCACGCTTCATATTCGGCCTCATTGTTGGTAACTGGAAAGGTCAATCTGGCAGTGAATGGGATGCGCGACCCATGGGGAGTAGTAATGATTGCCCCTATTCCACTTCCATATGAATTAACGGCACCGTCAAATATCAATTGCCATTTGGAACCCGACTTTGGACCTTCATCAAGCAACGGCTCCTCACAGTCCTTCATTTTTAAGTACATGATATCCTCGTTAGGAAAATTAAACCTCATCGACTGGTAATCATCAATTGGCTGCTCAGCTAGGTACTCTGACAGAACACTACCTTTAATAGCCTTTTGAGAAACATACTGAATATCGTATTCTGTCAATACCATCTGCCAACGGGCAATCCTTCCGGAAAGTTCTTGCTTTTCAAACACGTATTTGATTGGATCCATCCTTGAAATTAGCATGGTTGTATGATTGAGCATGTATTGCCTCAAACGTTTGGCAACCCAGGCTAGCGCACAACATGTTTTTTCGAGCATTGAGTAACGGGACTCATAGTTTGTGAACTTTTTACTCAAGTAGTAAATCGCATGCTCTTTACGTCTAGTCTCGTCATGTTGACCGAGAACACAACCCATACTTTTCTCAAGAACCGTCAAATACATAATCAATGGTCTCGCGGCTACTGGGGGTATCAATATTGGAGGTTCCTGCAAATATTCTTTTATTTTTTCAAACGCCCTTTGACAATCTTCATTCCAGGTGACAGCCAGATCTTTTTTCAACAACTTGAATAATGGCTCGCACGTGGCCGTTAGATGAGATATGAACTGGGCAATGTAGTTCAACCTCCCTAAAAAACCACGAACCTCTTTTTCTGTTTTCGGCGTTGGCATTTCTTGTATTGCTTTTATCTTAGCAGGATCAACCTCAATTCCTTTTTCGCTCACAATAAACCCCAATAGCTTACCAGATCTCACCCCGAAGGTGCACTTGTTAGGATTCAGCCTCAGCAAGAATTTCCTAAGCCTCTTGAACAATTTTAGAAGATTGATCAGATGCTCTTCCTCCGTCTGGGATTTGGCAATCATATCGTCAACATAGACTTCGATCTCTTTATGCATCATGTCATGAAAGAGTGTTGCCATAGCTCACTGATATGTTGCCCCAGCGTTCTTCAAACCAAAGGGCATCACTTTGTAGCAGAACGTTCCCCACGGGGTAATAAAAGTTGTTTTCTCCATATCATCCGGCGCCATCTTTATCTGATTATAGCCCCAAAAGCCTTCCATGAAGGAAAACACGGAGAATTGAGCGGTGTTGTCGACCAACACATCAATATGAGGAAGCGGAAAGTCGTCTTTTGGGCTCTCCTTATTCAAATCTCTATAGTCCACGCACATTCGCACCTTACCATCTTTCTTTGGTATAGGTACTATATTGGCGACCCATGAGGGATAAGTTGTAACAGCCAGGAAACCAGCATCCCACTGTTTCTGAACTTCCTCCTTAATTTTCACAACCATATTTGGTCGAGTTCTTCTGAGTTTTTTCTTAAACGGCGGACATTCCTCGCGCAATGGCAGACGGTGAACCACCATATCAGTATCCAAACCAAGCATGTCTTTGTAAGACCAAGCAAAGATATCACTGTACTCCCGCAGCATCTCAATAAGCCTTTGCTTGATATCACTTTGCAGTGCAACCCCTATCCGGATATTCCTGACAACCTCTTCGGACCCCATGTTGATAATTTCAATTTCCTCCTGATGAGGCAGAATGATTCTCTCTTCTTGTTTCAAGAGTCGAGTCAGCTCTTCTGATAAGTCACTATCCTCAACAATCTCTTCTTCTGCTTGAAATATCGGGTGCTCGAAGTCGAAGCGAGTCATAGGAAGTTTGTGATCGATGTCGTCTGAAATATGAATCCTGCAAGGAGAATGGTTAAATGTTTCAAATAATGCAAACAAAGCACATAACCACGTTGCCATTTTATTGTTAAACAAAAACAGGAAAAACAAGGATCACAAAATTTGCATGCGAAAAACGCCTTTATTAATGATTAAGCCAAGTACACACATAAGCAGGTAGCCCTAAAAACAAAATCACTATGCCCCGGGTAGGACACAGGATTATACAATAATTGAGAAAACAAATCATTAATGTTTTGTAGTCACTGGGACAAGTTCCTGGATAGACCAGTTGCACAGATTCTGTCCTGGTACGCCGGGCTTGATCCACGAGTCCATATTGCAGTCACTATCTCCGTCTTCAGCATCGGAAACAACATTGATCGTTTCATAACAGACTCCACCCGGAGTAATCACCACTGGTCCTTTGAACTTTGGCACGCCTGATGCCGAAGGTGACGATGTCGGGCGATACCCCAACCCAAACTTGTCCATCTTGACCGGAATTTCCAAGACTTGGCCCCATCCTTTGGTTTCTCCAGCCTGAACCACTGCCTGAGCGTCTTTGTACGATGACATGGCCACCTATGGCCCTTTGATGGGAACATGAGACTTGTCCTTGATCTGCAACCCTTCGAAGGCTTGGCATGGCGCTCATGGATCTCTCCATCCACTTCGACGTACTTGAATGACGAAAGATGACTAACCAGAATGTCCTCCTCTCCGCAAATAGTAACAACACTGTCACCGACCATGTATTTAAGCTTTGGATGCAGTGTGGACGTCACAGCCCCTGCATAATGTATCCATGGTCGCCCAAGTAAACAGCTGTAAGCTGGGCGTATGTCCATGATGTAGAATACGGTGTCAAACACTTCCGGCCCGACCTGGAGCGGTAATGTTATGGACCCAAACACCGACCTTCTGGTCCCATCAAAAGCCCTCACAACCAAATCACTTGGCGTGCATATGATTCCTCAGACATCTAGCTTCATCATAGCCTTCTTTGGCAACACATTCAAGGATGATCCGGTGTCTACAAGAACGTGTGACATAACAGTTCCCCGACACTCCACTGAAATGTGCAAAGCCATATTATGGTCCCGACCTCTAGGCGTCAAATCAAAGTCAGTAAATCCCAAGCTGTGGCCAGCATTCACATGTGCTAGTATCCCCTCAAGCTGATTAACAGTTACTTCCTGAGGTACAAAAGACGTGTCCAAGATTTTCAACAAGGTATTTCAATGGGCTTCGGAACAAAGCAACAAAAATAGTATGGAAATTTTGGAGGGCGTCTGCTGCAAGTGCTCCACAATCTTATAGTCACTTTTGCGAATCAACCTCATAAACTCTTATACATCCTTGCCCGATGTTTCTTTCTCTTTTGACTGGGAAGGTCCTCCTTCATTGACTTTGGCTTTGCCTCTAGCAATTCTTTCAGCCTCGATTTCGGGTGAAGTGAAGATTCTACCACTTCGGGTCATACCTCCCACATCAACAAGACTACCCATTGCCCCTGCTGGCTGGATATCCACATTAATATTCTCCCCGTTGAAAAAAGCTTCCAACCCATAATTCCATGGAATGGCTTTCGTACTCTCATAAGGAACGGTCCCTGCTTTTGTTATCGTGATAGTTGGCCGCTTGGCGGGCGCTGATATCGTAATAGTCTTTCGTGGAATTGTAATTGTTGTGACCTCACCCTGCTTTTCACATGTTACCTCATCAGGTTTCTCAACAGCAGTGCGGTCAAACTGTAAAGTTCCCTCATCAATCATGGCCTGAATACCCCTCTTCAAATTAATACAACCCTCTGGTCGGGTCCAACAATCCAAACAATACTCATCACATCCTGGGAAGACCCCTCTTTTTAACAATCTGCTTTTAAAATAGCTTAAAGGTGTCTTCAGATTATTTACGTCCATAACCAAATCCAAATCTTCTTCTGTCAAAACAGCATTCGCTCCATGATTCGGCATTGGCTTCTGTACAATGTTGGGACCATCATTACTGAAGTTGATGACTTTACTATCAATCAAATCTTGGACTTTGTGTTTAAAAGCATGACAACTCTCGATATCATGTCTGGGTGCCCCAGAATGAAATTCACACTGCTTACTAGTATCATACCCGTAAGGAAGCGCTCCTGTAAGTGGGTCCAACATTCTCTTCTCAACCAGATTCAAACATAACAGCGTCTGAAGCAGCTCTGCATACGTTGACGGAGGTGTATCAAATACCCTCTTCGGCTTCCCATTCTGGATCCTTCTCTGAGCAGGATTATACCTTTGTTGTTACTGATGCTGCTGTTGTGGTTGTTGTCGTTGTTGTGGTATAGGGATCGTCACACTAGCAACCTGTTGTTGAATATACTGATTCCGACCTCTACCTCGTCCTCGACCACCATACACTGCGCTGGCGTCTCCTTGTCTTTTACCACCAAAGACCTTTTTTGCACCTCCAGCTGAGGTCGATTCACTAGCTTGAATCTTACCAACTTTGATGCCATTTTCAATTCGTTCCCCCATGAGTATCATGTTAGAGAAACTACCCATCGAGCAATTGAGAAATTTATCATAATACATCCCAGAGAATGTTCTAACAAAAATATCAATCAATTCCCTTTCAACCATAGGGGGGTGGACTCTTGCCACCAGATCGCGCCAACGCTGAGCATACTCCTTGAAACTTTCCCCGTTCTTCTGTGAAAGACTTTAAAGCTGGACCCTATTTGGTGCAAGGTGACTATTGTATTGGTAATGTTTGACGAAAGCATCAGCCAATTCTTTCCAACTTCCGACCTGTGCGGGCTCTAGTCCCATGTACCATTCCAGCGATGGTCCTGACAAACTATCTTGGAAAAAATGCATGAGCATCTTCTCATCATCAGAGTAAGCCGACATCCTCCAGTAGTCTGAACGCACATGAACCCGTGGGCATGTATCCCCTTTATATTTATCGAAAGTGGGAGCTTTGAACTTCAATGGTACTCTCAGCCCAGGAACCAGCCCCATGGTAGCCATGTCCAATCCTGCAGAATTTTGATTGGCTATACCTCTCATCTGTTCCTCCAACATTTTAATCCTCCGATCACTATCAGTGGGACCCTCAAAACCCATGCCTTTCCCAGAAAAGGCATCTTCCTGACGATCTCTATTCCAGTACGGACCCTCATTACCATATCCGTCATAAGAAGCATTACGACCATGACCATGACCACTTTGGAAGAACCTGGGATCATACCTCAGATTGCCAAGCTCTTGATTAGCAGCCACTGTCCCAAAACCAGTATTGAAAGGACCCATCCCGGCACCATTGGTATTCACATTGCCAAACCCAGCATTGCCGTATCCATTATTACCAAGACCTTGATTGCTATCACCAAACCCTCCGTTGCCGAGACCCTGATTATTGAAACCATCATTGCCATCCCGATTGCCAAAGCCAAGACCCTGATTGTTGTCACCAAAACCAGTATTGATACCAACTTTCCTGTTAGTCTCCATGTTCTCATTAACATTATCAGCATTTCTGTTACCAGCGTTGCCGTTGTCGTTGCCAGTACCATTCTCACCAGCATTTGGTATCACTTCCTCCCTACGAGGAGTCTCAACATGAGCAGAGTTGTATTCAGTATTACCAGTCGCTCGCGCCAGCAGCGGTTGCACCAGAGTTTGAAGATGTTCCTGGCCTTTAGCCACAGCCTCCATAGTCTGCATGAATTGGGCCAACCTATCCTGGATCTCCTGCATCTCAGACTGTACCTGATCCATGATCTTCTTACTGTTGCTTCTTGTAGCGTACCGATGAATTCTCTATTCGTCAATCTTGAAACAACATGTAAGATGCAGGAGATAAGATTCGAGCTTAAAAATGTACCTGCCATGCAATATGAATATGCAAATGCACACGTGTAAATATGCAACAGGTTAATTCCCCCCCCCCCCCCCCCCCCCGATTCTAGTTCCGGAGAATAATCCATAACGACAATGGAGCCCCAAGCAAGCACAGAATCAGAAACCTCATACATAGACAAATGCCAAGAGGCAGAGTACAAAGATACAACTGAAAAAGACCTCGGCCAACAAGCCTGGTGATGGTCAAAATACAAGTACGAATAACAAGAGAAAAGCAAAGATAAATCAGGCTAAATGGCGCGCCCTGACATCTTCCAATATCCTCAACGTCTCCAGATGACCTAGTCTGGAGATTAGTTCCTGTATCAGTAATGCGTGTCGCTCAACAGTGGATCTCAGCTTTTTGGCGTCCTCTTCACAAGTTTCTCTGCCAAAACACTTATCAATCCTGCATCTTTTGGAGCCAGCCTTCAATTCACCACCCCTAGTTTCTTGGACCTTGCTGCTCACTCTAGACTCAACGTCACGTCTAAGAGATACCTCTTCAGCAGTCTTCGCATTCTTAGCGTTGAGCTGCTCCTCTAACTGGGAAATCTGAAGCTTCAACTTATCTTCACGCTCCTTCCGTTTGGTAAGCGTTGTATTCCACAAAAGTTCCCATTTGGAAAGTCGAGAATCAGCCTTGTTCAGAAGCTCTTTCTTAGTAGCAAGTACACTACTAACACCATTCAGGGCTACTCCTACTTTCTCTCTCTTGCTGGTCTCTTCAGTCAAGTCTGAACCCAGCCTATTAATCATCTCAGTCTGCTTCTTCAAAGTGAAGGTTGCCTCATTCTTCTCATGCCGAAGTTGGAAAATCTCTTTCTCTAGCTCTTCATTCGCTCTTTGCAACTCTTCCTTTTCAGCCAGCAGCTTGTTATACTTCTCAATCTCTACTGAAGTAGGTTCCTCAATAACCGGAAGATACAAAGGCTCTACGGCAGGATACGGCATCAAAGAAGTCCTAACTCTCTCATGGATCCAGAGCCGATAAGGATTATAAGCTTGACTGTCACTCTTACCAAGCAATGCCTTTCCTCTTCTGTGAATATTACCCCAAGCACGCCTCAATCTGACCAAAACATCTCCGTCCAATAAACCCGTGAGATACAGAGATTCCTGTATCTCGTCTTCAACCGGAGAGTCCCTCAGAGCATAGCCAAACTGTCTCACAAGCAGAGAAGGGTTATAGTTAATACAACCTTTCCATCCAATCAAAGGAACGTTCGGAAAGCCACTGCAATTATATATAATATTCACTCCGAGCATGTTCCGATCAAACCAAACAATGTTGTCAGCACACAATCCCATCAATCTGGAAGACCAATCTAAAGTACCAGCAGTATCAACAAAAGGTCCCGTCTTAGGAAGATGTCCCTGAAACCAACTGTATAGAAGAGGTACACAGCAAGAAACATTCTTTCCCCGACGCTTCTCATTCTTATAGTGAATAGAATGATAAACGTCACCCAAGAGAGTAGGCACCAGATTCTTCGAGGCAAGAATAAAGAAAGCATCTGAGTCAACAAAATCAGGCAGGTTAGGGAACAATACAATCCCATAAATGCAAACAGCTAGAATAGCGTTGAAGACAATCTAACATCCATCCTTCGCACACTGCATAGCCTTCTCAACCAAGCAAGCAAGATGAAAACCATAAAATCCATTTAGCTTGACCAAAACTCCGGGGAACTCATAAGCATCTAAACTGACAATCTCAGCAAGCTTAGCCAACTCAGGCTCAGTATCCTCGTGAATAAAAGGCATCCGATCTAACACAGGAACTCCTAGCATATCAGAATACTCCTCCAAAGTAGGGGCCAAAATATAATCAGGGAACAAGAAGCATCTCAACTGAGGCTCGTAAAACTGCATCAAGGTATACAATCCAGCCATCTCAAACACGGAAGGTCTGCACACTAAACTGAGCAGTTTCCCATAAGACTCTCTGAACTCAGCCCTCACTCTCTGATCTGCTAAAGCAACCAACTGCAATAAGGAACTGATATCTGAAGAAGGCAACCTGTAAGAAACTATCCTCTTTATGGACTCCATGTCTGGCAAGAAGAACACTAGAATCTGAGGGGAACAAACACACATGCAACATAAATACACGTTAATGAAATGCAGACATGAAAATGCAGATGCATATGCAGACAGGGGATCAAGTGCAATAATGAAGAACTGTGATGTGCTGTACTGCAGCTTTAGAACCATCAGATCTTCTCCTCAAACCAAACCAACCACAAAAGAACCCTCACAACCAATTCTCACTGACAGAGACAAACCAGGTGTTCTGAGGCCAGAGTTTTCCTGCAAAAAGACCCACCTACCCCTCACAGGTATGTACTTAACTCACAGACGAGGTACGGTATCCTATGCGGTCATCAGCGTCACAGACTTTCAAGAGCGATGATACGATACCCAGAAGGTGTGGCATCATCATCCCTTGAAGAGGCTTCACTTAGCCGAATCCCAAATGATAGGATCCCAAAGTCGACAACCCTCAAATCCAACAACCTGTCGAGCCCAAAGGGCCAGACAAGATGCCATCAAAGAGAATCTCGTCTGAGTGTAAATTTCGTAGCTAGCTGGTGCGAGCAAAGCAAGCAGGCTAACCACTACTCTCTACTTCTAAGTCTATATGCACTCAAGCCCAGGTCCGGCTTATCTCTCAAACTAACCCTCTACCCACACCACAATAGCAAATATACAGTACTGAAAGTAAAGACAGAAAAATAAATACATACAAAACCCCAGATGGGAAAACAAGCGCTAGGATTGACTCGCATAGGGAACCACTGAGTGTCCCCAGCAGAGTCGTCAGTTGTCGCTACTGCGAAAATCGGCGCCGGCCATGACAAAAGAGTCGCCACCATGCGTTATTTATCCCACAAGAGGGAAAGAAACGCTCAGAGTAAACCTAACGCAAAGAGGGAAACGAATGGTCATCGCAACCAAATCCTGGATTCGGGACGCAAGGGGAAGGTATTAGCATCCCTCACATCCGTCGTACTCGACGGGATCCACGCTTGTTTTCTGTCTAAGGGTATGTTTATCTATCTACTCTAAAGGTCTGGGATAAAAAAGAAAAGAAAATGACTCGGCAAAATATCGCACTTTATGACTACGTATTCCCGTCTGAAACGAGAAATCAGAGTCAATGTAGTTCGCCTAACTACGAGTTAAGGGGGGAAGGTTTCTCGCCGAGACGTCGCGTCTCGTGCCTACGTACTTTCACACGGCATGAAAGATCAGAGCAAACGTAGTTCGGGCTATGGAAGACACCAGTTTGTCTGACAGTTTTTTATCTCCTTAAGAAAGGGTTTTCCTGATTAAGGGTCCAAGAGGACAAAAACAGAGTTTGAATGTTTGTTTGAGTCTTTTACGAAAGAACTGTTTTTTAGGATGTTTGCAATCTCAGTCGCACTAGATACTATGACCCAGGAGTGAACGCTTCGTATGTCACCCAAAGGGTACTACACTAACATCCAGATTACTGGAGAGAGACCCTCCACCAACCTTTTCCCGGATAGCTTAAGGCTCGTAACGTACGACTTCAATCAACCTTATTACTGTGTTTTTGAATTGTTTTGAGAGGAGAAGAGAAAGACACCCTAAAACTATGGTTGAAAAGGAATCTACCTACAGTTATCATGCATGGGTCAAAACCTAATGTCTGTCATAATTCCCTGTTGCACAGAGGAAATCAGAGATCCTAGGGGAAAACAGTAAAAGAAAGCAAGCAGTAAACAGTAAACAGTAAAATGCATGCTATGAAACAGTATAAGAGAGGCAAGGGAGAAAACAACAGGAAAGAGGAGACAAGCTCCACCTCAAACCTAGAGGTAAACAACATAAGCAAACAGACAAGAAAAGAAAACAGAGAAAGCAGCCCAAACAACAGCAACAGTCTTCAGCAGACAACAACTCTAAACAGCAGATCCTCTTGACAGCAAAGTTAACAGTAACAAGGCTTCATCTTCAAGCTAGCTTCTATCTTCAAGCTTCATCAAACTTCATCTTCAAGCTCTAGCAAGCACACTTCAAGCAGAGGATTAATCACTAAGATCAAGGTTGCAATGTTAAGAACCAAATAAAAACCAAAGGAAATCATCAAGTACCAACATTGAAATGGAAGGGTATCCTCAAAGTTTTACTCAACTATGGGCATACCACACATCCCTCCAAAGGAGAGATGGCATTTCCCTAGGAGGACTTTACATCATTGGATAGAATAGAAGCACACAATGCATTCTATGTTTGATGAAAGACTCAAAGCTAGTTCTAATGGCTCTTCCTAAAACCCTAATCTTCTAAAACAACTCCTAAAAGAAAAGGAAACTTCAACTCCAAGCTCCAATATTCAAGCCATAGCAGCTATACCAAGTCCAGAAGACCTCCCAAGAAGGAATCCAAGCAAATCCAGCTCCAAAGTCACCAACAAGACCAAGCAAGCAAAGGTACACAAAATAGAACACCACAAGCACAAGCAACTTGCAAAATTAAAAAAAAAAACAGAAAACAAAGTTGTAAAATTCTAATAAAATTCCTAGGGGAACATACATGTTTGAAAAACCTAGGGTTAAAATACTAAATCCTAATTCAACTTCTAAGTCACCTAAATAATTTCTAGATTAAAAGATATTAAGGTAATCCACAAGTTTGGGAAGGCTCTAATTCCAACAAAAATTCTAAGGGAACCTGAATATCCACCCTAAAACATACCAAAAAATCAAAGCCAAATTCATCACCAATTGGAAGAACAAAATTCAACAAAACAGATGGTCAAATATGCAAATATTAAAGAATTAACAAAAATAAGAAAAATCAAATTAAATTGAAAAATGCATGAAAATGCATTTTATGGATTTCAGAACGTCACAAATCCTCTCAAGATCATAGAGATATTTTTGAAATAATTTTTGGATCAAAATTGAATTTATGGTGATTTTTTGAATCAATAAAGCATTTAAAATAAACTAAATGAATAAAAGAAATAATAAAACTCAGAATAAAACACAACGCTTGGATAAGGAGACTGGTCAAGCAATCCAAGAGCTAGGAGCGTGCCAACGCATTAAATGAAACGCCTGCATTTTGGATTAAAAATCTCACTTCTCAGATTAAAACACAACCATTGGATCTGGTGGTCAGTCAAGGTCAAAGGCAAGATCTGATGGCTATGGACTCATCTTCTCCAAAATTCAACCTGGCCTGAGTGAGACACATTGTGGTGGCCGGAGAAGACTCCGGTCGTCTTCTCCAGTGAGCAGGTGGTTGCAGGTGATCAAACATCAACAATCCTTACCTCAATCTCTCCAGAATTTCATCAGGATCTCAAATCTCTTACTCAAATTCTCTAACTCTCCATAGATTTTAAAACACGAATCAAAGTTCAGAAATATCATCTAAATCAAACATCACCAATTGCAAATCTAATAATACAGAAATGTTCCTCATGCTTCATAGTTCATCCTGATCTATCCAAATCATGTTATAGCCTTAAGATCATATCAACTCGTGTCCAAACAGAAAATTCACTTCAACCTAAATTGTCACTAATTGCTCCAATTTCAATCCAGAAACGATCTATTCCTCTATTAGATCCTAACCACATGCATAATATGAACTATATCTCCCTAAATCAAGCGGAATTTTGAAGTTTACTAAGCTGATGTAGATCCACTAACAGAGGTAGCTAGAACTCGAATCAAGCTTCAAAACTCTCCAGAATCTTTCAAGGATGCAAGAGGATGATGCTTCAACCTTCAATTTGCTCTGAATCATCTTGGAACTCAAAACACGATTTCACTTTCTTCTTGGAATTTTTCAACTGCAACTTCAGTGTTCTTCACGAAATGAATGCCAAAACCACTCTGAATTACTGCAATGAATATATAGAATGTTTTTATGGGCTTTTGAAGTGTGTTTAAAGCCCAATCCAGCCAATTGCAATTTCTTATTTTTCCTTGAAATCCAATGTAACAGTCACGATTTCAGGATGTGTCACTTGCTCTAGAAGGTTCTATCAGCTTGCAAATTGATGTTAGAGTGAAATTGGATTGATAGCACAGCCCGAATTGCATTGTAGAAAGAATTGGCTATGTGACTTGCAAATGAAGAAACCATATGACAACTCATGAAACTTGGCCTAAACTCAAAATTCTGGTAATGCCAAAGTGTCTAAATTTCAATTTCCATTCAAAAAATGTGGTTACTTGACATGTTTTGGTCCTATAACTCAAAATTGACATTTTCCCTCCTTAATTCATTTGAAAATTTCCCTTTTTGAAATCATTTCAAACCAAGTCTTGCTATGAACCCAATAAATCCATCATGACCTCTTGGCTAGCCTAAAAACCCCATTTTGAACAACTTTCATGTTGACGAAAATCCATTTGACAAGTGCAAGTTGGAGATTTTGGCCTATGATTGAAAATGACCTATAATCTCACTTTCCCAAAATACCCCTGACTTGTAAACCTCATAACTTGAGTTCTACAAATCAGATGGAAGAATTCTAGTACAATTTAGAAAGATAAGATCATGAGGAACAACTTTAATGTTGGCCAACAGATCAGGTGAAACCTCCTTCTAGGTCAAAAATAGCTTTGAAGTCGTATGATTTTCGCAGATAAATTTCAGTGGCCTCTGAGGACTTGTAACTTGTCTGAGTCATAACTTGAGTTCTATAAATCCCCTTAAGGACTTCTAGTACTCAAATTAAAGGTATTTAGATGCTCTACAAGTTTCATGTTGGCCAAAGATTCATTTGAAACATGTATCTTGACTTATGTGGCCTTGAAGTTAGGCACTAAACAGAGGATTTTACACTGAAACCCTAATTTAGCAACTTCCCACACTCTTGACTCTTCTTGATTTGATCTTGGCACAACACCACAAATGTCTTAACATATCATTCCATGAACTCCATGACCTAAAAGTAGGCTTTGATACCCTTCAATTTCCCATTTGACCTAGAATTGATCCAAATGAAACCCTAATTGCTAGCACCTCAACTGTGGCTCCTACATTTGACACAATGACTTGATTAAACTCTCCCATGGCCCTCTAGGAATTCTATGAGCTCCATACACATCCTCTTCTTACATTCAACACTTCACAACCCTCTGATGGTCTTCAGTTGATCCTCAAGTTAGGAGAAGATTCACACTCAAACCTCTAAACCCTTAGGCATTCAAACCACCTTCTGATGACTTTGACAACTCCTCAATCTTGATTGAGACCTCTTGCTAGGATTTTCTTTGAGAAGAATCACACTTGATCCCCTGCTATATGAATGATACCATGATATACAAATGATATAACTATGTTAATGCAATGAAACATAAACCAGGTAAGAAAAGGTTGGGCAAATTTTGAGGTGCAACAGATAGCAGTAGTCCCTCCATGTAGAACGCCATTACCATCCACCCGTACTATTAGTGGTTGAACCAAAGTTCTCAATTGCTCCTACCAATTGGCTACACCTTTCATCATCTCCATAAACTGTGTCATTATATCCCTGACCTCCTACAGCTCTTGCTGTACATGATCCATAACTCTCCACTAATTCCCTCCTATTAACTGTTGAAGAAAACCAAGCAGAGATAAGATTGAAAGCTCCAAGAACACCTGCTATGCAAATGAAAATGATGATGCAAAATGCAGACATGTATATGTTGTTCAGGGAGATCTCCCCCTCTTAGATTCTAGTTTCACAAATAAATAACAAAACAGGAGAAGTACATGGAACATCCTTTGTGTTTGGATGTTCAGGTCTTGTAATCAACTCCTGTATGAGAAGGTCTCTTCTATAGATAACATCCTTCAAGCCTTGAGCATAGTCCTCCTAAGCATCCTCTCCAAAGGCATCTTCAAGTCTTGTTTTTTTTCAATTATGCCCTCACCTTGAGCTCCTCCAGTGCTGACAAGGTTTCTTGTAGTTCCTGATCACTTGCATACATGCAGGATGATTCTGTTGAAACTTCTTCATCTTTAACCTTGAGTTGTATCTTAAATCTGTCAATCTGTCTACGAAGTTAATCCTCCCTTCCCTTGTTAGTAGTTAATGCAGTGTTCCATTGATCATTGAACTTAGATATTTCCCAATGAACTTTATCCAGTTCTTTCTTCTTATGCTTAAGGATACTATCAGTACTTTTCAAATCTTGGCTAACTCGTCTTCGCACACAGATCTCTTGAACCAACTCCTTTTCCACCTTAGCCAAAGCTTCTGTCTTTACCTTTGCTAAGTAAACAACTTCATTCTTATCAATCTTTAGTTGACTGGTTTGTTTTTTGAGCTCTTCATTTTCTTTATGCAATTCTTCCTTTTCTGCCCATAGTTTATTGTACCTCTGAATGTCAACCATTGTAGGCTCTTTAATCACCAATGGGTATAAGGGTTCTTCAGCATGAAATGGCAAATAAATCTTCTCCTCCCTCCTCCGAATCCACTCCAAGTAAGGGTTATAAGCCCTGGAATCACCTTTTCCCAAGGAAAGTTTTCCCTTTTTTTGAACTCTTCCCCATGCTTCTTCTATTCTTTCGAGGATATCATAGTCAGCCACGCCTGTGAAGTACAGAGATTCATGCACTTCCTCTTCCTTCGGGGGTCCTCTCAAAGCGTATCCAAATTGTCTAACAGTAAGAGAAGGGTTATAATTAATTCCTCCTTTTCTTCCCATCATAGGTATATTGGGAAAGCTTCCACAATTAAAGATGATCTCCATACCAAGCAGATCTCAATTAAACCAAACAATATCTTTAGCTTCCAAACCCATAATCCTCTTTGACCACTCAGATGTAACCCTGGTATTAACAAAAGCTCCAACACGAGGAAGGTGACCCCTGAACCACTTGTGGAAAAGCGGCGTACAACAAGAAACAAACCTCCCTCTCCTTTTTTCATTCTTATAATGCACTGAGTGATATAGGTCTCCGAGAAGAGTGGGTACAAGATTCTTTGAAACAAAAATACCGAAAGCATCCATATCAATGAAGTATGGTATGTTGGGGAACAAAACAACTCCATATATGCACAGAGCCAGGACAATGCTGAAAACCACCCAACAACCCTCTTTCGCATATTTTTGAGCTTTACCCACCAAGAAAGATAAGGTGAAGCCATAAATTCCATTTCTACGAACCACATTATCCACCAAGTCAAACTTGCTCAAATAAAGAGCATTGGAAAATTTCTCCAAGCCAAGATCTTCTTCTGTATGATAGAATGACACTTCATCTCAGACAGAAACCCCCAAAATGAAAGCGAACTCCTCAAAAGTAGGTACTAAGACATAATCAGGAAAGGTGAAACAACGTAACGGAGGGTCATAGAGCTGCAGCAAAGCATGGATAACCCCTTGCTCATAGTTTGTAACTTTGCGGACAAGGCTTAGAATTCTCCCATAATCTTTTCTACAATCTTAAAGAATGCCAGGATCAGCCATAGAAATCAGACCAAATAAAGGTCCTAACTCCGGCAGTGGAAATTTGTAGGTGATGATCTTTTTCACCTCAGGCTCCATATTAGTAGTAGATCAGATTACTAGAATCAAAGGGAAGATAAGAACCAGAGAACACACATACATGCAAATGTTAACATGAAATATGATTATTTAAATGCAGACATGGATCAAGGTATCAAGAGCCGCTATACTATTGACTGAATTAGTCCAAATTTTGCTTCGATAAGAAAACCCATAAACTTTAACAGAAAATCATAGTATCTAAGGTAAAAGGTCTGCTCTGACAAGAAAACCTGAAAACCGGGTTGGTTGAAGGTTAAAGTATCCTGCAAAACCCATCCCTCTCATAGGTAGATTCTAGTCTTGAAAGGTACGACATCTTTTGCAAGTCATCAGTATCACGGACTCTCAGGTTGAAAAACGATGATACGTTCATCATTTCTAGTTTGGCATCATGGTCAATCAAGGAGGTTTCAACTGACTTCCCAATCAACGGTCTCCATATTCATTAGCTTTTATATCCAACACCTCTCAATTGTCCAAGATGCACAGGATAGGATGTCTTCAAAGAAAACCTCGTCTGGATGCGAATTTCATGTAGACTCTTGCGTGGCAAGACGCCACAAAAGTCCACACTATTCTCCACTCTAATCCTATGTGTATACTCAAGCCTGGGTATTGGGCTTATCTCTCACAGAACAACCCACCCAACAACACATCAGCAATACAATACGATAACAATGATAAAGTGCGGAAAATAAAATGCAAATGCAATGATATACAACAAAAATCATACAAATACAACATACATACACACAAATATAAACATCCCAAAATACAAAGAGACAAACGCTAGGATTAACTCGCATAGGGAACCATGTCCTCAGCAGAGTCGCCAGCTGTCGCATACTGCGAAAAAAAGGCCGACGAAAACAAACAGAAGAGTCGCCACCGAACGTTATTTATCCCAAAGAGAGGGAAAGGAAAGGATTGAAGAAAACCTAGAAGAAAGGAGAATACAAGGTCATCTCAACCAAATCTTGGGTTCGGGAGTCGGTTACGCAGG
Organism: Lathyrus sativus; assembly: GCA_963859935.3. Classification (NCBI taxonomy): domain Eukaryota; kingdom Viridiplantae; phylum Streptophyta; class Magnoliopsida; order Fabales; family Fabaceae; genus Lathyrus; species Lathyrus sativus. The sequence goes on from OZ012737.1 coordinate 467,870,776, forward strand.
GGGAAAGTATGAGCACCCCTTACGTCTGTTGTACTCAACGGGATCCACGCTTATTGTCTAATCAAATGGGTGAGTTATCTAAAAGCTATTGCTAAACAGGGTGGGAAGGAAAGAAGAGACTCGATGGGGAAGTTTGCTCGCCAAGACATTGTCATCCTGTTCCTACATATCCTTATCTAGTATGAGAAATCAGAGCAAACATAGTTCGGGTAAACTAGACCACTGGTTGGTTAAGTGTTTTTCATGAGTGAGTTTAATTTCCCATTCCAGCAGTTAGAGTCGATGCCTGTTTGCGGTAGAACTGAAAACCAACGCACTATTTTCTAAAAATGATTTGAAAAAACAATCCCGAAGGACAAAAGTTTTGAATTTGGTTTGAGAATTTTAGAGAAATCAATTGAAATTGTTTGAGATTTGCATTGCACTAAAGGTTATGACATAGGAGTGAATGCATCGCATATCACCTAAAAGGCATACACTAAACACTCTAGACAAGTGAGGAGAAACCCTCACTCATCATTTCCCATGTACTTAAGGCTCGTGGCGCACAATGTTCACCATTCTTTATTAAGTGTCTTAAGATTGTTTGGGATGAGAAGAGAAGACACAAAAGAAAACACTAATGGGAAACTGAAAACCATAATGTTATCATACAAGATGGTCCTAAGGTTAGGAAGAAAGGATTATCCTAATTGTTATCATACAAAGGATTGAAAGCCTAATGTCTCTCCTACTCCCATCTTAAATAGAGGGACTAGGAACCTTAAGGGATCATGTGAGAAAACACAGATAAACACTATCCAATTGAATCATAAACGGAAACAAAACTCAAGACTTAAACAAGTCTCAAGGTAAAAGAAAGAGAAACGGAAGAAATAGATGTAGAAGAATAAGCAACAACAAGAAACTTCTCAAGGAAGTTCAACTCAAATGATAATATAAACACAAATTTAAGCACACACACAAAGCATACATCAACATCATGTCAAAGTGAAATAAAAATGCATATATATCAAGCCACACTCAAAGATTAGAGGTTAAAGCAAAGTGGGAAACACAAGGTGCCCAAACACACACAATAGGCATCATCAATCATCAAACAAAATGGGATAAAGTCAAATGAGATATAAAAAACAAGGGATGTCAGTATCAACATCATATCATGTTCAATTCAATTCAAAGATTATAAAATAAGCACAAAAGTCTTAAGCACACATTTTATCAAAACACAATCAATGGCCACACAAAACAAGCATGTAACAAACACACCTCACAAGAATAAACATGTAAAATCAAGGCATGAATCCAAATGGGCAGAAACATGAACATGTATATCAACCCATCATTAGCATATTAATCACAAAAAGAAAACTCAAACATCAAGTACAAAACATGCATCAAGACTATACAAACACCAACTATGATTACCTTCATGTATACAAGAATGGTTCAAGGTATAAATGGTCAAGTAATGCACATCACCATATCAAGGTTAGAATCACACTCAAATGATTCACATCACATTCATTCTTGAGATATCACATAAGTTCAGTAAGCATAATGCTCAAGAAGTTGGGCAGACATCACTCAAATCATTCATAACAAGGACAAAGAGTTCATGTGAACAGAAAGATGGAAAGTAATCATACAATGGACATCACATCATGCAAAGCAAACCCTCAAACATGTCATATAAATTACACAAGTTTTCACAAACATCCATTAGGTTACACAAGAAATCAACTCAAGGAGTTAGGTCAAAAACAAACAAGGAGCAAGCTCGAAACAAACTCACCTTAAGAATTCAATCATAAATTGAAAATTTTAACAAATTGAGGTAAAACCAAATCTCAAAACAAATTAAGACATCATGTTATTACATCAACAAATCAATTCAAAAGTCAATCAAACACAAGTAGGCAAAGTAGACTCAAACTAGGTCAAACCTCAAGCATGCATAACTTAAAGTCAAGTCACAATTAAGCATCAATCAAAATTAGGAAAATGACTTAATAAAATCCAACAAGAGGTTGTATCTCATTTTTTATCTCTCAAGATAAAGTTTGCAAAAGATCCAAACAAGAATTGCATAAATGCATCATCAACTCAAATCATCAAGACAAGCACATCAAGAATCAAGCCTGCATCGATGGCTATTAAAAACCAATTAAGAATCAAACAAAAATTTCACATCAAAGCATCAAACCAACATCCAAACCTCCATCAATGACATGTCAAAATAAAACCAAAAGATTCGACCAAATAAGCAAGCATAAAGCACCAAGAACCTAAACCCTAACCAAGGACAAACATGTAAAACCACCTCACAAAATAAATACAAATAAAATAGGAAAATTAATTTAAAAATAAAATTAAAAATATGAAATTAAGTTAATATGTTGAATAAACATAAGCACATTTTTCTTAATTTTTAAAATGGATTTAACAATTAAAATAATAATCAAATTGAAAATTACATGAAAATGGAATATAAGAGAAGAACATGGACCGTGGGGGTGCAGAAGCAATCCATATTTACAAAGGAGATAGTTCAAACATGACAATGGGCTAAGAAATGGAGGGTACGAATGTCAAATCATTAGGCCCATGACCCACTTGTCCAGAAATGACAAACACAATCAGCTCTCATAAGTGAAACACAACGTTTCACTAATCCTAGTCACTGCCAACTCACAAAATTCTATGCCACGCATGCAGTCTACTAGCCAACTCACCTATACGCTTCAACAAATATGTCAACCCATCGGAACCCTACTCTGGTCATCTTCTTCGGCCAACTTCGTCGGAGGAGTCTGTAAAACTCAATAAAAATGAAAACCTAATACATCATTTTGAAAGGAAAATCAAAAGGAACACGAATCTACCAATAGTTTTCTAAAAAGGTGCCTCTAACATGCTTAAACCTGAACACAAAAATTTCACGCATAATCTAAAAAGTGAATAAATAGACACAAAACTCATTCAAACATTGCCTACACAAGGTAGGGCTTCGGATGCAACCAACATGAGCTTATTTTGATGCCTAAATGAGAGATTCAAAATGAAGAACATTACCTAATGGAGCAACTCTGTTGGTCCTTCAAATGATGCTGGAGCTTCAATCTAAAGCCACCAATGAGCTCCTTATGCTTCAATAAGTAAGAATCAAGCAAAAAATGACCAGAAACTTCAAGCTTTCTTTTGGTTCAAAGAGAGAGAAAAAATGAGAAACTTTGAAGGTTTTGAGCTTATTCTACAGCAGAATGGATCCTCTCTCACGTTAGGGTTTGTGCCCACCTTATACGTGAAGGTTTGAAGGAGTTTTTGAAGGCCCGTGATGCATTTTTTGATGATTTTGCAAAACTTGCCAAAAAGGAAAGTGAGAGGTACACAACGGGTTTTGGGTGGTTTTTCCACTACTCCACGACATCATTTATCACAAAGTGGGGTGGTGAAATGAAATTGGGCAATTAGAATGAAGGATAGTGAGGTGATGAGGTGTTTTTTATGATTGCCTGTTATGGTGAAAAAAGTTGAAAATATTTGAAAACATTAAGTAATGTTTACTCAATTTGGGAAAATTTTGTGTTGTTATGACATGATGATGATATGGTATAAAGGAGAATCAAAACCAACCAAAATTATGACTTGAAAAGCAAGAAAGTTCAAACTAGGTCACATATCCATGTATTCATGTTCATCATGTATTAAATTGTATTATATATCATCAAATGGAATGAAATTTGAGTTCATGGTATAGGAAAGATCTCAAAACACAAGTTTCATGTTATAGGTAACTTGATTTGAAGCTTTGAAGTTCATGAACTTTGACCTTGAAGTGAATGATCCAAAACTAGATCATCCAAAAATGACCATGACTTGGGAGGATCATAACTTGAGTTCCACACATGTAAGTAATGAGTTCTTACACTTTTTGGAAAGCTTAGATGTTAAAGAACAAACTTTATTTTTGAAGAAAGTTGAGGAAAAGCTTGGATCTACATGAAAATTGTCCTAGAAGTGGATGGTCCTTTGATGCCCTCTAAACTTTTTCACTTTGTAAAACCCAATTGAAGACATCGTAACTTGAGATGTATAGATCCAATGAGGAATTTATTGTACTCAAAGAAAAGCTTGAAGAACAAGGAACAAGTTTCATGTTTGATGAAAAATGAGATGGAGCTTGTATCATGATGAAACTTGTCATGGAAGTTAGGTGCTAAAATAGGGCATTTTTCATTTAGAAAGCTCTAAAAACCCTAGTTGAGCAACATATTCATTTCATGGTCCTCTTTGATTCTTTTTGTTACAAACACATGAAATCACTTGATAACAACTATCATGCCCTTAGTTGACCTTGAGATCCATGACTTAGACCCCTTTGAACCACAATTGACTTTTGTTGACCAGATGAAATCCTAAGACCAATTCCACTGACTGAGTCTCTTGTTGTGGCTTGTGATGGTACATAATCCATGTAGAGAACCCCTAAGGTGTGTGTTGAGCTTGAGAATCATGTCTATCCCAAAGAACTAACCACAAAGCTTTCCTAAACCAAAACCCTAGCCAATTATTCATTAGATAAGAGGAGGAGAACCAATTCTTGTGTTCTTGATCCAAGTGGTTGATTAACATGTCTTGATGATGATAAAGACCTTATTAATTGATCCAAGTGGTTGATTAACATGTATAAATTCTAATGCAAGATGGTATGAAATATAAGCCAAGCTATAAGAAAAGAAGATGGGAGAATTTTGGGGTGCTACACCTCCCCATCAAGAATCCCATCAACGAGAACACTGATAAAGTGAAAACTAGGAGATTCGAAGGGACGCATTTATCTATGTTGACTCCTAACAATGAAGGGTGTCATCTACAACAGATCTTCACCAACTATGTGATGATGTTCGCCAAACATTATGATTTTACGTCAAACATGGCTCCTTTTGACGCACGAAGACATGATCCTGAATGGTTTACGAAGCCATTCCCAGCTCCATCAAGAGCCCAGGAAATATATTCCCTTGCCATATGGGAAGAATTTTGTACTCGTAGGGTGCTAACTGTTGCACCCCAAAATTTGCCCAACACTTCTTCACCTAGCTTATGTTTCATTTCATTCACATTAGCATTATCATTTGCATTTCATTGACATGTATGCAGGAGATCAAGAGGTATGATTACCAATCAAGGGCTACACAAGACTTTGAAGCTAGCTAAGAAGGTTATTCAGGTGCTCAAGGGTTGATAGCCTTGTCAGAGAAGTTAAAAGATCCTCAGGGAGAGTGATTGAAACCAAGTATGAGTGTCTCCTAACTTGAGAGTTGTGGAAAGTCATCAGATGACTCTGGATTTGAGGTCTTGAGAGAGCTCATGAGAAGGTTTGGAGATCACTTTGAGGCCTAGACAGGTCATTGTGCAAGATTAAGAAGCCTCAGCCATGAGTGGTGCAGTTAGGGTTTGACTAGGTCAACCCTAAGTCAACTGATGATTTGGAGAAGGTTGAGACCTAATCCAAGAGCCATGTGATCATGGATTGATACATTGAGATGTTCTAAGGATGATTCCAAGGTCAACTCATCATGATTGAAGATTTTGAGAAGTTTCAAGCTAGGGTTTCTAAGGCTTGATAGTGTAAAATCCCCTAGTTTGACCCTTATCTTCAAGGCAATTTAGCTCAAGATGTGATTGTAATCTCATCTTACCCCAAACATGATTGTTGTAGATCATGGTCTTAGATTTAATTTGAGTGCTAGAAGTCCTTGATTGGATTTGTAGAACTCAAGTTATGGCTTTGACAAGTTACAAGTCATCTGAGGCATGTGAATTTGGAGCTTGAAAGTTACCCAACTTGCATGAAACTTTTGCCCAAGAAGGATGATTCCTATAAACTTTTGGTCAACATGAATGTTGTTCCTTATCCTCTTAGGTTTCTAGAGAGTACTAGAAGGACTTGATAGGACTTGTAAAACTCAAGTTATGGCTTTGACAAGTCAAGGGTATTTTGGACATTTAGTGATTATAGGTCATTTGTGATCATAGGCCATTTTCACCAACTTAGATGTCTCAAATGGAATTTTATTCAACTAGAAAGTTTCCCAAAATGGGATTTTAACCTTGACCATGCATCAAGGAGGCATTGAAATGGCTCAAGGAGGGACTTGGTTCAATAAATTTTGAAAAAGGAAAGAATTAAAAGGATTTAATGGCCAAAAATTCAAATAATTCATTTTGTGACCAAATGAAACAAAATTATAGGTCAAATTGATTGGAGAAATGATTTTAGAAACAATGACAATGTTAGAATTTTGATTTGAGGTCATTTGCATAACATTCCATTTCATTTCTTCATGATCAAGCAACATAATCAATCTCCCACCTTTGGCTTGCAAACAAGGAAAAGTACTCATCAAACTCATTCAAAATCTCATGAGAATTTGATTACAAGCATAGCCATGCCCAAAGGGGGTCAGAATAGTGATTGCCATGGATGAGATTTTGAAAATCCAAAATCTCATTTGGATGAATCCAGAAGTTTCTAGACAATCCCAATCATTTCTATATAAGTCATTGAGTGAACTCAGCCATTTTTTTTTGGAAGAAATTGAAGCTGGTTGTAGAAAGAGCCATTGAATTTTTGAAGGTTCAAGTGAGAATCGGGTTTTGAATTCAAGGGGGAATCAAGCCAAATCAAGGTGTGCAAAGGCTTTGGGAGTGAATTTGGAGTGTGTCTGCATCATCTTGGAAGCTGAAGTGATCAAAAACCATCTCTGTTACCTCTCTGAAATCAGGTTTGTACATTTCACTATTATGCACGATTTAGGAGGAGATGCTTAGAAATTCATATGTGGTTAGGATCCTTGCAACATGTAGTTGGATTTAGGATCAGAAATTGGTGAATTAGAGACAAAATAGGTGTGTGATCATTTTCTGTTGAGGTTGATATCTCAAGATTCTTGAAGGAATAATCACGATGGGATAGTGGAAATTGATCAGTGAAGAGTGAGGATTAACTTGAGACCTTTAATTTGAAGAATGGTGAAAATCAAGATTTGGATGAATTCTGAAAATACTATCGGGTTTGAAAATCTAGAGGGAATTTGATGATTTGGAGTTGATATTCGTGATCAACATCAAATTTGGAGTGAAATGATGATTTGTTTTGTGAGTTTTGATGACCTGAGAAGAGTGCTTCACCGGAGAAGACGGTGGCGCCAATGTTCAGGCCACCGTCTGTGTTTTCCCCCCAAGCTGAGTTCAAATGGGGACGATGAACATGAGCCATTGGATGATGGTTTTACCTTGGACTCAGGCGAGCATTGGAGGGCCACGATTGCATCTTAGCTCTGAAGAGAAATTTCCAAATGAAACGCACCGTTTCATTAATTGAGTTGTTCTGGGCTTAATGACCGGGTTGATATCCACACCCCCCTAGGCCCAATTCTTGAAATGAACTAAGTTGGATTGCTATCTGCCACGCGCTTTTCATTAATTTCTTTTATTTTCTTTTAATTTTCTTCATTTCATGTGACTTAGAAATTAATTCATAAAAAATAGGAAATTAATTCAATTAATTCCAAACGTTTTCCCCCTGATTCATGATTGAATCTAGAATTTTATAGAATAAAAATATTATGAATTCATGCATTTGTGATTTTATTTGCATTTTTTGAATATTAATTGATATTAAAAGTGGCCATGGTTGATACCTTGTCTTGCTGAATTTTGTTTGAGCATTTGGTGATGATTCTTGACTTGATTTTTTGTGTGTAGCTAGCATAGATATGCATGTTCCCCTTATATTTTTCTAACATTTTTGTGGTGAAATTAGGATATAGTTTTAAGTTGAAACTTAAGGTGCTCTAGTTTTAGGGTTTAACCTTAGTACTTCCTGATTTAGGTTTTATTTCTAGGACTTGGTGGATGATTCAACCTCTGGATTTTGTATAGTAGATTCATGATTGAATTAGGGTCCCATAGTTATTTTTTTAGGATTTTACAATTGGTTTTAGTATTTTAGTTAGGATTAACTTTAGTACTAGGTTTTAGGTGATCCTAACTTGCTAATTCAACTAGATTGACTTCTGTAATTCCTTTAGATTAGGGTTTTTGCTTTGCTGGCTCTTGGATGATGTTGAAAACAAGCTTGGGTTGCTGAGGAATGCATGAGGAAGCTTGGATGTGAAGATTTTCCTTCTTTTGGTGTAGTTTTTTTTAGGTGTTAAGATTAGGGTTTGTAAGTAGAGCTTCTAGATAGATTCTCTTCTTTCATAAGCATGGAAGGTGTTGATCACTTCCATCCCTCCCTATGATATAAGGTCCCCTTGTGAAGGCCTCATCCCTCCTTTGGTAGGATGTGTGGCTCATTACAAGTTGGTAGAACCTTTGAGGGTTCCTTTCTCTGATGATGGAGTGCTTAGTGGTGACCTTTGGTCTTCACTCTGCTGTCTATTATCCAAACCTTGCTCTTGTTAGATGAATCTTTCTCCCTTGCTAGAGGATGGAGTTCTTTGTTAGAAGATTGAAGATGTTAGAAGTTGCATTTCCCTGTGTTGGAAGACTGCCATTGAAGCTGAGGCTTGAAGATCTAGGAGGACAAGTTGATACTTGTGAAGAAAATCAAATTGAAACTAAAGAAAGAGCAGAAGCTTGAGGAAAACAAGTTGATACTTGTGTTTGATGCTTGGAGAGCCTGAAGGAACAAGTTGATACTTGCTATTGGGATTGAAGCCTGAAGGTGGAGTCTGTTTTGGAGCTGAGGCTTGAAGAAGGTGAAGAGCAAGTTGACACTTGTGTGTGAGGAGCTGAAACCTGAAGAAGAAGGATAAGTTGATACTTATGTTGGATGTATTAAAAGCTTGAAGAAGCAAGTTGACACTTGCTATTGAAGATGATAGCCTTGAAGGGCAGTTGAAGACTGAGGACTAAACTGCTGTCAGAGGAGAGCTTTGTTGTGAAGCTGTGGAAGTTGTTGATTTGCTTTCTTTCCTGTCTGTTTGCTTGTTGTGCAACTGTGTTGGTGTGACTTGTTTGATTTGCTTGATGCATTAGAATAAGTCCATATTTAGATTGTGTAAAGCTAGGAGCATGATTGCACTAGGGATTTAGTTGCTCCCTCTCCTTGTATTTTTATTGTATGGCTTTGCTTGCGGGTATTCGGTAGAGCTCTGCTCCCTTGCCTATGTGGTTTGTGTTTACTTGATGGCATTTTACTTCATTTCTTCTATATGATTGTAGTGATTATATTTTGCTTGATAGCATGTTATTTATTCTGTATGATTGCAGTTATTCATATCTGGCTTGAGGTTGAGATGAGCTTGTGGAGGCTGATGCCCCACACACATTTCCTCCCTCATTTGCATTGCATGCATTTTACAGTTGTTTCGTATACTGTTTACTGTTTAAGCTTATGCTTTATCTATTTCTGTTTATCATTGACATGATCCCCTAGGAATCTCACTTCCTTTGATAAGGAAGTGATGATTATAACTTTAGGTTGAAACCTATGCATGATAACTTCTAGGAGTTCCCTGTTTCAAACCTCAACCATAGGATGAATCCTTGGCATGACAACATTAGGACTTGATAGTATCCCCTTAGTTGAGCATGTTCTCTCTTCTCATCTCAAAACAAATTAAAATACAGTAATAAAGGTTAATTGACGTCGTACGTTACGAGCCTTAAGCTACTTGAGAAAGGGTTGTTGGAGAGTTTCTTTTCAACAGCTTGGATGTTTAGTATGGCACCCTTTGGGTGACATGCGACACATTCACTCTCAGGTCATAGTCTCTAGTGCGATATTGGTTGCAAACATCCATAAAAAACAGTTCTTCCGTAAAAGACAGAAAACAGACTTCAAACCTTTTTGCCCCGTGGGCCCATAATTCAAAGGAAGCTTTTCTGAAGAAAATAGTGTCGTTAACTCTCAGTTCTACCGCAAACGGTAACGCCTAAGTCTCCAAGGGTCGAACTGCATACACCAAACTGTTGGAACTGTTTGTTAACCCTACTCGATAAAACAGATGAATCTGAATCCCCGTAATCCGTATTATCCCGAACTACGTAAGCTTTGATCTCTCATATCTGTTGAGAGTACGTAGGCACAATACTGATGTATTGGCAAGCCACCTTCCCCGTAACCCGTAGTTAGTCGAACTACGTTGACTCTGATTTCTCATTCTCTGATGAGAATACGTAGGCATAAAGTGCGGCACTTTGCCGAGTCATTTTCTTTTCTTTTTCAAGCCAGCCTTGATAGGTAGATAGATAAAACCAACCCGTCAGATAAACACAACAAGCGTGGATCCCATCGAGTACGATGCACGTAAGGGATGCTAATACCTTCCCCTTGCGTAACCGACTCCCGAACCCAGACAATGGTTGCGATGACTTTGTCTTATACCTTTTCGTCAGGTTTCTCCGATCGTTTCCTTTCCCGTTCTGTGGGATAAATAACAAAAGGTGGCGACTCTTCTGTTTTGCCGACACCTTATTTTCGCGGTAGCGACACTAACTTTCAGGCTCAACCCATCGAAAAGTCAAGTTACCCTTATTGCTTATCAACCACATCTTGTCGCTCGATAGTTTGGTTTGATCCAGATTCTGCCAAAACCCATATATGAGAAAAAGAATGCCCTTCTTTTACAATGCAATTCATACTAAGGGTATGACCATCAAGCAAATAGCCTGCTATGCTGGCCAAACACACCTTACTCCTGTTGCTTTCGAGCCAAATTTCCTCTGCACTCCACAGTTTGATATGTGGTGGAAAGAGTACTATGGTGAGGAATTCTTCAATGTGGCTGGCTTTAATTGAAATCTTAACAAGGATTTCCTCTCTATGCAAGAGAAGATAAAGAATGGTACTTCGACTCATATTAAGGAAATCCAAGCATTCTAAAAGTACTTCGAAACTGTCTATAGGTCTGATGATCTTAGTTGAACTGTCCACGAAGCAGTCGTTACTTTAAACGAGAAATTTTTAAAGAAAATGGAGAACTTAAAGCTCCCTTTATTTGTTCCTTTAGAGAAACGATATGAAACAACTTTTAACATGTATCCTCGTAAATTCCCTCGACTATGAAGTGCTGACTTTGGTGTGGCTTTTAGCCCTCCATTTCCATATTGGTTCGTCTGTGGAGATTTTGTAAAAATCCTTTGCCAAGAATCACAACAACATGCTTAGCGGGTGGTTGTGACTAAGCATACATTGGACACTTTTAAAGGACACATTCATATTGGCATTGGAGGTGTTCCCGTCGAGTCTGAAATATATGAAGGTGTGGAATTTGAGGTGCTTCGGCCTAACCTTTTTCGATTTATTTAATTTTCTTTGTTTGTAATAACTATTTTGATTTTCTTTCAGCCGTGAAGGTTCCACCCAAAAAACCTACAGCCAAAAAGCAAGTTGAAGTAAAATAAGAAGGAGGTAGCAAACCAACAACAATAACAAGGGTAATTTTATTTTACTCATCACTCCTTTGTCGTATAGTGTTATGTTTCTAATGTTTTGAACAATATTTTTAGGTAAATCAAAAACCACCACCAATTCCACAGAAACGCAAACTCAAAAATTCTAAAGTCCAGGTAATTGAATCTGATGATGATGATTTTTCTCCTACCATATAACAACCTCTCAAAAGAAGAAAAAGGCAACTGAAGACACCTGAAGATATAACCCAGACTTAGGCGAAGGTTAGCAAAGTTTCGACGAAGAAACCTGTTACTTTCGAAATACAGGAGCCTAACCCTAAGGACTTATCGAGGAAAGATTTAGAGTAGCTCGAAGGTGATAACTTCAGTCCTGAAGCTGAAGGTCCCAAGGTAAAAATAAATATTAACTTAGCATTTTACTTAGTTACCTTTCTTTTTAACTTACTAACTTTCAATGTTATATTCAGGACACTGCAGGTGCTCCTGAAACAACTGACACAATTGTCCATCCCACTTTTGTAAAAGACTCAAGAAAGAGATCAATAAGTGAAATAAACCAACCAGTTAAGGAACAACGTGAGACTTCGTCGCCCAAGACTAACACTCAGCATTTTCACACTAGTGGCTTCGAACCTGAGGATAAACAAAAACAAGAAACCCAGGCTGAGTTAACCAAGGATGATGTGGAAATGGAGAATGATGAAGGAAATGTCGAAGATGAATCTGAGGATGGTTCACCTAAGGTCAAGGATCTGGGCTCTGCTAGCCAAGACTAAGATGAAGAAATAGAAGAAGAAGAGGATCACCCTCTGTTCCAACACCGCCCTGTCATTCCCCTTAGTGAATTCGAAGATGAGGATGAAAATGATGACGAGAATACAGGGATAAGTGATAAAGAGAACAAACAGGCACAAGAACAATATAGCAATATTCCAACAACTGACGTTGCACATGAGCTGACAAAGGCTTTGAATGGAACAACTGCAACCCTTTCTTCAGAGGAACTAGCAGCCTAAAGCAGAGCAAACCTTTCGAATACCTGAAAGCTATGATTAGCTCCAGAGGAAGTTCACCTGAAAAAATCCCTAGTTCCTCTTTAGCATCAGGTGGTCAGTCTTTGATCAAACCTATGGATGATATACTCTTTAAGATTAAGGACAGAATCTTTAGAACTGATTTGTTTCTACTCCTAGAAGGAGATTCTACTGCTCACTTTGACCTGAACAACCTCCTTAAATAAGTTGACATTTTGACTGCTTCTCCTGATGTTGCAAACATCTTCATGGAGCTAACCTCAATGATCGACCTTACCATCTCTTATTTAAATAGAATAAAGCAGGCTTCGGGTGAGGTTGAAAATGTGGCTGGAGCTATAACAGTTGTATGGGATGCTGCTATCGAATCTCACGCTAGAGTTGCAGAACTAGAGAGGAAATAAGAAGAAAACAAAGCATTATATATATGGTCAAGACATCGCAAGATATGGTCAAGACATCGCAACTTCGGAAGCACAAATAAAGGATTACAGGCCAAGATCTCTAAGGCCAAAAAGCATCAAGCTGAACTTTTGAATTTCGATGATTCTGAACTGACCAAAGAGATTAAAGTTGGACTGGAGCATGTTGACAGGACTCAGAAGCTAAAGGAAAAGATTGAAAACCTTAGATCAAACAAATCTATCCGTCAAAAGCACCTGGTGCTTCAAAAGTCAAAGTATCTTAACATGAAAGCTTCTCTTTAATTTTAGTTCCAATCTCTTTATTTTGGATTTGCAAGGATTTAGTTTTGTCATAATGACTTTGAGCCCCTCGTGGCTTTTAATGTAAAGACTTAAGCCACTTTGGCAACATATGTTTCGTTCTTACGATGTTGGCTTCGACCATTTTGTACTCCTTTTCTATTTTTACTTCTTGGAGTGAAAGTTTGTATTTTTTCAAATACTTCCCATTCACCCTTAGGATCCTTTTATCTTCATTTAATTATTCGATTTCGTACGCACCATTTGAAAAGACTTGTATCATTTGGAAGGGTCCCTCCCACTTAGGGGACCATTTTACCAAAGTTCTATCCTTTCGATCCATGGGAAGGATCACTTTTCAGACCAAGTCTCCAGGAGAAAATCTTTTAACTTTGACCCTTTTGTTGTACGATTTCTCTATTTTCTTTTTCTTCCTTTTCAACTACTCTAAGGAACTTAGTCTTTCTTCATCTAATTCAACCAACTCATCCAACACCATGTTTAAATATTATTTAGATGGAATCTCATGGTGTATTTGGATTCTTGTTGATTGTAAGTAAATTTCAATGAGAAAAACCGCGTCATTACCGTATGTCAGCGAAAAGGAGTAGTATTAATAACTTCGTTAGAGGAGGTTTGACATGCCTAGATAATATGGTCTAATGTCTTATGCCGTTTCTTTGGATTTTTCCCCACATGTTTCTTAGTCAAACCAATCACAACCTTATTCACTACTTCGATCTGACCATTGGCTTGCACATAATAAGGTGTAGATGTTACCAATCTGAAACCCATGTCCTTAGCAAATTCTTTGACTTTTTGACCAGTAAATATAGACCCTTGATCCATCGTAATAGTATCTAGGATTCCAAACCTACAGATAATATACTTTTAGATGAATTCGATTACGGCGTCTTGATCCACATTTGCTAGTGGTTTAGCCTCAATCCATTTTGTAAAATAATCAATCCCCACCAAAATATATCTTTAACTTTTAGATGATACTTGTAGAATTTCTCCAATCAAATCCAAAGCCCAACCTCTAAAGGAACAAGTTTTCACTATAGAATGGAGTTTGCTTGCATGAACATGTTGTATCCCTATGTGCACTTGGCACTCTTGATAATCTGTGGCAAACTCAATGCAATCTTTCAACATGGTGGGCCAATACATCTCTTATTGAAACAATAACCACGTCATCTTATGGCCTACCTGATGTGCCCCCCATGTCGTACTATGGACATTCGACAGGGCTAAATATGCCTCAGAGTCACTAAGGCATTTGAGCAAAACTCCCTCAAGAGTCTTTTTAAATAACTCATTTCCTAAAAAGACGTAACTTAAAGCTCGATACCTGGTTTTTTGCTCCTCAGATGTTGTTGGATTTTGTAAGTACTCTATTATTAGCTTTCTCCAATCTTCAATTCATCATGCTATCTATATCCAGTATCTCGAAATTCTCTTTGCAAGGGTATCCCAGCTCCGTTGTTTCCATATCTGATGGGGATAGTCTGGCTAACACAACCCTTCCTCTAACTTCAACTACATCTTACACTTTTTCTTTTAAACATTTGTACCTATTGCACCCTAAAATTTGCTCAACCTATTTCACCTGGTTTATGTTTTAATTGCATTATCAGTTGCATAGTCACATCATATACATAGTCTAATCATTTGCATATCATAGCATAGCATGCCTCCAACAAGGGATCAAGGTGTTTATTAAAAGAAGAAGCCTATCTAGAGGTGTTATATGAGCCTAAGAGACCATCCAAGTCATCAGAAAAGATTTGAAGTCTTGAGAAGTTTGAGTATCAACAAGTGGATTTCTTTCCTAACTTGAGGTGTATGGGAGGTCATAAATAGGGTATGAAGCATGAATTGATGATATGGAGTGTGTACAAAGCTCATGGGATGCCTAGAAGGCCATATTGAAACATAGACAAGTCTTTCTAGCAAGTTCAAGAACCACAGGTGAGGTGTGTACAAGTAGGGTTTCATCCGGGTATCCCTAGGTCAAGAAGAGTAAAGAAAGGGCATCAAGACCTAGCTCTAGGTCATGGAAGTCATGGGTTGATGTGTTAATGCATGTGTATGGATGAGTCAAGATCAAGTTCAAGAGAATTAAGAGTGGTTGGAGGTGTTTGAGACAGGGTTCCTAGGGTAAAATCCCTGTATAACACTGGACTTCCAAGCCACATAAGTCAAAATACAAGTTTCAAATGGATTCTTGGCCAACATGAAACTTGTAGATATTCTCAATAGCTTTAATTTGAGCACTAGAAGTCTTCAAGAAGATTTGTAGAACTCAAGTTATGGTTCTTGCAATTTATAGGTCACCAGGGATACTGAAATTTATCTGTGAAAGTCACTTGAATTCCAAGAAACTTTTTCCCATCAAGGAGTTTTAAAATGGATTCTTGGCCAACATAAGAATTGTAGGCCTTGATCTTACCTTTAATTTGAGTACTAGAAGTCCTCAAGAAGATTTGTGGAACTTAAGTTATGATCTTGGCAATCCAGGGGTATTTTGGGAAAGTTGAATTATGGGTCATTTTTCAACATAGGTCAAGATCTCTATCTTCCACTCCTCAAATGAAGAAATTATCAACATGAGATGTGTTTAGAATGATGTTTTTAGGCCAGGTGAGAAGTCATGAGGATTTGAATGGGCTTGTATCACAAAGTTGCCCAAAATGGCCTAAAAAGGGAGATTTTTCAAATGATTCAAAGGAGGGAAATTGGGATTTTTGAGATATGAGGCATACATATGGCATATGGGTAGTCATTTTGAATGGAAATTGGATTTCAAACACATTGGCCATGTCACAATTTTGAGACGAGCCATTGTTTTATGAGTTGCTTTGGAAAATGCTTTCTTACATCATAAGTTACACTTGCCAAACCATTCATGGGATCAAAACCAAGGCTCTAACTCATCCAAACACATTCAATGTATCATTTGGGGACAAATTGAATCATATTTGAAGTGATGAACGAGCTGAAGCATGACTGTCACATACAAGCATGAGATGAAATTTTCACAAGCATGAGAAATTGAATTTATCATAGGGATCATTCCAGAACTTTCTGGATCATTTCTACATGTTTTATATAATGCTTATGACTGGTTCAAAGCCTGGGTTGGTGAAGATTGAGAGAGAATTGAGAAATAGAACTTTGAGTTTTCATTTTGCAAATCCAAATCGGTTACACGAATTTGAGCCATTTCAATCCAAACTTTTGCACTCAGTGTCTTCATTTTGAGTTGTTGATTGAATTCAGAGAGATTTCTGGTCAAGATTGTTGAAGAATCAAGAGATAGCATCGTGAGTTTGAAGCTTGCAACTCAGAATCGAATTTGGTAATTCAAGAGGATTCAACACAAATTGATGCATACAGAAGCTTGATAATCACTCATTGAAGGAATCTGGAAGATCTTGAAGCATAATTCGAAGCTTTCCACCTTCTGTTCATCCAAATTTTACAGGTTGGTAAACTTCATCTTATGGCATGATTCATGTAGATTTGTTAGGTTTTAGATGGTTATATTCATTATAGATCATGGCTAGGTCGTTTCTGGTAAAGAATTTCACGATTTAGAGACAAATTTAGGTGGAACCAATTTTCTGTTGAGGATCATTTCTTGCAGTTCTTGATGATTTAAGCTTAGTGGAATGGTGGAAATTACTCAGGGTAGAGTGTAGATGATGTTGGGACCATTAATTTTGAGAATCTTGTTGATTGAAGTTTGAGCATATTCTGAAATTTTTATCGTGTTTTGAAATGGAGGATGTTTCAATGAAAATGGAGGTTGGATTCTTGTTCAGTGTTAAAAAACGAGTGGATTGATGTGTTTAATTTTATGTTTTGGTGAGGATTTATGGTTTTGAGGTTTGGGGACGACGGTGGCGCCACCTCCGGCCACCGTCTGTTGTTTCTTCCCTCCAACTTTCAAAAGGTAGGAGATGATCTTTTAACCATTAGATGTAGAGGAGACCTTTGACTGAACTCTGATCCAACGGCCATGTGTGAGTCTTGATTTGTGAAGGAGTCTGAGAGGAGAGTGATACGTAGCGTTTCATTAAACGCTGGTTTTGGGCTTAGTAGATCCAATGCTACCCACACCCCACTTTGGAAGCCCAATGGAATTAACACATGGATGAATTGCTATTTACCACGAGCTTTTCTCAATTTTCTTTGATTTTCCATTTATTTTCTGATTAGTGGTTGGGCCTAGCACGCGCGTTGATAACCACACCCCCCTTAGGCCCAGGTCTGGTATTATAACATGAAATGTTGCTATTCATCACGCTCTTTTATCATTTTTCCATCTATTTTCTTTTTATTTCATGGTTTTAGCATAGTTAGTAAATAATTCATATTAAATTGAAAAATAATCATTTTAGGATGGGATTTTTTCCCTAGTTCCCTTAGGACCTCTAGAAAATTATGAAACAAAAAATATTAATTTCTTGCATTTTATATTTTTTGGTATATTTTACAATTTTACTGCTTTTATTTTACATTTGTTTGATACTTCATTTTTCTGAATTTAGTATGAGAGATTGGTGCATTATTTTTGATTGATTCTTGTTACGTTGATTAGATTAGGGAAGCATGTACCCTTATGAATTTTGTCATATTTTTGTGACTAAAATTTAGGTTAGTTTGAGAGGTGGATAGGAGAGGTATTAGAATTAGGGTTTCACAACATTTAGGGGTAGTTTAGTGCATAGTTTTGGGGTTTATTAATTGATTTAGGACTTGGGGTTTATATGGGGCATTGGGTATAGGGTTAGGTTCCCTTAGAAATTAATCTAGGATTTTATAATGAGTATTACTATTTTACTTGATTTTTGCAATTTGAGTGGTGACTGTGTGTTTTCCCTCTTGGGCCTTTTGCTTGTTTGTTTGGTTTGGGTTATTTCAATTGAGCATGGGGCTTGGGCTTTGCTTGTTGAGGCTTCTGAAGACATTGAATATGATTGGAGACAAAGGATGGAGATTGGAGCATGAAGATTCTTCTCCTTGAAGATGGCTTAGGAGATAGGAAATGTAGGAAGAGCTCTAGATTAGATTGATTTCTTCTTGCAAACATAGAAAACATCTTGTGCTTCTATTCCTCCCTATGACAAAAAGTCCTTTTAGGGTATTCACATCCCTCCTTTGGAGGGATAAGTGACATACTTTAGAAGTAGAACTTTGAGGGAACCTTTCCCCTACAATGCTAAGTGCTTATAGGCTTCCTTTGGTTGTCAATAAGCTGTTTAGCATTTCAACTTAATCTGATAATTGATTCTCTTCTGGAGTGGTGGCATTGAAGATGGGAATCTATTGAAGAATGAAGTTCATTGAAGATTGGTGAAGTTGAAGCTTGTGCCTGTCAAAGCTGGTTATCTATTGGAGTTAGGGTTTTGCTGCTTTTTGAAACTGTTTACTTGTTGGGGTTCAGTGCTTGCTAGAGCTTGGAGATTTTTGGAGATAGGAGCTTATCTAAAGCTTGGGGGTCATTGAAGATTGAAGATGGGGTCTTACTTGAAGGTGTTACTGTCAACTTTTTTGGCTGTTAATCAATTGTAGCTGTCAGAGTTGTTGCTGTTTGAGCTGCTTACTGTAGGAGTTGGTGTTGCTGTCAGGTATGGTGTTGGGTTTTATTTCTTTTTCTGTATTGATTATTGGCTGGTACAACTTGGCCCTTAGGCTTGAAGTGAATACTGTTTCACTTTGCCTGTTGTTTTCCCAGGTTCGAGGTTGAGCGGGACTCCCTTGCCTTGCTTGTATTGATGCATTGCATACATGTTTACTGTTTACTGTATATATCTGTTTCTTTTGCTGTTTATCCCCTAGGATCTCTGTTTCTCTCTGTGCAAGAGAGAAATATGACAGACATTAGGTTTTAACCATGCATGACAACTTTAGGGTAGTTTTGCTTCCCATTTTCAACCTTAGGCTTTTAGAGCGTCTTTTCTCTTCTCATCTCGAAACAATAAAAAAACACAATAATATTTCAAACATCATAAAAAATAGTTCTTGCGTAAAAGACTGAGAACCAATCAAATGTCATTTTTTGTCCGCTTGGACTTTTAATCAGGAGAGAACCTTTTTCAGAAGGATAAAAGATAAACAGACAGACTTGTATCGTACGTGGCCCGAACTACGTTTGCTCTGATCTTTCATGTTGTATGAAAGTACGTAGGCATAGGATGCTGTATCCTGGCGAGCAACCTTCCCCTCCTTTTCCGTAGGTAGGCGAACTACGTTGACTCTGATTTCTCGTTCCAGACGGGAATACGTAGGCATAAAGTGCGATACTTTGCCGAGTCATTTTATTTTCTTTTTAACCCAGACCTTTAGAGTAGATAGAATAACAATTCGTACTAGAAAACAAGCGTGGATCCCGTCGAGTACGACGAACGTGAGAGGTGCTAATACCTTCCCCTTGCGTAACCGACTCCCGAATCCAGGATTTGGTTGCGATGACCATCCCTTTCCCGTTTTGCGTTAGGTTTACTCTGAGCGTTTCCTTTTCCTCCTTTGGGAAAAATAACGCACGGTGGCGACTCTTCTGTCATAGTCGGCGCCGATTTTCGCATTAGCGACAGCTGGTGACTCTGCTGGGGACTCCAACAGTTCCCTACGTGAGTCAGTCCTAGCGCTTGTTTTTCCGTCGTGGGTTTTGTATGGATTCACATCTCTGTCTTTACTTTCCGCAGTTTATTGTCAGCTTTATATTGTTATTGCTATTGTGGGGATGGGGTGATCTATTGAGAGATAAGCCGGACCTGGGCTTGAGTGCACCTAGAATTAGTTGTGGAAAGTAGTGGGCGCGTGCATGCTTTGCATGTACCAGTGTCCCGCAAAATCCACGCTCGGACGAGGTTCTTCTGGTTGACTTCTTTTTCAACCCTTTGGGTTGAGGGGGTTGTTGGTTAGTTGGATTGTCGACTCCGGGGACCGATCATTTGGAAGTCGGCTAAGTGAGGCCTCTTCAGGACATGATGATGCCACACCTTCTGGGTATCGTATCATCAGTCTTGAAAGTCTGTGACGCCGACGACCGCATAGGATGCCGTACCTTGTGTCAGTTGATAGGACACCTACCTGTGAGAGGGATTGGGGTATGCAGGAAACTTGACCTCCAGATTACCCGGTTTTCTTGATATGGGATCAGTATGTGCGGTTACTTGGGGTTCTTCATCAGAGCAGTGTTATAGGTATATTGAGACCAAGTTGGAGCTTTGTTTTGAGCCTGTTGAGGCAAAGCAGAGCATTGTTATGGGTCTGTTGAGACCAGGTTTGAGCAGTATTGTGGGACTATTGAGACGGATATTGTGGATGGATCTCTTCAGCAATCTATCACTTGATCCCTGTTGCATGTTTGCATATTGCATTGTTGCATACTCATTTTGCATATCATTAACGTGTGTCTGTGTTGCAGGTGCATTTCATACCTTCTGATTCTAGTTGCCCGGATTTCTGTCTGTCTGCTATTATGGATACTCTGAAGAAGACTGTGGCGTACAAGTTTCCTACTCCAGATGTTTCTCCTTTGCTTGGTTTGATATCTCTAGCTGATGATGATGTGAAGAGAAGCTTCAGGAAGAGCTATGGGAAATTACTTAGATTGGTTTATAAACCATCCACATATGAGCATAATGAATTATACACGCTAATGCAGTTCTATGATCCCTCGCTGAGGTGTTTTACTTTCCCTGACTTCATTCTGGCTCCGACCATGGAGGAATACGCTGAGATCTTGGAGTTGACTATTCAGAATAGGATACCTTTCATTCATATGGATGCTGAGCCCAAACTGGAGGATTTGGCTGCCGCCTTGCATTTAGACTCCTCAGAGTTGCTGTTAACCTCGTGGAATGGAGTGTCTGGTTTTTCTCTCAAGTTCTTGGTTGGGAAAGCACAAGAGTATGCTAAGAGTGGATGTTGGACTGTGTTTAATGATATTCTTGCTCTGTGTATCTAGGGCATTGTACTGTTCCCGAACCTGCCTGACTTCGTTGATCTGGACGCGTTCTATATATTTGCTTCAGGCAATCCTGTGCCTACTTTGATTGATGATGATGTGAAGAGATTTCTATCACTCACTGCATTATAAGAACGAGAACAAGAGGGGCAAGAACGTTTCTTGTTTTGGGCCTTTGCTGTATATGTGGTTTGAGAGTCATCTGCCCAAGAAGGGTATCTTCGCTGAGTCTGCAGATACGGTAGATTGGTCTGAGCATCTGATGGGACTTTCTTCAGAAGACGTTGTCTGGTTTAATATAGATTTACTGGGATCTGTGATTATCTACAGCTGCGCCGAATATCCTAATGTTCCTCTGATTGGGAGAAAAGGGTGCATCAACTACACTCCCTCATTGTTGATCAGGCAATTCGGGTATGCTTCGAAAAGCCCGTCAAAAGAGGAGGAAGTGCAGGAATCTCTGTACTTCACAGGTGATTTGAAGGGAGAACTATTGTCCAATCTTCAGCAGGCTTGGAATAATGTCCACAAGAGGGGTAAGGCGTTGTTGGGTAAGAATGATTGTCAAGCCTATGCCCCGTACAAAGTCTGGATCCAAGATAGAGCAAAGCAGGTGCGGATGCCGTTTCCTGCCGTATTACCTCCTGCTTCCCCCGTGGTTGAGGAGCCAACTACTGTGTCTATTGAGAGATACGAGCAGGCTGTGAAGGAGAAAGAAGAGCTGATGAAAGCCAACGAGAAGCTTGAAGAAGAGTTAGTGCAACTCAGGAGCGAAAGCAATGAGGCCGTATATTCCTTCGAGCAACAAACGAAGCTGGTGAATCAACTAGGCACAGAACTGACTGAACAACGAAAGAAGCGTGAACGTTTGGGGATAGACTTCAAGAGCTCCCATGATATGCTGGAGTCTAAGAAGAAAGCACTTGATATAGCCTACCGGGAGATCTCTGCATTCAACAAAACCTGGAATGCCATGCTGACCAGCAATAAGGAAAGAGAAGACAAACTGAAGCTGCAGATCTCTGAGCTGGAAGGTCAGTTGAAGGCTAGCCAAAAGAGGTTGGAAGAAGAGGTTATGCGGAGGTATGATGTCCATAATGCCTTGAACAAAGTTATCATGCGCAAGAAAGAGTCTGCGTCCCAGAAACGGAAGCTAGAAGATTGCTTTGGAGAGGGTGTTTGGGAGGAATCCATTGGTGATCTCCAGCGTGTTATCAGGCAAAGAGACTCGCTCGTCGAAGGGTTGCTTTCTCAGCCAAATCATCCCAAGACTAAGAGATTATTAGAGGAGTACCAGGCATATGGTCGCACTTGATTATCTCAT
Source organism: Lathyrus sativus (assembly GCA_963859935.3). Lineage (NCBI taxonomy): Eukaryota > Viridiplantae > Streptophyta > Magnoliopsida > Fabales > Fabaceae > Lathyrus > Lathyrus sativus. The sequence goes on from OZ012737.1 coordinate 467,893,255, forward strand.
GTATTGATGTGTATGCTTTATTTGCATTATGCCGGCCATCACCAGGATTGTTGGTCGAGGTCATGCCTTCCTATTGTACACTCAGTAATATTGTATTCCTGACTTGATAGGCTTTTCCGCAATATATGAGATGTTTTCCATGATTGGATTTCGAGCTTCTTATTGCTATCACTGTCACTGCACTGGCACTTTGGCACTAGAATCAGGGGTTGATCTCCCTAGCGCACACACATACTGCATCTGCATATTTATTTGTGCATCGCCAGTTACTTGTTGAATTTGTATCTTATTTCTTGCATCTCACAGGTTTTTCAGGATTGACGAACGAAGAGTCCACCGCTACTCAACCCGAAACAACTGCAAGAAAGTAATGGATCAAGTTCAGGTCGAGATGCAGGAAATCCGCGAGAAGTTGACTCTGTTCATGCAAGCTATGGAGACCATGGCCAAGGGTCAGGAGAATATTCAAACCTTGGTGCAGCCGCTGCTGACACGGGCAAATGGAAGTGGCAACACTGGCCACATTTCTGTTGAGACTCCTCGCTGGGAGGATGAGATACCGGCAGTTGTTACTCCACCTGTTGTGACTGTCAATGGAAACACTGGTACTGGTGCAGGTGCTGGCGCTGGTAATGGCAATACTGAGAATGGTGGTGATGGGCATGTTGTTAACAACAAAGGTAACACTGTGGATGCTGATCAAGGATTCATCGATAATGTTGGCTTTGGAAACAATGGGTATGGCAACGTCAATTAGGACGGGAACTTCAAGTTCAACAATCAAGGCTTCGGTAATGATGGTTACGGTACCAACCAGAGGTACGGCTACAGCAATGGGGGATTCGCTAATGTGAATGTGAACGGTGCTGGGGCGTTTCCTTTCAACAATGGTTTTGGACCTGCTGGGGTCAATTTGGGGTTCGACAACCGAGGACAGGGTCTTGTGTTCAATCATCAGGGATTTGGCCATAACATCGGTTATGATGGATATGGCAATGACTGGAATGTGGATCAACAGGATGACACTTTTTCAGGAAGAGGTATGGGACCTGAAGGCCCTATTTACCCGGTTCAGAGGATCAAAATGCTAGAAGAGCAGATGAAAGGTGTGGTTGATCAGAATTCCGTTGGATTAGATATGACTACTGTGGGGTTGGTACCAGGGCTGAGGGTGCCATTGAAATTCAAGGCTCCAACTTTTGACAAATACAAAGGGGATACCTGCCCTAAGGTCCACGTCCGCTCTTATTACAGAAGGATGTCCGCGTATTCGGATGACGAAAGGATGCTCATGCATTTCTTTCAGGACAGCTTATCAGAACCGTCGCTTGAGTGGTATATGGGGCTGGAGCCCACGCAGATTAAAACCTGGAAGCAGTTGGCTGATGCTTTCGTGATGCATTACAAATATAACAGTGATCTGGCACCGAACAGGGTCCAATTACAGGGTTTGTCACAGAAAAACGGTGAAAGTTTTAAAGAGTATGCGCAAAGGTGGCGCGATATGGCAGCAAGGGTGCATCCTCCTTTAATTGAAAGAGAGATGAACAACATGTTCATTCGGACATTTACGGGGATGTTGTACGAGAAATTATTTAGTGTGTCGTTGGGCAATTTCTCAGATTTGATTCTTATGGGGGAGAAGATTGAGAACAGGATTAAAGTTGGAAGATTCCAAGCAGGTGAGTCTACCTCAGCAGGAGGCACAAGAAAAGCATTCGGGGGTAGACAACAGGGTGATACTAGCGCCGTGTTTGGTGGCAGGGGCAGGGGCAGAGGAAAGAATCAGTATGTTCAGCCTCAACAGATAGCTATCGTTACTATCCCGCTTCCACAACAGAGGCAGCCACAACAGCAACAACAACCACCGCAGCATCAAGGGCAGAACCCCGGTCAGAGAAGGGTACCGAACACGAGGCCGAAAAGAGTGTTCGACGCACCTCCTTCCACATATGCAGAACTCCTCCAAACCTTGCTAGGGTTGAATTTGGTTGAAAAGAGGACTTTGGCACCGCCTACAGGGGCGGTACTTCCTTATGGGTATGACGCCAACAAGCATTGTGAATTCCATTCCGGGGCACCCGGGCATGATGTAGAAGCTTGTCAGGCATTTAAACACAAAGTTCAGGATTTATTGGATAGCAAAGCTATCAACTTTGGACAGGTGGGTCAAAATATCAAACAACAGCTTATGCCCAACCATGGGGCAAATGCCATCTTGACAGACGAAAATTTGAATCTAGTGATGGATGTCAATGAGCTGAAGACACCGTTGGGTGAGATTAAAAGCACGTTGTTAAAAGGGGGTGTATTTCCGGGATGTGATGAGTTTTGCTTGGATTGTTGGACCCAAACAGAGGGTTGTAATGAGTTGAAGCAGGGCATTCAAGCTATGATGGAGGAAGGTACCTTGCAATTCAATCGAATTGCGGTTGAAAAGCCGGTAGAGGCGCTATGTGATGAGCAGAACGATGTTGCGACGATAACAATTCTGAGGAAAACAAAAACGATAACGGCGCCTGCCAGGAGGCCGACGATCACAATTACCAAAGCAGGACCAGTTCCTTTTGAGAGTACTAAGGCAGTGTCGTGGACTTATGGGTTGGAGGTATATTGCGATGGTGAGAAAATTGAAGTCAATAGACAACCAGCTGGGGTTGTAGATAATGTTGTCGGAACAGGGGGTATGACCAGAAGCAGAAGAATCTTCACGTCACCCGAGGTAGAGGCAGAAAGATTAGCCAAGGGTAAAGCCAAGGTAACTGAGGGTGGTCCTTCTCAGTCGAACGAAAAGGAAATGTCATTTAAGGATGTGGAGGAGTTTATGGGGCTCATTCATAAAAGTGATTACAAAATCGTGGAGCACCTCCAGCAAACGCCGTCAAAAATTTCTATCTTATCACTGCTGTTATGTTCCGAGGCCCATCGAAACACTTTGCTGAAGATTCTAGACACGTCATTCGTTCCTCAAGAAGTTTCTGTTAATCAGTTAGAAGGAGTGATGGCGCATGTCAATGCGGGGCACAGTTTGGGCTTCACAGACTTTGATTTGACTCTGAGAGGGCGAGAGCACAATATGGCATTGCATGTGTCAGTAGAATGCCGGGGCACAGTCATGTCTCATGTTTTAGTAGACACTGGATCTTCCCTGAATGTGCTACCGAAGAAAGCCATGATGAAATTAGATATCAGGGGGATTATCTGCACGCCTAGTGATTTAGTGGTGAGAGCGTTCGACGGAACGAGGAGGTCAATTTTCGGATCAATAACATTACCGTTGCAGGTGGGGCCTGAAATATTTGAAACTGAATTCTATATAATGGACATCCATCCAACGTATAATTGTCTTCTTGGGAGCCCATGGATTCATGCTGCCGGGGCTGTCACATCCACGTTACACCAAAAGCTGAAGTATATGGTTGGGGATAGTGTCGTCACTGTTTGTGGAGAAGAAGATATTCTGGTTAGCCATTTGACTTCATTTAAATATGTCGAGGTCGACGGCGAAATACACGAAACCCCCTGTCAGGCCTTCGAGGGGTTGCGAATTAAAGACAAAGCTCAGGGTTCCAGCAAAATATCAGATGTGGCAGTGTAATCCTACAAAGAGGCTCAGGCTTTAGTGCAGACTGGTGAGACTAAAGGCTGGGGGCAGGTATTGGAGATTCCCGTTAAGAATGACAAGTTCGGGCTAGGGTATCGACCGACGTCGTCAGTGTCATCTTCAGGAGCGCCCAGGTTCAAGGGACCAGTCACGATTACGCCAAGCGGGGTGAGCTTCGAGACCGTCAGTGCTATTTCCGATGCTGAAGACGGAGATAGCGACTGTGATATGGACGCGTGGATCAAGCCAAGCGTGCCAGGACAAAGTCTTTGCAATTGGTCTATCCGGGATACTGTTCCTGTGACAATTAAACAGTAATGATTTGTTTTCTTAATTGTTGAATAATACTGTGTCATACCCGGGGCATAGTGATGTTGCATTAGGGCTACATGATTATGTCTATCGCACTGTTTTAATCATGAAATAAAGGCGTTTTTCATATTCAAATATTGCGATCCCTGTTTTTCTTGTTTTACTTTAACAATAAATGGCAATGTGGTTATTGGCTTTGTTTGCGTGTTGAAGCGTTTAACCATTTCCTTTACAGGACTAATATTTCAGATGACATCTCCTACGAACCGCCTATGACTCGTTTCGACTTCGAGCACCCGGTATTCCAAGTAGAGGAAGAGATTGTTGAGGATAGCGACCTGCCAGAGGAGCTGGCTCGTTTGTTAAAACAGGAAGAGAGAATCATTCTGCCTCATCAGGAGGAAGTTGAAATTATCAATTTGGGGTCGGAAGAAGTTGTGAGAAATATCGGTATAGGGGCTGCGCTGCAGAGCAACATCAAGCAAAGGCTGGTTGAGATATTGCAAGAGTATAGTGATATATTTGTTTGGTCGTACGAGGATATGCCTGGGTTGGATACGGATATGGTTGTGCATCGTCTGCCTTTAAAAGAGGAATGTCCGCCTATTAAGCAGAAACTCCGAAGAACTAGACCGGATATGGCTGTGAAGATCAAGGAGGAAGTTCAAAAACTGTGGGATGCTGGTTTCCTAGCTGTTACCAAATATCCCTCATGGGTCGCTAATATTGTGCCAGTACCGAAGAAAGACGGTAAAGTGCGAATGTGTGTAGACTACCGTGATTTGAACAAAGCGAGCCCGAAAGACGACTTTCCACTACCTCACATTGATGTGTTGGTTGATAACATTGCTCAGTTCTCTGTATTCTCCTTCATGGATGGCTTCTCGGGTTACAATCAGATCAAGATGGCACCAGAAGACATGGAGAAGACTACCTTCATTACTCCTTGGGGAACATTTTGCTACAAAGTGATGCCCTTCGGATTAAAGAATGCTGGGGCAACATATCAACGTGCTATGACGACTCTCTTTCATGACATGATGCACAAAGAGATCGAGGTTTATATTGATGATATGATTGCCAAATTCCAGACGGAGGAGGAGCATTTGGTTAATCTGCTGAAACTGTTCAAGAGGCTCAGGAAGTTCAGGTTGAGACTGAACCCTAATAAGTGCACCTTCGGGGTGAGATCGGGTAAACTGCTGGGGTTTATTGTGAGCGAAAAGGGAATAGAGGTTGATCCTGCGAAAATAAAAGCAATACAAGAAATGCCGATGCCTAAAACAGAAAAAGAAGTGCGTGGGTTTTTAGGGAGGTTGAACTACATTGCCCGGTTCATATCTCACCTAACTGCGACATGCGAGCCGTTATTCAAGTTGTTGAAAAAGGATCGGGTGTTGACCTCGAATGAAAATTGTCAAAAGGCGTTCGACAAGATAAAAGAATACTTGCAGGAACCTCCTGTTTTGATACCCCCAGTGGTCGGGAGACCTTTGATTATGTATTTGAAGGTTCTTGAGAAAAGTATGGGTTGTGTTCTCGGTCAACACGACGAGATCGGACGTAAAGAGCATGCGATTTACTATATGAGTAAGAAGTTTACTGACTGTGAGTCTAGATACTCAATGCTCGAGAAAACGTGTTGTGCGCTAGCCTGGGCCGCCAAACGTTTGAGGCAATACATGCTGAATCATACAACCATGCTAATTTCAAAGATGGATCCAATCAAATACGTGTTTGAAAAGCAAGCACTCTCCGGAAGAATTGCCCGATGGCAGATGGTGTTAACCGAATACGATATCCAATATGTCTCGCAAAAGGCTATTAAAGGTAGCGTTCTGTCAGAGTACCTTGCGGAGCAGCCTGTGGAGGACTACCAATCGATGAAGTTTGATTTTCCTGACGAGGATATCATGTACCTGAAGATTAAAGATTGTGAAGAACCATTGCCGGACGAAGGACCAGAGTTGGGTTCCAAGTGGCAGTTAATATTTGACGGAGCTGTAAATTCCTATGGGTCGCACATCCCATTTACTGCTCAATTGACCTTTCCGGTTACCAATAATGAGGCTGAATATGAGGCTTGCATCAAGGGTCTGGAAGAAGCCATTGATTTGCGAATCAAGCGTCTGGATGTGTACGGAAACTCAGCTCTAGTGGTGAATCAGATCAAAGGAGAATGGGACACACGTCAGCCCAATTTGATACCATATATGAACTATGCACGGAGATTGTTGCCTTTCTTTGACAAGGTGGAATTGCATCATGTGTCGCGAGCAGAAAATCAAATGGCTGACGCCCTGGCGACATTGTCTTCAATGTATAAAGTTAACTTCTGGAACGAGGCTCCCCAGATTGTTATCTCTCGGCTCGATAGGCCTGCATTTATATTTGCCATTGATTAGGCTCCCGATGGTAAACCCTGGTACTTTGACATCCAGAATTTCTTGAAGAACAAGGAGTATCCGGCTGGGGCATCCAGTCATGATCAGAAGACACTTAGGAGATTGGCTGGCAATTTCTATTTGAACCCGGACGATGTCCTATACAAAAGAAACCACGACTTGGTGTTGCTACGTTGCGTAGATGAGAAAGAAGCGAAGTTGCTCATGGAAGAGATACATGAGGGTACATTTGGTACACATGCTGGTGGGCACGCTATGACGAGAAAACTGCTGCGGACAGATTACTATTGGCTAACTATGGAGACAGACTGTTTCAAGTTTGCAAAGAGGTGTCATAAATGCCAGATTTATGCGGACAAAGTCCATGTGCCTCCAAGTCCTCTAAATGTGATGTCATCACCGTGGCCATTCGCGATGTGGGGAATTGATATGATTGGTAAGATTGAGCCTATGGCATCCAATGGACACCGGTTCATCTTGGTCGCAATTGATTACTTCACCAAATGGGTGGAGGCAGCATCATATGCCCATGTCACCAAACAAGTGGTCGCCAGATTCATCAAACGAGATATTATCTGCAGATATGGAATCCCTGAGCGGATTATCACCGACAACGGTTCGAATTTGAATAACAAAATGATGAAAGAGCTGTGTCAGAATTTTAAGATTGAACATCACAACTCTTCTCCTTACCGGCCCAAGATGAATGGCGTTGTTGAAGCGGCCAATAAGAACATAAAGAAGATTGTCCAGAAGATGGTTGTGACATATAAGGACTGGCATGAGATGCTACCTTTCGTTTTGCACGGTTATCGTACGACGGTATGCACATCAACCGGGGCAACCCCTTTCTCATTGGTATACGGGATGGAGGCAGTGTTATCATTAGAGGTCGAGATTTCTTCCCTGAGGGTTTTACGTGATGTCCAACTCGACGAGGCAGAATGGGTTAAAGATAGACTGAATCAGCTCAGTTTAATGGATGAAAAGAGGCTGGCTTCTTTAGCATACAGTCGGTTATATCAGAGCCGGATGAAGAAAGCGTACGATAAGAAGATACGCCCTCGAAGCTTTCAGACGGGCGATCTTGTTTTGAAAAAGATTCTCCCACCACAAACAGATCACAGGGGCAAGTGGACTCTTAATTACGAAGGTCCCTACGTTGTCAGAAAAGTCTTCTCTGGAGGAGCCTTGCTACTATCTACCATGGATGGTGAAGACTTTACGTCTCCTGTGAATTCAGACGCAGTTAAAAGATACTTTGCTTGAAATTGACCCGCTGGACAAAAAAAAAAGAGAGTCCAGGCAAAAATGGGGCATCCTGGCGAACCGTAAAAAATGAATAAATGGTTCGGGCAAAAGTTAGGGATAAAATTGAAAAGATGTACACCCGCGAAGTCAAAAACCTGCAAAGGGCGACTTCGGCAAAAAAGGGTATCCCGGTGAATTGAAAACCCGCAAAGGGCGATTCACGCAAAAGTTAGGGATTGAAAAAGCAAATGGCTGCGGTCCGGATTTGATACAGCATTGCTTAGTGGTTTGGGAGTACTTGGGGGCCGTCTATCCAAAAACAATCTCTTCCGAAGATCGCGTACCGGGAAAGCGCAGAGTCAGGCGAGTCATAGGAGGATCAGCTCATGGTGTTTGTCGGCACCATGTTACCGACATGTATACAAATATTGTTTTGTATTTTTATTTATGCTTTTGTGCATATATGTAGGTGTGTGTGCGTAACTTCCTCTTTTCAGGAGTTGCATCCAGTGTACCAAACTCTGCCTATTCAGAGGCTCGTTATCAATAAAATATGTTATTCAGTACTTGATGCTTGTTCTTTACTGTTTTGTTTGTGAAAGACGCCGATGCTTTTGATAAACTTGCACTTGCATAATCTTGTTGGCCCTTGCCAATAATTACTAAAACTTTGAATTGACTGAAGTAATGTCGCGGATGCTAACCCGAATATATTTGGTTGTATAGATTTGTTTTGTCTCGTTTGTGTTTTGCAGGGTTCTCACCCTTGGAGAAGACGGTCAGAAGATTGTATCCCCCAGCCAGAGGCTCCAGATGAAGGACTTGACCTTATTTGATGTTATTTCCCAGCAGATCGCACCTCATCCCCAGAGGTTGAGATGATGTTATCCCTTACCGAAGGAAGGATTATTTTCCCCAGAAGAGTATCCTCGTGGAAGTTGTCCACAGGATATCCCCAGCAAAACAAAATCAGTGTCCCATGCAAAGGTTATATTCCCCAGAGAGTCGAGTATGTGCACGTTCAATCCCCAGCTGGGAGGATTTCCGCGGCGCATAACCAAGATAGTAGGTTCAGAAGGATTATCCCCACCGAGGATGGTTTTCTTTCTCCCCACAGGTTGTCATGCCTTTGTCCGAATGATTATCCCCAGCAGAGTGTTAGCTCCGAGTTTGTAAACTGTACCCAGACAGTTGTCTCCCAGAAGGGTCGCTTCTCTCCCCAACTGAGTTAATCTTCCCAGCAGGTGTTGTTCTTTCCTCCCAGTGGAAATCGGTGTGTAATCTCTCCCCGGCAGAGTTGGTTGTATTTCCGGCATTTATTTTGCCGGAATACATTGTGATACCCGTCCATCCCCAACAGAGTTGCATTAGTCCTCGACAGTCGTGGGGATGAAGCAAGCTTATCAGAGCTTCCCCAGCAGCCTGAACCCGCATTTGCATATATCATCATATTTGCATCTACCCAAGAAACGCGTAGCATTTCCATGCCGTAGGGAGCATTGCGCCATTGCCAAACATAAGCATTTTGAAACATAAATCAGGTTGGTTAACCTTATGCTTTCAGGTGTGTTTCTCAGCAGGAGTATGAAGTTACAGCTCAGGTCTATTACCAGACGATCGAGGTCTCGCCGTGAGACATATGATGATGCATTCCTTGTTATTATTCCCCAAAGAGTTACTGGCTGAAATTTCTCTTATCCGACCAGCGGGGTGTTTTTCTTCAGGTTTGTTGTTGCGGCGGCACTGCAGGGTTTCATAAATCAAGATTTCAGAAGTGGTCACTTGTTATCGAAACGGGTGTCGGGCAGTTATTTTCAGAATATCCCCAGTGGAGTTAGCTACTGCAAAGAATAGGCAAAGAAGTTATATCCAAGAGGGATTTTCCCGTATAGAGCAGGCGGATGAACTTTCCTGTGTTCAGGCAGATGGACTTTTCCCGTATGGAGCAGGCGGATGAACTTTCCTGTGTTCAGGCAGATGGACTTTTCCCGTATGGAGCAGGCGGATGAACTTTCCTGTGATCAGGCAGATGGACTTTTCCCGTATGAAGCAGGCGGATGAACTTTCCTGTAATCAGGCAGATGACCTTTCCCGTATGAAGCAGGCAGATGGAACTTTCCTGTAAGAATCAGGCAGATGTATTTTCTCGTATGAAGCAGGCGGATGAATTTTCCTGTAATAATCAGGCAGATGGATTTTCCTGTAATCAGGAAGATGGAGTTTCCCGTATGAAGCAGGCGGATGAACTGTCTGGCATCCAGATAGATGATTCTCCCGTGATAGACAGAGTATGTGAGTTGTGTGCCGATATTGGACAAAGGTATTTTCCCCAAGGAAGTCGCCGTGATTTCCTCGTGTTACTGTCCCTAGTAGAGTCCTCCTCAAAGTCATTTGTGGGTTGGGACCAACGGAGGTAGCTACTGCAGAGGTAGGCAGAGAAACGATATTCAGATGATTTTCCCGTATGGAGCAGGCGGATGGATTTTCCTGTGTTCAGGCAGATGGACTTTTCCCATATGAAGCAGGCGGATGGATTTTCCTGTGTTCAGGTAGATGGACTTTTCCCGTATGAAGCAGGCGGATGAATTTTCCTGTGTTCAGGCAGATGGACTTTTCCCGTATGAAGCAGGCGGATGAACTTTTCTGTGATCAGGCAGATGACTTTTCCCGTATGAAGCAGGCGGATGAACTTTCCTATAAGAATCAGGTAGATGTGTTTTCCCGTATGAAGCAGGCGGATGGATTTTCCTGTAATCAGGCAGATGACTTTTCCCGTATGAAGTAGACGGATGGGGGTTTCCTATGTTCAGGCAGATGATTTGCCTGTAGGGATAGGCAGATGAGTTCCCTGTGATTAGACAGAAGTGTTTCCCCAGTGAAGTTGTCGAGATTTTTCTGTGTTGACGGAATGTAGAGTCCTAACATGGACAAAGTTCTATCCCTGCGACGATAGAATCTTTTTCGGGTTGATGAAAATGATCCCCAGCATGGTCGCTAATTTGTTTTCTCCGTATTAACAGACGGCGGAGTTTTAACGTGGACAAAAGGCGGGGTGTTTTGGTAAGAGGGAGTTCAAAGCCTGGGGCGTTACGCAGGCGGTTGACATTGAGATCAGATTGTGACATCAGATGATTGATCAGTGGGTTGCCGTAACAACCGGATTCAGTTGGTGGATGTTGTTCTCCAAGCAGTTTGTGCAGTTTATTTCCGCGGTTGGCAAATTTCTGGGTTCTTGGTATTCAACCGTCTCGTACCTTGATTGTTTGAAGGCCGTTCGCTCTTCACCCAGTCGGGTCCAAGCCGATTGAATAGGGGCAACTGTTGCACCCTAAAATTTGCTCAACCTATTTCACCTGGTTTATATTTTAATTGCATTATCAGTTGCATAGTCACATCATATACATAGTCTAATCATTTGCATATCATAGCATAGCATGACTCCAACAAGGGATTAAGGTGTTTATTAAAAGAAGAAGCCTATCTAGAGGTGTTATATGAGCCTAAGAGACCATCCAAGTCATCAGAAAAGATTTGAAGTCTTGAGAAGTTTGAGTATCAACAAGTGGATTTCTTGCCTAACTTGAGGTGTATGGGAGGTCATCAATGGGGTATGAAGCATGAATTGAGGATATGGAGTGTGTACAAAGCTCATGGGATGCCTAGAAGACCATATTGAAACTTAGACAAGTCTTTGTAGCAAGTTCAAGAACCACAGGTGAGGTGTGTACAAGTAGGGTTTCATCTGGGTAACCCTAGGTCAAGAAGAGTAAAGAAAGGGCATCAAGACCTAGCTCTAGGTCATGGAAGTCATGGGTTTATGTGTTAATGCATGTGTATGGATGATTCAAGATCAAGTTCAAGAGAATTAAGAGTGGTTGGAGGTGTTTGAGACAGGGTTCCTAGGGTAAAATCCCTGTATAGCACTGGACTTCCAAGCCACATAAGTCAAAATACAAGTTTCAAATGGATTCTTGGCCAACATGAAACTTGTAGATATTCTCAATAGCTTTAATTTGAGTACTAGAAGTCTTCAAGAAGATTTGTAGAACTCAATTTATGGTTCTTGCAATTTATAGGTCACCAGAGGACACTGAAATTTATCTGTGAAAGTCACTTGAATTCCAAGAAACTTTTTCCCATCAAGGAGTTTTAAAATGGATTCTTGGCCAACATAAGAATTGTAGGCCTTGATCTTACCTTTAATTTGAGTACTAGAAGTCCTCAAGAAGATTTGTGGAACTTAAGTTATGATCTTGGCAATCCAGGGGTATTTTGGGAAAGTTGAATTATGGGTCATTTTTCAACATAGGTCAAGATCTCTATCTTCCACTCCTCAAATGAATAAATTATCAACATGAGATGTGTTTAGAATGATGTTTTTAGGCCAGGTGAGAAGTCATGAGGATTTGAATGGGCTTGTATCACAAAGTTGCCCAAAATGGCCTAAAAAGGGAGATTTTTCAAATGATTCAAAGGAGGGAAATTGGGATTTTTGAGATATGAGGCATACATATGGCATATGGGTAGTCATTTTGAATGGAAATTGGATTTCAAACACATTGGCCATGTCACAATTTTGAGATGAGCCATTGTTTTATGAGTTGCTTTGGAAAATGCTTTCTTACATCATAAGTTACACTTGCCAAACCATTCATGGGATCAAAACCAAGGCTCTAACTCATCCAAACACATTCAATGTATCATTTGGGGACAAATTGAATCATATTTGAAGTGATGAACGAGCTGAAGCATGACTGTCACATACAAGCATGAGATGAAATTTTCACAAGCATGAGAAATTGAATTTATCATAGGGATCATTCCAGAACTTTCTGGATCATTTCTACATGTTTTATATAATGCTTATGACTGGTTCAAAGCCTGGGTTGGTGAAGATTGAGAGAGAATTGAGAAATAGAACTTTGAGTTTTCATTTTGCAAATCCAAATCGGTTACACGAATTTGAGCCATTTCAATCCAAACTTTTGCACTCAGTGTCTTCATTTTGAGTTGTTGATTGAATTCAGAGAGATTTCTGGTCAAGATTGTTGAAGAATCAAGAGATAGCATCGTGAGTTTGAAGCTTGCAACTCAGAATCGAATTTGGTAATTCAAGAGGATTCAACACAAATTGATGCATACAGAAGCTTGATAATCACTCATTGAAGGAATCTGGAAGATCTTGAAGCATAATTCGAAGCTTTCCACCTTCTGTTCATCCAAAATTTACAGGTTGGTAAACTTCATCTTATGGCATGATTCATGTAGATTTGTTAGGTTTTAGATGGTTAGATTCATTATAGATCATGGCTAGGTCGTTTCTGGTAAAGAATTTCACGATTTAGAGACAAATTTAGGTGGAACCAATTTTCTAGTGAGGATCATTTCTTGCAGTTCTTGATGATTTAAGCTTAGTGGAATGGTGGAAATTACTCAGGGTAGAGTGTAGATGATGTTGGGACCATTAATTTTGAGAATCTTGTTGATTGAAGTTTGAGCATATTCTGAAATTTTTATCGTGTTTTGAAATGGAGGATGTTTCAATGAAAATGGAGGTTGGATTCTTGTTCAGTGTTAAAAAATGAGTGGACTGATGTGTTTAATTTTAAGTTTTGGTGAGGATTTATGGTTTTGAGGTTTGGGGACGACGGTGGCGCCACCTCCGGCCACCGTCTGTTGTTTCTTCCCTCCAACTTTCAAAAGGTAGGAGATGATCTTTTAACCATTAGATGTAGATGAGACCTTTGACTGAACTCTGATCCAACGGCCATGTGTGAGTCTTGATTTGTGAAGGAGTCTGAGAGGAGAGTGATACGTAGCGTTTCATTAAACGCTGGTTTTGGGCTTAGTAGATCCAATGCTACCCACACCCCACTTTGGAAGCCCAATGGAATTAACACATGGATGCATTGCTATTTACCACGAGCTTTTCTCAATTTTCTTTGATTTTCCATTTATTTTCTGATTAGTGGTTGGGCCTTGCACGCGCGTTGATAACCACACCCCCCTTAGGCCCAGGTCTGGTATTATAACATGAAATGTTGCTATTCATCACGCTCTTTTATCATTTTTGCATCTATTTTCTTTTTATTTCATGGTTTTAGCATAGTTAGTAAATAATTCATATTAAATTGAAAAATAATCATTTTAGGATGGGATTTTTTCCCTAGTTCCCTTAGGACCTCTAGAAAATTATGAAACAAAAAATATTAATTTCTTGCATTTTATATTTTTTGGTATATTTTACAATTTTACTGCTTTTATTTTACATTTGTTTGATACTTCATTTTTCTGAATTTAGTATGAGAGATTGGTGCATTATTTTTGATTGATTCTTGTTACGTTGATTAGATTAGGGAAGCATGTACCCTTATGAATTTTGTCATATTTTTGTGACTAAAATTTAGGTTAGTTTGAGAGGTGGATAGGAGAGGTATTAGAATTAGGGTTTCACAACATTTAGGGGTAGTTTAGTGCATAGTTTTGGGGTTTATTAATTGATTTAGGCCTTGGGGTTTATATGGGGCATTGGTTATAGGTTTAGGTTCCCTTAGAAATTAATCTAGGATTTTATAATGAGTATTACTATTTTACTTGATTTTTGCAATTTGAGTGGTGACTGTGTGTTTTCCCTCTTGGGCCTTTTGCTTGTTTGTTTGGTTTGGGTTATTTCAATTGAGCATGGGGATTGGGCTTTGCTTGTTAAGGCTTCTGAAGACATTGAATATGATTGGAGACAAAGGATGGAGCTTGGAGCATGAAGATTCTTCTCCTTGAAGATGGCTTAGGAGATAGGAAATGTAGGAAGAGCTCTAGATTAGATTGATTTCTTCTTGCAAACATAGAAAACATCTTGTGCTTCTATTCCTCCCTATGACAAAAAGTCCTTTTAGGGTATTCACATCCCTCCTTTGGAGGGATAAGTGACATACTTTAGAAGTAGAACTTTGAGGGAACCTTTCCCCTACAATGCTAAGTGCTTATAGGCTTCCTTTGGTTGTCAATAAGCTGTTTAGCATTTCAACTTAATCTGATAATTGATTCTCTTCTAGAGTGGTGGCATTGAAGATGGGAATCTATTGAAGAATGAAGTTCATTGATGATTGGTGAAGTTGAAGCTTGTGCCTGTCAAAGCTGGTTATCTGTTGGAGTTAGGGTTTTGCTGCTTTTTGAAGCTGTTTACTTGTTGGGGTTCAATGCTTGCTAGAGCTTGGAGATTTTTGGAGATAGGAGCTTATCTAAAGCTTGGGGGTCATTGAAGATTGAAGATGGGGTCTTACTTGAAGGTGTTACTGTCAACTTTTTTGGCTGTTAATCAATTGTAGCTGTCAGAGCTGTTGCTGTTTGAGCTGCTTACTATAGGAGTTGGTGTTGTTGTCAGGTCTAGTGTATGGTTTTATTTCTTTTTCTGTATTGATTGTTGGCTGGTACAGCTTGGCCCTTAGGCTTGAAGTGAATACTGTTTCACTTTGCCTGTTGTTTTCCCAGGTTCGAGGTTGAGCGGGACTCCCTTGCTTTGCTTGTATTGATGCATTGCATACATGTTTAGTGTTTACTGTATATATCTGTTTCTTTTGCTGTTTATCCCCTAGGATCTCTGTTTTTCTCTGTGCAAGAGAGAAATATGGCAGACATTAGGTTTTAACCATGCATGACAACTTTAGGGTAGTTTTGCTTCCCATTTTCAACCTTAGGCTTTTAGAGCGTCTTTTCTCTTTTCATCTCGAAACAATCAAAAACACAATAATATTTCAAACATCATAAAAAACAGTTCTTGCTTAAAAGACTGAGAACCAATCAAACGTCATTTTTTGTCCGCTTGGACTTTTAATCAGGAGAGAACCTTTTTCAGAAGGATAAAAGATAAACAGACAGACTTGTATCGTACGTGGCCCGAACTACGTTTGCTCTGATCTTTCATGCTGTATGAAAGTACGTAGGCATAGGATGCCGTATCCTGGCGAGCAACCTTCCCCTCCTTTTTCGTAGGTAGGCGAACTACGTTGACTCTGATTTCTCGTTCCAGACGGGAATACGTAGGCATAAAGTGTGATACTTTGCCGAGTCATTTTATTTTCTTTTTAACCTAGACCTTTAGAGTAGAACGAATAACAATCCGTACTAGAAAACAAGCGTGGATCCCGTCGAGTACGACGGACGTGAGGGGTGCTAATACCTTCCCCTTGCGTAACCGACTCCCGAATCCAGGATTTGGTTGTGATGACCATCCCTTTCCCGTTTTGCGTTAGGTTTACTCTGAGTGTTTCCTTTCCGTCCTTTGGGATAAATAACGCACGGTGGCGACTCTTCTGTCATAGCCGGCGTCGATTTTCGCAGTAGCGACAGTACCCAGAGGCAATATGTTCCAAGTCAGTGGCCTCTTGATTCTCTAGTTGAGGGATGTGTTGAAAACTAACCATCTCGAATATTTTCAAAAGTCGATTGGTGTCACAGCCTCTTTTTCACCCTAACCTTTAACCTCCATATCATTGCCATTTGTATTAGCATTTACACTTAACTTTGATCTTAGATAGGGGATCAGGGCATCTTATCCGATAGTCAACAGAAGAGCTTCATATTAAAAGCTCAAACAAGAGATCAAGCTCAAATTTATGGCAATATCAAGTCAAAAGGTCTCCATCATTATCAAGGCATGTCACTCAACCACTTGAATCAAGAACACAGGCATTGGTTCTTCTCCTCCTATCTCATGGATAGTTATCTAGGGTTTTGGTTCAAAAGGAGATTTGTCGCTAGTTTCTCTGGGTAAGATATGATTCTAAAGCTCAACACACACCTTGATGGTCCTCTACATGGATTATGTGTCATCACGAGCCATCACAAGAGCCTCAATCAATGTAAATGGCCCTAGGGTTTCATCTAGTCAACAAAAGTCAACTGTGATTCAATTAGGTCAAAATCTTGGTTCTCAAGGTCAATCAAGGGCATGATAGTTGTTTTAAAGTGATTTCATGTGTTTGGAACATAAAGAATCAAGGAGAAACATAAAATCAAGAGTTTGACTAAATTAAGGTTTTGGTGGAAAATTTTCTAAGTGTAGAAAACCCTAATTCTATCCATCTTACAACTTCCATAACTTTCTCATTTTTGATCTAATAAAGGAAAACTTGCTATCAAATTAAAGAGGACATAATGAACTACAAGTTTGCGGAAGGAAGCATGTCCAAACGATTCATGTTTTGAGAGATATGATGAGCTAAAGTTGGAAAAGTTAAGATTGTGACATTTCAACACTTAGAATTTTTCTAAGTATAAAAAAATCAATTTGAAGTTCCTACTTTTAAGCCCACTTTTCATGGTGATACAAGCTTCATATGAATTTTATTACAGCATGAGAGTTGTAGAACATCCTCCAAGTTTGCTTTTGAGTACTACATCATCTCCATTGGATGTGCAGAGCTCAAGTTATGATGCTCCCAAATTAGAGTTACAAAGATGTTAAGCTTGGCAAGTTGTTAGACAGATTTTTCAACCATGATCCCAAGGCATTTTTCATATGGTTATTCATCTCAAATGAATTTTCCCATAACATGAAAGTTGAAGATCATTCTTCAAGCTTTCCATCTATTACAAGAGCTTTCTCATTGGATCAAAGTCAGCAAGATATGTGGCTTCAAAGTCAAGGTCCCAAGATTGCCAAAAGTTCATAACTTAGAATTTTTTCTAAGTTACTTTGAGCAGATTTAGATACATGACTTCAAGCCTACTTTTCATGATTTTCCAAGCCTCAATTCAAGTTGCCATCAACATGGATTTCATTCATCATTATGCAAGCTTTCCATTGGACCCAAAACATCCCTATTTGGACTTGAATTTATGGAGTTATCATCATCCAAAGATGTTGTCATCACTTGATCTCCAAGCCATCTTTATGACACCATGTGTCAATTCTTGCTGCATGGTTTCGTCACTAATTCATGCGCATTGCCTTGCCAAAATCCTTGCCTAAACTTTTTCCAAACATTTGCCATATTGAGTTGAACATGCTTTGATAACATTTTGTACCTTTGTCACATTTTTGCCAAAAGAAGGAAAAAACTTGAAACTTGCTTGAAAAGGTTATTCTCCCACTCTTCCATTCTGAATACCCTCTGCAGACACTCACCATGACAAATATAACAACCTACATTCCATGACATAAAAAAGAACTCGTGCCATATTCTCATTTTCAATTTTTTTGCCAAATCATCAACCATTCTGTTTTAACCATAGTTAAACATTTTTAACCCTAAAAACCCTCAAATATAAACCAAATGAAACCCTAGAAGAGGGTAGACATCCATTGTGTAGCCACTAAAAACCAAACTTCTCTCACATTGTTCAAGTTTTTTTCTCTCTCTTCGAACCTCCCTTTTACACAAGTTTCTGGATCTCTCTTGGTTCCATTCTTGATTCTCAAGGTCGAAGGAAGCAGAAGGTGGATGTTGCAGTGAGAATCAGATGTCAAATTATTGATTAACTTGAATCTTAATTCATTGAAATTCACCACATAACTTTGATTTATCCAAAGGAAAGGTTAAATAAAGAAATTTTTTTACGCAATGTAGCAACAACGCTAGATTTTCGGGGATCGGGGATTGGCTATGCCTAGGGTAGGTATTTTACATCCTAGACATTTGTAGTACTATACAGGAACCTTTTGTGTGTATGTATGCTAAGTTATCTAAGTTGTTGTTTTCTAGGGTCATGAGATCAAGGTTAAGGTATAGTTCTAGGTAAATTCCTAAGGATAGTTCTAAGTTTGCTCACAAAGATATTGCATCTTATGCCTACGTATCCTTACTAGGATGGAATCAGAGCAACCATAGTTCTCCTCACTAAGGTTGAGGAACACTTGACTATGGTCAAGGCTCCAAGGGGGAACAAACATGACAATGTTCATGTAGAGTTTAACAAAAACTCTCTAGATCTAAATTAAACACTCAAATGGATTTACTTTGACAAAAGCATAGAGAGGAGTAAATAATCATGACAATGATCCTTACATAGAGTTAACAAACTCTATCTTAAAGTTCTAACTGAAGGATACTCCTAACAAGGGGTAGGTCTTTAGACTTAAAGCAAAACCTAATATATAAAGATCTAACTTAACTAAGTTAAAGGACCTAATGAATTAACCAAGTCAAGGGGAGGGTAATGAGCTATATATGACTATGAATTCAATAGAGAAACTTTCCTTTGGAATAGGGGAAAAATAAGACAACTGGATGAGAACTAACAAGGTCCATCACTTGGGGAAACTTAGCAAATTTAAAGCACATATAAGCATTGATTCAAACATGATGAAGATATAGAAGAGCATGGTAACTATCAAGAAAGATTCATGGCAAGTATGTAACAACATGGGGCAAATATAACAAGGTTACAACTAAGATTTTAACAATGAAAGAATCAAACCAAATGGTTACAACCAAAGGTAAACAAAGATGTTACAACAGCTAAAAGAGGATGGTGACAAAGGTTCTTACAAGACCAAACATTTCAAGCATCAAGCATAAGTCAAGACATTACTTATCATGGCAAAGTTCAAAGATTATGAAGGTAACAACCAACATAAGCAAACATGAAACATGTGTGACAACAACAAGTTCATCAACGATAGGCAAACAAAACTCATTCATACAAGTTGCAACTTGGAATATGAACCAAATAAATATAAATGTAAAAACATTCAATCATTTTAAGACATATTGATGACAATCAATCATGGATAAGTAAGAAGAGTGACAACAGTTCAAGCATGGATTAAAACTTCACAAGGGGAAAGATGAACAAGATTCATGGTATCTTTTAAATCAAGAATCAATACTAAACATATTATGGTTCTAACAAGGCACATAAACAAGTAGGATAAGGTTAAGAGAAAATGTTCAAGAGGCTACAACATTAAGAAGCACACAAGGATTTACAGAGGAGTTCCAAGTCATACATTCACATTCACACATTTACAAAGGCAAGAATCAAACCCTAACACATGTTATGGTTCTAACAAGAAACATAAAAAAGTAAGATAAGGTTAAGGGAACATGTTCAAGAGGTTACAACATCAAGAAGCATATCACAAACCAACACAAGTTTGAAGGCATGATTTTCATGTTCATACATTTACAAAGGCATGAATAAGCATAGTAAAGCAAAGAACCAAATATTTTCAAATACATAAACATGTTAAACATCCAAAATTGATTCATACAAGATCAATCATGCAAGAAAAATCAAGTACTAAGTCAAGGAAACGAATGAAAACAAGTAAAAAGCCTAAAAAAGATCTCATATTTTAAGTAAATCAAAGTGTTTCAAAAATAACAATTCTTGAGTTCTTTCTTCACAAATTTAAACTAGACATATCAAGTAGAATTTTACAAAAATAATGGCATAAAAATGATAAAAATCAAGGAAGTTATGCAATTTTGAAAATTGGGTCCAACATGAGGCAAATTAGGGCAAAAACTAAGTCAAGGCAAGACAACTTTAGGCAGGTTTGCAAGAGAAACCATAACTTGCTCAAAACTTAATGAAATCGAGTGAAACAAAAAAAGAAATTGTGTATTTTTTCACAAGTAACTCAATGGTGGTGGTAGTTTTCAAAGATCATGCATTGGATGAAAAATTTGATAGCCATACCAAAAATAACATATTATGTGCAAGAACAACATGATAGTCCAAAATACAAGTTTTCACAGCAACCCAATGATCAAACACAGCATATGGAACATATATAGGATGTTTACAAACACCATACCTGAAGAGAGAGTTTCATTAAATAGATATCACATAGTGTGCCCAAAATGCCAAGTTGGAGCAAGACAAGTGTGCCAGTCATGAATACATGTTTTAAGCATCAAGCAAATGATCAAACATGATACATAAGACATATAAAATGTGTTCATAACTATAAAACATCATTGCCTAAACAAAAACCAAGAGTTTCATATGAAAATGAAACCTAAAGGAAAGCTAACAAGCAAGAACAAGTGGACAGTTAAGCATACATAAGTTTGAGATCATGTGAAGGTTCAAACATGACCTATAATACATATTAAACATGTTCAACATCAATGTACATCAAAATATATCATCATTCAAAAAATGGCTAGTATGAGCACATACCTCTTTTAGCCTCTTCAAGTCAATACATAAAACAAGAAGTGTAGTTGAGATGTGATGATCTAAATAGCCTCAAAATACTTGAAATGAGATGTTTAAATGATCCAAACTCCCTCCAAATAGCTTCCTTGACAGAATGGTGCTTTTTGCAAGAAAATTCCAAGAACTCCAAAGTGAAATGTAAGGAAATGGTGTTACATAAGTGTGGTGATGATTTTTATAGTTCAAACAACCTATATGGAAGGTGGTTGAAGTGTTGGAAAGGTTGGAAGAGGACTGGACAGAGTTGTGGCTCTAAAAGTGCAGAAAGTCAACGTTTTCTGGATTGACAATTGACTTTTTGAGTTAGAAGTTTTCTGGTGGAAGTGATTGTTTGAACAACTTCAATATATCATATGTGATTTGTTTGAAGTTTTAGTGGAGGTGTTTGATGATTATATGAGATTTTGGCAAGGTTTATGCAAAAACAAATTTTGTGCCTTAAGGAAGCGAGTTCACAAGTTGCAATAAGAATGTGATATGAGGAATGGGAGAGATTTCACTTGGTTTCTAGCTCAATCTAGTGTAATTTGGATGTTAGGAGAATGCTATATTTATAGGAAATCTTGGAAAGCAAATGGTATGGGCATATTGGATCATCTTGCCAACTTTGCCTTTTTTGGAGGCAAAATGTGCAAGATCAACTTGAGATCTCTCTTTTGAGTTTAAGACACCTTTCTATGAGTTTGATCATCACCTATTTCCTGAAAATAGTGGTCTTGAAGTGAAAGGAAGGGAGCAGTTGATGTAGTTTCTAAGTTGTGACAAAACTTGCAAAACGTTTCTCTCTCATGCCACTTGCACCCACTTGCATGATTAAACAATTCATTTAATCCAAAATCTGAGTTTTGCTCGTGGCTATGCATTCTAATCTCCTCAATTAAGTACATAAGCATCCAATAATGAGTTAGCAAGGGATTATAAGAGGTTTGAATGATTTATGCATCAAAATGCAAGTGTTGAACTTGGTTTTGTGACATGAAAAATGCCCAACTTGCATTCTTTGATTCTCCCTAACCACTAAGGTTAAGAAAATTATCTTGTAGTTTTTAAAAATCCCCAAACATGATCTAAAACATTCATGTTTTACACAAGTTCAAATTCTAAAGGGAACTATGTCAACAATCCTCTTAAAGTTTGTTGCAAAAGTTGACTTACAAGTCAAGAAACATGAAAAGTTTCTAAATGTTGAAATTCGTCACAACTTGATGAGCTCACAACTCAAAATTTATGCATTTTTGGACCTCAATCCCATCGAACAATTTTGTAGGACTCCTCAAGAGCTTTAAAACAAGCTTTGAACCATTCCAATTGGATGTGTGGTTAGGATGTTATGATCATTTCAAGTTGGCTTAAAATTTGGGTTTTTCATGATCCCTAGTTTCTTGATTTGCAAGTTATCTATCAATTCTTGATTAAATCTCCACCAAAATCAATAGTTAGGTGTAAAATGATGTTGGAAGACTTTCTTGCTTCAATTTGGGTTCAAAACCCTAAAAGTCAAAGAGTTGACTTTCCAAGCAGACGAACCGAACGGCTGAAATCTTCAGGATCGATCCTTAGTGTTATGGGTTCCTTGAGCCTTTCAAACTTCTTGAGGAGACTATAATAAGTCATAGGAGTATCATGAACCATGATTCAAGCTTTGGAAACCCATTTATACCAAAAGTTAAAACTTCAGTTGACTTTTTCCACTAGAAACCCTAATCAGGGTGCTGCACTGCACTACTCCTATTATTTTGGTAACAACGTCAAATAACACTTATCTTTGGCAAGATGTGAGCCTCTTGATGATATGAAGACTTTATTTGTGGAAGATCAACCCAACGCCATGACTAATCAGTGCACAAGATTCTTGATTTTGATAGTGTGAAATCCTAATTCATCTGCATCTTGACAAAGATTAACTTGAAAAAGGTTAAGGTTTGGTAACACATGCTTGATGCTCCCAGAAAGATGATGGAATCTAGGGGTAAACATTTAGGGTATGATAGTTGCCCCTATTTAAATATCTTTATCAAATGGTGTGAGAGGTGACAATCTCCATAGAATCATGGTGAAAGGTATTTAAATATAGGAAACCAGAAATTTTGTCCCTTAGATGCGATGGTATGCAAAAGGACAAATGATGACCATGCAATGAGTTCTAAGAATGATGCTTCATGATGCTTGAGTGCAAGAAAAATGCTGACACACGAGCAAAAGAAAAAAAGAAGAACAAAACAAATGAGTAACCACTCACAAGGAACACATACACACTGGGGAGAGGTCCAAAACAAGCTAACCAATAGTTCAGACATGACTAATGATGGTACTTTGCGGGGACCTGCCACACAAGGGACAAGGAACAAAAACTCCAATGGGGAAGACCAACCTCCACCGGGGAAAACAAATCCACTAGGGAAAGGGCGAAACTTCGCCGGAGAAATAAAAATTTCCGCTGGGGAAATGCAAATCTAGCCAGAGGATGCATCAAAGGAAACAAGGTTAGGAAACCACACAGGGGAATAAAAAGTCAATAGAATCAGACTCCAAACTGGGGATTCAAAAGACTAGAGAGACGGTCCCTATTAGGGAACAAACCAATGGGGGATCTTCCTTGTAGTGAAGAGTTCAAACGGGATCTTCAAGAAAGGACTAGAAACAATACCAAACTCACCGGGGATGCTAGTGACTACTATACCTCTAAGACTAGCCGAGCATATCCAGGGATTCACTGGGGATGCTGGTAACAACCAACCATCCTGAGATCAGGTTTATAAGAACATTTCCAATGACCATTGGGCTTTCAAAGGATATGGTAACGACCAAAACCGAGGCACTAACGACAAACAGACTTTAAATGATGTCAGTCAAAACATTGCTGGTCTTTTCCAATAAATATGGTGACAACCAAATCAGCAAAACCAATAATAATTGGATTTTGAACAATGCTAGTGACTACTGGACTTCCTGAGGAATGCTAGTAACGACTAGACTTCATGGGGAGATATTGGTAACAATCGACAGTCAACGACACCAATTACGATTGGTTTTCAGTCAAGGTCAATAACTATTGGACTTCCTGGGAAATGTTGATAACAAACAGCATTCAGAGAATATAACAAAGTTTGGATGAAAATTTCCAATTACAATTGGACTTTAAACAATGCCAGTAACCACTGGACTTTCTGGGGATATAAGTATTTATCACAATAATACTTAAGCCAGATAACTTGACAAAGTTAAGGTAACAACCAAAGGGTAAGCCCGTGACAATAGGTCTGAAGCAACAAAGGGTCTGGTAACGACCAAAGGATCTCAAGATGACATCCAGTAACTACTAGGGAGGGAACGCCTGACAGATTCGACAAAGAAAATTGTCCAACTGGATCACAAGGGCTACAGCCAAAACAGACCAAAACAAGAGGTATGTTGAAAAAATGCATATGCTAAAGGTATGATGCAGATGCAATTAAAGATAGATAACGATCTATCACAGGGGAAACAAAGAGAATCACATTAAATCACATCGCTGGAAAATGGTATTAATCCTCTAGCGATTCTGCTGGGAAACGATCTTTGTTCTTGCAAACTTCCTGGAGAAAGGTCACAACTTCAAGACAACTGACAAAACTTTGTAGCCCGGCAGCGTGGGGAAAGAAATCTCCATAGAATCTCGCATTGCTGAAATGATGGCATCAAGGTTTCAACCATTCTGTCCTCATGAGAGGGATTTAAATTTACACCATCATGTTGCAATCAAAGTTATGTTTTGCTTGTTAATTAACATTCTTTAAAATGAATTTGTTGTTTCAAAAACTTTTGCTTTCAAAAAATCATTATTAACGAATAAGTTATGTTTTGCATGACAAAAAAGATAGAGCATAAACAAAGATCGGTCCAAATCTGATTTTATTCAAGAATGGAAACTTGCGAAAGGCGAAGTCTCATGGAACAATTACAATTTGGAAAAAATGGCAACATAAGTAAAGGTTTACAAAAATCCAACTATCTGATGAGAGTAGTATAGAATGAGCCTTTTTGACGATCTTCTGCATGCGGTGACAACTCCTGATGCAGTGAAATGCCTTTGTTGCTCATTTTTGTCTAAGTCGCCTTTCTAGGTTTTCGACTTAGTGAGCTTTTACTTTCTTTTATTTTATCCCTAATTTTTTCCTGAATCTCCTTCATAGGTTATGATCCACCGAGATGCCCCCTTTTTGCCTAAGTTTCCTTTCAATGTCTTCAACTTAGTGGTTTTGTTTGGCATAATATTTTCTTATTGCATCTGAGTTTACAGGATGAGGGAGTGTTGTACCCAAAATTTTGAACCCTAGATCTCATCATCATTCTAGGAGCATTAATATTGTTTATCTAACCTTAACCTATTTCAAGTTTGCCTTTGTCAAGATGCAGATGAATTAAGGTTCCATACAGTCGGAAATCGGGGTTTCTATGGTTTGATCAGTCAAGGTTTTGGATTGATTCTCTATGTAGAAAATATGTACATCATCAAGAATACCATATTGGATCAAGTATGAATCCAATTTGAGCT
This sequence comes from Lathyrus sativus, assembly GCA_963859935.3. Lineage (NCBI taxonomy): Eukaryota > Viridiplantae > Streptophyta > Magnoliopsida > Fabales > Fabaceae > Lathyrus > Lathyrus sativus. The sequence goes on from OZ012737.1 coordinate 467,918,531, forward strand.
TGTCACCCAAGGAAGAAGAGCAGTGCAGTCCAAGACCCCCGATTAGGGTTTTTGATTAGGAAAGTCAACTGCAGTTTGACTTTTGGTTTAAATGGAATTCCAATGGTGGGATCATGGTCCAAGAAGCTTACATGACTTATTTAAGTCCCCTCAAAAAGTTTCAAGGCCTCAGGGAACCCAGAGCACTAACAATCGATTCAGAGGTTTTCAATCGTTCGGTTCGTCTGAATGAAAAGTCAACTCATTGACCAACAGGTTTTTGGCCCAAAATTGAAAACAATTATGTTCCCAATGTCATATCATATCTAATAATGAAGTTTGGTGACCGTTGGATCAAGAATTGAGAAGTAATCAAAAAGTCAGGAAATTAGGGTTTTGAAAGGAGCAAGACAATAACTTCCTAACCACACATCCAAATGGAGTGGTTCAAAGCTTGATGAAAAGGTCTTGATGAGTCCTACAAAGGTGCCACAATGACCCATGGTCAAAAAATGAATAGATTTTGAGTTATGATCAAAAACAAGTTAAGAGGAGAAAAACACTAAGAGAAATTTCATGATTTTGGCACTTGGAATTTGAATAAGTTTAAAACATGAAAGTTGTATAGCATGACGAGGGCTTTCCAAAAAGTACAAGAACTCCTTCATATCATTTGTGAGCTAAGTGTTTCAAAGGAGGGAAGTTGGGGTCCAAAAGCTTGAAATGTGAGACTTCAACTTGTCATGAACTAATGCAAAAACCAACCAATTGGTTCTTAACTACTTAGATAACCCTTGATCTGATGTTTAGGGGCATGATGATTGAAAATGCAAGAAGAATCTATTAGCAAAACCAAAGTTTTGGCCAAAAGCATTATTAAAATCAAGGAAAGCACAAAAAGGACATGATGAAAGAGAAGGCTTTAGAGCAAAATCTGCTGCAGCATAGAGATCCTCCTCTTGTCATCTCTCTAGTCATCTCATACAAATTGATTACAACCTGTTTTAATATTGATATGCATTGGAAACAAGCTTGGCCTGCAAAGCAAGATCATAAGTGGATTTGCTCACCCTTCCCTCCAAAAAGAAAAGACATTGCAAAGTGATTCAATCTACCTTCACCATTGGCTCTCTTGCTTTCCCTATAAATATAATACTATCTACATATCACAAACACACCAGAGCTAGCAAGAATATAAGCAAAAGCACTCTGTTCAACCTGTTTTTCCTCTTTCTTGCAATTTAAGCAATTCACTTCAAAAACCCTCAAATCTGCCTTGAGCAGAACTGACCTCAAATCAACTGCTAACAACCATACATCAATACCGACACTTCACACAAACCACAAATGTTCCACTGAAGCTATTCCAACCATTACACCAACCAGAAACTTTGTATTTCAAAAAGTCAACCTTCAAACCTAATAGGTTTGACTTTCTGCATAATCTGGAACCACTTTCTGCTTAGACCTATTCTAACCTTTATAACACCTCAAACACCTTGAATATAAAGCATATTCACTGTCTAAGCCATCAAAGATCAACTGTCTCACTATTTTGTGGATCTGTCATAAAAATCCATTTGTTGCTTCAAGTATAAGCAACTCTGTTTTACACAAAACTTGCTTGGAAAGAGTTTGAGCTGCTAGGACTTTGCACTAGAGGTGTGGAGAAGTTGGTCAAACTCTCTGCATCTCCACTAACATGCTTGGCATCAAGAGTGAGCTTTGGAAGTATTCAAGTGGTAAGTCACCTCTATCAAAAATACTCATTATGCACCATGGTTATGCTTGATGTACACTAGCTTAAATATGCCTAGAAGACTCCCCACAAGTCATGTTTGAACTATGTTTGTGATTGTTCTCATAGGATTTCAAACTGTCATGAATTTAGATGTATGATTTTATCTTATTGATTTTCATTTCATAGGCCATTTTGTGTTTCTTCCTAGGATCAATACCGTGCTTGTGTTTGAATTCATCTATAGGTCATGATGCATATGTAGGACCAATGCATAATGCAGGATGTGTGTGTTTGTGAACTTTACTGTTTTGATGCCCTTAGGTTGTTAGGTCTTTCAAATGTAAAAAGTCTTGTTTTTCTGATTGAACCATGTTGAAATGATTATAGTACCTCATTGGTTGGACAATTGAATTGATTGAATCATGTTTGAATGTTAAGTTGATGTTGTTTGCTAACTGACATGAGATTTTCATTGTAACTATATGCCATAAATTCATTTCCATTGGTCACTTTGTGTTCTAGTTTGAATTTAAATTCCAAATGATCATGGACTTCATATATGATATATTTAGAATGTGTTTGAACTTTTTTTTTACTATAGCATGTTTGAACAATCCATTGATACCAGAAATGCACTTTGACATCAGTTTCTACATTTACATTCGAATTTTGAAATGTGTTCATTTTCAAAGAAAACCAAGAGTGCCATTATATTCCTCTTTCAATTTCAAGCAAGTTAGAGTTAAATTTTGTCAAAATCCATGGAGTTTTGAATAAGTTTGAGAGGTTCACGTTTTTGGTTTTTCTTGTTTGGCTTGGCTGGTCATGTTGCCCAGAAATCACTTTTGTAAGGGTTATGCATTTCTAGGGTGGTTTGATACATTGGATGTATCACCACCCCAATGGTTATGACTTGCGCGCCTTGTGTATTCTTTGCCTTGCTTGCATGAGTTCAATCCTGGCTGAGGACAACTCTTTTGCATTTTTGTGGTTTTCTTATATTTTTAGCACATATTATTTCTTTCTCCTTAGAATATCACATGCGTGCCTTGGCTAGTTTTGCGAGGTTTTGGGCATGTGGACTAGAAGGCGTGTGTTCAATCCTTGTGGAGGACACTTCCTTTATTTGTATCATTTTTCTTCATAATTTCTTCACAAATTTGAAATCAACATGATTTACTTATTTTTTATCATTTTACCCCATTCTTTTTACAAATTGTTCTTCAGCATGCCTATATTCAAATAGTAAGTGAAGAATTCAAGGATTCCTATCCTAGAAATACTTTAACTCACTTGGAAATCATGTTGATTTTTAGGGTTTTCACCTTACTTCTTTTGAAACTTTTCTCAACTACCAATTTGATTTATCTTGTAAGATTAATTGTGTTTGATCCACATATGTTTGCTAACATGCTTGAATGATTAAAGTTTTCTTGAGTCAATGTCTTACCATGTTTAAATCCCTACTTTTGTAAGTGCATCTAATTGAAAACAACACTTTGACTTTTGTTTGCCAACCATACCCCTTGATGTTGTAACCTCTTGAGTGTGTTCACCATGTCTTCTCTATTAGTTTGTGTGTCTTGTTAGAACCACAACATATTAGGATTTTCTTTATCTTGGTTGTAAGCATAAAACGTATATGATTTTCCCCATGAAACCTTGAGCTTATACTTGATTGTTGTAACATTTCTTGTATGCTCGCTTCCTTGATTGTCATTAATGCATGATGTTTGGTCTTATGTTGTTACATCTGACATCTTTTGATCCTTATAACATGCTTGCCTCAAGTTGTAACTTGCTTGCATTCAAACTTGTTTGAATTACATGTTCTTTTGTTTATCATGATGTTTGTCACCTCATTACTTTTTCATCTTTGTTAAGATGTTTAAATTTGATCTTGCCTTATATATTGGGTCTTGTAAGAACTTCTATCATGTTTCCTTTTAGATATTGTGATATCTTTGGTTGTAACCATTTAACTTGATTGTAATGTTTGCTTGATGTTGTTACATACATGCACGTCTTTTCTTGGTTGTTACCATGCCCTTTTATATGTTCACCATGTTTGAATGAATGCTTGTGTATGCTTTTTAACTTTGTTAAGTTATTCCCTAAGTGATGGATCTTGTTAGTTCTCATCCAGCTGCCTCATCTTTTTTCCCATTCCAAAGGAAAGTCTCTCTACTAACCCTTGGGTCATAGATAGCTTATTACCCTCCCTATGACTTTGTTAAGTCACTTTGAATCATAACTTAGTTAAGTTAGAACCTACATCCATTAGACTTTTGCTTTAAGTCTAAAAAACATACCTTTTGTTAGGAGTACCTTTCAATTAGAACTTTATGATAGAGTTCGTTAACTCTATGTAAGAATCATGGTCCTGATTACTTACTCCCCTCTTGGCTTTTGTCAAAGTCAATCCCTTTAAGTGTACCACTTAGAATAGAGAGTTTTGTTAAACTCTATACAAGCTTTGTTATGTTTGTCTTCCTTTGAACGTTGATCATAATCGAGTGTTCATCTATCCCTAGTGAGGTGAACTTCGGTTGCTCTGATTCTATCCTAGTTAGGATACGTAGGTAGGAGATGCGATAACTTTGTGAGCAAACTTAGAACTATCCTTAGGTCTTTACCCAAACTTGTACTCCAATCCCAAACCATAGCATAACAATTAGCAAGTTTATCATACATACTAATAAGAGGTTCCTGTAGAGTACTACAAATGTTTAGGATGTGAAATACCTACCCTAGGCATAACCAACCCCCGATCCCTGATCTCTTAGTGTCGTTGTTACATCGCGTAAAAGGTTTTTCTTTCTTTAACCTTTCCTTTGGATAAAGAAAGTCTGGTTGTGAATTTAATGAATTAAGATTCAAGTTAATCAATAGCTTGACATCACGATTCTCACTGCAACAGGAAGTTATTCACCAACCATCGTTGCAAGGATCAGAAAACCTCCAGAAAAGACTATCTTTACAACGAATGGGCCATCGTAGTTTGGAATCCATTTTCCATGCATGTCCTGATGTACTAGCAGAATCTTCCTGAGTACCAACTCGCCCTCTCTATATTCTTTGACCTGGACTCTTTTGTCGAAGGCTCTCTTCATTCTCTTTTAATAGAGCTGACTGTGGAACATTGTCGTCATCCTCCTCTCATCGATGAGATTCAGAGTGTCGAACCTTTCTTTCACCCATTCATCTTTTTCAAGCTTGGCTTCGATCAAGACCCTTAGCGAAGGTATCTCAACCTCAATAGGTAATACTACGTCTATCCCGTAGACTAGGGAGAAAGGGGTTGCCCCTGTGGAAGTGCGAACTGATGTTCTATATCCGTGCAAAGCGAATGGTAGCATTTCATGCCAATCTTTATAGGTCACTACCATATTCTGCACACTTTTTAATGTTCTTGTTTGGAGCTTCAACATCGTCGTTCATCTTAGGCCGGTAAGGAGAAGAGTTGTGATGTTTAATTTTAAAACTGTCAAAGAGCTCTTTCATTGTTTTGTTGTTCAGATTTGTCCCATCATCTGTAATGATCTGGTCAGGGATTCTATAACAACAAATAATCTTCTTTTTTACGAACCGGGCAACCACTTGCTTGGTCACGTTAGCGTAGGATGCAACTTCTACCCATTTGGTGAAGTAGTAGATAGCAATGAGGATGAACCGATGGTTGTTAGATTCTTTGGCCTCAATTGCTCTGATCATGTCAATGCCCCACATTGGGAATGACCAAGGTGACGATAACACGTTCATAGGATGAGGTGACACGTGCACCTTGTCCGCGTAAATCTGGCATTTATGGCATTTTCAGAAAAACAAGATACAGTCAGTATCCAAAGTCAACCAGTAATAACCAACCCTCAAGATTTTCTTGGCCACGACATGGCCACTTGCATGAGTACTGAAGGCACCTTAATGAACTTCTGTCATCAGCATGTCTGGTTCTCTTTTGTCAATACATCTGAGTATGACCATGTCATGATTTCTTTTATACAGAATGTTATTGCTGATGAAGAATTTGGACGACAATCTTCGCACAGTTCTCTTATAAACTTTAGAGGCATTGACCAGATACTCTTGGTTTTGGAGGTAATTCTTGATGTCGTAGAACCCTGGCTTTCCATCAGACTCTTCTTCAATCGTCATGACATATGCCGGGGCAATCTTTCTTTCAATGCTTATAAAAGGGGCCTCGTTGACAAATCGGGCCTTCCACATTGATGCTAGCATGGCTAAAGCATCAGCAATATGATTTTCAGACCTTGGGATGTGTCTGAAAGTGATCTCATCAAAACTCGATCATCTCCAAAATGTAATCTTTGTAAGGAACTAGTTTTTCATCTTGAGTCCCCTATTCGCCCTTGAGCTGGTAAATCACCAAGGCAGAGTCGCCAATTACTTCTAGAGTCTTAATGCGAAGGTCGATGGTAGCTTCAAGACCTAAGATGTCGGCTTCATATTCAGCTATGTTGTTCATGCATTTGAAGCATAATCTCGCTATAATAGCAGTGTAACCACCAGTAGGACTCTCTAGAACAACACCAACACCATGGCCTTTTTTGTTGGATGCATTGCCGAACATCATTTTCCAATGGGAACCAGGTTCAGGACCTTTTTCAGGACTAGGTTCTTCTTGATCTTTGTGAAGAGACATGACATCTAACCCCGATTTCCAGTCAGAACATTACTCAACTTTAGGGGATATAAGTATTTATCACAATAATACTTAAGCCAGACAACATGACAAAGCTGAGGTAACAACCAAAGGGTATGCCTGTGACAAAATGTCCAAAGCAAAGGGTTTGGTACGTGTTGCACCCCAAAATTTGACCAACCGTTTCTCGTTTTTGGCTTATGTTTCGTTACATCAGCATTTGCATATAGATAACACATACTGTGCATTTTTTTGCAGCCGGATTGATTTTATCGGGATTACAGCCCTTGCTATCGTGTTTCAGACGATTCAAATTGTTTCGGATAAGGAGTTTTATTGTGAAATTTGCGCTCTGCCCGGTGATTCAGTCTTCGCTGTTTATTTTTGAAGATATTTCGGTGTCCGGTTTTTACGGTTTATTACGTTGCGTTCTCGCATTTTTTTTACTCTTTGATTTAATTACTTTTATTGATTTTCATTGGAATTACCTTGATTTTCTAGGATTTTATTTCATTAGACTTTAAATAGATAGTTTTATGTTTTATTTTCTTTTTTAGAATATTATTTTAGTTTAATATAGATTTTAATTATTTGGTATTTTCTAGAATTATTTGGTTATTAGAATATTAGGTTTTAGTTAGTTTAATAGTAGTTAATTCTTCTCAGCATTCATTATTAGGCCAGCTTTGTCATTAGTCATTCAGCTTTATTCATTAACTGTTTTTTTTAATTATTTAATCTGTCATTAATCTGCAGCTGGTTTTAATCCGCGTGCCATGTGTCATCAGCTGGGACTATAAAGTCCCTGTTGATTATCTCTCTCTCCAGAAGTTGGCACGCGTCCCAAGGCCAACATTTCACTCTCCCTCACCTGCATGGGCTGACACGTCGCCTGCTAGGTGGCGCCCCCACACATCACGCATGCAAACTGCCGGAACCACCGGAATCTCGCCGGAAGCTGCATTCACACGTCGAAAACCTCAACCACGCCGGAAACTTCATTAAACCTTCATCGCGTTCTTGCTTTTTTTTTCCAGATCTGCTTTGAATGTTCATCCGAGTCATCAAGTTTTTCCCATAAACCTTTAGGATCCTCGTCCAATATTCATCCATGTTCATATTTTTTTTTCCATATTCATCATATACTCATTGAGATCTTCAAAGATCTTCCTCCGAGTTCATCATTTTTCCAGCAAAACCCATGATGTTCTTCATCTTTTCCCAAAAACTCAACAACGTTCTTCATGTTCATGTTTAATTTTCCAGATCCTTCACCAACCTTCATCAAACGTCATCCATAATTTCCCAGATCTTCACCGGAAAACACATTAACATCCATCCCTCTTCAACCATCCAACATCATATCCAGATCTACCACAAACTAACCTCTGATCTACAACTTTAAAAATCCAGATTCACAAACCACTACCACACTTCAACAATCATAGATCTTCAACTCCAAACGTTTCAAGATCCAAACCCTTTCCAACCCAGATCTGAACTTAGCTTTGACCAAATCATCGCAACTCTCACCATCAGTAACTTCAATAGAGTTCGTCCAAATTTCCAGATCTAAACACAATAGATCTATCGCATGCAAACCACGATCCACTGCTTCTCGCAAACCTCCATATGAACTCACATCTCCAGATTTCCATTCATCATTTTCGTTACCTTCAACAAACAAATGGATCTTCAATCTCCTCCAACAACAATCAACATCTGACTCCATTTCAAATCGAGCATGCAAATCTTCCGTCTCCGTCGAACCTTCTCTGACCAACACTCTTCATTCTCAGATTCGTCACGAGCAGTTTCAAATCAACTTTAGATATCTGACGCTAACTCAAAAAACGGAGGAGTAATCATGGTTACTTTCATTTTACTGGTTTGACTTGATTTCGTTTTGTAGGTGAATGATTGTTTGAAGGGAGCGAAAGGAGAGAGATGGAGGTGATGGATGAAACGGCGGCCAAGCAAAGCTGAGCTAGGGTTTCTGAAATTGAAGTGAGGAGGATGATGAGTCTCACGAACTCTCTGGGTTTGGTTAGTGGGCCCTTCCAGCCCAATTCCATTGTTTACGTTTGTGAATCCACCCCCCATTTTCCTCATTGCACCCCCATTGTTTTGCTGAATGTTTGTTTGTGATGTTGGGCTCAAGGCCCAACTGGATTCCTTGGATTGCACCCGTGTTTCCACCTTACACACCCCCTCTATTGGATTTTTTTTCTGATTGTTGTTGTGGATTTGGGCTTAAAGCCCACTGTGCTGTTTTGCTACTGCACCCTGTCTTCTCTGCTGTACCCCTTATTCCTCTTTTATTTGTTTGTAATATACTTTAAATACATATATTTGTTTTTTGTAATATACTAAGTATTATTTTCTTTTAAAAAGTTCATATTATAGTATTATTTTCTTTTAGGAAATTACTATTTTCTTTTAGAATATTATGTATATATTTTACATAGATTTTATATTTTCCTATTCAATTTTTTCTTTAAATTTCTATTAGAATTTAATTTTCTTTTGAAGTTGATTTCTTATTTCCATTTTATTATCAAATTTTTCTCACCATTTGTGTTTTGTAGGTCGATGACGAGACCTCCGTAATGCGTTATAAATCAAAATGTTGATGAATAATGTAGGATCCGAGACCATTTTTTTTCTCTCCTCATCTTTTCTTCTTCTTCTGATTTTATTTTGATTTTCTGTTGTGCTGGTCCGTGTGACATGATTTAATCGGAGAATGATTCCCAATATCATTTCTCCATCTTGTCTTTGACAAGGATATCAATATGCTACCTATTGGAATTTGACTTCATTTATGAGTTGAATCATGATGGTTCATCGTCACATTGGTTTTGATTTGAAATGTCATCATCAAGGATAAAAGAGTAGAGCTTGGAAATGGAATTTGCACGCAAAAGTCAAGGGTCAACGGAACCACTCCGTTCGGTAACATTGTTTTTATTTTACTTCTTTCATCTCTTTCTTTTCAACCTTCGAGTGTTGCGAGATCGTTAGATACGTGGGAAATGATGAGCGAGTGGTCTCCTCTCCCTCATATAAAGTGTTTAGCGTATGTCCTTAGGACAACATGCGATGCATTCGCTCATACGTCTTAGGACTTTGCGTGTGCGTCCCGTTCCGAGCCTTTTCTCTCGCATCCTAGCGATTGAGACTTCCCCTTTTCTCTCGCGTTCTGGCGATTGAGTTTGCTTCTCTTGACGTCGTGCAATCGAGACTGTTTTCCGTAGTTAGCCAAACTACGACTGCTCTGATCTCTCATTCCTGCTGAGAGTACATAGGCATAGAATTGCGATAATCCTAGCGAGCACTTTTCCCCCTGTTGCACCCCAAAATTTTCCCAACCATTTCTCGTAATTTGACTTATGTTTCGACTCATTTTGCATTTGCATACCGCATACATTGCATTTTTCGGTCAGATTGATCTCTGTCAGGATTACAACCCTCTTCTCACTTTTCAGGCAGTGCAAACCAGTTTGAGTACAGAGATTTATTTTGGGAGTTGTGCCCCTCCCGGTGTTTTCAGCTTTCGTTGTTATTTTTGAGGATATTTCGGTGTCCGGTTTTTACCGTTTATTTCGCTATATTCTCGCAGATTTTTTTAGTTGATTTAATTGACTTTCATTGCATTTTCTAGATTTTTTCCTTAATTTTTAACTTTAGAAAATTGATTTTAAATAGGTTAATTGTTTTTCTAGAATATTAAATAGATTTTAAATAATTTCTAGATATTAATTGAAGTGTTTTTCTAGAATAATTTATTTTAGATGTTATTAGGTTTTAATAGTTTTTCTATTTTTAATTTCTAGATATTAATTGATTTGTTTAGAAATTTATAGATGTTAATTATTTTTTTAGAATAATTGATGTGTTTTAGAAATTAATAGGTTCTATTTCTTTTTAGATTTTAATATAGATTTTAATTGATTAATGGGTATTTATTAGAATATTAGGTTTATTAGATTTATTAGTGCTTGATTAGATTTTATTAATCCTTTTAGACTTTAATTAGTTTACTTAGGATTAATTGATTGGGGTTATTAGCAATTAATTAGCAGTTTTTAATTAACTGGTATTAATTTTTGTTTTAGCTTTAAGTGTCAATTTTAATAACCATTAGTGGAATTAATTGAGTCAGAGATGATTGAGTCCTTTTTTGTCTGTTGTGGGCCAGGTGGTCATTTTTTGGGGGCCCATTAGTCCAAGTTTGTGCCACATGTCCTTATATAAGGCAAGCCACGTTTCTCTCTCTCTGGCCGCCACCTCACTCTCCCCATGGACCCACACACGCGCCACGCATCCCACCTCCATCTCCCAGTGCCACCTGTCCTCCACTCACCGCCGGCCATGCAAACACCGGCGACACCTCGCCGGAGAAATCAAACGCAACCCAAATCTCACCGCAATTGTCGCCGGAAACTGCAACCGTCACCGGAAAATTCATACAACCTTCGTTTTTCCAGATTTTTTTTCATACATTCATCACGTTCTTCATACGAGATTCATACAATCTTCACTAATTTTTCCAGTTTTCCAGAAATTCATCTTCTCCACCGTGTTCTTCACCATCTTCGAACGATGTTCATCATCTTCTTGAAGCGTTTTCCAGATTTCATGAACCTTCTTCATCGTAACCTTCAAGATCTTCATCCCTGCTCATGAGGTATTCATCAATCTTCAAGTGTTTTCCAGAAACCTCCACCAAATTTCATCAATGTTCATCACCACGATCATCAACCTCCATCAAATTCCTTCAAAGATCTTCACCAATGCCATAACTCCATTTCCAGATCTTTGATCTAAGTTTATCAACCTTCAAGAACTCGTCTCCTTCATCCCGTTCAAGACGTTTTCCAGAATCCTTCCCAGATCCTTCAAGATCCTTATCAAGACTCTCCAGATCTTCAATAACAAAACGCCATTACCAAACCTTCAGATTCAACAAGGCTTTCAAACTCCTTCACATCGTCATTCCGTCAATCATCTTCGTAAGCGTTTTTTCTTTGGATCTTCCACAAACACATCCATTTGGTTGAACGATAGAAAAGGTTGATCAGGGGAAGTTGAAGAAAGAGAGCGTGAGATCTGAGGAAGAGGAGTTTTGAGACGGAGAAGTGTTTTGGACGGAGCTGATTTTGTGGGAAGAAGTTTTTTTTAAGCAAGAAAGAAGTAGAAGGTGTTGTTTAGTTTGAAACCGTGGGGGAGGAGATGAAGTAACGGCGGCGGCTGGTGAAGGTGAAAGAGAAGATGTTCTAGGGTTTGGGAAGATGGGAGAAGGAAGGAGGAAGGTGCTTGTGGGCTGCTTCTGGTCAGCAGAATTGGGCCCAACTCTTTTTTTCAGGCTCACACCTCCGTGTTCCTCATGCACCCCCCGAGCCTTGTTTTTTTTTCTTTCTTTTTTTTGGCTGATGGATTCTTTTTGATGGGCTGGGCCCAACAACGTTCAATTCCTGACAGCACCTCCCATTTTCCAAACGCACCCCCTCTGTTTCCCTTGTTTATTTATTTTTCTGGCTGTTGTATTGTGGGCTAGGCCCAATTGTGTTTTGCTGAGTTTACCCCCTGTTCTGCTGATGTACCCCATTCCCTTTTATTTTTGTTTTTTTTTTTGTATTGGATATTTGTTTGTAATAGATTTTAGTTTTATTTTCTATTTTCTTTTTAGGAATTATAGTTTATTTTTCCTTTAGAATATTATTACATATTTTAGCATAGAATTTATATTCTATTTTTTAGTTATTATTTTCTCTTTAGGAAATTATGGCATATTATAGAGTTTTACCTAGGTTTTTTTATTCTATTTGTTTGTATGCAACTTACTCGTAATTTCTTTAGAGTTTTTCTATTAGGATTTATTGCCAATTTTAGGAGTAGAATTTTATTTCCCTTTGTTATTGGATTTCTCTCCTCATTTCTCTTCTGCGATCTGATTTTATTTTTAATTTTATTCTGTGCTGGCCGTGTGACATGATTCAATTGGAGAATGATTTTCGATATCATTTCTCTATCTTTTCTTTGACACGGATATCAATACGCTACCCCTTAGAGTTTGATTTCTCGTATAAGTCAAATCATGATGGTTTAGCGTTACATTGGTTCTAATTCGAACGTCATCATCAAGGATCCAGAGAGGAGAAGATTGGAATGGAGCTTGCGCATAGTGTCGAGGGCCAACGGAGTCGCTTCGTACGATAACGTTTTTCTTATTCAAGTCTTCATGCAACCGTCGAGTGTTGTGAGTTGTAGTGTTAGATACCTAGGAAATGGTGATTGAGGGGATTCCTCTCAATCGTCTAGAGTGTTTAGTGTAGCACCCTTTGGGTGATATACGACGCACTCGGTCCTACGCCTTAGGTTCTTGCGTGTGTGTCCCGAGTTCCTTCCCGTTTAGGCATGTTAGGCCTGCTTCCTCTTTGTTCTCGCCCCCGCGCGATCGAAACCCTTTTCTCTCGCATTCAGGCGATTGAGACCCCTTCTCTTGCCCATGTGTAATCGAGACTTGTTTCCCGCGTTGGCCGAACTACGTTTGCTCTGATCTCTCGTACCAGACGAGAGTACGTAGGCATAGGATTGCGATGATCCTAGCGAGCTCCCTTTTTCCCCTTTTCTGTAGTTGGCTGAACTACAGCTGCTCTGATTTCTCGTACCAGACGAGAATATGTAGGCATAGGATGCGATATTCTAGCGAGCAAACTAACGACTAACTTCTCTATTCTCTCGCTGTCGTGCGATGGAGACTTTCCCGCTAACGACTGATTTCCCTTTCTCTTGCCCTAGCGCAATTGAGATCAGACTATAGTTCTAGCTCCCGTAGGTTCTCCGTACCTTTAAACCAACGACATACTACGTCTGTTCTACCACAAACAGGTAATGCCTAAGTCTCCACTGGTCGAGCAGCATACACCTAACTTCTAGAATGTGTACGCTTGTATCGTCAATCCTTTCTCTTACCCCTGTGTGATCGAGAATCCCCGTAAACCGTATTTAGGCGAACTACATTGACTCTGATTTCTCGTTCCAGACGGGAATACGTAGGTATAGAGCGCGATGCCCTATCGAGTCAGTTCTTTCCGTTTAGATTTAGAAGCCGTAGCTAGATTGTTTTTCACCCATAGATAAACACAACAAGCGTGGATCCCTTCGAGTACGATGGACGTGATGGGTGCTAATACCTTCCCCTTGCGTAACCGACTCCCGAACCCAGACATGGTTGCGATGACCTTGTCTAATACCTTTTCGTCAGGTTTTTCCGATTGTTTCCTTTCCCGTTCTGAGGGATAAATAACGAAAGGTGGTGACTCTTCTATTTTGTCGGCACCTTATTTTCGCGGTAGCGACAACTCGAGACTCTGCTGGGGATCTGCGATGGTTTCCTGGGGATCCAACATCCCCCATGCAAGACAATCTGAGGATCCAATGTCCCTACGAGAGTCAATCCAAGCGCTTGTTTACTTGTCTGTGGGTGGTTATTTTTGTGCTCTATGTTGTATATTATTGTACTTACATTTCCCGCACTACATTATTATCTGTTGCTACTGTGCTGTTATGGGAGAGGGGCTCTGATGAGTGATAAGCCAGACCCAAACTCGAGTATATACCTAGCACTAGAAGCAGATTAGTGGTGAACCTATATGTTAGGCATGCACTAGTTCCCACGAAATCTGCACTCAGACGAGATTCTTTGAGATGGTTTCCATTTCCAGCCCAGTGGGCCATTGAAAGGATTTCAGATCTAAGGATTTTTGACTATGGGAATCGATCATTTGTGACTCAGCTAAGTGAGGCCGCATCAAGAGATGATAATGCCACACCTTCCTGGGTATCATATCATCGTTTCTTGAAAGTTTGTGACGTTGATGAACGCATAGGATGTCGAACCTTTGTCAGTTTAGGTCCATACCTGTGAGTGGGAGAGTTTTTGCAGGAAACTTGACTTCCGGCCAACCCAGTATTTTGGTTTTCTCTCTTCAGAGCAAACTTCTCCCGTCAGCAGCGCAGCAGTATTCAGAGCTTTGTGGGGATGTGATCCCGTGTTTGTTGCATTTTTGCATTGCATTTCATGTGCATCTCATGCTTGCATGTCCATCCTCGTCCGGAACAGAAAGCTTACCCGTCTTTTGTCCAACTCGCAGTTGACTTCCCGGCATTTGCATTGGACTTGAGTTAGTTTCTGGAAGGATCATGGGCTCAGAAGAGCAGAATCAAGTGGTTACTATAGCAGAGTTTGAATTGTTGAAGAACCAATTGAGTCAGTTCGTGGAAGCCATAACAGCTATGACTAGAGGAGAGGACAATGTTCGGAGGATCCCAGTGAATAATGTTGCTCAAGCCCAGCCTGTGTAGATTCCTGTCAGAGACAAAGATGCATCTTCTCTTCATGACACCGATTATCAGCATTTCACTTTCCCTGTGCCAGATCCTCAGAGGATTGTTCCACAGGTTAATACTGAGAACCCACGAACTGTTGAGTATATGAGAAGATTGCAGCTGTTGGAGGAAAAGATTGCCGCCATGATGAGTAAGAATACTCTTAATCTGAATGCTTCGAGCATGTGTCTGGTGCCAAGCCTTATGTTGCCTCCAAAGTTCAAGATGCCCAATTTTGAGAAATACAAAGGGGATAGTTGTTCGAAGCTACATTTGGTTATGTTCTGCAGAAGAATGACTTCACATGTTACCAATGACAAGCTTATGATTCACTATTTCCAATATAGTTTGATCGGAGCATCTTTGGATTGGTACATGCAGTTGGAGAGTGATAGCATTAAATCATGGTCAGATTTAGCCAATGCCTTCGTGAAGCAGTACAACTACAACCTGGATATGGCTCCTAGTCGCGTGCATTTGCAAGAATTATCTCATGCGGAGAATGAATCCTTTAGGGGGTATGTACAGAGATGGAGAGAATTGGCTGCTCGTGTTCAACCACCACTTCTGGAGAGAGAAATGGTTGACCTCTTCTTTTGTACTCTGAAGGGCCGTTATTATGACATAATGTTCAGTTGTGCAAGCTTTGCGGACTTGATAAGAATAGGAGATCTTGTTGAGAGAGGGCTCAAGAATGGAAAGACGCGAGCTACTCCTTATATCCCAGTTGATAAGAATGAATCAGTTGTCAGTTCCCAGGAGGAATGGGAAGGAGGAAGTGACGTTGTCTCAAAATCTCTAGCATCTCAGGCTCAGTTTTCAGATGCTTCAAGTGTTCAAAGTCAACAATCATATCATCGTCAACCACGTCAGCACGCCCGACGAAGACCAAGGAAACCTGAAAGGCAGTTTACTCAGCTACTGGTGTCGTTCAGTCAGTTGTTGCCATATTTGGTCAAAGGTGGGCTGATAGTGTCGAAAGAGACTAATCCAATGATCTCGCCTTACCCTCCAGGTTTTGATGCCAACGCCCGTTGTGAGTACCATGTTGGGGCACAGGGGCATTCAACAGATGACTGTAAGGTGCTTAGAAGCCAAATTCAAACTTTTCTAGACTCTAACAGGATATCTATCACACCTCAGGGTGTTCAGATTAACGACCTTCCTTCATCCAGCCAAGTGGGTGTATCAGTTCATGTTATGGGAGAGTTCACTGATAGCAGATGTTCAGAGGAGTATCAGGGTGACTTCGACAAGTATTTCTGAAGATGGCTGGCTCAGCAGCAAATCAAGTTCGAAAAGCCCGGTTCCCAGAAATTAAAAATCTGTGTTTTATCATGTCATTTCTTTGCATTTGTAGTTTCTTTTCTGTTAAAGTGCAAATTGCATTCGTAAAACTTGTATTGTTTTCAATTGATATTGATAATGAAATGAATATGTATGTTTTGATTTAATCCATTCGTGTTCACTCAATGTTTAACCGATGTCCAACACTTGGTTAAGCGGAACCCGGGGAGGATGACGAAGTTTAAAAGACACGCAAGCTTCCGATTGTATGCTTTTGAAAATAAAACCTGCTGATGATGTACAGGCATTGTTTCAAATCCCTAAACACCGGAGTTATAAGGAAGATAATCCTTTGTCAACCCCTTTGAGCCTAGTAGTAGGAGTTTCTTTCGGAAAACAAAAAAACCCTCAATCTTAACCCGGGGCAGGGTAGGTGTTAGCTAATTTGATCGAGCGTCCAAATTGCAGAAAGGAGTGTCCATTCGAGGATCAATCACACCTCTAGAGGTCGTTCCTAAAAAACCATAGTGGTTAAGCGTCAGGAGTGAAATAGTCACATTATTCCCCAAAAAGTCAGACAACCAGTGTCACACGACTTGTTAAAAAAAAAGAGCAAAAAGAATCAAAAGCCCGCTAAGTCAAAACTTGAGAACAAATGACTTAGGCAAAAATGAGGGCACCTCGCTGGACTTAATAATCAAAAGAAGCTCAAAAGAGTCTGTCCATGCAAAAATTAGGGAAAGTGAAAAACTGAAAAAAAATGAAAAGGATTACAAAAGAAAAATCCTCAAACGAAATACATGTCGTGTGACCCCAAGTGGCAAAGACGAAAAGTGAGTGGCTTTCACTCCAAAAAAAAAACTCATGGTTTCTTGAACCATCGCTCCTATCATTCAACCTCTGAGAAGTGAGCACTAAGGTCAAATTAGCTAAACGTAGGATTGGAGAACATCGAGGTGAACGGGCGGGTTAAAATAAATTTTGAGCCTTTATCCTTTCCTTCAAAACCGTGAACCTGACCACGTTACAACCGGAAGAAGTCCTAATTGAAGCAGGTTTGTTTCGAAGGCATACTTCGGTAAAGATCGCATCGAAACTGACTCCTAAAAGGGTTCTTCTTACCATGTTGGTACTGATGTTGATATTCTGATAAATGATTTGTTCACTATATGCCATAAACTTTTTTTCCTTTTCCAGTGAACAGATTGGATGTCAAAGCTGTCATATGCGTTGCATTAATATATCTTTTATGCAGAACAACTTGTTTTACTTGCAAGTAAGCACTTAACAGCAGGAAAGTTTCCTACAGCGGAAAGTCTGATCAGGATAGAATGCAGAACGCCCGAATACTCCGTGAACCGGGGCAAGTTATATCAAGTAATCCCTAGTGATGTCAGCCATCCAAAGTCAGTTATTCCGAGGCAATCAGGTCGAGATTCGGTAAGTCTCTCGAAGCCAAAAAATTTACTCCAAATCAACTAATCAGGGGCAAAGTCGTTGCAGACAGGGGCAGGCCACTCTAAGAAAAGAGCAGAAGTTGTTTCTTGCCCGAGGGGCATTTGATCCGAAGCATCTCTCCGAGGTTCAGAGTGTTGGGGCAGTTCATGTTAGACCATCAGGGTACAGATTTTCAAATTTCCATTCGAGGAATATCCCCACAGAGATCCCACAGACTAGGGCATATCAGAAGCGAATGCATTGTTCCTCTCCGTGTCATTAGAGCTACTCAGAGCTACTCAAGCAGGTTCATCCAATCTTCAAGTGTGAGACGAATGTCGGGCAGTCGTGCTATTATCCCTTGACCCTTCAACCAGAAACTGTGAATTCAGACATGATGTTTTCCAACATCAGTTGTACCTGACCCATCGCGGATAGCCTAGAGCCTAATTCCTATTTGTAATCGTCAGGAAGCCCAATCCTTATTGGTGTGCCATTCCTAAAGCGCAATCCATATTGGCAATCACTGTGAGGCCCAATCCGTGTTGGCGCATCAGTCTTAAAATCCAATCTTCATTAATACGCAGGAAGACTCCGTCTGTTTTCCCCAGCGGAAGTCTAATTTTCATTTGCACGTGTAAACTATCCCCGACAGAAGTCCAATCATGCGTAGCACATTTGGTTATCCCCAGCGGAGTTGGTTCACCTTCCCAGCATTTATTTTGCTGGAATAATTCTGTGATACCCGGTTATTCCCTAGCGGAGTTGGCCTTGTCTTCGGCATTTATTTTGCTGAAGCAAATCTGTGTACAACTTTTCTCCAACAGCCCGAGCCTACATTTGCATCTTGCATATATCCTCATATTTTCATCATATTTGAATTTCATCATCAAATGTGTAGCATTCCATCTTATATGGAGCATTACGCCATAGAAAAATTCAAACATACGCATATGCATGCGAAGCATAAGCCAATTTTTCTATCAGCCTTCTGTGGCAACGTGAATCACTCTGCAATCGGTTCAGGGGCATTTATCCAACAGCTTTGTTCAGACAACTCTTTGGTTTATTTGATTTTCAGATCATACGACGGTTATGCTTTGTCCATCAATCATCTGATGACGACAGACTTTTCTTTCCGTCAATTCCTATTGACGACGCGTGCCTCCGAGTAGGTTTTCTTCCCGTCAGTTCCTATTGACGATGTATTTCCCCAGCAGGAGTTTTGCTCCGTCTATCTTTAGACATTGTGAGTTTGGGTATGGCGTTTTCTCCGTCTATCTTTAGACGTTGTGAGTTTGGATATGGCGTTTTCTCCGTCTATCTTTAGACGTTGTGAGTCTGGGTATGGTTTTCTCTCCGTCTATCTTTAGACGATGTGAGGTTTCAAGGCGATCTTTCAGATATGGTTTTCTTCCTGTTTATTGGATGAGATGACATTTCAAGAGGGGTTTTTTCCTAACCGTTGATTCTTATTGACGTCGAAGCTCTTTGAAGAATGTTCGGTTTTCCTAGCTGTTGATTTTTATTGACGACATGGCTCTTTGAAGGTGGTTTTCTTCCTGTCAATTATGATTGATAATGTGGCCCCTTTGAAGATAATTTTCCATCAATTGCTGTAGCTGAAAGGATTCTGAAATTTGATGGGTGGTTTTGAGGTTCATTGACGTGGTCTATATTATTCCTCTCGTCTATCCTTAGACGATGCGAGATGTGAATATGGTTTTCCTCTCGTCTATCATTAGACGGTGCGAGATTTGGCTATGATTTTCCTCTTGTCTATCATTAGACGATGCAAGATTTGGATTGGATGTTCCTCTCGTCTATCATTAGACGATGCGAGATTCAGCTATGTTCCTCTCGTCTATCATTAGACGATGCGAGATTCAGATTGTTTTTTCTTCCTGTCTATCTCTAGACGATGTGTTTTCCCAGTAGAGTTTTCCACGAATTGTTGTTACGTCAGTGTTAAAAAAATCTCATGGATTAAACCTTTGGAGTTGTTACCCTTGTTGACGGAGTTGGCCCCGCAAAGTTGTTTATTCAAGTCTTCGGATGATGAGGCCACACTTTTATTTAGTGTATGCCCGTTTCTGCGGAAATGGAAGGTCAATACCGTAATATTGGCAGTTCACACTTTTATTTAGTGTATGCCCGTTTCTGCGGAAATTGAAGGTCAATACCGTTATATTGACAGTTCGCGCTTTACGTAGTGCATGCCTGTTTCTGCGAAAATGGAAGGTCAATACCATTATATTGACAGTTCGCGCTTTACGTAGTGCATGCCCGTTTCTCCAGAAATGGAAGGTCAAGGATAGTATATTGACGATTCGTGCTTTACGTAGTGTTTGCCCGTTTCTACAGGAAATTGGAAGATCAAGGATAGTATTTGGATATGGTCATATGGCTCGGTGCCCGCTTATTGTAGCATATATTTGAAGTTTGATTGTTGTTGATCTAGTGTGGTGATTCAACGCCTGTGGCGTCACACAGGTGGTTGATGGTAAAGTCAAGTTCTTTGTCAGATGATTGGTCAGTTGTTGTCGTGACAACCGTATTCAATTTTCTGGATATTTGTTCCCCAAGAAGTTTTTGCAGTTTATTTCTGCAGGTTGGCAAATTTTCGGGTTCTTTGGTATTCAATTGTCTTCTACCTTTGAATGTTTGAAAGTCGTTCGCTTTTCAACCCTTCAGGTCCAAGCCGTTTGAATAGGGGCAGCTGTTGCACCCCAAAATTTGTCCAACCATTTCTCACAATTTGGCTTATGTTTCGACTCATTTTGCATTTGCATTTGCATACCGCGTACATTGCATTCTTCGGTCAGATTGATCTCTGTCGGGATTACAGCCCTCTTCTCACGTTTCAGGCAGTGCAAACCAGTTCGAGTACAGAGATTTATTTTGGGAGTTGTGCCCCTCCCGGTGTTTTCAGCTTTCGCTGTTATTTTTGAGGATATTTCGGTGTCCGATTTTTACCGTTTATTTCGCTATATTCTCGCATCTTTTTTTAGTTGATTTAATTGATTTTCATTGCATTTTCTAGATTTTTTCCTTAATTTTTAACTTTAGAAAATTTATTTTAAATAGGTTAATTGTTTTTCTAGAATATTAAATAGATTTTAAATAATTTCTAGATATTAATTGAAGTGTTTTTCTAGAATAATTATTTTTAGATGTTATTAGATTTTAATAGTTTTTCTATTTTTAATTTCTAGATATTAATTGATTTGTTTAGAAATTTATAGATGTTAATTCTTTTTTTAGAATAATTGATGTGTTTTAGAAATTAATAGGTTCTATTTCTTTTTAGATTTTAATATAGATTTTAATTGATTAATGGGTCTTTATTAGAATATTAGGTTTATTAGGTTTATTAGTGCTTGATTAGATTTTATTAATCCTTTTAGACTTTAATTAGCTTACTTAGGATTAACTGATTGGGGTTATTAGCAATTAATTAGCAGTTTTTAATTAACTGGTATTAATTTTTGTTTTAGCTTTAAGTGTCAATTTTAATAACCATTAGTGGAGTTAATTGAGTCAGAGATGATTGAGTCCTTTTTTGTCTGTTGTGGGCCAGGTGGTCATTTTTTGGGGGCCCATTAGTCTAAGTTTGTGCCACATGTCCTTATATAAGGCAAGCCACGTTTCTTTCTCTCTGGCCGCCACCTCACTCTCCCCATGGACCCACACACGCGTCACGCTTCCCACCTCCATCTCCCAGTGCCACTTGTCCTCCCCTCTGTTTCCCTTGTTTTTTTATTTTTCTGGCTGTTGTATTGTGGGCTGGGCCGAATTGTGTTTTGCTGAGTTTACCCCCTGTTCTGCTGATGTACCCCATTCCCTTTTATTTTTGTTTTTTTTGTATTGGATATTTGTTTGTAATAGATTTTAGTTTTATTTTCTATTTTCTTTTTAGGAATTATAGTTTATTTTTCCTTTAGAATATTATTACATATTTTAGCATAGAATTTATATTCTATTTTTTAGTTATTATTTTCTCTTTAGGAAATTATGGCATATTATAGAGTTTTACCTAGGTTTTTTTATTCTATTTGTTTGTATGCAACTTACTCGTAATTTCTTTAGAGTTTTCTATTAGGATTTATTGCCAATTTTAGGAGTAGAATTTTATTTCCCTTTGTTATTGGATTTCTCTCCTCATTTCTCTTCTGCTATCTGATTTTATTTTGGATTTTTTTTTATGCTGGCCGTGTGACATGATTCAATTGCAGAATGAATTTCGATATCATTTCTTTATCTTGTCTTTGACACGGATATCAATACGCTACCTCTTAGAGTTTGATTTCTCGTATAAGTCAAATCATGATGGTTTAGCGTTACATTGGTTCTGATTCGAACGTCATCATCAAGGATCCAGAGAGGAGAAGATTGGAATGGAGCTTGCGCATAGTGTCGAGGGCCAACGGAGCAGCTTCGTTCGATAACGTCTTTCTTATTCAAGTCTTCATGCAACCGTCTAGTGTTGTGAGCTGTAGCATTAGATAGGTAGGAAATGGTGATTGAGGGGCTTCCTCTCAATCGTCTAGAGTGTTTAGTGTAGCACCCTTTGGGTGATATATGACGCACTCGCTCCTACGCCTTAGGTTCTTGCGTGTGTGTGTCCCGAGTTCATTCCCGTTTAGGCGTGTTATGCCTGCTTCCTCTTTGTTCTCGCCCCCACGCGATCGAAACCCTTTTCTCTCGCATTTAGGCGATTGAGACCCCTTCTCTTGCCCATGTGCAATCGAGACTTGTTTTCCGCATTGGCCGAACTACGTTTGCTCTAATCTCTCGTACCAGACGAGAGTACGTAGGCATAGGATTGCGATGATCCTAGCGAGCTCCCTTTTTCCCCTTTTCTGTAGTTGGCTGAACTACAGCTTCTCTGATTTCTCGTACCAGACGAGAATATGTAGGCATAGGATGCGATATTCTAGCGAGCAAACTAATGACTAACTTCTCTATCCTCTCGCTGCCGTGCGATCGAGAGTTTCCCGCTAACGACTGAATTCCCTCTCTCTTGCCCTAGCGCAATTGAGACCAGTCCGTAGTTCTAGCTCCCATAGGTTCTCCGTACCTTTAATCCAACAACATACTACGTCTGTTCTACCGCAAACAGGTAACGCCTAAGTCTCCACTGGTCTAGTAGCATACACCTAACTGCTAGAATGCGTACGCTAGTATCGTCAATCCTTTCTCTCACCCCTGTGTGATCGAGAATCCCCGTAACCTGTAGTTAGGCGAACTACGTCGACTTTGATTTCTCGTTCCAGACGAGAATACATAGGCATAGAGCGCGATGCTCTATCGAGTCAGTTCTTTCTGTTTAGATTTAGAAGTCGTAGCTAGATTGTTTTTCACCCATAGATAAACACAACAAGCGTGGACCCCATCGAGTACGATGGACGTGAGGGGTGCTAATACATTCCCCTTGCGTAACCGACTCCCGAACCCAGACATGGTTGCGATGACCTTGTCTTATACCTTTTCGTCAGGTTTTTCCGATCGTTTCCTTTCCCGTTCTGAGGGATAAATAACGAAAGGTGGCGACTCTTCTGTTTTGCCGGCACCTTATTTTCGCGGTAGCGACACCGCCCTTTCCTGTAGTTGGCTGAACTACAGCTGCTCTGATTTCTCGTACCAGACGAGAATATGTAGGCATAGGATGCGATATTCTAGCGAGCACACTAATAACTAACTTCTCTGTTCTCTCGCTGTCGTGCGATCGAGACTTTCCCGCTGACGACTAATCTTTCCCTTTCTCTTGCCCTAGTGCAATGGAGACCAGACCATAGTTCTAGAACCCGTAGGTTCCCATACCTTTAAACCCCGACATACTACGCCCGTTCTACCACAAACAGGTAACTCCTAAGTCTCCAATGGTCGAGCAGCATACACCTAACTGCTAAAATGCGTACGCTAGTATCGTTAACCCTTTCTCTCACCCCTGTGTGATCGCGAACACCTTTTGTTTACCCGTAGTTAGCCTGAACTACGTTTTGCTCTGATTTCTCACGCGACGTCTTGGTGAGCAATCTCCCCCCGTAGTTTCCCGAACTACGTTGACTCTGACTTTCCCATTGCACGAGGGAATACGTAGGCATAGAGCGGCGACGCTCTATCGAGTTAGTTCTTTCTGTTTAGCTTTAGCAGCCGTAGATAGATTATTTTTGACCCATAGACTAGACAACCTAAGTGTGGATCCCGTCGAGTACGACGGACGTGAAGGGTGCTCCTACCTTCCCCTTGCGTAACCGACTCCCAAATCCAGACATGGTTGCGATGACCTTGTCTTTCCCTTTTCCGTCAGGTTTTTCCAATCGTTTCCTTTCCCTCTCTTTGGGATAAATAACAAAAGTGGCGACTCTTCTGTTTTTTCCGCCGGTTGTTTTTCGCAGTAGCGACAGTACAACCAAAGGATCTCAAGATAACATCCAGTAACTATTGGGGAGGGAACGCCTGATGGATCTCGACAAAGAAAACTGCCTAAACGGGCCACAAAGGCTACATCCAGAACAGACCAAAACAAGAGGTATGCTGAAAAATGCATATGCTAAAGGTATGATGCAGATGCAATGTCGGACGACCCGCAGGGGAAAGCAATGAAAAACAGATAACGATCTATCAAAGGGGCAACAAAGAGAATCACACTGAATCCCATTGTTGAAAACGGTACTAATCCTCTGGCAATTCTGTTGGGAAGAGATCTTTGTTCTAGAAAACTTGCTGAAGAGGGCTCATGACTTTAATACAGCTGACCCAAATCAGTAATCAAATATGTCGACCCTTTGTAGCGCGGCGGCATAGGAAAAGAAATCTCCATTGAACCTCATATTGCTAAGATGATGGTATCAAGGTTTCACAAATTCTGTCCTCATGAGAGGAGTCTAAATTTACACTGCCATGTTGCAATCAAAGTTTTTGTTTTGCCTGTTAATTAACTTCCTCTAAAACAATTTTGTTGTTTCAAAAACTTTTGCTTTTCAAAGATCGTTATTAATGAATAAGTGATATTTGCATAAAAAAAAGTACGGTAGAGCATAAAAGGGCACAAACAAAGATTGGTTCAAATATGATTTTATTCAAATATGGAAACTTGCAAAAAGGCAAAGTCCCATGGAACATTTACAATTTGGGAAAATGGCAATACAGGTAAAGGTGTACAAAAATGCAACGATCATCTAGTTCTAACTAGCTAAGAGTCGGTCCAAAATGTTGTCTCTAACAAGAGTGGTGGGGGTGAGCCTTCTTTTTTTTTGATGATCTTCTGCAGTAGTGACAACTCCTTATGCAGTGAAATGCCTTTGTTGCTCATTTTTGTCTAAGCCACCTTTACAGGTTTTCGACTTAGCGGGCTTTTCTTCTCTTTTATTTTATCCCTAATTTTGGCCTAGATCTCCTTCATAGGTTATAACCCACTGGGATGCCCCTTTTTTTCCTAAGTTGCCTTTCCAGGTTTTCAACTTAGCGGTTTTTTAGGCATAATATTTTTTTACTGCATCTGAGTTCACAGGATGAGGGAGTTGTTCACCCTCCATCGTTGTAAGGATTAGAGAGCCTCTAGAAAAGACCGTCTTCATAACAAATAGGCCATCGTAGTTTGGCATCCATTTTCCGCGTATGTCTCGATGTTTTGGTAGAATCTTTTTGAGTACCTACTTACCCTCTTTATACTCTTTGATTCGGACTCTTTTGTCGAAGGCTCTCTTCATCCTCTTTTGGTAGAGCTGATTGTGGTACATCGCTATCATCCTCTTTTCGTCAATGAGATTCCCAGTATTGAATCTTTCTTTCACCCATTTAGCTTCCTCAGGCTTAGCTTCCACTAGGACTCTTAATGAAGGTATCTCAATCTCAATGGGTAATACTGCATCCATCCCGTAGACCAGGGAAAAATGGGTTGCCCCTGTTGAAGTGCGAAAATATGTTCTATATCTGTGCAGCGTAAACGACAACATTTCATGCCAATCTTTGTAAGTCACTACCATTTTCTGCACAATCTTTTCGATGTTTTTATTTGCAGCTTCAACAGTGCCATTCATCTTAGGCTGGTAAGGAGAAGAGTTGTGATGTTTAATTTTGAAATAGTCGCAGAGCACTTTCATTGTTTTGTTTTTCAGGTTTGTCCCATTATCTGTGATGATCTGGTCAGGGATTACGTAATGACACATAATCTCCTTTTTGATGAACTGGGCAATCACCTGCTTTGTTACGTTGTCATAGGACGCGACTTCTACCCATTTGGTGAAGTAGTCGATGGAGACGAGGATGAATCGATGACTGTTGGACGGCTTGGGCTCGATTTCCCCAATCATGTTAATGCCCCACATTGAGAACGACCAAGGTGATGACAACATGTTCAAAGTGTGAGGTGGCACGCACCTTGTCTGCCTAAATATGGCATTTATGGCACTTTCGAGAAAACAAGATATAGTCAGTCTCCAAATTTAACTAGTAATAACCAGCCCTCAAGATTTTCTTTGACA
Source organism: Lathyrus sativus (assembly GCA_963859935.3). Classification (NCBI taxonomy): domain Eukaryota; kingdom Viridiplantae; phylum Streptophyta; class Magnoliopsida; order Fabales; family Fabaceae; genus Lathyrus; species Lathyrus sativus. The sequence continues at coordinate 467,944,521 of OZ012737.1, forward strand.
TGGGTACCGAAGGCACCTTCATGGATATCTGTCATGAGCATGTCTGCTTCTCTTTTATCGACACATCTGAGTAAGACCATGTCGTGATTTCTTTTATACAGAACATTATTGTTGATGAAGAACTTGGATGACAAACTTCGCACAACTCTATTATCAATTTTAGAGGCATTGACCAGATTCTCTTGATTTTGGAGGTAATTTTTGATGTTGTAGAACCATGGTTTTCCATCAGATTCTTCTTCAACCATCATGAAGTATGCTGGAGTAGTCTTTCTTTCAATGTAGACCAAAGGAGCCTCGTTGATGAACTGGACCTTCCATATTGATGCTAGCATGGCTAAAGCATCAGCAATATGATTTTCAGACCTCGGGACATGTCTGAAAGTGATCTCATCAAAATACTCGATCATCTATAAAATGTAGTCCTTGTAAGCAATCAATTTTTGGTCTCGAGTCTCCCATTCGCCCTGGAGCTGATAAATCACTAAGGCAGAGTCGCCAATTACTTCCAGAATTTTATTGTGGAGGTCAATGGCAGCTTCAAGGCCTAAGATGCAGGCTTCATACTCAGCTATGTTGTTCGTGCATTTGAAGCATAATCTGAAAGTAACCGTAGTATATCCTCTGGTAGGATTTTCTAGAACAGAAGCATGATCATTTTTGTTGGATGCACCGTCGAACATCATCTTCTAACGTGAACCAGGTTCAGGACCCTCTTCAGGACAGGGTTATTCTTTAGCTTTGTAAAGAGACATGACATCTTTGTTGGGGAAATCAAATTTGAGTGGCTGATAATCCTCAACAGGTTGGTCAGCAAGGTAGTCTGACAAGATACTTTCTTTTATTGAATTTTGGGCAACATATTGAATATCATACTCTGACAAGAGCATGTGCCATCTCGCTAGTCTCCCTGTCTGAATAGGTTTCTCAAATGTGTACATTATTGGATCCATTTTGGATATCAACAGAGTAGTATGGCAGATCATGTACTATCTCAGACGTTTGGCTGCATAAACCAGAGTGCAGCAAGCTTTTTCCAATGAAGAGTAACGACTTTCAAAATCGGTAAACTTCTTGCTTAGGTAATAAATTGCATGCTCTTTCTTCCCGAATTCATCTGTTTGGCCCAAGACACAACCCATTGATTCTTCGAGCACCATCATGTACATGAAGAGAGGTATTTCAGGCACAGGTAGGATCAATATCAGAGGTTCCTGGAGGTATCCTTTAATCTTCTCAAATGCCAACTGGAAATTCTCGTTCCACAAAACCGCTTGATCTTTTCGTAACAACTTAAAGATTGGTGTGGACGTAGGAGTTAAGTTGGAGATGAATCTGGAGATATAGTTTAGTCTGCCGAGGAACCCTCTGATATGTTTCTCCATTTGTGGTGCAAGCATCTCTTGGATGGCACGTACCTTGTCGGGATCCACTTTGATTCCATGTTGACTAACGATGAAGCCGAGTAGTTTGCCGAACCTGATTCTAAAGGTACATTAGGCAAGATTTAGTCTCAATTGGTATCTCATCAGTCTTTTGAATAACTTCAACAGATAATCAAGGTGATTTTCTTCGTTTTGAGACTTGGTTAGTATGTCATCGACATAAACTTCAATCTCCTGGTGCATCATGTCATGAAATAATGCCACAATAACTCGTTGATATGTGGCTCCGACATTCTTTTGTCCAAAAGGCATAACCTTATAACAATAAGTGCCCCAAGGTGTGATGAAGGTTGTCTTTTCCATATCGGTTGGGTCCATTTTTATTTGGTTATAGCCGGAGAAACCATCCATGAATGAAAATATCGCGAAGCTGGCTGCGTTACCCACAGAAGTGTCGATATATGGCACAAGGAAATCATCCTTCGTATTGGCCTTGTTCAGATCCTTGTAGTCTACGCACATTCTTACTTTGCCGTCTTTCTTAGGTATGGGTACAATGTTGACCACCCATTCTGGGTACTTTGATACTGCTAAGAAAGTTGCGTCGATTTGCTTTTTGACCTCATCTCTAATCTTGAGAGCCATGTCGGATCTGGATCTTCGAAGCTTTTGCTTAACCAGAGGATACTCAGGTTTAAGAGGGAGCTTGTGCATTACAATGTCGGTATCCAACCCAGGCATGTCTTGGTAGGACTAAGCAAACACATTTGCATACTCTATGAGAAGCATTATCAGTTTTCCTTTAACCTCTTCCCCTAATGATGCCCCAATTTTGACCTCTTTTCTCTCTTCTTCAGAGCCTAAGTTGATGACGTTAATTTGTTCTTTGTATGGTTGATGATAGGCGTCCTTGTACTCAGTCATTTTTATCAACTCTTCAGGGACTTCAGAATCCTCATCACTCTCGTCTTTGACTTGTAACACGGGTGACTCAAAATCAGAATGAATGGGATGATCATTGGATCTGGCGGGTGTTGCAGGTTCTCTGCATATGTTGAATGGGCTTAAAATAAGAAAACACACACACAGGGATGCAGATGATGAGTTCTATTTTTAGTTTTTTTTTAAAAGATTGCCATTTTTCCTTTTTTACAAAAAAGTGAAAACAATAAAAATGCAATGAACAACAAAAATGGAGTTTAACAAAACACGTATTCATTGATTGATCTAAAAGTGTGGCCCTTACAAAACGACCCATTGGCCCCTGGCATGACCATGGATTTAAAACAAAGAAAATGCTAGCAAGCAAAACAAACAAATTACTCGAAGAGTGGTAACATGACGAGAATTTCTATGGCCTCCCAGTTGCACAGAGCAACATCACCTCAGAACACCAGGTCATCTATGCAGCACACTTCATCGTCTTCTTCAATAGCATTTATCTAAACACCACCACTTACGAATATCTCCTTTAGAGTCTTCAGGCGCTTGACATTGACTTCTGATTCCTTATCCAAGGTTGGTTTGTAACCCAACCCTTACCGGTCATTCTTTTATCTAGCATTGACTTCAATTATCTCCCCCTAACCCTACAGAATCCCTTCCTTTATGGCGTTTTTAATTCTCTAGACGGAGGCGAAAGATGGACCACATGTAACGACAGTGTCCTCAACGAACACGACATGTGTGATCTCTAATGCTTGGAAAGATGTTTCCAATGCATCTTCATCGGCTTCAATGTATCAAAAAGAGGATAGGTTGCTCACCATCAGAACCTCTTCATCATGCACCACGACCAACTGATCCTCTGTAATGAACTTCATTTCTTGGTGTAATATGGATGTAACAGCGTCAGCTGCGTGTATCCACGGCCTTCCCAGCAGACAGCTGTATGTCAGGTTTACGTCTATTATTTAGAAGGTGATTTCAAAGACATGGGGTCCCACTATGATTGGCAGATTGACCTCTCCTATTACGGTCCTCCTCGACCCATCAGACGTCTCTACAGTTAAAGATGTGGGTCTCATCTCAACTCCTTTGTATGCCAACTTTGCTAGCATTCTTTTGGGCATTACGTTGAGGGCTGATCCGGTTTCAAAAAGCACTTGGGCGAGCATATCTTCTTCGCAGTTAACAGACACGTGGGAGGCACGATTATGCTTGCGACCCTCAGTGGTCAAGTCACTATTGTCGAAGCTCAGTGTATTGCAGGCAGTAATATTAGCAACGACATAGTCAAATTGCCCCACTGTGATATCCTTCGTCACATGGGCTTCTGTGAGTATCTTCAATAAAGCTTGTCGGTGGGAAGAAGAGCTCAATAGTAATGACATAATTGAGATTTTGGATGGTGTCTGGTTGAGTTTGTCCATCACCCGGTAATCGCTTCGGCAAATTATCCTTAGAAACTCTTCTTCGTCCTCCTTGGGGACTTCTTTTCCTTTAACGGCGGGCTCCTTAGAGATGGCTTCCTTAGGAACAAATCCCTTAGGAATGGTAACGGTTGTTTTGGGAGCAGTGGTAGCTGCCTGAGGAACAATAAAATTCATTTTGGGCGGATATATTCGACCACTGCGGATCATTTTGCTTGCCCTGGCGATGTTAGTCACATCCTCTTGTTTTCTTCCGACCTTCATGGCGTACCAGGAATAGTCATATTTCCATGATACAACTTTCAGATTAGGATCCGGTCCCTTCCTTGGACTGAATCTTGGTTTTGGTTGGCTCGTAGCTGGCGCAGGGCTGTTGTGAAACATCGGCCTAACAACAGTGGGAGAAGTAGACTTGAACATTGTCTTCTTTCCAGATCTCTTATGTTCTGAACCCTCTTGTCGTACATTATAGCGTCAGTCTCTCCTTTCTTTTCTTCTTGTGGAACTTTCCTGATAGCTTTTTCATTGAGCTGGTGTTGGCCGAACTCGTCACCTTGCCATTTTTTAAACCAGCTTCCACTTTTACTTCGATAGCCACAATATCAAAAAAATTGGTTGTGATACTACTAATCATTCTTTCATAGAATTCGGGCCTGACGGTATCCACGCACCAGTCAGCCAACTCTTTTTCTGTTAGGGGAGGTTCCACCTGGGCAGCGGTCCCTCGCCATCTTTGTGTGTATTCTTTAAAGTATTTTGAACTCTTTTGAGTCATGCTAAGCAGCTGACGCCGATCTGGCGCAAGATCCATGTTATATTTATACTGTTGAATGAACGCATCAGACAGATCTTGGAAGCAGTGGATTTTAGACTGATCCAGGCTTAAGTATCATTTAGCAGAGGCACCTTTGAGACTGTCTTGAAAGCAGTGTATCAACAATTTGTCATTCTCAGTATATGAGGCTATACATCAGCAGTACATGATCAGGTGAACATTCGGGCAGGTTGCCCCCTCATACTTTTCGAACGTAGGCATTACAAATTTTGGAGGAAGTACTAAGCCTGAGACTAAGCACATGTCCATGGCATCAGATCCAAAGACATTGTTCCCTTCTATAGCCCTAATTCTTCTAGCCATTATGTCCATTTCAACCCGTAATTTCTCATGCTTCTCATCTTCAATTTCAGATCCGTCAGGCACCTTGAATATTGGTTGATGACTGTTGAAGATTGGGCGAACCTGTGCCTGAGCACCGGCCTGAGTGTAAATGGGATTTTGAAAATCCGTCATTAATGGAACACTCTATGGATTTTAATATGGCTGATGGTTGAATGGTTGAGAATCACTGTATGGAGGCATGAAATCTCTGGCCATCCCAAAAGGATGTTCTACTATTGAAGTTACTAATGGAGGTGGATTTGTTGTCGTTGAGTTGATTTTAGACACTACTATAGGTTGTGTGTCCATCTTGTTGTAGCCCAAAATTTGACCAGCCCTTTTCTTATCCTTGGCTCATGTTTCATTTTATTTTATCATTTTGCATTTGCATAGCATTGTTCCTAATAGGGGATCAAGAGAGGTGTGCCATTCAAGAAGAGGAGTCTCATTTGATCTCAGGCTCAATCATGAAGTGCTCATAATTACCAAGAAGTTGTCAAGGCTCCTTGAAGGAAGGATTGATGTATGTTGTTTGCCTCCTATCTTGGGGGGGGGGGGGGTCAATAGAAGATCACCAGAGGTTCATGAGATCATGGTTGTGGATAAGGTGTGTTTGAGAAGTTCATTGAGTGCTTTGGAAGCCATTGTGGAGCTTGTATAGGCTTTCATTTCATCTGCAAGAGGTCACAGTCAAAGGATGTGAATCTAGGTTTTCATCTGGTCAACTCATGGTCAAATGTGGACTTGTGAGGATTCAAGACTTGAATCTAAGTCATTGAAGCCATGGGAAGTTATCTTGAGACATTTAGGATGCCATTTCAAGTTCAATGTAAGAAGAATCAAGAGTTCAAGGAGTTACTAAATTAGGGTTTCATAGGATCTCAGTGTAAAATCCCCTTCTTTAGTGCCTAACTTCAAGGACAAGTTACCTTATGATACAAGTTCAATCTCATTTTCTTACAAACATGAAACTTGTAGAGCATGTTCCAAGATTTATTTTGAGTACTAGAACTCATCTATTGAGTTTGTAGAACTCAAGTTATGATGCCAACAAGTTAGAGGTCTCGGATGAACATATTTTTGGTCAAGTTATAGGTCATTTTCATGCACTTGTGTACAACAAATGAATTTCCAACCAACATGGAATTTGCTCCTAGAGACCTTATTTACATCATAGAGCTTAAGGATCACAAGAATCATGGATGTATTTGAACATGTGGAAGAATTTTCAAGTAAATTACGGATTTTTAAGCATGACATGAGATAGATGCATTATAGGCCATATTTATACCTCATTTTGATTCAATTCACTTCATAATACAATTATAAGAGGTTTTCAAAAATTGGTTTGGTAGAAATGAGCACAAACACGTCCAATTTTCAAGTTTATTCCCAAATAAGTTTTCATTCAAATCTTGCAATATGCATCCAATTCAAGGCCCAAACCAATTCCATTGCAAAATCGAACTCACATGCTGCAGATTAGAGTGATTTCCATGAGTGAAGCAAGGCATTTACATGGCTTTGATTCTCTTTATTTATGGATCATCTTGAGAATCTAAGAGTGGATTCATGATCCTTGCAGCTTCAGCTTTCATTTGGTACCATTTTTGTGCATTTTGGTTGAGGTTGGATGACTGTGTCTCCAGCCATCTCACAGAAGAAGATGACCGGAGCCCTAGCCCCGGCGTCTGGTTATTTTTCCTTCAGATCTGATGTAGCCTTGCGTTGAACATTTGACTGCTTGTGTGTGTGGCTCAGATTGGCTTGATTGGATCCACTTGGCACGTTGAAGTCACATCCGTTTAATGAAACGGGGCATTTTGGCTAGTGAGACAAGTATGAGTGGATTGGGCCAGAAATGTTATCCACACCCCCAACTTTTGTGAGCCCAAGCACGTTTTAACTGATTTCCGTTGCATCTGTGTTTTACTTTCACACCTCCCTTCCATTTCCATTTTATTTTCTTTTATTTTCTTTTCTGTTTTGGTTTTCAATTATTAAAAATAGCCCCAAATTGCTAAAAATTCCACAAAAATTATTTTCCAATATTTCAAAACTTTAGTTAATTTTCTATAATTTTTAATTTCAATTTTCTTTTATTTTGCAATTAACTTTGAATTTTGCAATTGGAGTTGTTTTTGATGTTGTTTTTTTTTGATCATCCTTGTTTGAGATGCCAATTGTGATCACCAATGAATAGGGTTTCCTCTCCATTTAGAGATGGGTTGAGGTACCTTTGAGGATGGTTTTGGTCAAGGTTTGATCAATTTTTGTTTGACTTTGTGTTGCTTTTGTTTGACCCTCGATAATAATTCATCAAGGTGGAGCACCTTAGTTGATCAAATCATTTGGTGATGCCTTGAATTGAATTTGGTTTGGATGCTTTGGCCTCTGGTTGCCAACATGATTGGTTGCTTTGTGCATTTTATTTGGCATTTATTGAACTATTCTTCTATTTTTGGTGAAGCTTGCAAGTAAGTCACCCTAGATGAAGTTCATACAAACTAGTTGACCTAGTTTCATTGGGAAATGACCTTGATGGATCCCATGAGCACCTTATGAGCTTTTATACTCATTCATAACATGATTAAGGTGCTGGCTTTGAATTTATAGGTCACACACTTGTGTAGTTTGTGTTACAAGTCACTTTGGATTAAAGCATTCCACTTGTGTTTGGGTGTTGAATATGGTTGGAACTTTGGTTCCTTATCTTGCTTTGACTTGTAGCATGCTCTTGCTTTGTTTTTCTTTTGGGTTTTAGCATCTTTCTCTTGTGCTTTTGCTTCTACCCTTTGGCTCTTGATACTCATTCAAAGAAATTTGGTATCCTTTGTTCATACTTTGAGTTTACTTTGAATGAGCGATCACTTTGAGTACTTGTTTGTTATTTCTTCTTGTATGATCAATGTGTTGTATTTGGTCGAGATTTTTCTCATGTTTCTTGCTGCCCAAGCCTGTTCTCCCATCTCCATTTTGATCATGGCTTCTCCTTTAGCTTTGGTGTTTACCTTTTGGTATTGGTGATTGATGTTTGAATGGTTGTAGGAGTTGTGACTTCTCCCATTTCATATCACTTTTGCTTTGACTTGTTTAAGTCATTTTGCTTTGCCTTTTGTTTGCTTTGCATCCTTTGCATCTTGCATATCATATTTTCATTTCTTCTTGACTTGTTTAAGTCAACTTCCTCTCTTTCTTTCATCTCATTTGTGATTGATTTTATCTTGTGTTTACTTGGTTTCTTTGCCATGATCCCTTTGGATTCCCAGTCCCATTTGTTTAAGGTGGGAGTAGGAGAGACATTAAGTGTTCAATCCAAGCATGATAACATTAGGATAGTCTTTTCCCCTCTTAATCTCAATCATAGGAGCACCTTGCATGATAACATTAGGGTTGATTAGTTTCCCCTTAGAGTTTGTGTCTTCTCTTCTTATCTCAAAACTTCTTCAAGACATCTAATAAAGGATAATAAGTGTTGTAAGCTACGAGCCTTAAGTACTTGGGGAATGATGGTTGGGGGGATTCCTCTCAACTGTCTAGAGTGTTTAGCGTATACCCTTTGGGCGATATGTGACGCAGTCGCTCTCAAGTCATAGTCTTTAGTGCAACATGAGTTACAAATCTAACTCAATTCACTTCTTCTCTTAAAAAAGACAAAACAAAACATCAAACCTTTTTATCCTCCGGGATTGTTTGAAAATCATTTTCATAAATAGTGTGTTGACTCTTGGTTCAACCGCAAACAGGTAACGCCTAAGTCCCCAATGGTCGAGCAGCAATACACCTAACTACTAGAACGAAGGTTTAACCCTACTCAGTTAAAACACATGAACCAATCTGTGGTTGTGTCATCCTGAACTACGTTTGCTCAGATTTCTCGTACCAGACGAGGATACGTAGGCACAAGACAATGATGTCTTGGCGAGCAAACTTCCCCCCTTCACCCGTAGTTTTCCGAACTACGTTGACTATGACTTTCCCATTGCATAAGGGAGTACGTAGGCATAGAGCGGCGATGCTCTATCGAGTCTCTTTTCTTTTCTTTTGTGCTTGTGGCCAGCTTTGTAGATTAACACCCTTTTAGATAGACAACAAGCGTGGATCCCATTGAGTACAACGGACGTGAGGGGTGCTCATACCTTCCCCTTGCGTAACCAACTCCCGAACCCGAGATATGGTTGCGATGACCTGTCTTTTCGTAGGTTATCTCTGATCATTTCCTTTCCCTCTTTTGGGATAAATAATGAACGGTGGCGACTCTTCTGTCTTTGTCGGCCCCTCTTCGCAGCGATGAGACAGCTGGCGACTCGCTGGGGACACTGCCCATCCCCTATGCGAGTCAGTCCTAGCGCTTGTTTGTTTTATTTTTGGTTGTGTATAGGTGTTGCATTTGTACTTTACTGCATTTGCATTTTATTTTCAACATTGTTATATATCATTATTGTTGTGTTGTTGGGTGGGAATGTTCCACTTTGTGATAAGCCAAACCCAGGCTTGAGTATAACCCTAGAATTAGAAGTGGAAAGTAGTGATGAACCTGTATCTTTGGCAAGCACTAGTTCTCACGAAATTCACGCTCAGACGAGATTCTCTTTGATGACTACCTTTCCAGTCTGTTTCGGGCAGTTGAGAGGATGTTGGATCTGAGGATTGTCAACTCTGGGACCGATCATTTGGAAGTCAGCTAAGTGAGGCCGCTTCGTTAGACTATGATACCAAACCAGAAATGGTGAACGTATCATCGTTTCTCGAAAGTCCGTGACGCTGATGACCGCATAGGATGTCAGACCTTGTCAGAGATAGGTTCATACATGTGAGTGGGAAGGACTATGCAGAAAACCTTGACCTTCAACCTACCCAGATTTCTTATCAGTGCAAACCTTTGATCTCTGATACTTGGGTATTCCGATATTTTCTCTCCAGAGCGAAACGCCGGTTCTTCTCAGTCAACAACACAACGATCTTGATCCCCTGTTGCATTTGCATATTAACATTGACATGTATTTATGTTTCGGGTGCATATTCTCCTCTTGATTCTAGTAAGCCATCCCCTGCTGACACGGATAGTTGTTTGAAGAAGACATTTGTCTACAAGTTTCCCACACCAGATATAGGGTCTCTACTCAGTTTGATTTCTGCTGTTGATCATAATGTGATGGAAGATTTCAAGAAAGAGTATGGGAAGCTTCTGGGTTGTGTCTGTAAAGCTTTAGTATTTGAGTTAGGAGGTCTCCACACCTTGCTTCAGTTCTATGACCCACAGTTGAGGTGTTTCACTTTTCCCGGTTATGTATTGATGCCTACTCTAGAGGAGTTTGCCATGTTGTTGGGAGTTCCTATTCTGGATCAGATGCCTTTTTATCACTCTGAAGCTGAATCTAATTTGACTAAGCTTGCTAATGCTCTTCATCTAGATGCCTCTGAGTTAGAAAGAAAGATGGTTAAAAGGAATGGAATTTCTGGTTTCCCATTTCCTTTCTTGGTTGGTAGAGCTCAACATTTTGCAAAGGAAGGTTGTTGGGTTGTCTTTAATGCCATTTTGGCACTCAGCATATATGGTATAGTATTGTTCCCAAACATTCCCGATTTTATGGACTTGGATGCTTTCCATATCTTTGTCTTGAAGAATCCTGTGCTGACACTCTTGGGAGATGTATATCACTCTGTGCATTACAAGAATGAGAATATGAGGGGAAATAATGTCTCCTGGTGTGTACCTCTCCTGTATAGATGGTTCATGAGTCATCTTCCTAAGTCTGGTCCCTTTGTTGATATCTCTGATACTGCAGATTGGTCAGAGAGGCTTATGGGGTTAACCTCCGAAGAAATTGTATGGTTTGATAGAGATCATTTGGGTACAGAGATAATCTTTAGCTGTGGTGGTTTTCCTAATGTCCCTTTGATTGGAAGAAAGGGTGGTATTAACTATAATCCAGCTCTTGCAGTGAGGCAATTTGGTTATGCTCTAAGGGAACCTCTGAAGGAAGAGGAAATACAGGAATCTCTATATTTTATCGGTGTGATTGATAGTGAGACCCTGATCATATTGGAGAAGGCCTGGAGTAAAGTTCACCGCAAGGGGAAGCCTTCTTTCGGAAAGAGCAATAGCAGAGCATATGAGCCTTATATGGTTTGGATTCAGAAAAGAGTTGAGAGATTGTTGTTACCATTTCCAGCTCGAGAACCTTTGTATCCTTTGATGATTGAGGAGCCAGCAACAATTGATATTCAGAGATACAATCAACTGTGGTCCAAGAAGGAGGAACTACGTAAGGCAAATGAGGAGTTGGAAAAGGAAATTATGCCACTCAGAAGTGAAAATAATCAAGCTATTTTATCGTCCAAGAAGCAAACAAAGCTGGTGAACAAGCTGGGTAGAGAGCTAACTGAAGAGATTCGCGCTCGAGAGTGAGTGGGCCTAGACTTGAAAAGTGCTAGTTACATTGACCAGTGAAATAGCAAGTGTACTATTTTTACCGATGTAGTAATAAGGGGAAATTCCCGGAATGTCGATCTCAAGGACTGCTTGACGATATAGAATTCTGGTTTTATGTTAGTTAAACAAAAGCCTTGGGGTTTCAAAGGTTTTAATTTGTAAAAATAAAATACAAAAGGCAAAAAGAGTAAAATAAAGTTTTTGAACAAAAGGAGAAGCAATGCTAGGATAGGGTGTATGAACTTCCTTGTAATAACACTAATCCTAAGTCGCAAAATCACCGCTCAATTCCATCATTACCGATTTTAAAGATTAGTTGACTCTAACTCCTTAGCAGAAAACCCTTTGGTATTTTCCCTATACCCCAATTCCTTGGCGGTATAGGAACAACACCAAACAATTTGTTTGATCTAAACCATTACGATTACTATAGGGTATCCCCATTTCTAAGCAATATCTACTGTAGTATCATCGTATAAAAGCGTTAACAATCATTTTTCCAAACCTAAAGTTAACCGTAAATTGAATCTTATTTGTCAGATAAGAAAAGCCTTAAGAACATTATACGATAACAACGATGATTAGAAAGCAGTGAAATCACTAATTCAAAGGAAACAAGGTCATTACAGAGTCAATTCAGGGACACCCCCTAGCATTGGAGGGTTTAGCTATTCATAACAATTAAAAGCAATACATAATAAAATATAAACATTACAAGATAATTGGATTGGCTTGATCTTCAATTGCTTCCGTGCATGAAAACCTTCAGTTCTCCAATCCTATGGATCTCTCTAATTCTGATCGTATCTTTTTCTCTTCTCCAAAAGTCCCCTCTCTCAATTCACGATGTGCCTCATATAGCAGAATTCCAATTACAATACGAGATGTCTAAACTGCCCTCCGAGATTGCACACCAAAACTTAATAAAACTAATGTTGCAGGTTCAAACGAAAATCTAGAAAAAATTTCTCCGAATGTTACTTCAACTCTAACACGAAAGTCGTAGCTCTCTCTCACTTAGCTTTTCGGAGATTATTAGAACGCCTCAAACAGATTCCCAGAACTCTAGTTATGATCGTTTTCGTGGAGACTGCTAAAGATTTTACTTTTAGCAGCCCTGACACGGGCACCCGTGTTAGGCTGCTGGTTCTACATCAAAACTCTGTGAGAGAGCTCGGTGCTGGTCTGCAATCTGACACAGACAAAAGGTTTAAGCTGATAGAGGAAAAGATGAAGAATCTTGAAAATCAAAACTCGCAGGGTCTAGATATGGCAAATCTGGGGCTGATTCCAGACCTGAAAATTCCTCCGAAGTTTAAGGTTTCGGACTTCGATAAGTATAAGGGGACAACTTGTCCTAGGGTGCATCTCTGTTCTTATTATTGAAAGATGTCTGCATACTCCGATGATAAGAAGCTGCTCATGCATTTCTTCCAGGATAGTCTTTCTGGTCCATCCCTGGAATGGTATATGTGTTTAAAGCCAGTTAACATCAGAAGTTGGAGAGATTTGGCTGAAGCTTTTGTTAGACATTATCAATATAACAGTGATTTGGAACCGAACAGGGTACAGTTGCAGAACTTGTCACAGAGAAGTAATGAAGGTTTCAAGGAATACGCCCAGAGATGGCGCGAGTTGGCAGCGAGAGTTCAACCTCCTATGGTGGAGAGAGAGTTGATTTACATATTTGTTGCCACACTGCCTGAAGTGTATTATGAGAAATTGATAGGAAATATGTCGGGAAGTTTTTCAGACTTGATCATTACAGGTGAGCGGGTTGAAAATGGAATCAAGTTGGGGAAGATACAGGCTGGAGAAGGATCCTCAGCTGGAGGAGGTAGAAATTTGTTTGGCAATAAGAAGAGAAAAGGGCAAACAAATGCAGTATCAGGTTTCCGAAGTAGAAATGAGAACAGAAATCAGCAATATCGTCAACAGCAACCTCAGGTCACAAGAATTACAATTCCAGCTGCACCACCACCACCACAACAACAACAACAACGTTAACAACAACTAAATTATGCTCCACGACGATTCCAAGATCGTGGAAGGTTAGTGAACAAACAATTTGATGCACCGCCAATGCCTTACTCACAGTTACTACAACATTTGATGCAATTGCAATTGATCCAGAAGAGGACTTTGGCTCCTTTAATCGGTGCACCACCTCCAGGGTACGATGCTATCAATTCTGGTGCTCCCGGTCACAACATTAATAATTGTAAAGCCTTCAAGCATAAGGTACAAGACCTTATCGACAGTAAAGTTATCAATTTTTCACATGACACGCCTAACGTTGTGCGAAATCCCATGCCAAATCATGGAACGGCTGGGGTAAACACAATTGTTGAGGAGGAAGGTTTGGAATTTGGTGACTGATGTTGAAGAACTGAAAACTCCGTTGAGTTTTATGAAGGATAAGTTATTGAGCGGAGGAGTATTTCCTGGTTGTGACAGAGACTTCACAAGTTGTTTAACCCATCCTGAGGGATGTGAGAAATTGAAGAATCATGTTCAAAGGTTGATGGATGACGGTGTTCTGCAGTTTGACAGAGTTTCTGAGGGACATCAGAATGCCTTGTTAAGGATTTTGAATACTGTGTACGTGCCACAAGAAATTTCTGTGAATCAGTTAGAAGGAGTGGTGGCATACGTCAATGGCGAGAATGGGCTAGGGTTTGCAGATCTTGATTTGATGACAAAAGGAAGATACCATAATCACGCGCTGCATATCTCCATTGAATGCAAAGGGGCCGTACTGTCACATGTGCTGGTGAACACTGGGTCATCACTTAATCTGTTACCCTAGAAAGCTTTGATGAAGCTGGACACCTAAGGAATAATGTGCACCCCAAGTGATTTGATTGTGCGGGCATTTGATGGGACAAGAAGGTCCGTTTTCGGAGAAGTGACATTTCCAATCCAGGTTGGACCAGAGCTTTTCAATGATGTGTTTTATATTTTGGATATTCAGCTAGCGTATAGCTATTTGTTGGGACGACCTTGGATTCATTCGGCGGGAGCCGTGACGTCAAATCTACACCAAAAGCTGAAATATATGGTGGGTGGTAATATTGTTATTGTTTGTGGTGAAGAGGATATTATGATAAGCCATTTGTCTTCATTCAAATATGTAGAGGCTGACGGTGAGATTCACGAAATGCTGTGTCAAGCTTTCAAAACCGTGCAGATTAAGGAGAAAGCGCTAGATGTGAGTAGGATGTCTGAAGTTACTATGTTGTCTTTTAAGGAGGCACAAGCAGTGGTGAAGTCCGAGGCATCTCAGGGCTGGGGGCAAGTCTTGAGCATCCCTAATAAACAGGACAAGTTTGGACTAGGGTACAACCCATCTTCTTCCTCTTCACAAAGCGCTCTCCGCTACAGAGGACCAGTCCAATTCACTAGTGGTGGGGTGATTTTTTTATCAGATCAATGATGTGTCCAACAAAGAAGGGGATAGTGACTGCGACATGGACGCATGGATCAGACCATGTATTCCTGGTCAAAGCTTGAACAACTGGACCATCAAGGAAGTTATCCAAGTGACTCGTGAAGAGTAATTTTCCTGTTTTCTTGATTATGTGTAGCCCTATGTTCTACCCGGAGCATAGTGGTCTTTGTCTGAAGGGCCTTATCTTTTATGTTTGAACATTCATTTTATCATTAATCAAATGGCGTTTTTCTTGCATTCAAATATTGTGATCTCTTTTTTTCTTGTTTTATTTTAACAATAAAATGGCAATATGGTTTGTGCTCGTTTTCATATCATTTTAAGCATTAAATCATCATCATTGCAGGTGCCACCGATTCAGACTCGTCTATGACTCGGTATGACTTTGATAATCCAATCTTTCAAGCTAAAGAAGAGATTGAAGAAGACGAAGACCTGCCTGAAGAGCTGATCAGGCTACTAAAACAAGAAGAGAAAGTTATGTTGCCTCATCAGGAGGAAATTGAGGTCATCAACTTGGGCACTGGGGAAGCCAGAAAGGAAGTCAAGATAGGGGTTGCATTGCAGGCGTGATGTCCAACAAAGACTGGTTGAAATGCTCTGAGAGTATAAAGATGTCTTTGCTTGGTCATACGATGATATGTCCGGTCTTGATACTGATATTGTGGTTCATCGCTTACCTCTTCAAGAAGAGTGTCCACCTGTGAAACAAAAGTTGAGGCGAACCAGACCGGACATGGCGGTAAAGATCAAGGAAGAGGTCCAGAAGCAGTTGGACGCATGATTTCTCGCCGTGATGAATTACCCTCCATGGGTTGCTAACATCGTACCTGTACCTAAGAAGGATGGTAAGGTACGAATGTATGTAGATTACCGTGATCTCAATCAAGCGAGCCCGAAAGATGATTTCCCGCTCCCCCACATTGATGTGCTTGTTGATAATACTGCTCAGTATTCAGTGTTTTCCTTCATGGACGGTTTTTTCGGATATAATCAGATAAAGATGGCGCTGGAAGACATGGAGAAAACGACTTTTATAACACCGTGGGGGACGTTTTGCTACAAGGTAATGCCCTTTGGATTAAAGAATGTAAGGGAAACCTATCAGCGAACAATGGTGACTCTCTTTCATGATATGATTCATCATGAGATCGAGGTCTATGTTGATGAAATGATCGTGAAGTCGCAAACGGAGAAAGAACATCTGGTGAATCTTTTGAAGTTGTTTGAGAGGCCAAGGAAATTCAGGTTGAGGTTGAATCCAAACAAGTGCACTTTTGGTGTACGGTCAGGGAAATTACTGGGGTTCATAGTCAGTGCAAAAGGAATCGAGGTCGATCCTGCAAAAATAAAAGCTATACAGGAAATGCCAGCACCGAAAACTGAGAAAGAAGTTTGTGGTTTCTTTGGTAGATTGAACAACATTTCAAGGTTCATATCTCACCTCATAGCCACGTGTGAACCAATGTTCAAATTGTTAAATAAAGATCAAGCGGTGGTCTGGAATGAATATTGCCAAAGGACATTTGAAAGAATAAAAGAGTATTTGCAGGAGCCTCCGATACTGATGCCTCCAGTGGCTGGAAGACCATTAATAATGTATTTAACGGTTCTTGAGAATCCCAAGCTGGCAAAAATGACACTTTGATGTTTGTTTTGAATTTTTTTTACGAAAGAAGTATTTTTTTATGATGTTCGCAATCTCTGTCGCACTAGAGACTATGATCTAAGAGTGATACGTCGCGTGTCACCCAAAGGGTGCCACACTAAGCAGCCAGACTACTGGAAAGAAACTCTCCAGCAACCCTTTCTCAAATAGCTTAAGGCTCGTAACGTACGACATCGATTAACCTTATTGCTGTATTTTTGAGTTGTTTCGAGATAAGAAGAGAAAGAAGCTCTAAAAAGCCTAGGGTCGAAAACGAAATAAAAACTAACCTAATGTTTTCATGCATGGATAGGAACCCTAATGTCTGCCATAATTCCCTCCTTCATAGAGGAAATCAGAGATCCTAGGGGATTAACGGAAAAGAAACATATATATACAGTAAACAGTAAACATGCATGAGATACAGCAGTACAAGCGAGGCAAGGGAGTCCCACTCAACCTCGAACCTGGGAAAACAACAGGAAAAGTGAACAGTATTCACTTCAAACCTTTGGGGAAAGCTGAACAAGCCAACAAACAATACAGAAAAAGGAATAAAACCCAACACCAGCTCTGACAGCAACACCAGCTCCTACAGTAAGCAGCTCAAACAGCAAGAGCTCTCACAGCTACAGTAGATTAACAGCAAAAAAAGTTGACAGCAACAACTTCAAGCAAGACCCCATCTTCACTCTTCAATGATCCCCCAAGCTTTAGATAAGCTCCTGTCTCCAAAAATCTCCAAGCTCTAGCAAGCACTGAACCCCAACAAGTAACAGCTTCAAAAAGCAGCATAACCCTAACTCCAACAGATAACCAGCTTTGACAGGCACAAGCTTCAACTTCACCAATCTTCAATGAACTTCATTCTCCAATAGGTTTCCATCTTCAATGCACTCACTCTGGAAGAGAATCAATTATCAGATTAAGTTGAAATGCTAAACAGCTTATTGACAACCAAAGGAAGCCTATAAGCACTTAGCATTGTAGGGGAAAGGTTCCCTCAAAGTTCTACTTCTAAAGTATGTCACTTATCCCTCCAGAGGAAGGATGTGAATACCCTAAAAGGAATTTTTATCATAGGGAGGAATAGAAGCACAAGATGCTTTCTATATTTGCAAGAAGAAATCAATCTAATCAAAAGCTCTTCCTACATTTCCTATCTCCTAAGCCACCTCCAAGGGGAAGAATCTTCATGCTCCAAGCTCCATCCTTTGTCTCCAATCATCTCCAATGTCTTCATAAGCCCCAACAAGCAAAGAACCAAGCCCCAAGCCCAATTGAAATAACCCAAACCAGACAAACAAGCACAATGCCCTAGGGGGAAACACACAAACCTCACTCAAATTGCAAAAATCAAATAAAATAGTAATACTCATTATAAAATCCTAGATTAATTTCCAAGGGAACCTAACCTTATACCCAATACCCCATATAAACCACAAGGCCTAAATCAAACCCTAGATCCCCAAACTATGCCCTAAAATACACCTAAGTGTTGTGAAACCCTAATTTTAACACCTCTCCTATTCACCTCTCAAACTACCCTAAATCTAATCACAAAAATATGACAAAATTCCTAAGGGTGCATGCTTCCCTAATCTAATCAACCTCACAAGAATCAATCAAAAATCATGCACCAATCTCTCACACTAAATTCAGAAAAATGAAGTATCAAACAAATGCAAAATAAAAGCAATAAAATTGTAAAATATGCTAAAAAATATAAAAAGCATGAAATAATATTTTTATTGTTTCATAATTTTCTAGAGGTCCTAAGGGAACTAGGGAAAAAATCCCATCTTAAAATGATTATTCTTCAAATTGTTATGAATTTATTTCTAATCAAAAATAAAATGTGAAAATTAAAGAAAATGAAAGAAAAATGCAAAAGAGGCGTGTTGAATAGCAACAATATGCAGTTCAAAATGAAGTTGGGCTCAGGAGGGGGGTGTGGATATCATGCGCGTGCTAGGCCCAAAACAACTCAGAAAATAATATGGAAAATCAAGGAAAATTGACAAAAGTCTGTGTCAAATAGCAATCATATCACGTGTTATATTCAATTGGGCTCCAGATGAGGGTGTCATTGCCCAAAACGAAATGATTAATGAAACGCAGCGTATAGGTTAGTTTCTGAATCCTTCACAAAATCAAACTCACTCGTGGCCGTTGGATGAGGGTTTGGTCAAAGGTCCACTGCAGATCCTATGGTGATTATGTCATCTTCCTCGTTTCAAATGTTGGAGGGAATGTGAACCAGACGGTGGCCGGAGGTGGCGCCACCGTCGTCCCCAAACACCAACTGTCTAAATCCCCACCAAAACTCAACCCTAAATACATCATCCTACTCGCCTTTTCACCCTAAACAAGAATCTATCCTCCATTTTCATTGAAAGTATCTCCATCTCAAAACACGAAGAAAAATTCAGAGCGAGCTCAAAATTTAATCCTCACCAATTTCAAAATTGAAGGGCCTAGGATCATCTACACGCTACCCTGAGTAATTTCCACCATTCCACTTAAATCAACAAGAACTGCAAGAAATGATCGTCAACAGAAAATTGGTTCCACCTAAATTTGTCTCTAAATCGTGAAATTATGCACCAGAAAGCACCTAACCATGATCTAATATGAGTCTAAACATCTAAAACCTAGCAAAACTATATGAATTATGCTACATGTTGAATTTTACTAACCTGCGAATTTTGGATGAACAGAGTGATGAAAGCTTCAAATTAAGCTTCAAGAACCTCCAGATATGATCAATGACACTTGATTGAACTTCTGTATGCAATGAATCATGTTGAAACCTCTTGAATGGCCAAATTCGATTCTGAGTTGCAAGCTTCAAACTCAAAGTGCTCTCTCTTGATTCTTCAGCGATCTTGGCCAGAAATCCCTCTGAATTCACTCAACAACTCAACATAAAGCTATTGAATGCATGAATTTGCTTTGATAATGCTCCAATTGGTATAACCGATTTTGATTTGCAAAGTGAAAAATCAAAGTTCTATCTCTCAAGTCTCTCTCTATCTTCACCAAAAAACCAACTGAATCAGTTATAATCCTTATATAGAACATGTAGGAATCATCTAGAATGCTCTGGAATGATCTATGTGAGATATTGAAATTCTCATGCTCTTGAAATTACCATGATAAGTTCATCCATGACAGTCATGATTCAGCTTGCTTCAACACCCGATTTTGATCCAAATTCTCCTCTAATGACAAATTGAATGGATTGGCAAGAGTTAAGGCCTTGGTTATACTCTAAAGAATGGTTTTGCATATGTTACTTATGATGTAAGAAAGCATTTTCCAAAGCAACTCATAAAACCATGGCTCATCTCAAAATTGTGGCATTGCCAATGTGTTTGAAATCCAATTTCCATTCAAAATGACTACCCATATGCCATGTGTATGCCTCATATCTCAAAAATCCCAATTTCCCTCCTTTGAATCATTTGAAAAATCTCCCTTTTTAGGCCATTTTGGACAACTTTGTGATACAAGCCATTCCAATCACCCATAACTTCTTATATGACCTAAAAACATCATTTTAAGCACATCTCATGTTGAACATTTTTCCATTTGAGGAGTGGAAGATAGAGATTTTGACCTATGTTGAAAAATGACCTATAATTCAACTTTCCCAAAATACCCCTGGATTGCAAAGATCATAACTTGAGTTCCACAAATATTATTGAGGACTTCTAGTACTCAAATTAAAGCTAAGATCAAGCCCTACAATTCTTATGTTGGCGAAGAATCCATTTGAAAACGCCTTGATGGGAAAAAGTTGCTTGGAAGTCAAGTGACTTTCACAGATAAATTTCAATGTCCTCTGGTGACCCATAACTTGCAAGAACCATAACTTGAGTTCTACAAATCTTCTTGAAGACTTATAGTACTCAAATTAAAGCTATTGAGAAGCTATACAAGTTTAGTATTGGCCAAGAATCCATTTGAAACTTTTATTTTGACTTATGTGGCTTGGAAGTCCAGTGTTATACAGGGGATTTTACCCTAGGAACCCTGTATCAGACACATCCAACCACTCTTGACTCTCTTGAACTTGATCTTGACTCATACATACGCATGCTTCAACATATCAATCCATGCCTTCCATGACCTAGAGCTAGGTCTTGATGTCCTTTCTTTTCTCTCCTTGACCTAGGGTTCCCCAGATGAAACCCTACTTGTACACACCTCAACTGTGGTTCTTGAACTTGAATCAATGGCTTGCCTTATTTTCAATAATGCCCTCTAGACACCCCATGAGATCTATACACACCTCATACTCACATTCCATGCTTCTCATCTCACTGATGATTCTTAATATTCCTCAAGTTAGGAGAGAAATCCACTTGTTGACACTCAAATCTCCTCAAAGCTTCAACGCATTCCTTGATGACTTGGATGTTCTTCAGCTTGAATAAGGCCCCTTGATGTGCTTCTTTTAGATAAGGATGGCACTTGATCCCCTGTTAGATGACTTGCTATGTTATGATATGCAAATGATTGGACCATGTACATGATGTGACTATGCAAATGATAATGCAATTAAAACATAAACCAGGTGAAATAGGTTGAGCAAATTTTAGGGTGCAACAGCTGCCCCTATTCAAACGGATTGGACCCAACTAGGTGAAGAGCGAACGTCCTTCAAACAATCGAGGTACGAGACGGTTGAATACCAAGAACCCAGAAATTTGCCAACCGTCGAAACAAACTGCACAAACTGCTTGGATGACAACATCCACTAACTGAATCTGATTGTTACGGCAACAAACTAACCAAATATATGATATCAAAAATTTGATCTCAATGTCAACTGCCTGTGTATCACCACAGGCTTTGAACTCCCTCTTGTCAAAATACCCCGCTTTTATCCACGTTAAAACTCCGCCGTCTGTTAATACGGAGAAAACAAATTAGCGACCATGCTGGGGATCATTTTCATCAACCCGAAAAAGATTCTATCATCGCGGGGATAGAACTTTGTCCATGTTAGGACGCTATATTTGGTCAACACAGAAAAATCCCGACGACTTCGCTGGGGAATCATTTCTGTCTAATCACAGGGAACTCATCTGCCTATCCCTACAGGCACATCATCTGCCTAAACACAGGAAACCCCATCCGTCTACTTCATACGGGAAAAGTCATTTGCCTGATTACAGGAAACTCCATCCGCCTGCTTCATACGGGAAAAGTCCATCTGCCTGAACATAGGAAAGTTCCATCCACCTGCTTCATACGGGAAAATCCATCTGCCTGATTACAGGAAAATCCATCCGCCTGCTTCATACGGGAAAATTATCTGAATACCGTTTCTCTGCCTACCTCTGCAGTAGCTAACTTTGTTGGTCCCAACCCACAAATGACTTTGAGGAGGACTCTACTGGGGACAGTAACACGAGGAAATCACGGCGACTTCCTTGGGGAAAATACTTTCGTCAAATATCGGAACGCGACTCACATACTCTGTCGATCATGGGAGAATCATCTATCTGGATACCGAAAAGCTCATCCGCCTGCTTCATACGGGAAAAGTCATCTGCCTGATTCTTACAAGGAAAGGTTCCTCCGCCTGCTTCATATGGGAAAACACATCTGCCTGATTCTTACAGGAAAGTTCATCCGCCTGCTCCATACGGGAAAACTCATCTGCCTGATTCTTACAGGAAAATTCATCCGTCTGCTTCATACGGGAAAATCCATCTGCCTGATTACAGGAAAATTCATCCGCCTGCTTCATACGGGAAAATCCATCTGCCTGATTCTTACAGAAACATTCATCCACCTGCTTCATATGGGAAAATCCATCTTCCTGATTACAGGAAAATTCATCCGCCTGCTCCATACGTGAAAACTGACTCGGATATAACTTCTTTGCTTATTCTTTGCAGTAGCTACCTCTACTAGGGATATTCTGAAAATAACTGCCCGACACCCGTTTCGACAACAAGTGACCACTTCTGAATTTTCATTTATGAAACCCTGTAATGCTGCCGCGACAGCAAACCTGAAGAAAAACACTCCGCTGGTCGGATAAGAGAAACTTCAGCCAATAACTCTGTGGGGAATAATAACAAGGACTGCATTGTCACATGTCTCACGGCGAGACCTCGATCATCTGGTAATAGATCTGAACTGTAACTTCATACTCCTGCTGAGAAACACCCCTGAAAGCAAAAGGTTAACCAACCTGATTTATGTTTCAAAATGCGTATGTTTGGCAATGGCGCAATGCTCCATACAACATGGAAATGCTGCGCGTTTCTTGGGGTAGATGCAAATATGATAATATATGCAAATGCAAATGCGGGTTCAGGCTGCTGGGGAAGCTCTGATAAGCTTGCTTCATCCACACGACTGCCGAGGACAGGTACAACTCTGTTGGGGATGAACGGGTATCACAAAGTATCCCGGAAAAATAAATGCCGGAAACACAACCAAACTCTGCCGAGGAGAGATTAAACATCGATTTCCACTGGGAGGAAAGAACAAACACCCTGTTGGTGAACACACTTAGCTGGGGGAGAAGCGACCCTCCTGGGGGACAACTGTCTGGGTACAGTTTACAACTTCGGAGCTACCACTCCGCTGGGGATAATCATCCTGACGAAAGCATGACGACCTGTGGGGAGAAAGAAAACCATCCTCGTTGGGCATAATCCTTCTGAACCTACTATGACTTGGTTATGTGCCGCAGAAATCCTCCCAGCTGGGGATTGAACGCGCACTTACTCGACTCTCTAGGGAATATAACCTCTGCATGGGACACTGATCTTGTCTTGCTGGGGATATCCTGGGGACAACTTCCATGAGGATACTCTTCTGGGGAGAATAATCCTTCCTTCGGTAAGGGATAACATCATCTCAACCTCTGGGGATGAGGTGCGACCTGCTAGGAAATAGCGTCAAGCCCTTCATCCAGGGCCTATGGCTAGGGGATATAATTTTCTAACTGTCCGCTCCAAGGGTGGGAACCCTGCAAAACACAAACGAGACAAAACAAGCCTATACAACAGGGTCTATCCGGGTTAGCATCCGCGACATTACTTCAGTCAATTCGAAGTTTTAGCAATTATTGGCAAGGGCCAACAGGATTATGCAAGTGCAAGTTTATCAAAACATCAGTGTCTTACACAAACAAAACAGTAAAGAACAAGCATCAAGTACTGAATAACATGTTTTATTGATAACGGGCCTCTGAATAGGCAAAGTTTTGTACACCGGATGCAACTCCTAAAAAGAGGAAGTTACGCACACACACATACATATATGCACAAGAAGCATCAATAAAAATACAAAACAATATTTGTATACATGTCGGCGACGTGGTACAGATAAACATCATGAGCTGATCCTCCTATAACTCGCCTGACTCTGCACTTTCCCGGTACTCGATCTTCGGAAGAGGTTGTTTTTGGATAGACGGCCCCAGGTACTCCCAAACCACTAAGCAATGCCGTATCAAATTCGGACCGCAGTCATTTGCTTTTTCAATCCCTAACTTTTGCGTGAATCGCCCTTTGCGGGTTTTCAATTCACCGGGATACCCTTTTTTGCCGAAGTCGCCCTTTTCAGGTTTTCGACTTCGCGGGTGTACATCTTTTAAATTTTATCCCTAACTTTTGCCCGAACCTTTTATTCATTTTTTTACGGTTCGCCAGGATGCCCCATTTTTGCCTGGACTCTCTTTTTACTGTCCAGCGGGTCAATTTCAAGCAAAGTATTTTTTAACTGCGTCCGAATTCACAGGAGACGTAAAGTCTTCACCATCTATGGTGGATAGTAGCAAGGCTCCTCCAGAGAAGACTTTTCTGACAATGTAGGGACCTTCATAATTAGGAGTCCACTTGCCCCTGTGGTCTGTTTGTGGTGGGAGAATCTTTTTCAAAACAAGATCGCCCGTCTGAAAGGTTCGAGGGTGTACCTTCTTGTCGTAAGCTTTCTTCATCTGGCTCTGATATAACTGACCGTATGCGAGAGAAGCTAGCCTCTTCTCATCCATTAAACTGAGCTGATTCAGTCTATCCTTAACCCATTCTGCCTCGTCAAGTTGGACATCTCGTAAAACCCTCAAGGAAGGAATCTCCACCTCTAATGGTAACACTTCCTCCATCCCGTATACCAATGAGAAAGGGGTTTCCCCGGTTGATGTGCGTACCGTCGTACGATAACCGTGCAAAGCGAAAGGTAGCATCTCGTGCCAATCCTTATACGTCACAACCATCTTCTGAACAATCTTCTTTATGTTCTTATTGGCCGCTTCAACAGCGCCATTCATCTTGGGCCGGTAAGGAGAAGAGTTGTGATGCTCAATCTTAAAATTCTGACACAACTCTTTCATCATCTTTTTATTCAAATTCGAACCGTTGTCGGTGATAATCCGCTTAGGGATTCCATATCTGCAGATAATATCTCGTTTGATAAACCTGGCGACCACTTGTTTGGTGACATTGGCATATGATGCTGCTTCCACCCATTTGGTGAAGTAATCAATAGCCACCAAGATGAACCGGTGCCCGTTTGATGCCGTAGGCTCAATCTTGCCAATCATATCAATCCCCCACATCGAGGAAGGCCACGGTGATGACATCACATTCAGAGGGCTTGGAGGTACATGGACTTTGTCCGAATAAATTTGGCATTTATGACACCTCTTTGCAAACTTGAAACAGTCTGTTTCCATAGTTAGCCAACAATAACCTGCCCGCAGCAATTTTCTCGTCACAGCATGCCCACTAGCATGTGTACCAAATGTACCCTCATGTATCTCTTCCATAAGCAACTTCGCCTCTTTCTCATCTACACAGCGTAGCAACACCAAGTCGTGGTTTCTTTTGTATAGGACACCGTCAGGATTCAGATAGAAATTGCCAGCCAATCTCCTGAGAGTCTTCTGATCTCGACTAGATGCCCCAGCCGGATACTCCTTGTTCTTCAGGAAATTCTGGATGTCAAAGTACCAGGGTTGACCATCGGGAGCCTCATCGATAGCAAATATGAACGCAGGCCTATCGAGCCGAGAGATAACAATCCGGGGAGCCTTGTTCCAGAAGTTAACTTTATACATTGAAGACAATGTCGCCAGGGCATCAGCCATTTGATTTTTTGCCCATGGTACGTGATACAATTCCACCATGTCAAAGAAAGGCAACAATCTCATTGCATAATTCATGTATGGTATCAAATTGGTCTGACGTGTCTCCCATTCTCCTTTAATCTGATTCACCACTAGAGCTGAGTCTCCGTATACATCCAGATGCTTGATTCGCAAATCAACGGCTTCTTCAAGCCCCATGATGCAAGCCTCGTATTCAGCCTCATTATTGGTAACGAGAAAGGTCAATCGGGTAGTAAAGGGGATGTGCGACCCCTAAGGAGTAGTAATAATTGCACCTATTCCGCTACCATAGGAATTTACAGCTCCGTCAAATATCAACTGCCATTTGGAACCCAACTCTGGCCCTTCGTCCGGCAACGGCTCGTCACAATCTTTCATCTTCAGGTACATGATATCCTCGTCAGGAAAATCAAACCTCATCGACTGGTAGTCCTCAACAGGCTGCTCCGCAAGGTACTCCGACAGAACGCTACCTTTAATAGCCTTTTGCGAGACATATTGAATATCATATTCGGTTAACACCATCTGCCATCGGGCAATTCTTCCGGAGAGTGCTTGCTTCTCAAACACGTATTTGATTGGATCCATCTTTGAAATTAGCAGGGTTGTATGATTTAGCATGTACTGCCTCAAACGTTTGGCGGCCCAGGCTAGCGCGCAACATGTCTTCTCGAGCATTGAGTATCTGGACTCACAGTCGGTAAACTTCTTACTCAAATAGTATATCGCATGCTCTTTACGTATGATCTCGTCGTGTTGACCGAGAACACAACCCATACTTTCCTCAAGAACCGTCAAATACATAATCAAAGGTCTCCCGGCCACTGGGGGTATCAAAACAAGAGGTTCCTGCAAGTATTCTTTTATCTTGTCGAACGCCTTTTGACAATTTTCATTCCAGGTCAACACCTGATCCTTTTTCAACAACTTGAATAACGGCTCGCATGTCGCAGTTAGGTGAGATATGAACCGAGCGATGTAGTTCAATCTCCCTAAAAATCCCCGCACTTCTTTTTCAGTTTTAGGCGTCGGCATTTCTTGTATCGCTTTTATCTTCGCAGGATCAACCTCTATTCCTTTTTCGCTCATGATAAACCTCAGTAGTTTACCCGATCTCACCCCGAAGGTGCACTTATTAGGGTTCAGTCTCAACTTGAACTTCCTAAGCCTCTTGAATAGTTTCAGCATATTAACCAAATGCTCCTCCTCCCTCTGGGATTTGGCAATCATGTCATCAACATAAACCTTAATCTCTTTATGCATCATGTCATGAAAGAGAGTCTTCATAGCACGTTGATATGTTGCCCCAGCATTCGTCAACCTGAAGGGCATCACTTTGTAGCTAAATGTTCCCCAGGGAGTAATGAAGGTAGTCTTCTCCATGTCTTCTGGAGCCATTTTGATCTGATTGTAACCCGAGAAGCCATCCATGAAGGAGAATACGGAGAACTGAGCAGTGTTATCAACCAGCACATCGATGTGAGGCAGTGGAAAGTCATCTTTCGGGCTCGCTTTGTTCAAATCACGGTAGTCTACACACATTCGCACTTTACCGTCTTTCTTTGGCACTGGCACAATATTAGCGACCCATGAGGGATATTTTGTAACAGCTAGGAAACCCGCATCCCACTGTTTTTGAACTTCCTCCTTGATCTTCACAGCCATATCCGGTCTAGTTCTTCGGAGTTTCTGCTTAATAGGCGGACATTCCTCTCGCAATGACAGACGGTGCACAACCATGTCCGTATCCAACCCAGGCATATCCTCGTACGACCAAGCAAATATATCACCATACTCTCGCAGTATCTCAATCAGCCTTTGCTTGATGTCGCTCTGCAGCGCAGCCCCTATACGGATATTTCTCACAACTTCTTCCGACCCCAAGTTGATAATCTCAATTTCCTCCTGGTGAGGCAGAATGATTCTCTCTTCTCGTTTCAATAACCAGGTCAACTCTTCTGGCACGTCGCCATCTTCGACAATCTCTTCCTCAGCTTGGAATACCGGGTGCTCGAAGTCGAAACGAGTCATAGGTGGTTCGTATGTGATGTCATTTGAAATATTAGTCCTGCAAAGGAAATGGTTAATCGCTTCAACACGCCAACAAAACAAATAACCACGTTGCCATTCATTGTTAAAGTAAAAAAACAAGAAAAACAGGGATCACAATATATGAATATGAAAAACGCATTTATTTCATGATTAAAACAGTGCAATACACATAATCAAGCAGCCCTAATGTAAAATCACTATGCCCCGGGTAGGACATAGGATTGTTCAACAATTGATAAAATAAATCATTACTGTTTAAAAGTCACTGGGACAGTTTCCCGGATGGACCAGTTGCAGAGACTTTGTCCTGGCACGCTTGGCTTGATCCACGCGTCCATATCGCAGTCGCTATCTCCGTCTTCAGTATCAGAAATAGCGTTGATAGTCTCAAAGCACACCCCGCTTGGCGTAATCGTGATTGGTCCCTTGAACATGGGCGCTCCTGAAGATAACGCTGACGACGTCGGTCGATACCCTAGCCCAAACTTGTCATTCTTCACGGGAATCTCCAATACCTGCCCCCAGCCTTTAGTCTCACCAGTCTACACTAGAGCCTGAGCCTCTTTGTAGGATGACACTGCCACATCTGATATTTTGCTGGAACCCTGAGCTTTGTCTTTAATCCGCAACCCCTCGAAGGCCTGACACGGTGTCTCGTGTATTTCGCCGTCGACCTCGACATATTTGAACGAAGACAAATGGCTAACCAGAATATCTTCCTCTCCACAAACAGTGACGACACTATCCCCAACCATATACTTCAGCTTTTGGTGCAACGTGAATGTGACTGCTCCGACAGCGTGAATCCATGGGCGCCCAAGAAGACAACTATACGCTGGTTGGATATCCATTATATAGAATTCAGTTTCAAATATTTCAGGCCCTACCTGCAACGGTAATGTTATTGATCCGAAAACTGACCTCCTTGTTCCATCGAACGCTCTCACCACTAAGTCACTGGGCGTGCAGATAATCCCCCTGATAACCAACTTCATCATGGCTTTCTTCGGTAGCACATTCAGGGAAGATCCAGTGTCTACTAAAACATGGGACATGACCGTGCCCCGGCATTCTACTGACACATGCAATGCCATATTGTTCTCTCGCCCTCGCAGAGTCAAATCAAAGTCTGTGAAGCCCAAATTGTGCCCTGCATTGACATGCGCCATCACTCCTTCTAACTGATTAACAGAAACTTCTTGAGGAACGAATAACGTGTCTAGAATCTTCAGCAAAGCGTTCTAATGGGCCTTGGAACATAACAACAATGATAGGATGGAAATTTTTGACGGCGTTTGCTGGAGGTGCTCAACGATTTTGTAATCACTTTTACAAATGAGCCTCATAAACTCCTCTACATCCTTAAGTGACGTTTCCTTTTCATTCGAATGAGACGGACCACCCTCAGTTACCTTGGCTTTACCCTTGGCTAATCTTTCTGCCTCTACCTCGGGTGACGTGAAGATTCTTTCGCTTCTGGTCATACCCCCTGTTCCGACAACATTATCTACAACCCCAGCTGGTTGTCCATTGACTTCAATTTTCTCACCGTCGCAATATACCTCCAACCCTAAAGTCCACGACACTGCTTTAGTAATCTCAAAAGGGACTGGTCCTGCTTTAGTAATTGTGATCGTCGGCCGCCTGGCGGGCGCTGTTATCGTTATTGTTTTCCTCGGAATCGTCACCGTCGCAACATCGTTCTGCTCATCACACAACGCCTCTATAGGCTTTTCAATCGCGGTTCGATCAAATTGCAAGGTACCTTCATCCATCATAGCCTGAATACCCTGCTTCAACTCATTACAACCCTCTGGCTGGGTTCAACAATCCAAGCAAAATTCATCACAACCCGGGAATACACCCCCTTTTAACAACGTGCTTTTAATCTCCCCCAATGGTGTCTTCAGCTCATTGACATCCATCACTAGATTCAAATCTTCTTCTATCAAGATGGCATTTGCCCCATGATTGGGCATAGGCTGTTGTACTATATTTGGACCCACCTGCCCAAAGTTGATAGCTTTGCTATCCAATAAATCATGAACTTTGTGTTTAAATGCCTGACAAGCTTCTACATCATGCCCGGGCGCCCCAGAATAGAATTTGCAATGCTTGCTAGCATCATACCCGTAAGGAAGGACCGACCTGTAGGCGGTACCAAAGTTCTCTTTTCAACCAAGTTCAACCCTAGCAAGGTCTGGAGGAGTTCTGCATACGTGGAAGGAGGTGCATCGAACACTCTTTTCGGTCTCGCATTTTGTACCCTTCTCTGACCATGATTCTGTCCTTGCTGTTGTTGTGGTTGTTGTTGTTGTGGCTGAGGCTGCCCTTGTTGAGGAAAAGGGATAGTGACACTAGCTATCTGTTGCGGATGAACATACTGATTTCTTCCTCTGCCCCTTCCCCTGCCACCAAACACGGCACTAGTATCACCCTGTCGTCTACCACCAAATGCTTTTCTGGCACCTCCTGTTGAAGTAGACTCACCTGCTTAGAACCTTCCAACTTTAATCTCGTTCTCGATCATCTCCCCCATAAGAATCAAATCTGAGAAACTGCTCAATGACACACTAAACAATTTTTCGTAGAACAACCCCGTAAATGTCCCAATGAACATGTCATTCATCTCCCTTTCAATTAAAGGAGGATGCACCCTTGCTGCCATATCGCACCACCTTTGCGCATACTCTTTAAAGCTTTCACCGTTCTTCTGTGACAAACCCTGCAATTGGACCCGGTTTGGCGCCAGATCGCTGTTATATTTGTAATGTGTCACGAAAGCATCAGCCAACTGCTTCCAGGTTTTAATCTGAGTGGGCTCCAGTCCCATATACCATTCCAGTGAAGGTCCTGACAAGCTATCCTGAAAGAAATGCATGAGCATCCTTTCATCATCTGAATATGCGGACATCCTCCTGTAATAAGAGCGGACATGGACCTTAGGGCAGGTGTCCCCCTTGTACTTGTCAAAAGTGGGAGCCTTGAATTTCAACGGCACCCTCAGCCCTGGTACCAAACCCATTGTAGTCATATCCAAACCGGTGGAGTTCTGATTCACTACCCCCTTCATCTGTTCTTTAAGCATTCTGATCCTCTGCACAGGATCAACAGGTCCTTCAAATCCCACACCTCTTCCAGAAAAGGCGTCCTCCTGGCGGTCTTCACCCCAATTCACATTTTCATTTCCATATCCGTCGTAACCAGTGTTGCGACCAAACCCTTGCTGATTGATCATGGGACCTCGTCCCCCATTACCGAAACCCTGGTTGACCTTAACAGGTCCAAACCCAGTGTTGACAGGAATCACCCCAGCACCATTCATATTACCAAATCCACCATACCCCTGGTTAGCGTTCCCAAAACCGTCGTAACCGAAACCCTGAGTGTTGAAGTCGAATTTCTCGTCCTGATTGACGTAATCAAATCCCTGATCATTGTAGCCAAAACCATTGTTGCCGAAACCATTACCGCCATTGTTGTTACCCTCGCCTTGGTTGGCGTCCCCAAATCCAACATTGTTAACAACAGTCTCATTTCCATTCCCTGTGTTGCCATTGCCAGCGCCAGCGCCATCGTTTATAACCACAACAGGTGGGGTCACTACAAGTGGAACCATATGCGTAGGGGGCCCATCCTCCGGAATAGTTTCAACGTGTGCAGAATTGTGGTCATTGTTGCCATTCCCATTAGTCCGTGTCAGCAGCGGCTGTACCAACGTCTGGAGGCTCTCCTGGCCCTTAGCAATATTCTCCATTGCTTGCATGAACAGATTCAGCTTCTCGCGGATTTCCTGCATCTCCACTTGGACTTGATCCATGATTCTCTTGCAGTTGTTTCGGGTTGAGTAGCGGTGAACTCTTTGTTCGTCAATCCTGAAAAACCTGAGAGATGCCGGAAATGAGATACAAATTCAACAAGTAACTAGCAATGCAAAATGGATATGCAGATGCAACATGTGTCTGTGCGTTAGGGATATCAACCCCTGATTCTAGTGCCAAAGTGCCAGTGTAGTGACAATGATAGCAATAAGAAGCTCGAAATCCAATCATGGAAAACATTTCATATATTGCGGAAAAACCCATCGAGTCAGGAATACAATATTACTGAGTGTACAATAGGAAGCCATGACCTCAACCAACAATCCTGGTGATGGTCAGCATAATGCAAATAAAGCATACACATCAATACATGAGATAATCAAGTGCGACCATATGCCTGGTACTCCTCTAATAATCTCTTAGTCTTGGGATGATTCGGCTGAGAGAGCAACCCTTCGACGAGCGAGTCTCTTTGCCTGATAACACGCTGGAGATCACCAATGGATTCCTCCCAAACACCTTCCCCAAAGCAATCTTCTAGCTTCCGTTTCTGGGATGCAGACTCTTTCTTGCGCTTGATAACTTTGTTCAAGGCATTTTGGACATCATACCTTCGCGTAACCTCTTCTTCCAACCTCTTCTGGCTAGCTTTCAACTGACCTTCCAGCTCAGAGATCTGCAACTTCAGTTTGTCTTCTCTTTCCTTATTGCCGGTCAGCGTGGCGTTCCAGGTTTTGTTGAATGCGAAGATCTCCCGGTAGGCTATATCAAGTGCTTTCTTCTTAGACTCCAGCATATCATGAGAGCTCTTGAAATCTATCCCCAATCGCTCACGCTTCTTTCATTGCTTATTCAATTATGTGCCTAGTTGATTCACCAACTTCGTTTGCTGCTCGAAGGAATATACGACCTCATTCCTTTCGCTCCGGAGTTGCACTAACTCTTCCTCCAACTTCTCGTTGGCTTTCATTAGCTCTTCTTTCTCCTTCACAACCTGTTTGTATCTCTCAATAGACACAGTAGTCGGCTCCTCAATCACGGGGGGAGCAGGAGATAATACGGCAGGAAACAGCATCCGCACCTGCTTTGCTCTATCTTGGATCCAGACTTTGTACGGGGGATAGGCTTGACAATCATTCTTACCCAACAACGCCTTACCCCTCTTGTGGACGTTATTCCAAGCGTCCTGAAGATTGGACAGTAGTTCTCCCTTCAAATCACCTGTGAAGTACAGAGATTCCTACACTTCCTCCTCTTTTGGCGGGCTTTTTAAAGCATACCCGAGTTGCCTGATCAACAATGAAGGATTTTAGTTAATACACCCTTTTCTCCCAATCAGAGGAACGTTAGGATATCCGGCGCAACTGTAGATGATCACAGATCTCAGTAAATCTTTATTAAACCAGACAACGTCTTCTGAAGAAAGTCCCATCAGATGTTCAGACCAATCCACCGTATCTGCAGACTCAGCGAAGATACCCTTCTTGGGCAGATGACTCTCAAACCACATATACAGCAAAGGCCCACAACAAGAGACGTTCTTGCCCCTCCTGTTCTCGTTCTTATAATGCAATGAATGATAGAAATCTCCAATCAAAGTAGGCACAGGATTGCCTGAAGCAAATATATAGAACGCATCCAGATCAACGAAGTCAGGCAGGTTCTGGAACAGTACAACGCCATAGATACACAGAGCAAGAATACCGTTAAACACAGTCCAACATCCACTCTTGGCATACTCTTGTGCTTTCCCAACCAAGAACTTGAGAGAAAAACTAGACACTCCATTCCACGAGGTTAACAGCAACTCTGAGGAGTCTAAATGCAAGGCAACAACCAAATCCTCCAGTTTGGGCTCAACATCCATATGAATGAAAGGTACCCTGTTCTGAATAGTCAACTCTAAGATCTCAGCATATTCCTCCATGGTCGGAGCCAAAATGAAGTCAGGGAAAGTAAAACACCGCAGCGGGGGATCATAGAACTGCATCAGCGCGTACAATCCGTTCTGCTCATACATGGGTGGTTTACAAACCAACCTAAGCAGTCTTCCAAAACTCTTCCTGAAGCTTCTCTTCACATCCTCATCAGCTAGAGATATCAAACCAAGCAAAGGAGAAACATCTGGAGTAGGCAACTTGTATGCCACAGTCTTCTTCAGGGTATCCATAATATCAGCAGACAAAAATCCGGGCAACTAGAATCAGAGGTATGAAAATGCACCTGCAGCACAGACACACGTTAATGATATGCAAAATGAGTATGCAACAATGCAATATGCAAACATGCAACAGGGATCAAGTGATAGATTGCTGAAGAAATCCATCCACAATATCTGTCTCAATAGTCCCACAATACTGCTCAAACCTGGTCTCAACAGACCCATAACAATGCTCCCCTTTTCCTCAACAGGCTCAAAACAATGCTCCAACCTGGTCTCGACAGACCTATAACACTGCTCTGGTGAAGAACCCCAAGTAACCGCACATACTGATCCACTGTTAAGAAGACCGGGTAGTCTGGAGGTCTGGTTTCCTGCATATCCCAACCCCATCTCACAGGTAGGTGTCCTATCAACTGACACAAGATACGACATCCTATGCGATCGTCAGCGTCACAAACTTTCAAGACTGATGATACGATACCCAGAAGCTGTGGCATCATCATGTCCTGAAGAGGCCTCACTTAGCCAACTTCCCAAATGATCGGTCCCCGGAGTCGACAATCCAACTAACCAACAACCCCCTCAACCCAAAGGGTTGAAAAAGAAGTCAACCACAAGAACCTCGTCCGAGCGTGGATTTTGCGGGACACTGGTACATGCAAAGCATGCACGCGCCCACTACTTTCCACAACTAATTCTAGGTGCACTCAAGCCCAGGTCCGACTTATCTCTCAATAGATCACCCCATCCCCACAACAGCAATAACAATATAAAGCTAACAATAAATTGCGGAAGGTAAAGACAGAAATGTAAATCCATACAAAACCCACGACGGGAAAACAAGCGCTAGGACTGACTCGCGTAGGGAACTGTTGGAGTCCCCAGCAGAGTCGCCAACTGTCGCTACTGCGAAAATCGGCGCCGGCTATGACAGAAGAGTCGCCACCGTGCGTTATTTTTCCCAAAGGAGGGAAAGGAAACGCTCAGAGTAAACCTAACGCAAAACAGGAAAGGAATGGTCATCACAACCAAATCCTGGATTCGGGAGTCGGTTACGCAAGGGGAAGGTATTAGCACCCCTCACGTCCGTCGTAATCGACGGGATCCACGCTTGTTTTCTAGTATGGATTGTTATTCTGTCTACTCTAAAGGTCTGGGGTTAAAAGAAAATAAAATGACTCGGCAAAGTATCACACTTTATGCCTACGTATTCCCGTCTGGAACGAGAAATCAGAGTCAACGTAGTTCGCCTAACTACGGGAAAGGAGGGAAGGTTGCTCGCTAGGATACGACATCCTATGCCTACGTACTTTCATACAGCATGAAAGATCAGAGCAAACGTAGTTCGGGCTGCGGAAGACACAAGCTTGTCTGACTGTTTTTTATTACCTTATGAAAGGGTTTCTCTTGATTAAGAGCCCAAGCGGGCAAAAATGACACTTTGATGTTTGTTTTGAATTTTTTTATGATGTTCGCAATCTCTGTCGCACTAGAGACTATGATCTGAGAGTGATACGTCGCGTGTCACCCAAAGGGTACTACACTAAGCAGCCAGACTACTAGAAAGAAACTCTCCAACAACCCTTTCTCAAATAGCTTAAGGCTCGTAACGTACGACATCGATTAATCTTATTGCTGTATTTTTGAGTTGTTTCGAGATAAGAAGAGAAAGAAGCTCTAAAAAGCCTAGGGTCGAAAAGGGAATAAAAACTAACCTAATATTGTCATGCATGGATAGGAAGCCTAATGTCTGTCATAATTCCCTCCTGCACAGAGGAAATCAGAAATCCTAGGGGATAAACGGAAAAGAAACAGATATATACAGTAAACAGTAAACATGCATGAGATACAACAGTACAAGCGAGGCAAGGGAGTCCCACTCAACCTCGAACCTGGGAAAACAACAGGCAAAGTGAACAGTATTCACTTCAAACCTTTGGGGCAAGCTGAACAAGCCAACAAACAATACAGAAAAAGGAATAAAACCCAACACCAGCTCTGACAGCAACACCAGCTCCTACAGTAAGCAGCTCAAACAGCAAGAGCTCTGACAGCTACAGTTGATTAACAGCAAAAAAAGTTGACAGCAACAACTTCAAGCAAGACCCCATCTTCACT
This sequence comes from Lathyrus sativus, assembly GCA_963859935.3. Classification (NCBI taxonomy): domain Eukaryota; kingdom Viridiplantae; phylum Streptophyta; class Magnoliopsida; order Fabales; family Fabaceae; genus Lathyrus; species Lathyrus sativus. Next base: position 467,980,269 of record OZ012737.1, read on the forward strand.
CTTCAATGATTCCCCAAGCTTTAGATAAGCTCCTGTCTCCAAAAATCCCCAAGCTCTAGCAACCACTGAACCCCAACAAGTAACAGCTTCAAAAAGCAGCAGAACCCTAACTCCAACAGATAACCAGCTTTGACAGGCACAAGTTTCAACTTCACCAATCTTCAATGAACTTCATTCTCCAATAGGTTTCCATCTTCAATGCACTCACTCCGGAAGAGAATCAATTATCAGATTAAGTTGAAATGCTAAACAGCTTATTGACAACCAAAGGAAGCCTATAAGCACTTAGCATTGTAGGGGAAAGGTTCCCTCAAAGTTCTACTTCTAAAGTATGTCACTTATCCCTCCAAAGGAAGTATGTGAATACCCTAAAAGGACTTTTTATCATAGGGAGGAATAGAAGCACAAGATGCTTTCTATATTTGCAAGAAGAAATCAATCTAATCTAAAGCTCTTCCTACATTTCCTATCTCCTAAGCCACCTCCAAGGGGAAGAATCTTCATGCTCCAAGCTCCATCCTTTGTCTCCAATCATCTCCAATGTCTTCATAAGCCCCAACAAGCAAAGCCCCAAGCCCCAAGCCCAATTGAAATAACCCAAACCAGACAAACAAGCACAATGCCCCAGGGGGAAACACACAAACCTCACTCAAATTGCAAAAATAAAATAAAATAGTAATACTCATTATAAAATCCTAGATTAATTTCCAAGGTAACCTAACCTTATACCCAATACCCCATATAAACCACAAGGCCTAAATCAAACCCTAGGTCCCCAAACTATGCCCTAAAATACACCTAAGTGTTGTGAAACCCTAATTTTAACACCTCTCCTATTCACCTCTCAAACTACCCTAAATCTAATCATAAAAATATGACAAAATTCCTAAGGGTACATGCTTCCCTAATATAATCAACCTCACAAGAATCAATCAAAAATCATGCACCAATCTCTCACACTAAATTCAGAAAAATGAAGTATCAAACAAATGCAAAATAAAAGCAATAAAATTGTAAAATATGCTAAAAAATATAAAAAGCATGAAATAATATTTTTATTGTTTCATAATTTTCTAGAGGTCTTAAGGGAACTAGGGAAAAAAATCCCATCTTAAAATGATTATTCTTCAAATTGTTATGAATTTATTTCTAATCAAAAATAAAATGTGAAAATTAAAGAAAATGAAAGAAAAATGCAAAAGAGGCGTGTTGAATAGCAACAATATGCAGTTCAAAATGAAGTTGGGCTCAGGAGGGGGGTGTGGATATCATGCGCGTGCTAGGCCCAAAACAACTCAGAAATTAATATGGAAAATCAAGGAAAATTGACAAAAGTCTGTGTCAAATAGCAATCATATCACGTGTTATATTCAATTGGGCTCCAGATGAGGGTGTCATTAGCAATCTGGTAACTAAGCCCAAAACAAAATGATTAATGAAACGCAGCGTATAGGTTAGTTTCTGAATCCTTCACAAAATCAAACTCACTTGTGGCCGTTGGATGAGGGTTTGGTCAAAGGTCTACTGCAGATCCTATGGTGATTATGTCATCTTCCTCGTTTCAAATGTTGGAGGGAATGTGAACCAGACGGTGGCCGGAGGTGGCGCCACCGTCGTCCCCAAACACCAACTCTCTAAATCCCCACCAAAACTCAACCCTAAATACATCATACTACTCGCCTTTTCACCCTGAACAAGAATCTATCCCCCATTTTCATTGAAAGTATCTCCATCTCAAAACATGAAGAAAAATTCAGAGCGAGCTCAAAATTTAATCCTCACCAATTTCAAAATTGAAGGGCCTAGGATCATCTACACGCTACCCTGAGTAATTTCCACCATTCCACTTAAATCAACAAGAACTGCAAGAAATGATCGTCAACAGAAAATTGGTTACACCTAAATTTGTCTCTAAATCGTGAAATTATGCACCAGAAAGCATCTAACCATGATCTAATATGAGTCTAAACATCTAAAACCTAGCAAAACTATATGAATTATGCTACATGTTGAATTTTACTAACCTGCGAATTTTGGATGAACAGAGTGATGAAAGCTTCAAATTAAGCTTCAAGAACCTCCAGATATGATCAATGACACTTGATTGAACTTCTGTATGCAATGAATCGTGTTGAAACCTCTTAAATGGCCAAATTCGATTCTGAGTTGCAAGCTTCAAAATTCTTCAGCGATCTTGGCCAGAAATCCCTCTGAATTCACTCAACAACTCAAGATAAAGCTATTGAATGCATGAATTTGCTTTGATAATGCTCCAATTGGTATAACCGATTTTGATTTGCAAAGTGAAAACTCAAAGTTCTATCTCTCAAGTCTCTCTCAATCTTCACCAAAAAACCAACTGAATCAGTTATAATCCTTATATAGAACATGTAGGAATCATCTAGAATGCCCTGGAATGATCTATGTGAGATATTGAAATTCTCATGCTCTTGAAATTACCATGATAAGTTCATCCATGACAGTCATGATTCAGCTTGTTTCAACACCTGATTTTGATCCAAATTCTCCTCTAATGACAAATTGAATGGATTGGCAAGAGTTAAGGCCTTGGTTATACTCTAAAGAATGGTTTTGCATATGTTACTTATGATGTAAGAAAGCATTTTCCAAAGCAACTCATAAAACCAGGGCTCATCTCACAATTGTGGCATTGCCAATGTGTTTGAAATCCAATTTCCATTCAAAATGACTACCCATATGCCATGTGTATGCCTCATATCTCAAAAATCCCAATTTCCCTCCTTTGAATCATTTGAAAAATCTCCCTTTTTAGGCCATTTTGGCAAACTTTGTGATAAAAGCCATTCCAATCACCCATGACTTCTTATTTGACCTAAAAACATCATTTTAAGCACATCTCATGTTAAACATTTTTCCATTTGAGGAGTGGAAGATAGAGATTTTGACCTATGTTGAAAAATGACCTATAATTCAACTTTCCCAAAATACCCCTGGATTGCCAAGATCATAACTTGAGTTCCACAAATCTTCTTGAGGACTTCTAGTACTAAATTTAAAGCTAAGATCAATCCCTAAAATTCTTATATTGTCCAATAATCCATTTGAAAACTCCTTGATGGGCAAAAGTTGCTTGGAAGTCAAGTGACGTTTACAGATAAATTTCAATGTCCACTGGTGACCCATAACTTGCAAGAACCATAACTTGAGTTCTACAAATCTTCTTGAAGACTTCTAGTACTCAAATTAAAGCTATTGAGAAGCTCTACAAGTTTCATGTTGGCCAAGAATCCATTTGAAACTTGAATTTTTACTTATGTGGCTTGGAAGTCCAGTGCTATACAAGGGATTTTACCCTAGGAACCCTGTATCAGACACATCCAACCACTCTTGACTCTCTTGAACTTGATCTTGACTCATCCATACACATGCTTCAACATATCAATCCATGCCTTCCATTACCTAGAGCTAGGTCTTGATGTCCTTTCTTTGCTCTCCTTGACCTAGGGTTACCCAGATGAAACCCTACTTGTACACACCTCAACTGTGGTTCTTGAACTTGAATCAATGGCTTGCCTTATTTTCAATGATGCCCTCTAGACACCCCATGAGATCTATACACACCTCATACTCACATTCCATGCTTCTCATCTCATTGATGATTCTTAATATTCCTCAAGTTAGGAGAGAAATCCACTTGTTGACACTCAAATCTCCTCAAAGCTTCAACCCATTCCTTGATGACTTGGATGTTCTTCAGCTTGAATAAGGCCCCTTGATGTGCTTCTTTTAGATAAGGATGGCACTTGATCCTCTGTTAGATGACTTGCTATGTTATGATATGCAAATGATTGGACCATGTACATGATGTGACTATGCAAATGATAATGCAATTAAAACATAAACCAGGTGAAATAGGTTGAACAAATTTTAGGGTGCAACAGTGACCTACAAAGATTGGCACGAGATGTTTCCATTTGCATTGTACGGATATCGTACTTCAGTACGTACCTCAACCGGGGAAACTCCTTTCTCGCTAGTGTTTGGTATGGAAGCTATCCTACCATTGGATGTCGAGATTCCTTCTTTGAGAGTTCTGGTTGACGTCAAGCTTGATAAGGCAGAATGGGTGAGAAACAGATTGAATCAGCTCAGCCTGATGGACGAGGAGAGGCTGGCGTCCATTGCATGCGGTCGATTGTACCAGAGTAGGATGAAGAAAGCTTTTGATAAGAAGTTGCGTCCTTGGAGCTTTCAGGAAGGCGAGTCAGTGTTGAAAAAGATTCTCCCTCCATAGATAGATCACAGGGGAAAATAGACTCCCAATTACGAAGGTTCATATGTCGTAAGGAAAGTCTTCTCCGGAGGAGCCTTACTACTATCAACCATGGATGGTGAAGATTTCACATCCCCTGTGAACGCGGACGTAATTAAAAAATACTTTTCTTAAAGAGACCCGCTGGAAATAAAAATAATATCCAGGCAAAAATGGGGCATCCCTGCGAACCATAAAAAGAATGGGTTCGGGAAAAAATTATGGATAAAAATAAAAGATGTAAACCCACAAAGTTGAAAACCTGAAAAGGCGACTTTGGTAAAAATGGGTATCCCTGTGAATCGAAAACCCACGAGGGTGATTTAGGCAAAAGTTAGGGATTTGAAAAGCAAATGACTGCGGTCTGCATGTTGAACTTCAGAGCATAGTGGATTACGGGAGGACCCGAGGGCCATTCGTTCAAATCAGTCTTTTCAAAGGACAAAGCATTTGAAAAGCATCGAAGTCATGCGAGTCATAGATGAATCGACACATGGTGGTTGTCTGTACCACATTGCCGACATTCTGTATATCTTTGTGCATTTCTATAAATTTTTGCGCAACTTTCTCTTTTCAGGAGTTGCATCTGTTGTAAAATATGCCTATTTACAGGCCACTTATCAATGAAGTATATACTATTCAGTAAATTGTTGCTTTGTTTTTAGCCTTTACTGTTTTGTTTGCAAAAAACGCCTGATGTTTTTGATAAAACTTTGCATACATAAACTTGTGAGCTTCGTTGATAATCATTAAAACTTTGATTTGCTTGAATGATGTCACGGATGATGACCGAGATAGTTTCTGTGGTGCAGGATATCTTGTTTGTTTGTTCATCTGTAGGTTAAGCGTATGCACCTTTCCTCAGCAAATCAAATGTGTTTGTTTATCCCACAGCTGGTCGAGATTGAAGTTCTCTTCACCCAGTAATTTGGGATTATCCCCAGCAGTGAAGCGGATTCAGAGTTCCGTTTCCCCACAGAGTCCAAATCTTTGGCTCATGTTCCCTCAGAGTCTAGGTCAATGACTCATTCCCCAAGCAGAGATCGATGTTGATTCCCTCATTGAGTAATCCCCAGCGAAGTTGCTGGAGTGGATTATTTCTCATCCTCAGTTGAGAGAGTTTGGGACGGATTCCCAGTAAATCTTATTCGTTGACCCTTATTCGGTTTGGATTTAATCTCCAATAGGTTGTAGTCTACGGCAGAGTAGAGACTTTCCTCAGCAGTTTACTTTACTCCCCGGTAGAGTCGTGTTCCAGGAGGCCACCCAGGGTTGATTTCCCTAGTAGAGTGGAATCTTTCTCCCCAGCCGAGTCGGGCGAACCCCAGAAGAGTTGTATTCTAGTAATCCATTAAGGGCACTTTCCTCAGCAGAGTTGATTTGATCCCTAGTGGCGTGGATTTTTGTTCTCGTCAGAACATTATTACCCAGGAAAGTTCTTTTCCAGGAGGCCATCCAGGGATTTGTTGTTCCCAACATAAGTCCAATCGTAATTGGCATATCCTATCTTCCCCCAGCAAGGTCGTTCTCTTTAGCATTTATTTTGCTGAGGTGGTTCCTTTGCATTTGCATGTGCATTATGTATTGTATCCTCAAATGCGTAGCATTTCCATTTCGTATGAAGCATTATGCCATATTCAAACATATCCATTTGAAGCATAAGCTAGGTGGTTACCTCTTGTTTTCAGGTGTGTCTGCGGCAGACAACAGTTTGTTTTTCATGAGCTAATGTGGTATTAAGACCCTGGCAAGTATTGTTTTTCTTGAGCCTGTGTGGTATCCATACCCCCAGAAGATCTTTGGAAGGATGTGTTCATCCTATCATTGGTTCCCTAATAGAGTTCACTTGTTTAAGTTTCTCTTTCCCCAATGGAGTTCTCTTTTGGATTGTGAATCAATAGATTCTTCTCTCAACTTTGCGTTCATCCGGCCTTCGGGTCCGATGCTCTCTTTTATTTAGCGAATGCTTGCTGGTTAGCAGATGTCTCAACTTCACGTTGAGCCAGCCTTCGGGTTCAATGCTCACTTTTATTTAGCGAATGCCTGCTGGTTAGCAGATGTTCTCAACTTCGTGTTGAGCCGGCCTTCGGGTTCTATGCTTGCTTTTATTTTGTGAATGCCTGCTGGTTAGCAGATGTTCTCAACTTCCTATTGAGTCAGACTTCGGGTTTGATGCTCGCTTTTATTTAGCAAATTCCTGCTGGTTAGCAGATGCTCTCAACTTTGTGTTAAGCCGGCCTTCGGGTTTGATGCTCGCTTTTATCTAGCGAATGCCGGCTGGTTAGCAAATGTTCTCAACTTCGTGTTGAGCCGGCCTTCAGGTCTGGTTAGCAGATGTTCTCAACTTCGTGTTGAGTCGGCCTTCAGGTTCGATGCTCGCTTTTATTTAGAGAATGCCTGCTGGTTAGCAGACGCTCTCAACTTCGTGTTGACCCGGCCTTCGGGTCCGATGCCTGTTTGTTCAAACAGATGCCTGATGGTGAAATCAGATGTTCTTTTCGACTTAATGTCGTTGCCTGCACGTAAGAAGATGTTCTTCCAACTGTGTGTCGAGGCTTTCTGGTTGGTAATCAGTTAGTTCATTGTCGTTGCAATTATCAGATAGAGTGTTTCCCAAGATTTTGTCCCAATAACAAGTTTGCAATTCCTTTTTTCTGGTTGGCAAATTTCCGAGTTCTTTGGTATTCAACCATCTTTTACCTTGATTTCTTGAAAATCGTTCGCTTTTCACCCATTTAGGTCCAAGTCGTTTGAATAGGGGCAGCTGTTGTACCCCAAAATTTGACCAACCCTTTTCTTATACTTGGCTTATGTTTCATTTCATTTTAGCATTTTGCATTTGCATAGCATTGTTCCTAATAGGAGATCAAGAGACGTGTGCCATTCAAGAAGAGGAGTCTCATGATCTCAGGCTCAGTCATCAAGTGCTCATAATTACCAAGAAGTTGTCAAGGATCGTTGAAGGAAGGATTGATGTATGTTGTTTGCCTCCTATCTTAGGGGGGGGGGTCAATAGAAGATCACTAGAGGTTCATGAGATCATGGTTGTGGATAAGGTGTGTTTGAGAATTTCATTGAGTGCTTTGGAAGCCATTGTGGAGCTTGTATAGGCTTTCATTTCATCTGCAAGAGGTCACAGTCAAAGGATGTGAATCTAGGTTTTCATCTGGTCAACTCAAGGTCAACTGTGGACTTGTGAGGATTCAAGACTTGACTCTAAGTCATTGAATCCATGGGAAGTTATCTTGAGACATTTAGGATGTCATGTCAAGCTCAATTTAAGAAGAGTCAAGATTTCAAGGAGTTACTAAATTAGGGTTTCAGAGGATCTCAATGTAAAATCCCCTTCATTAGTGCCTAACTTCAAGAACAAGTTACCTTATGATACAAGTTCAATCTCATTTTCTTTCAAACATGAAACTTGTAGAGCATGTTCCAAGCTTTCTTTTGAGTACTAGAACTCATCCATTGAGTTTGTAGAAGTCAAGTTATGATGCCAACAAGTTAGAGGTCTCAGATGAACATATTTTTGGTCAACTAAAAGTCAACTCACTTCCAAGGCACTTTTGACCTAGAACCAAATTTCTCCTCAACTTTAAGTGAACATGAAAGTTTCCCTTCATGATCTTAGCTTTCTGTATAGTCCTAGAAGTCCTTGATATCATTTGTAGAACTCAAGTTATGGACCTTGCAAGGCAAGGGTATTTTGGGAAAGTTTCATTATAGGTCATTTGGTACATAGGTCATTTTCATGCACTTGTGTGCACCAAATGAACTTCCAACCAACATGGAATTTTCTCCTACAGACCTCATTTACATCATAGAGCTCAAGGATCACAAGAATCATGGATGTATTTGAACATGTGGAAGAAATTTCAAGTAAATTATGGATTTTTAAGCAAGACATGAGATGGATGAATTATAGACCATATTTATACCTTATTTTGATTCAATTCACTTCATAATACACTCATAAGAGGTTTGCACAAATTGGTTTGGTACAAATGAGCACAAACACGTGCAATTTCAAGTTTCTTCCCAAATAAGTTTTCATTCAAATCTTGCAATATGCATCCAATTCAAGGCCCAAACCAATTCCATTGCAAAATTGAACTCACATGCTGCAGATTAGAGTGATTTCCATTAGTGAAGCAAGGCATTTTCACGTGTGCATGAATAACTTGCTTTTTTGGGCATTTTTTAAAATAATCAAATTGAGGCTTCATGGGTCTTCCAAATCATTTCAAATCCATCATATATAAACTCTGAGCTTGCCCTAGAAGCTCAAAATGCGCATTTGGAGTTGGAGAGAGCAGTTTCAGATTCAAAATTCTCAAGCAAATTTCAAATTCGAATTTCATTGTTATTCACAAATCAAGTTCAATTGAAGCTCAATTCATCTTCCTTGAAGCATTTGGAGTGGATCTGGAGCAAGAGAAGCAAGCTTACACCCATTTGAAGCACCAAGGGAGTGTCTCCGTTCAGTAAGTTTCCAATCAACATTTCTCTCATTCTAGACCATGATTTAGGCTCATACTGGTTGCATATGAAGCCATACTTTGAGTAGGCCATGTTTGATTACTTCTTATTCATGTTTGGTTGAATTTCAGCATGTGCGTCTCATTTTTCTTGGCTTAGATTCTCTTTATTTATGGATCATCTTGAGAATCTAAGAGTGGATTCATGATCCTTGCAACTTCAACTTTCATTTGGTACCATTTTTGTGCATTTTGGTTGAGGTTGGATGACTGTGTCTCCAGCCATCTCATCGGAAAAGACGACCGGAGACCTAGCTCTGATGTTTGGTTATTTGCTCTTCAGATCTGATGTGGCCTTGCATTGAACATTTAACTGCTTGCGTGTGTGGCTCAGATTGGCTTGACTGGACCCACTTGGCACGTTGAAGGCACGTCCGTTTAATGAAACGAGGCGTTTTGGCTAGTGAGACAAGTCTGAGTGGATTGGGCCATAAATGTTATCCACACCCCCAGTTTTTGTGAGCCCAAGCACGTTTTAACTGATTTCCTATAAATTTCTGTTTTACTTTTATACCTCCCTTCCATTTCCATTTTATTTTCTTTTATTTTCTTTTTTGTTTTGGTTTTCAATTATTAAAAATAGCTCCAAATTGCTAAAAATTCCGCAAAAACTATTTTCCAACATTTCAAAACTTTAATTAATTTTCTATAATTTTTAATTTCAATTTTATTTTATTTTGCAATTAATTTTGAATTTTGCAATTGGAGTTGTTTTTGATGTTGTTTTCTTTTCATCATCATTGTTTGAGATGCCAATTGTGATCACCAATGAATAGGGTTTCCTCTCCATTTAGAGGATGGATTGAGGTACCTTTGAGGCTAGTTTTGGTCAAGGTTTGATCAATTTTTGTTTGACTTTGTGTTGATTTTGTTTGACCCTCGATAATAATTCATCAAGGTGGAGCACCCTAGTTGATCAAATCATTTGGTGATGCCATGAATTGAATTTGGTTTGGATGCTTAGGTCTCTAGTTTCCAACATGATTGGTTGCTTTGTGCATTTTATTTGGCATTTATTGAACTATTCTTCTATTTTTGGTGAAGCTTGCAAGTCAAGTCACCCTAGATGAAGTTCATACAAACTAATTGACCTAGTTTCATTGGGAAATGACCTTGATGGATCCCATGAGCACCTTATGAGCTTTGATACTCATTCATAACATGATTAAGGTGCTGGCTTTGAATTTATAGGTCACACACTTGTGTAGTTTGTGTTACAAGTCACTTTGGATTAAAGCATTCCACTTGTGTTTGGTTCCTTCTCTTGCTTTGACTTGTAGCATGCTTTTTATTTGTTTCTCTTTTGGGTTTTAGCATCTTTCTCTTGTGCTTTTGCTTCTGCCCTTTGGATTTTGATACTCATTCAAAGAAATTTGGTATCCTTTGTTCATACTTTGAGTTTGCTTTGAATGAGGGATCACTTTGAGTACTTCTTTGTTCTTTCTTCTTGCATGATCAATGTGTTGCATTTGGTTGAGATTTTTCTCATGTTGCTTGCTGCCCAAGCCTATTCTCCCATCTCCATTTTGATCATGGCTTCTCCTTTAGCTTTGGTGTTTACCTTTTGGTATTGGTGATTGATGTTTGAATGGTTGTAGGAGTTGTGACTACTCCCATTTCATCTCACTTTTGGTATTGGTGATTGATGTTTGAATGTTTGAATGGCTTCGTCTTTTGTTTGCTTTGCATCCTTTGCATCTTGCATATCATATTTTCATTTCTTCTTGACTTTTTTAAGTCAAATTCCTCTCTTTCTTTCATCTCATTTGTGATTGATTTTATCTTGTGTTGACTTGGTTTCTTTTCCATGATCCCTTAGGATTCCTAGTTCCATTTGTCTAAGGTGGGAGTAGGAGAGACATTAAGTGTTCAATCCAAGCATGATAACATTAGGATAGTATTTTCCCCTCTTAATCTCAATCAAAGGAGCACCTTGCATGATAACATTAGGTTTGATTAGTTTCCCCTTAGAGTTTGCGTCTTCTCTTCTTATCTCAAAACTTCTTCAAGACATCTAATAAAAGATAATAAGTCTCTTACGCTACGAGCCTTAAGTACTAGGAGAATGATGGTTGGGAGGCTTCCTCTCAACTGTCTAGAGTGTTTAGCGTATGCCCTTTGGGCGATATGCGACACATTCGCTCTCAAGTCATAGTCTTTAGTGCAACATGAGTTACAAATCTAACTCAATTCACTTCTTCTCTTAAAAAACACAAAACAAATCATCAAACCTTTTTATCCTCCAGGATTGTTTGAAAATAATTTTTAGAAAGAGTGTGTTAACTATTGGTTCTACCGCAAACAGGTAACGCCTAAGTCTCCATTGGTCGAGCAACAATACACCTAACTGCTAGAACAAAGGTTTAACCCAACTCAGTTAAAACACTTGAACCAATCTGTGGTCGTGTCAGCCCGAACTATGTTTGCTCTGATTTCTCGTACCAGACGAGGGTACGTAGGCACAAGACAACGATGTCTTAGTGAGCAACCTTCCCCCCTTCACCCGTATTTTTCCGAACTACGTTGACTCTGACTTTCCCATTGCATGAGGGAGTACGTAGGCATAGAACAACGATGCTCTATCGAGTCTCTTTTCTTTTCTTTTGTACTTGTGGCCAGCTTTGAATATTAATACCCTTTTACATAGACAACAAGCATGGATCTCGTTGAGTACAACGGACGTGAGGGGTGCTCATACCTTCCCCTTGCGTAACCGACTCCCGAACCCGAGATATGGTTGCGATGACCTGTCTTTTCCCTTTTTTGTAGGTTTTCTCTGATCGTTTCCTTTCCCTTTTTTGGGATAAATAACGAATGGTGGCAACTCTTCTGTCTTTTTCGGCCCCTCTTCGCAGCGATATGACACATCTTCGCCTTGATTACTTGAAGGACTTCCATGATTTGGCTAACATCATCGTGCATCCCTTTGACATCGTTGTTGATCTAATCGAACCCCAAGTCTTGATCTGCCATTCTCTTCTGCGCATTGGCTCTTGTGTTGTACCGATGAGTATTCAGCCTGACTCTCTCTCTTTCTCTCTAATAGCAACAACATACTGGATAAGCCGAAGGACCAATGAAATGCAAAAATGAGATGCAGGATGAAATGTAGGATGCTAATGCAGACCACACATTCAAGGAGAACCAAAAAGTTTGTTTACGAACAAAATTAATGGATCAGCACGTAACAACGTGATGAAAACTTAACATAATTTTCATTAATAAAAGAGTTTTATAACATAAAGTCTTCATTAACAAATGAAGCTTTTTTAATCATTTTACAAAATGAAAGAGTACATATTCCTATAAGCCTGGGGTACAACAACAAAAGGAAATCAACAGTTAAGGATCTTCTAACAAGATGACCCTTCTCCCTCCAGCAGTCTTGTCTTCTTCTGACTCTGACGGAGCAGCTCCCAAAGTTCCGCATTTTCCCGTTAAGCTTTCACCAAAGCAAACTTCAATTCTCCCCTAGGCAAGAGATTCTATGGCCCCAGAGTAATGTCGTCGGAGTGAGTATAGAACATCTTTAATGCTATCACTTTTGACTGTCGCAACTGTGAAAAGGGGCCGGCGAAAACAAACAGAAGAGTCACCATCGAACATTATATATCCCAAAGAGAGGGAAAGGAAACGATCGAATAAAACCTAAAATAAAGGAGAACACAAGGTCATCGCAACCAAATTGTGGGTTCGGGAGTCGGTTACGCAAGGGGAAGGTATGAGCACCCCTCACGTTCGTTGTACTCAACGGGATCCATGCTTGTTGTCTAATCAAAGGGTGAGTTATCTAAAAGCTACTGCTAAACGGGGGAGAAAAGAAAAAGGAGACTCGATAGGACATCGCCGCCCTATACCTATGTATTCCCTCGTGCAATGGGAAAGTTAGAGTCAACGTAGTTCGAAAAACTAAGGGTGGTTGGAGGAAGGTTGCTCGCTAACACATTGTCGTCTTGTGCCTACGTATCCTCATTTGGTATGAGAAATCAGAGAAAACATAGTTCGGGAGAACTAGACCTCTGATTGGTTAAGTATTTTTTATTAGTGATGTTAAGTTTCCATTCCAGCAGTTAGGGTCGACGCCTGTTTACGGTAGAACGGAAAAGTAGCATACTCTTTTCTGAAAATGATATTGTAACAAATCATGAAGGATAAAAAGGTTTGAATTTGGTTTAAGAGTTTTAGAGAAGTGAGTTGAATTTGTTTGAGATTTATGTTGCACTAAAGACTATGACATAGGAGTGAAAGCGTTGCATATCGCCCAAAGGGCATACACTAAACACTCTAGGCAAGTGAGGAGAAACCCCCCCCCCCCCTCCCCCACTCATCATTTCCCATGTGCTTAAGGCTCGTGGCGCACAACGTCCATCATTTTTTATTAAGTGTCTTAAGATTATTTAAGATGAGAAGAGAAGATACAAGAGAAACACTAATGGGAAACTGTAAACCCTAATGTTATCATACAAAATTCTCCTAAAGTTATGATGAAAAGGAAGTCTACCTAATGTTATCATACAAAAGATTGAAAGCCTAATGTCTCTCCTACTCCCATCTTAAACACAGGGACTTGGAATCCTAAGGGATCATGTAAGCAAACACAAGTAAATACTATCCAATTCAATCACAAGTGGAAAAAAACTCAAGACTTAAACAAGTCTCAAGGCAAAAGAAAGAGAAAAAAGAAGAAAGAGATGGAGGAGAAGGAGCAACAACAAGCAACTTTCAAGGAAGTTCAACTTAAGTGACAAGACAACAACAAAAGTAAGCACTAAAATCAATCACACACAAATTATACATCAACATCAATGTCAAAGGGAAATAAGAGTGCATATATGCCAAGCCATACTAAAAAATCAGAGGTTCAAGCAAAGTGGCAAAACAAAGTGCCCAAACATACACAAATGACTCAATGTCTAACAATGGGCATCATCAACCATCAAACAAAGTGGGATAAAGTCAAATGAGATGGAAAACAAAGTAGGTAGTAGCAACATCACGCCACATCCACATCATGGCAATGATCAAAGAAGAAGCAAAAATAGTTAAGCCATGCATCACATTCATAAACAAATCTAATGTTACACAAAACAAGCATGCAAGACACAACCTCAAAGGAAGATACATGAGATAAGGGAAAGAAACCAATTATGGGCCGCAACATCAACATGAATATCAAGTCAAAGATCCACTCATGAACACACAAAAAGAAAATCAAGGTTTGAAATCAAGACATGCATCTATGACAAATTCAAACACCAAAGTCATTCTCAAAGAAAATAGGTACTCAACAAGAGTACAAATGATCATGTTTCAATCCATCAAAGTCAGAAACAAACTCATATGATATGTATCATGCTGAAAATAAAATCAACAATCAAATTCAAGAAGAGACAAACTCAATTTGAATCACAAAAGTTAAGCAAACATCTCTTAAGTTAACCCATGAAGGAAGCAAATGATCATGTGAAACATATGAGATAAAATGTTCATGCAATGGAAGATAATATATGAAAACCAGAACCTCAAACATGTCAGCTAGAGCATGCAAGAACCATCAAACATCCATTAAATCATTCAAGAAACAAAATCCAAAGACTAGGTTAAATCACACACAAAACATGGTCAAAGTAGTAACAACTCGATGCACCAACCAAAAATAGAAACGAGAGCAAATAAAATTCAAATAAATTCTCAAACTCATGTCAAATATGTTATGAACCATATGGAAAAGTATCAAAATAAGAATGGCAAGAGAGCATCATTAAATGCATTAAACAAGGGAAAGCAAGAAACCAATTGAGTAGGAATCAAGGGCCAAATATAACTAAATGAAAATCAAGCAAAATGTGATCATCAAACCATCCAACCAGCATTCAAACATTCACTAAATAGGTTTCTAAGTGTGTGCAAAAGATTGAGCCCAAAGTCAATTAGAAATGGCAAGAGTTGAGGTCATGTTTCAAACTAGGTGAAATAAAACACACAAAATCAATAATTCAAAATAAAATATTAAAATAAAATAAAAACGAAAATGAAAAATGTGAAAAATTAAATAAGATGTAAAAATATCAGAAAAGTGTTTTTGTGGAATTTTTAAAAGAGTTTACTATTAAAAATAAAATAAAAAGAAAATAGAAACAAAATAAAAATGAAAAGAAAAAGAAAAGAAAAGGGGGTGCAATAGCAATAACCAAATCAACATGAACATTGTGTAACGCGCTATTGGGCTCATAAGGGGTGGTTTGAAGAGCAAATAAGATAAGGCCCATGTCAAACAAAATTAGAAACCACAAAAAAGGCCACACGTGGGATTCACTAATCCTAGTCAGCTCCAGATGGCACCCATCAAGAAAACACATTAGCATTGACCCCAGTCAATCAAGAACAACTCATCAAACATCCTCATACACGGGTGATAGGGCTCCTAATGTCTTCTCTGGTGACCCTCACCAGAGAAAACTGAAAACTTAAACAAAACTCAACAAGCCTTACACCAATCTCAAGGAAATTTCATGCTGAACACAAATATGACATCCATTTTTATTTTTAAAAGCTCTAACACTATGAAAACACAACATGAATAAAACACGTGGTTTCTGCAACTCATTCAAAACAACACAAGATTAATGCACACATGGCCTACAATGTGTAGGACTTAAGATACAACCAACATAAGCCCTAATGAATGTCTGACATGAGAGAAAAAATGAAGAGAAGGTTACCTCAAAAATTGCAAATTTGTAGCTCTTAAACCTGCGTCAATCCTTAGTCAAACCTTCCTTATAGCTCTAACAACTTCAAGAAGGAAGGAAGAGACAAGAAAATAGGACGAGATGCTTTGAGAAGACAAATTCAAAGGAGTTAAAAAAATGAGAAAGAGAGAGGTTTTTTGGTTC